>CANTUZ010000003.1:105590203-106230203 GCA_947846985.1 Fratercula arctica
CCCAGGGGCCACATAGTGGGTGCCACAGGGCTGGTGGTGCCATGGTCAGCTGTGGTCAGTGGATGGTCAGTTGTGTTCAGCGGACACAGGTCTGTCCACTTCTCTTTGAGTGCCTCCAGGAAGGAATGTGGGGGCTCTCTGTGTTCTGTCCCACCCCAACAGCTTTGCCAGCTCTTCATGGGGAGAGAAAGTGTTAACAAAAGACTTAAAAGAAGAGTTACAGCCAATGGCTGAATGTCGAAGTGGAAACCAGTAATGAGTCGTGTCCCTCAAGGATTTGTACTGGGTTGAATACTATTTAATATGTTCACCAATAACATAGATAGCAGGGTTGAGTGCACCCTCAGCAAGTGTTTCAGTGACACCAAGAAGAGTGGTGCAGTCAATGCACTAGAGGGAAGGGATGTCATCCAGAGGGACCTTGACAGGCTTGAGGAGTGGGCCTGTTTGAACTGCATGAATCTCTACAAGGTCAAGTGCAAAGTCCTGCACGTGTATCAGGGTAATCCCCAATATCAATACAGACTAGAAGATGAATGGGTTGAGAGCAGCCCTGCGGAGAAGGACTTGGGGATACTGGTGGATGAAAAGCTGGACATGAGCAGGCAGTAGGCACTTGCAGCTCAGAAAGCTAAGTATATCCATGGCTGCATCAAAAGCAGTAGGGCCAGCAGGTTGAGGGAGGTGATTCTACCCCTCTACTCTGCTCTCGTGAGACGCCACCTGGAGCCCTGCATCCATCTCTGGAGCCCTCAGCACAAGAAAGACATGAACCTGTTGCAGTGGGTCCAGAGGGCATCTGCATAGTGATCAGAGGGATGGAACACCTCTCCTATGCAGAAAGGCTGAGAGAGTTGGCATTGTTCAGCCTGGATAAGAGAAACCTCCAAGGAGACCTTATGGCAGCCGTTCAATGTATAAAGGAGGCTTATAAGAAAGACAGAGAGAGACATTTTACCAGGCCCTCTAGTGATATGACAAGGGAAACAGTTTTAAACTGAGAGTAGATTCAGAGAGTAGATATAAAGAAGAAATTTTTTATGATGAGGGGTTGAGACATTGGAACAAGTTGCCCAGAGAAGTTGTGGATACCTCACCATTGTAAGTGTTCAAAATCAGGCTGGATGGGGCTTTGAGCACACTGATGTAGTGGAAGATGTCCCTGTCCATGGAAAGGAGGTTGGACTAGAAGATCTTTGAAGATCCTTTCCAACCCAAACCATTCTATGATTCGATGAAATGTAGGAATATGTAGGGTTTGTACTGGGACCAATACTATTTAATGTGTTCACCAATGACATAGACAGGGGGATTGAGTGTACCTTCAGCAAATGTTTGGATGACGCCAAACTGAGTGGTGCAGTCGGTACACTAGAGGGAAGGGATGTCATCCAGAGGCACCTTGACAGGCTTGAGGAGTGGGCCTGTGCGAGCTGCATGAAATTCAAACAGTGCAAGGTCCTGCACGTGTGTCAGGGCAATCCCCAATAACAATATAGACTGGAAAATGCCTTGTTTGTAGAAGTCCAAAAGCTTCTATGAAATGCAGGAATATGAACCAACATGGTAGGAAAAAGGGAAAAATGAAGATAGATGGTTAATGTGAGAGGAAAAATGTAAAGGAGGATCATGTAAATACCCTATTCTGTCTGTGGGAATGTGGGACCCTGCAAGGAGTAACATAAGGTCAAAAGGAGTGCATAGCATGGACTTTGGTGGCTATCATTAGCGACTCTATCATTCATGCAAATGCACTAATGAATGCAAGAGGGACTCTGGTTACCTGGATGGGACCCATGCAGATGGCAAGCTCTGTGTTTGGCCCTCAAAGATAGAAATGACAGAAGAGATTGTAACTAAGACAGATGAATTAAAAGAAGAGAAGACTGGTTTATCACGGCAGTTTTCTGAATGCATTTCCCCAGTGCCTGTGGTTTCCTGGGACGTGACTGTCTGCCCCTGAGAAGACTGCAAAGTTACCGTGGCACAGTTTTCTAGATTGGTTATCCCTTTTCTGCATAGCAGGCTTTGCGGGGTTGTGCGAGATGGCTGTAAAACCTGTAGGAAGCTGAAGGAGTAGTAACCACTGAGTCTGGAATAGGAATGTAAGAAATTTGCCACGTAAGCCAGCACAGTAGATTGCCATATGGGATATTGTCAGTGCTAGAACACTTTCATAGGGCCACAAAATTTGTTGCAAGATATCTTCATGCTTTAGGGAGGAATGACAATGTTCTCAGCATAAGCAGAAGTTCTCCTGAGTATCTGTCAACACTAAGGAAGGTATTTCAGAAAATGGAAGCAAAACAGCCTCATGGAAAACAAATCTTTTTTTTTTTTTTTTTTTTTTCCCCGAAATGAGTCAAGGAGTTGTGTAGCTGGACTACAGAAAATGCAAGGAGGATATTCACCCTATGGCAAATCATGTCAGTTCTCTGAGTTGAGGACTCTGGGTTGCAAGAATTCTCTGTGTTAAATTATAACACATTCCTCACAAATTTGTTGGTATTTTCAGAACTTTAACATCACCAACATAGGACTCAGAGCCTTTGGTATATTAAAGGCACGAGAGAGATATTTCCAGATGTCTGGTGAGCTACTCAAACCCTTTGACTTTTTATGTTGTGTTGACAATTGTATATATCATGCTCATTCATTTAGTATAAAGGAACTTTTGTCCGATAATATGCAACATGCTTCCTAAGGAAAGATATACATGATTTTTCTCAAGTAACAGTAAAAAGATTCCATAAAAAATATTCTTTCCCAACTAGAGTTAGGAAATTGTAACAGGATAGGATTTTCTGCTGCTGTAAACTGGCTTTCCACCATATACATAACAGCTTAAATATCACTGTAAACATAATAACTGACCCACTGAAAAACAGGTTGAAGCTCTGCCTTGGTATCTGAGTCACCTGTTTCTCTGTTGCACAGCTTCCAGAGGAGGCTGGAGAGTGATGCTTCACCTGTATCAAAGTAGTAAGAGGGGTTGGAAATAGAAGATCCTTTCTTAAGCTGAAGAATGCCTCAAACTCTGGTTTCCCACCACTAGAAAGTGTTTTAACCCGGTCATTTTTTTTTCTGATACCCCTCTGGGTATGGTTCCAGGTTGGAGGGGTTAGGAACATGGCTGCTAGAAAATCCAAGTTCTTGCTCAGGCTGTGGAGATGTTCTATTAGGCAGAAATTTTGAAGGATAAAATTCAGTTTCCCTGGACTGTTGTGTACTTCAGGGACTGAAATCTCACTTGTTTCCATAGGGAAAGAAGGTCACCAAGAACAATATAACTGGACACTCAGCAAGAGAAAACACACCTTTTGGAGACCCATAGGCAGAAAACCTTTGCAGGGTCTAGAACACATGCCTGTAAAGTACTTTTTGTTTCCCGAATGAAATGTGTTATACGAGTTAAAGATACCATTATTTTACCCTAATGCTCCATGATGTAATTGATGGTAACTCTGTGCTTTATGTCGCATTCTTGCAGAGGATGTTGGGCTTTACCAGGGACTTTAATCCTCTCTGAAAGCCTTAACCTAAGTGCTGAATGACTAGCTGTGTTACGGAGAGGCTGACAAAGTGCTGTCATATTCTCTCCATTTCAAATAATGTCACAGCTGCTGTATCGGCCTTGAATTTCTACATGGGGTAGAATGGCTTTCTGGGATTCAAAAGACACACTGTATGATAATGAGGTACTGTCTAATTTGGAAAACAACCTGCTCATGTCCCTTCTTTCAGATCTGATTTGAGATTTTTTGACCTGCATTTTTGTAGTGGATTATGAATTTATTATTTGATTTTGATAGATTATTGGACTCTGCATCAGGGAAAAAGTTCTGAGGTATAAATGAAGTTTCTTTGCTAACAGGCTGTTACATGTGCTGTGGTGCTAAGTGACAGTTGTCCTTCAAAACGAGAAGTCAGGTGTTCAGTTCAGGTTGGCTGAGTTTTAGGATGGCACAAAGTCTTCTGAGTTTACCTTTTGTGCCAGAAATTACACACCTCCTTTTTGGATGGTTGTTTTAAACAGAACAAGGGAAGAGCACTTAATGAGGTGCCATATGTCAGGTCTGGAGTCAGATTAAAAACAAATAATTAAACTATATCCCTTCCCTATCAAAACAGATTGTGATATGTTTGTGGAAGGAAGCTGAATCTGACATATAATGTTTTGACAGTCTTTTGGGACCATCAGTCATACTTCAGCACTACCACATTTAAAAGTTGCAGTTCTATTCATATGAAATACAAGTTTCAACTTATAAGTAATTCATGTTTCCATAACTATTCTATACTGGCAATAAAATTCGAGCCACACATGTCTAAATGCATGACAGGGTTTGAAATCCTTTCAGTTATATATTGGTTTCAGGTATGAAATAGGATAACTCTGCTTTCACAGGTAACTTACAATCCACTGAATCCAGGTTAGAGTGTTCTACAAAATATTTCTTGCCAAAAATACATCAGTTCCCTGTGTCATATGTCAGAGAATGACACACAAAACCATTGGAAAACACATTTTTATAGCAAAATTTCTGACAATGTACCGTATGTGGGCCACTTGCAGCTATGACAAAATATCAGGAAGTACATGCTCAGCTGGTAAACAGTGAGTTTCTGACTATTCCCAATGGTGACAAAACTTTACCTTTGTGTATCATCTTTGTTTACCATACTAATAGGCAGGATCCTATTAGTTTACCACAATAGAAGACACACATGTATATAATAATGCATATATAGTTTGTTAAGCATAGATATCATCAGGAAACACAGGGAAGACTTTGACTAGTAGACTTGATGAGCACAACTCTTCCAAAAAAAGTTTCAAAAAACTCAACCAAACAGCAACCAAGACAATGGAATGAGTAAAGTCTTGTTCCTGCAAGTGTGTAAACGTGTTTTAGGTCTGCGTGGATGGCAGGTTGGATAGCAGAACTTTTAAAAGACTATAATTTCAGCAGAGATATCCCCATATTCAGAAGGATTCCAGTTTATCTGAAATGCTACCAATTTTTTTAATGGTTTTTGATCAGTGGTTTGAATGTGTGCACAATTCAATTTGAATTTTCTAAGAAGTTTTCCAAGATATAAGCTGGCATTGCTGAATCTAACTAATGCACCCATCAAACCTCTTCCTCTATCCAGTAGATTTTTAACACTTAAATAAAATTAAAAAAATTGACTGGCTCTTCTAGTCTTCAGAGGCAGCTTCTGCTCATAGGCAGCTTGGGTTTTTTTAATAAATTATTCTTGCTTATTTAGTATAAATTCTTCTTAGTGGTTTTATGTTTTTCCTTCTAATTATTTACTCTGTTACTTCATAGGGAACTGAGATTAGGTTGTTTCCTGTTGTTATCTCCAATCAGGAGTTCAAATAGGAACAAATAGGAACTATCAGATTCTTGATAAATGACACTATAGCATCTGATAAAAGATTCCTTTTAACACATTGTATGAAAAATCTGGGCAACCAGTACCATAATTACTCAAATGATTGCTGTACTATGCAGTGACTCCCTAGTTCAGATGGCTGATCCAGGCTTGGGTTACAGGATCCTTTCATTTGCAAGTGATGCAAATACAGTTTCTGAGAGTGCGGTTCTCAACTTACATCCACTGTGCAGTAATAATTATATGGTGTACGTGTTGGTCCCCATTATCTACTTGATGGTTTACCTATTGTTTAAGTACAAGATTAATCATAAGTTTTAACAGCCTATATAATCCAAATACCAAGAAAAATTCTTATTCACTACCCCATTTCACACTGTAATAAACTGCATATACATGTTTAATTTTTTTTTTTTTTTAACATTAACATTGTGTGCCAATAGGATTGCAGTTTGGGTCTAAACCACAGTGTTAGTTATTTCTCTAAAACAATTGTCTGCAATTAAATGAAGTCACTGAGTCAGCTACCCAGGAATCAAGACGGACATCTTCAGAGGCAGAGCTACCTTGAGGGTGCAAATGTGGATAGATATAGAAAACTGAAATGGCATACATGCAATATGAAGTGTCTGTACACATGCACAGAAGTCCAATTCTTCAGCAATGTTGCATATGCTCAGAACAGTTACACTGCACACATTCAGTAAGTCCAACATATCTCATAACGGACTTTCACAGTCCCCTTCACAATGAGGGCCCGTTTTATGTTTCTTTTTCTTCTTAGAAATCGCATGCTCTTTTTAAGAAGTATGTGATTCATCAAGTTTTTATTAATTGCTGATTGTGTAGACTTCTTTTCTTATGAAGCACTGAGGCTTCAGGTATGACCCTGTACCCGTATGAAGGTATTCTATTTCTGCAGACTTTCATGGAAATTAATGAAGTGTGGTATCTAAGTCAGTTTAGTCTAAAGACATCATTGCTTTATCCTCTGATTCCTCTTAAATACAAATGTTCCTCTCTGTATTGTTTTCAATCCACTCTTGTAAGCTTAATAGCTTGACTTATTTGAGCAATTTTTCACAGCGACAGGTATACATGTGCTTAAGTATTTTCAAGGTTAAGGCCTAGATAAAATTTGCATAAATGTCTTTCTAAACATTTTGCTTTAGAGCATGTAATTTTAAATGCTACCTGTCAATTACGTACCGCATATTATATTTATCATTCATAGATTTGTAATAATGAAGCATTTAGGGGTAGATATTTTTTTTTGTTTTCTTTTAGAATTTGTAGTTTCAATAGCACTGAAATATTTAGTCTTGAACACTGAACAGATATTAATTTATTCATTCTGTACTTTAATTCTTGTACTTTATTGTTCTTTTGCAGTTTCTACTATAAGCAATACACTTATATGAAAAAATTCATGCTTTTTTTTTTTTTTTTCTTTACAATGAAAACCTCTCCTTCCAGGCTAACAGGCATTCTACCTCAGGCTCTAGGTTATGATTTTATAAGTGCTGTTAAATCCCTTTTTATAACTCCACAGTCATTAGGAGCTAAAATTGCTGACACAGTAGTTTACACAGAGTAAGTAAAGGCATGCACATTTTTATTAATTAACAGTATCACGGTGGTAACAAGTTCTTCATATTCCACAGAGCCTGCATATATGGTAATATTGTTCTGTATAAAACCATCACAAGATCACAGCTGAATAAGCCCAGCTACATCGGCCTCTCCTCAAAGGGCAAGTGCTCTCCTCCCTGATATCCTGGTAGTCCACTATACTCACTCCTGTTTATTGATTTCCTTCTCACACTGGGGTCCCAAAGCTAGATGCAGTATGTTGGCTGTGGTCTATGGAGTGCTGAACTGCAGGGCTAGGGTGGGAGTGAGTCAGAATGGGAAGCAAGTGAGAACATCAGCTAGCACTTTCTGAGCTGTCTACATCTTCAGGACAGCTAAAAGGCAGCATAAGAACAGTATAATAAAGGGTAGTTGTTTACGACTTGAATTGTAAGACCTCAGTAGTGATCTTGTTCCCATCATTTTTTTTGCCACTTCTCAGTATGTTTGTTCCATGAACTGTAAAATAAGGCTAATGAAACACAGTCTCCTGTTTAAAATGCTTGGAGTGCTTTCACTGAAAAGTGCTATAAAAATGCTAGTAGTAGTGTTATACACTGAGCAGTCTGAGGATGCTCATTCTGCTTGTTCAGCTATCATGGATTTACCACCTTAGTCTGAGGACAGAGAACATCTTAAAAATTCTGACATTCCTAAACTCACTAGGATTTTTTCAAGCACTCGGATAGCATTTTAATTACATTGCTCATTTCATCTCTTATGTTTGTGATTTTCTCCTTACTGATGGAGCAGCTGATATCTAGAAATTCAATTAATTTGCTTTCATCATCTGTTACAGCTTAACTAGCCTTACAGGGAGCATTTGAGTACAGAGATGAAGCTGGGTAAATTATAATTGCAACATATTTTGAATAGAGTCATAGTCCATTAGAAAACCCAGGCAGGTCACGCAGTTTTACCCAGGCAGATCATTCTACTACAGTTTTGTTAAAAGTGATTAAATCCTTTTTAGTACAATAGATAATCATGTACCGTTCTTACCATGTCTGGTTTTCTGGTTTTAGTTTTCATTCCCTAAAGTGTTTTTCATCAGCTATCACTCTTCAAGTTGATGTTAAACTATAGAGAAAACCAGAAGATTGCAGCTTTCTTGTGACAGGAATAATACATGTAGACTTGCTTTTGCAGTGTAGTTGTGAGGTTAAATTATCTAATGCTCACTCTTTCTTCATTATTAGCTTAATTGTCAGTCCTGAAAACCTTTGCTGTATGAACAATATCAGTGAAAAACTATGCATGGCTGAAATTTTGCCTGTGCACGACGTCCATAGATTTGTGTTTACAACCTAAATGCCATTTATGATCTCCCAGGAGAATCCAACTAGGACTTACATAGTGTCCTGGTTTGAGGTAAAACAGAACCAATTTTCTGATTTGTAATTTTACTTTTTAGCTGGGCCTCTTCTAACTGACTAAACTCTGAAATTAACAGCATATTGTTCAGAAACTGTTCACTTTCAGAGTGATAAGACCTGATTATACCAAGGAAGGGTATGCACAGAGGCTCTTGCTTATACTTATTGCTGTAACAACCAAGGTCAGCTAACTTCGCTTTTTGCCCTGTTAGAGGGTCAGAAGCGGAGAAGCGTAGAGGGGTCCCGCCTGCAGGGAGGAGCGGACGGGACAGGTGACCCAAAACTGACCAACAGGGTATTCCATCCCATATGCATCACGCTCAGTATAAAAGCTAAGGGATCAAAGGGGCAAGGCTGCTCTGGCTCGCTCACTTTAATGGCCGTCATCTGAGGAGGACGCTGTCTGTTCGTCTGCCTTTGATACCGATCCGAGTATTCCTGACTCTAGTTCCGGAATTCAGCTCCTGTCTGTCGCTGACTCCAGTCTGGGACTTTCCCTGTGTCTGCTGGTGACGTTATCGTCATCCTGGGAGCTGGAAAATGTTTTGTATATATTGCATACTTTTTTTTTTTTAATTTTATTATTATTTCTTATTTCCTTATTTATTATTATTTTCATTAAAGTAGTTTAGTTCTTTTTCTAAACTCGTAAATCTCCTTAGCTCTTCCTCTCCTCTCTGAGGAGAGAGGCGGGGGGAGGGCCATCTGGAGGGAGGGCCATCTGTCATTCTGATTGGCCAATCTGGCCAAAACCACGACATATAGCTTATGTTTAAACTTCCATCAAATAAAAAAGAGTTATAAGCTCATTAATTTGGGGCTGCAATTGGGAAAATATGTATTGTCTGACAAATTACCACCAAAATAAGCAGATCAGTGCTACTTAATGAAATTAGTAGAATACCAGTGCCCAAAGTCTTGGGCATTTTGCTGCTATTTCAGGAAAGTCAAGCTTTCACTTCTCTATTGGTTCAAAAGACTTAACTGTCTTCACATCTGGATCATCATTCTCTCATTTAACTACCAAGGTGAACTAGAGGAAATATTGTTTCAACACTGGAAACTGAAGAAGATCATGAGATTATAAACTCACAGGATAATTCAATATGGAAAGTCTCTTCTCTAGCCTTCTGCTCAAAGAAGAGATGGCTGTGATACCAGGTTGCTGAGGGCTTTATCCATTTGGGTCTTGAAAATCTCCAAGAATGGAGACTGCACAACTTTTTTGAACAATTTACTGCACTGCCTGGCTGTTCTCATGGGGAAAATGTTTCCCCTTATATCCAGTTTGAACCTCTTTTATTCCATTTTATGTCCAATTCCTCCCATCTCCTGCCATTCACCACTGCGAAGAGCATGTTTCTGTCTTCTCCATGCTCTCCTTGTAAGTACTGGGAGGCTGTTGTTAAATCCACTCAAAGTTGTCTCTTCTCCAGGCTCCCTCAGCTTCTACTCACAGGGCAAGTGCTTCATCCCCAACCATCTTAGTGGTCCTCTTGGATTTGCTCTGCTTTATCAACAATTCTTCCATGTCAGGGTTCCCAAAGCTGGATAAAGTATTCTTTAAAAGCATGGCATATACTGAGTAGTAATTGTCCCTTCCATCTTCCAGCAACCAAAGATGCAAAAAATGGCCACAAATAAATCTGTACTCCACAACTGAGTCTATTCTGTTTTTTTGAAGGACTTAATTCTGCAGTTTTATTTTTCACAACATCTCAACTTCAGTTTATATTTAAGAAAACCCCACAACCCAAAACTTGATTTTTTTCCTCTACATCTTTTGCCTCACACTTTTATTGATGTTTCCTAGCTGAAAGAGTAAATATTCACTCCATGTTCATCTTTACTATTAATGATTTTATAAATCTGTATAACGTGCTCCTCCTCAGTCATTCATCTCCTAAGTGTTAACATCCTTTCTAATATCTCTGGTCATGATCTATCACAAATGTGGACAGTAATAGGAGCTGCCAATAAGTTTCTTGGACAGAGGACTGTACAATTTTCTACATTAGCAGGCACTGAGCACAACATTTGGACACAGTATCAGGCATACTTTTAAATAACTTTCCAAAACCAGCTAACACAGCAAAAGGCTTTTGGGAATTCTTCACACTTAGTTCTTTCCTTCTTTCTGCTGTTACATGTATTGCAGCACATTTATAACAGATCACTCAAGTTTTTTCCAAGTTGGGGCACACAGATGGACCTACTACCCTGTGGTTTCATAGGGTGTGTGCTGAGTCTGGCTGGGATGGAGTTAACTTTCTTCATAGCAGCCCATATGGTGCTGTGCTTTGGACTGGTGGCTAAACCAGTGTTGCTAACACACCAATGTTTTGGCTGTTGCTAAATAGTGCTTGCACAAAGTCAAGGTTTTCTCTCTTTCCCTCTCTGCCATCTCCTCCCTTTTTCCTCTCAGAGAGGATGTGGGCAAGAGTTTGGGAGGGGACAGCTGACCCAAACTGACCAAAGGGATATTCTGTACCATATGGCACTATGGGAAAAGAGAAGGAAGTGGGGAAGTCTGTGATTATGGCTTCTGTGTTCCTCAGCAACTGTTATGTGTCCTGAGGCCCTGCTCTCCAGAAAGTGGCTAATAGGAAATAGTGAATGAATTCCTTTGATTTCTTTGTTTGTTTGCACAAGTTTTGCTTTTACTATTGAACTGTCATTGTCTTGATCCACAAGCCTTTCCGCCTTCTTTTTATTTTTTCCCCATCCTGTGTGAGAAGGGCATGGGAGAATGGTTTTGTGGGTGTTTGGCTGTTGGTCAGGGTCAATCCTCTCCAGGTATGTGCTCAGCTTTGGTAACACAGCTTCAAAGACTCTGTCTGTGCACATGTTTGACCCTGAGGAGAAGCACAAGTTCTTAGATTTGCTCTGCTATGTCTTTAGTGGCCCTTGATAGAGGTACAGTCCACTGAGCTAATAGCTTCATGAAGCTTTAGCTTCCATAAAAATGTGGAGCCTTGTAGCCTTTACTAAAAGAGATGGCAAGTACTGGGATTTGGTGTTCACCCCAAACCTTTTTTGCATGACTACACATCTGCAAGACTGTCTCTAAATCCCATTTTGTAATCTGGGTGTGTGTGTGAGCGTGGGTGTTGCTGATCCTTGATTGTCGTGAGTTGTCAAGGTAAGAGAAGAAAATCAGTCTAGTTTAAGACTTTTTGTTAGGTTTTTTTACTTCTTTGCTACACATGTAGAGATTATGGGTCTCTCCTACAAAAATCCACTTGCCCTGTTTTCTATGTATTAGCAATAACACCGAAGATTACACAGAAATTCTTATTTCCTATCCTACCCATATCACCTCTCCCCCTTCCTTTGCACACAAAGAGCTACAAAACAAGAAAAAACCAGAAGTGTCAGTGTAAGCACAGAAGTCACAAATGCAGGTGCCCAGCTGCTGACACCGAAATGTTAAAGCATGCATTTGCATGCAACACTAAACTTCTCTCTGCTGTTTGACAGATCACTTATTACTTCTGAAATATTGGGGCACCAATTTATAATGTCTTAGGGCAGGGGACGCACTGCCACTTGATTCTATGAAATGTCAGATAGGTCTGTGGATGCTCATGAAAAGTTATAAGATTGGAATCTTGTGCTAACATAATTAGTATTGATACTGCTGTTGCTATTCAGCCTTATTCCAGGTAGTCAAAAAGCTAATTCCAAGAAAACACTCTATTCCATTTCCACATTGAGGAAAAAAACTGTTATCCTTTAATTTTTAAGAAATGTCAGGTCAATTGAACGTCTTGTCTCCCTGGATAGTTTCTGGATCAGTAGAAAAAATCCTACACTTGAAACTAGACCTTAGAAAAACTATTTATGTCTTTTGCCACATTTCTTGCCAGTTTACTCATAAATGATGAAATTCATCTTTGTTTTGACAGCCAGTAAAGGTCCATGCCTCACTTAAGTCTTGCAAACAGGATTAGGTGGGAACTAAAGGTGTCCACAGTTTGGTCTGCCAGTGGCGGATTTCAATCTGCTCAAGTAAATTGAGCAGAAATACAAATCAGAGACTTTCTGTTCCCCTGTCCCAGGCTCATGTAGACTTTCTTAGAAATTCTATCTCTGTTTTATTTAGAAAGGAGACGAAATGTTTGTTTAGAACAGAGACATCTCTCCTTTTGATTCTGTTTCTGATTACATTTATTCCTTTTGAATACTAAGACCATCAGGTTTTTGCTTGTTTGTTT
The DNA here is from genome assembly GCA_947846985.1 of Fratercula arctica. Taxonomy (NCBI): domain Eukaryota; kingdom Metazoa; phylum Chordata; class Aves; order Charadriiformes; family Alcidae; genus Fratercula; species Fratercula arctica. The sequence goes on from CANTUZ010000003.1 coordinate 105,602,832, forward strand.
TCTCTGTGTACCCAGGTACTACACAAGGTGATGTTGAACTGGAAAACAAGGATTTGGATGCTGCTGCCCTTACTCAGGACATCTTTCCAATTTACTTCAGTTTCAAGGACAGATTCTTTGGGTTCTGTTCAACAACCTGTACAGATTGCCTGAGCGTGTGTTTAAATTGTTTGCATAAGAGTTTCCCCAATATTGTCCTCACAGTATTGAAACCAACACTTCTTCTTATGTGTGTCATTTAAGGATGCAAGTGGAAGAACACGCATGAAATGTTTTCTTCTCTTTGTTTGCTATGTGCGTTTTTGTCAGTGGTTTTTGAAGAATATTCTTCAGGTAGATCAGTAAATTTCACACGTAATCAAAGGCTCTTTAGCTGGATCATAATGAATGATGAGAAATTCTATCACTTTATTAATAGGAAAGGTCATCCTGTGGAATAGATAACTTTTATTTTGATAAATAATGAAATCAAATTAAGACAACTTTTAGTAATGTATGGAAATTTATTCCTCTCTTTTAAAAAGAACAAGAGACAAAGGTAAATGTCTAATAATCTCTTCTGAAGAAAGTAGGCAAAAGTGGTTGAAATAAAATAGAAGGTGAATACTTTTCAGCAAAATAAGCATATCCTGTTCTCTTGATCTAAATCTTTCCTGATCTCTTAATCTTTGACTCATTTCCACTTTTTGAGAAATACAGCTCCTGATTTATTTAGGAGATGTAAAGAGTCACTTAAGCAAATTCAGAAAGAACTGACCCACACTCTGCTCAAACACAAGTACAAATAGAAAAATGCTGTACAATATTAAGACAACAACATATGCTGTTTTGAAGATGAGGTTATAGACCTACTATTCTACTGATATAACTGGCAATTAATTACTACACATATACTGCTAGCATCAGTAACACTCATTTTTCCCCTCTGAAATCTCAAAACTTGCAGAGTTGAAAACTTGAAAATTATTAATAATAAAAAGAGAGCTAGACACTACTATTATGAAACAGAAGCTGTCTAAAAGTCTCCGGAATTACTTGCCCCATGTGCAAACATCAAATTTGACAGGAATAAGAGATATGTTCAGTATTGTCTAGCAGATGTTTTGCTTCTTAATGCTCTTTAAATCATAAGACTATATACTGGAATACCAGAAGTCTGTCCTTACATGATGACTGTAACTTCTGTCATTACTAGTTAATAATAATTGGTTCACTGTACTTCATCTTTATACGCCTGTTTCTTTTGTATCACACTTTCCATGTTTTTTCCATGCATATTTCCATGTTTTCAAGTCTCATTGAATCTTTTTGCTATACAACCCAGAAAAAAATTACCTTTATTTTGACCATACTGACCTTCTTTATTACTCTGTCATGGAAATTTTGTCTACTGAATAATACATAAAAAGACAAATTAAACAGAGCATGCTGAATAACCTAATAACTAGTCTCTGAAGAATGAGGCTATTCTTTCGCTCCAAGAGGTTAGCTTTGGAATACGTGCTGACTTCCTGCAAAGACCCTCTACCTGCTGGCTGGGTACCAGTTCAGCTCCTTTCTAGAGCTTCTAGAAGAAAGACAATGATGAAACATGATGAAAGTTGCAGTGAGGCATAGTCTGCCTCACCTTAACAAGTTTCAGCTTGGACCTGATTCTTCAAATTCCAATTTATCCTAAGCGCTAGGATTTCAGTATTTATGTCCCAATGAAAAGAAAAAGCTCGAAGTCTGCCTAGACTCAGATGAATTATTTTTGATTAATGCATAATCTTGTTTAGCTGAGGTAGCTCACCTATAGAGTTCAATGAAACAAAGACATAAAAGGAGAATAATGTTTTGCATTTTTATAAAATTTTAACTGTCCTCATTTTCAACAGTCTGTTAGTAGTACCACAGAATGAATACCACCAAAAGTAAAACTTTTAATAATCAGGATCAGCAAAGACAGATGAAGAATTCTTCAGGGTAGAATCATACATAGGTATAAATAAATTATTTAGACTTCTTAGTAGGCTGCTATGGTTGGACTGAATGCTCTAATCCAATTTTATTTTACACCTTTGAGTAGTCACTTTTTCCTGTTGCTATTTGGAAAGAAAAGATAACTCACTCTTTGTCTAGAAACAATCAATTGCAACAGATCTTTGGCTTCATGTAAGCAGGTGTGGCGCTTTTTGTTTGTTTGTTTTGTGGTTTTTTACAGTGCACAAACATGACTGAAATTAAAATGATGAAGTCTGTATTCAGAATAGCTGCAACTCTGTATTGATGCATATATTATACTGTCCCACTAAAAATATAGCAAAAAATCACTCCAAATGTTTTCCTTTTTTATAAAGTTAGTATTCATGAGATACTGTCATATGGTTTGGATTACATTTCTTCATCTGCCATGAATTATATTCAGTAGATTCCACTTAAATACATCATTTTCTATGGTTCTATGCATTTATATGTATTCTGTTCATTTTCTGACACAAGAATACTCTTTTCAAACCAGAGCAAAATATACATTTAAAAGTAAAAAGGTACCTCTATAAAAATATAACAGATTATATAAGATGTCCCTTCTGCTCTTACTGAAAACCAGATCTACTCTATAAATTTGGCAATGGAAGAACTAGGACATGAGTGAAAAAATACACTGTTGCTGTGTAACTCCATTAAAGTCAATGCAGTTACAGTCAATGCAGATCATGTTTATGCTTTTTTAATGATATGTTTATAAAGCAGATTTCTTTTTTCTTGATTTTTCTTTTTTAAACTACAGTGCTTTGTTTAAATGCCCTTCTTGAACAAAAATTCTACAAGCGTTATGGTTGAAATGACACAAACAATGAATTTAATTTCTGCTTTCCACTTCAATGTGTCCTGATGGACTTTGGTCATACAGACTGGATTGAGAAATGAAAGACAGACTCCCAAGTAATTTTGTGATTTATTTTAGCCACAGCAGCATCTGAAACCTGCTCAGATTGTTTCCAATATTGCCTTTTAAATTGGTTTTCAATTTTCTTGTATATCTGAGTACACTTGTGCACATAGAAATGAGATTCTTATATTTTCCTTTTCGGAAGACTGAAGTAAAGTCCTGCTGAAAATGTATTTTTTCCAGCTCTTATTACCCATCAGGAATTACTTAGCAATACCTGGTGTAAGAAGGGGGAAGAAGTAACATTGATTCCTGTCTGTATTATATTAATGTAGCTGTGGTAAACGACATGGACAGATAAAAAAAAGGTCTAGCCATGGGTGCCTAACAACCTATTTCTGTGCAAGAGATGTACATCCTTCTGACCTTTCTTTCCATTAAGGATGAAATAAAAATTCTGTTCACATCCACAGGTGGATGTGGTGTATTTCTGGAAAGGAATGAAAACTACGCAAACAAGGTTTGCAGTCTTCTACCTATTCTTCCCCCACTGCTCCACCAGGAATGAGGGTTTTGAGAAGAAGGGCTGTGTCAGGGATTCATTTTAGCAATTTTCACACTGGCAAGGATTGGATAGATAGATACTGGAAAGTAAATGTCACTGTTTTACCACCTACTCACATTGCCAGGAAAGCATGTTCTTATAAGCAGGGATGCCTTGAGGTTCGCAATGGAAGTAAAAACTATAATGCCCTATCAGGGTGCATTTTATCCCAACAAATCCCCTGGAGTCTCTCAGAACTTCTCTGCTTGCTCTTCGTTTCCTCACTCAAGTATCTGCCCATGCAAAAATGGAAATTTGTGTGCTGCATCTTGTTGGCTGATGTCCATCAGCAAGGGCCTGCTGTAGGTAAAAGTACTAGCGTGAGTCCCTGGCACTCAGACCCTGAATATGGCCGGGGAAAGGGTGGTAAACAGGGAATATAACCATTTCACCAAACCACTCCCATTAATATACTGGGAAACTTAGACAAAAATATAAGCAGAGGCTGGTTTGGAATCAGGAAGTACAATTAGAAGTAGCTAAACTAACTAAGGTCAATCTGTACTCTGTACTACTGATACATCAATAAGTATTAAATATGCTGGAACAAGTCTGATATTTTTTCTCTGTCACTCCGTTGCCCAGGTGAGCAGCTCCGGCGATGGCAGGAAACTCAGCTGCGGCTGACAGGACCTGGGCCGGGCCAGGGGAAATGGCTGCCAGGCCCTGCCCTCCTGCCCATATAAAAGTAGCCCCTGAGGAGTAGGGCCGTTTGCTGTAGCTGTGTTGGCTCGACCAGGGAGCAATGTTGTCGACCGTGCAGAAAGCCATGGCCTCGCTAAGCTCTGCACCCGCCACAACAGGCACAGCTTCTCAGGCAGGGCCCCGGTGACAGGCTGCAGGCTGTGCCCCGGCAGGGGGCACTGTGGGGGGTGCGCCCAGGTAGAGGGACTCCTCCGCTTAGTGACAGCTGCTGGAGGAGGTGACCATGTTGAGGAGTATCAGGGAGCTCGAGAGAGAGATATTACGGGAATCGCATCCTGCCTTCCCTGGGATGGGCCTGTCAGGCAGATAGGACCCATGACATGGAGGATTCTCTTTCCTCTCCCCACCTGGCTGAACATGGTGACTTAAGGGATAGGGGACAATGGCGACAGGTTCCTGCCCAGCACAGCAGGATCGTCTCCTCAGTGACTGCCCTACCTTCCCAGGTGTCCTTGCAAAGTAAGCATGAGGCTTTGCCTGTGGGACCAAACAACGATGAGAACGACGGTCCATCTAGGTTGGAGGTGTCGCCAAGGCTAAGTCTGCTTAAGCCCTGCATCAAAACAACTTCCATAAAGAAAAAAAGACAGGTCATTGTCATAGGAGACTCTCTCCTGAGAGGAACAGAAGGCCCAATATGCAGACCAGACCCACTTCTTAGGGAATTCTGCTGCCTCCCTTGGGCCTGGGTTAAAGATGTGAAGAGAAAACTTCCTACCCTGGTACCTGGTATTACCCATTATTGATTTTTTGTGTAGGCAGCGATGAAGCAGCAACAAGAAGTCTGAGGGCAATCAAGACAGTCTGGGACAACTGGTTAAGATATCAAAAGCACAAGTAGTGTTCTCCTCTGTCCTTCCAGTTGCAGGGAACACTGAGGGAAGAAACAGGAAGAGCCAGCAGATCAATTCCTGGTTCCGAGCCTGGTGTCACCAGCAGAATTTGGCAGAAGGAGAAAAAGTACTTTTCCTTTATGATACTATTTTCTCTTCTTCCGTCTGCATTGACTGTGCCCTGTTTCACGTGTTGTGAGACAAAGAGAACATAATCTTCCCTTCTGCCTCCTGTAGACCTCTCACTGTTTTACATATCTTTACTGTGTCCCCAGTTTTACAATTCATTTCCAGCATAGGCAATACTATTGAGAGTTATGTAAAATTACTGGCCAGCTTGGGACATATTGGGTCAAATTTACTGCTGGTATAACATTAGAATAACATTTATGTACTAGGAATATTAAACACATAGAAGGATACTTCAGCAAAACAGGTCCTGAAATAATGTCATCTTTTTACAGTGTCACATGACAGATGTAGCTATTGTAGTATGTTTTGCGAATTTATACTTTAATTTCCCCAACTATTAGGTACTAAAGGAAAGTTAAGGACAAGTCCATGGTAATGAAGGTCTTGACTTTATGGCTGGATCTGGAATATAAGCTACCATATCTCTGGCTCCTCCAACAATGAACTGAGAAGAAAGAAGTAACATATGATTAATACTCCAGAAAAGTAGGGAAGTGCCTTCTGTTAGGAAAGTGACTCAATGAGCCAGCTGGGGTTATGTTCAAAAGGAGGCCATGAATACCATTTGGCAGAAACTTTTGGATAGAACTTGTTTACACTAGCTAGGATGAAGAAGATGGCTGTATGCCATGGAAGAATTAAAGGCAGAAGTATTTGTGTTACCTTTAGAATGTTCCACAAATATCTAATAATTTTGTACTCCTGTGGTGGGATTATGGACTTTGTCTTTCTGGCTTAAAGGGGTGGTCAGCCAAGTCTGATTAGAGCAGAATGGTCTCAGCAGTCAGACTGGGACATGACCAGCCTCCACCCAGCCCACATTCTGTCAACAACAGTGGCAGAAAGAAAATCCTTAGGGAAAAGTATAAAAATTTAGCAGGAATATCTCATTACTTCCCAGGTGCACTGTCCCAGCCTTCATCATTTGTGTATTTCGGATTTCCTGGCCACCAGTGATATCCATAATGGACTCTTTGTTCATTAATTTGGCTAATCATGCTGTGACTGTAGGTAAATTATCAAAACCCACAATGACTTGCAGTTGGACTATTAAGCATGTAAAGAAATACACATTTTTGTTTGGGGATTTTGTTCCTGTTAATTTTTCAAGTGTTAGTTTATTTTGGTGGATCTCAGTTCTAATTCAAACACTTACTACCTATTCTTCTTCTGCATGCTGCTCACAGCTGATATTTCATATCCTTTCAAGTAATTTTTTTTCCTCTCCTTGCTGAGTCTGTACAGTTCTGTGTCTCTACTATTCTGGATCCAGATATCTAGAGAAAATTGAGTTGTGGCAGAAAAGCACAGCAGGGAAACTACTTTTGGGAAAAGCGAAGGTGGGATTATGTCTTATGTTCTCCAAGAATACTTTTTAGCACTTCGGAGTCTATGTTATTTTTTTGAAACTCGCCAGCTGACAGTTTGATACCATGGCCTCAAGAAACTTTGCTTCCATGTGAAGCAAAGCAAAAGAGTTCAGTTCATGTTATGGCAGACAGAATCCATGTAGAAATCTCAAGTTAACTTTAGTTTTGAAGGGGAGAACTGAATCTTATTGTATAGTGAGCATATATAACAATCTACAAACCCCGGCCTATTTCATAAAAAAATCAAATTATTTTCCTGTCCCATGTATATCTGCCTGAAATATTTCAACACAGTGTTTCCCCATTGTGCAGATTCACAGTGAAGGAAATGTAAAGTTTTGCTAATTAATAAAATATCCTCTGCAAAATGCTGGATATCCAAACTAGTGTCCATGTTCTTAATTTTTAGCATTCTTTGTTTTCTTGTGTTGTTGCACTGTTAATTGCTTTAATTTATTTTCTGTTAATACATTTTTAACAGGGATTTCCCCAAGCTGTGGAATCTTGTTTTAATGACTAGGTGAATACAGAATCATTCATTAATTCTTATTTTAAATAGACCACACATATAATTTAAAAGATTAGTCAAATAGATGGAAAATATCTGATTTGTCAAACAATCTGATAAATATTGGGGCTTCATGATCAGAGTCAGACCAGTTTATTTTGTTGTGGGTCTTTTTTGATCCATGCTTTTTTTTTTTTTTACAGTAGTTTAAATATGTTTTCAGGAAAATTTCATTATTAAACTTTATCTATCAGACGTTGACTGATATTTCAATTTTCTATCCATTTTCTGTTCATTAAAATTAGTGATATTTTTTTATGTATTAGTAAATGAGCTAGGTACCCCAACTCAAAGTATTTCCTGGTTTCAGGTCAGGACAAGAGTGTTTGTGAGTGGTAGTTCCCAAATAGACGTGGGAAACCATAGACATCAACAAAACATGCTAGGGAAAAATAAAGACAGACAAATTCTCAACCGTTATTCGCCTTTCTAAGGGGTAAAAGTAGAACAAGACAAGTAGCAAAAAGAAGCTATTTTGGGTAAAGGTCAGGTAGGAGGACTGTAAAGCAAAAGAGCGGAAAGAGATTCTATGGACTAGGACAAAGGAGGAATGAACAATGTAGGTTAAAACATGTTGTGAAATTTATACTGTGTTGATAAATGGGAAGAGGGCAGTCCAGCCCAACAGTAGGAAGAAGGGGCTCAGGAAAATAAATATTTTCACAACTTTCTGAAATATGAAAGACAGAAAGTGGTTTTATTTAATCTGTTTTCAGAAAGGCAGGTAGAGACAGTTTAGCTTTCTAAACAGAATTGCAGAAAAAACATGGTTTAGGTGAAATAGCTGACTAAAATTTTAAACATCCTCCATGCTTACTATAAATTCTTTCAAAAAATTACACTTTGTCAAAAAGTTTGTGGATAACATCAAGTTGAGTGTGGCAGTCAATACAAAATGTCACCAGCTGGAATGGCCACAGTGTCCCTGATGGCTTGGACATGGAGGGCAGTAGAGGAGCTGTGGGGGATGTGAGGGACTGTGTAGGGGGATGTTACTGCCTGGGAGGGTTCCCTCCTCCATGGGAAAATCATTGCCCAGGGAGATGTCACTGCCTGCGGGGGTGCCATCATCCATGGAGACATCACTGCCTGTGGGGATGCCACTGCCCAGGGAGATGTCACCACCCAAGAGGGTGTCCTCCTCCATGGGGACCTCCCTGCCCTGGGGCATGTCACCACCTGGGGAGGTGCTGTCATCTGTGTGGACATCACTGCCTGGGGGTCTGCCACTGCCCAGGGGTGCCCCCAGGGGGTTGGCTGTGCTGGACAGCCTGTGCTGTGAGTTCAGTCCCTTGAGGTGGTGGAAGCCAGGAAGGGACAGTGACGTCACTGGGGAGGCAGGGGCCACTACTCTCCCCTGATGCTGGTCAGGCAAAACAGCTGCACTTGGTCCTGGGGGGCCTATTGGTCTGCCCAGGCCAAGGGGAGCCTGCAACCCTGAGGTCCCCACAAGGCAGAGAAGCAATGCTGTGGCTGATCACGTGAGGGACAGGCCTTAATCCCACCATCTGCCCCAGAGCACTGTCTGCGGGACCCTTGTGCTTGCTGCCATGTTTTGGCAATGAGCCATGCTGCTGCTTCTTCCCTTGCTTTTGCAACCTGATGTCGTGCTGGGACATGGTGCTCTGGGGTGGTGCTAGGTCTGTCCCCACATCCTGCCATGGATCCTCAGGCTTCATCCTGGTGGTGTTGAAGTGCTCCATGCTCAGGATGGCTTTGGAGGTCTTGACTGTAGTCAGTGGAGAGCTTCTTCTGAGGCAACCAGAGCAAGCTGAATTTGTGGGAGAGGATGGTAGGGTCCACAGGCATGGGGACACTGCTGGCGCTGTCCTGACTGCTCCATATTGCTTCCAGGGAGTAATCCAAGCACTTCATAGCCTCTTCCAGCAAAACGTCCTCAGGCAGCACAATCTCATCAGCTGGAACCATCACGGGGTCCCTGATGGCTTGTACATGGAGCGTAGCAGAGAGGCTGTGGGAGATGTCACTGGCCGAGAGGGTCCTCCTCCATGGGGACCACTGCCAAGGGACATGTCATGAACTAGGAGGGTGTCCTCCTCCATGGGGCATCACTGCCCAGGATAAGTCACCACCTGGGAGGGTGCCATCATCCATGGGGACATCCCTGCCTGGGGGGACGTCACTGCCCAGAAAGTTGTCACCACCTGGGAAGGTGCCCTCCTTCTTGGGGACATCATGACCCAGGGAGATATCATGATCTGGGAGAATGTCCTGCATGGATACATCCCTGCCCAGGGGGATATCATCATCTGAGGAGATGCCGTCGTCTATGTGGACATCACTGCCTGCAGAGCTGCCACTGTGCCAGAGGGATTGGCTGTGCTGGGCAGGCTGTGTGATGTTTATTGCCCCTCAAGGTGGTGGTAGAGAGGGAGGGACAGCAGCAGCACTGGGGAGGCAGGGGCTGCTGCTGTCCCCTGACCCTAGCAGGGCATGAAGAGTTGTGGCTGGTCTGGGGGGTCCATCGGTCTGCCCAGGCCAGGGGGAGCCCACAGCTGTGGCATCCCCACAGGGCAGCGACGGGCAGAGAAGCACTGCCAGGGGCGATCGTGAAGGTGGCTGATGGAGGCAGGTTGGTGATTGTCCACTCAAAGTGGAAGATGTGGGGGTCAAAGCAGCTGCCGCAGGGAGCCATTGCAGACCTGCATGGGTGAGAGGGAGATGTGGTGGACTGGGGGCCACGGGCAGTCTCCTGGGGCACCCACTGAGCCATCAGTGAGCATGGATGTCCCTCCTGCTCTGTGCCAGGTGACTGGGGAGCGTGCAGCAGGGATAATCCCTGTAGAGTGAGCTGCTGTGCCAGCAGGATGGGGCTTGAAAAACAGGGAGGTGAAACAGGAGAGATGGTCCCAAGATCCTGGGAAATGATCTCTAAATTATATTTTCTGGGCAGGCCTTACCCAGGTGATGGCAGGTATTCTCACCGTGCCTTGCTGAACCCACATGCCACAACTGCTGGGGGGACAGGGGTGCTGGGGATGCTGGAGGTGCCAGGGGGGATGCTGGAGAGAGGGGAGCCACAGGTGCTGGAGGTGCTGGGTGGCTGGGTGGTTGGGGGTAGTGGGAGTTCTGAGGTGCCTGGGCAGATGGGAATGCCATACTTGCTGGGGGTGCCCAGGGTGCCCATGGAGTCTGTGACGCCACCTCTGCCGGGGGTGCCAAGGGTGCAGGGATGGACTGCTGCTCCTGGTCATGCAGTCAGCAGAGGCTGGTTGACCCTGAAATAGAGACATGAGCAAATGCTGGTGGTCACATCCTGAGCTGGGATGGGAGGGCACACGAGGGGACTGAGAAGGAAGAGGGAGAGGTGCTACAGACGAAGGGCTGTAAATTTCCCCAAAGTGTGTCCCCAGGCTGCCAGGGTTGGGGTTGGTCCTTACCTCTGGTGTAGAATACTTTGGGGACAAAGAATGGCTGAAGTAGCCGGGGCATCGATGGACCCCAGGGACCACATGGTGGGTGTCACGGGACTGGCAGTGCCATGGTCAGCTGTGGTCAGTGGATGGTCAGTTGTGTTCAGTGGATGCAGGCCTGGCCTCCAGGAAGGAATGTGGGGGCTCTCTGTGTTCTGTCCCGCCCCCAACAGCTTTGCCAGCTCTTCATGGGGAGAGAAAGTGTTAACAAAAGACTTAAAAGAAGAGTTAGAGCCAATGGCTCAATGTCCAAGTGGAAACCAGTACCGAGTGGTGTCCCTCAAGGATTTGTTCTGGGTTGAATACTATTTAATATGTTCACCGATGACATAGACAGGGGGATTGAGCGCACCCTCAGCAAATGTTTGGATGGCGCCAAGCTGAGTGGTGCAGTCGGTACACTAGAGGGAAGGGATGCCATCCAGAGGCACCTTGACAGGCTTGAGGACTGGGCCTGTGCGAGCTGCATGAAATTCAAACAGTGCAAGGTCCTGCATGTGTGTCAGGGCAATCCCCAATAACAATATAGACTGAAAAATGACTTGTTTGAAAGTAGTCCAAACAATTCTGTGAAATGCAGGAATATGAACCAAAAATATTCAGGGAAATGGGAAAAAATAAGAGATCTTCTTAATTTGAGGAGAAAGAATGTAATGGAGGGTCATTTAAATACCACATTCTGTCTGGAGGAAAGTGTGACTTTGCAAGTAATAATAAAGGATCAAAAGGAGTGCATAGCATGACTTTTGGTGGCTGTAATCTGTAGCTATCTGTAGCTATCAATACATATGCACTAATGAATGCAAGAGTGACTCTGGTTACTTGGACGGTACAGCGTAACCCATCCAGATGGCAAGCTCTGTGTTTGGCCCTCTAAGATAGAAATGACTGAAGAAATTGTAACTAAGACAGATGAACTAAAAGAGGAGGAAGAACCTTTACAGCCCAAACCATTCTATGATTCTATGAAATGCAGGAATATGGACCAACATGGTAGGAAAAAGGGAAAAATGAAGATAGATGGTTAATGTGAGAGGAAAAATGCAAAGGAGGATCATGTAAATACCCTATTCTGTCTGTGGGAATGTGGGACCCTGCAAGGACTAACATAAGGTCAAAAGGAGTGCATAGCATGGACTTTGGTGGCTATCGTTAGCGACTCTATCTATCATTCATGCAAACGCACTAATGAATGCAAGAGGGACTCTGGTTACCTGGATGGGACCCATGCAGATGGCAAGCTCTGTGTTTGGCCCTCAAAGATAGAAATGACAGAAGAGATTGTAACTAAGACAGATGAATTAAAAGAAGAGAAGACTGGTTTATCACGGCAGTTTTCTGAATGCATTTCCCCAGTGCCTGTGGTTTCCTGGGACGTGACTGTCTGCCCCTGAGAAGACTGCAAAGCTACCATGGCACAGTTTTCTAGATTGGTTATCCCTTTTCTGCATAGCAGGCTTTGCGGGGTTGTGCGAGATGGCTGTAAAACCTGTAGGAAGCTGAAGGAGTAGTAACCACTGAGTCTGGAATAGGAATGTAAGAAATTTGCCACGTAAGCCAGCACAGTAGATTGCCATATGGGATATTGTCAGTGCTAGAACACTTTCATAGGGCCACAAAATTTGTTGCAAGATATCTTCATGCTTTAGGGAGGAATGACAATGTTCTCAGCACAAGCAGAAGTTCTCCTGAGTATCTGTCAACACTAAGGAAGGTATTTCAGAAAATGGAAGCAAAACAGCCTCGTGGAAAATAAATCTTCCCCCCCCCCCGCCCCGAAATGAGACAAGGAGTTGTGTAGCTGGACTACAGAAAATGCAAGGAGGATATTCACCCTATGGCAAATCATGTCAGTTCTCTGAGTTGAGGACTCTGAGTTGCAAGAAATACTAAGGAAAGCTATATATGTTTTGTTCTCAAGTAACAGTAAAAAGATTCCATAAAAAATATTTTTTCCCTACTAGTGTTGTGAAATTATAGGCGGATAGGGTTTTCTGCTGCTGTATATGCTTTCCACTGCGTTCCACCATATACATAAGGGCTTATATATCACTGTAATATCACTATATATCTGACCCATTGCAAAACAGATCCAACGTCTGCCTTGACATGCAAATCACCTCTTTCTCTGTTGTGCAGCTTCCAGAGGAGGCTGGAGAGTGCTATCAAAGTAGTAAGAGAATTATTTCAGAAAAATACACTCTTGAAAAAAATTGTTTTGTGGGATAAACAACTGTTTTTTTTTTTTTTAATCTAATGAATACTGAAGGGCAGTTGGTGATATTTTCCCATTTTGCTGTTATTTATTTGAAGCATTTGTGTTCTTTTCTGTCATGTTTTATTTGTGGAATCTACTATGATGTGACAATACAGGGACTTTCTCATTAACTTTCAGTTAGTCTTTGTGGTCAATGGAGATCCATGGAAAAAAGCAAGTGCCTCTGAAGTTAGAGGACCTAAATCAAACGAGGGCTTCCTTAGTGTTATGTACCTTTTGCAGAGCTCCTGGGGAGCAGACAGCCTTCATGCAGCTACTGAAAACTGTTAAAACTGAGATGTAATAAACATTTATTCTCTTAGATTCCAGAATACCCATTCATTTTCTCAGAAATCACAAAAGTGCAAATAAAAAAAGTTAGAACAATGCTTGGGAAAGAGAGGATCTGGGTTTTATCTTTCCTCATTTTTTTCCCCCAAAGTGTTTTGAACATGATGTTCAATCTTCCAAAACCTTCTCTGAACAAAAGATTAAAGCATGCTCTTTGATGTTTCCATCATTCTTACTGAATTTGGGCCATTATAAAGAAGAGAGTATAAAATTCAAGTGATACTCCCCCCACACCCAAGTTTAAACCTCTGTCTGTACTGAAGTGGTGGAGGAATTCTAGCCTCTGTCCCAGTTCCAAAAGCTCTTTATGTGTCTTACCAGTGGCTGTTAAACAGAAAATGCTCAAGTAGTCTCCAAGATCCAAGAGAAGAGACCATAATCCAGGTTTTCTCTCTCTCCATCTTGCCAAAAGAACTATTTCCTTCAGTGACCTTCAAAGTTTTGTTTTAGCAGAAGATTTGAGAGATTTTTTTTTTATTTTTTTTTTTTTTTAATTTGAGTATCACCATACACTTTCACTGCTTCTCAGTGGTACAGCTATCATTTCAGTAGAAACATTACAGCAACTGTTGACTTCAAAAAGAATTATACTATATTCCCCTTCATATTAATAATCATTATGTTAATCGTAATGTTAAAAATTATGTTAATTCAGAAGTCTGACCTTCCATTCCTTTTTTGTTTTGTATGAAAACATTTTGACTTGCTTTGTTGCATCAGAAGTGAAGTACGGAATTTAAATCCCTTTCAGCAACTCAATCTGCATTACAACATTGCTTCAGGAGAATATTAGGGCTCTTTAAGTATCCACATGTAAACATAAAACCCCTTTTTCTGAGTTTTGGCATGATATTCCTACATTTTACGCACAGATTAGATTTCTAGAGAAGTGAGTTCCAATCCTATGACTAAACTGTTCAGCCTCTCTGTATTTCTACAGCTGAATAATAAACTAAGAACTCTAGTGTTTTGATTGTATGGCTGAATATAAATTGACAGTATTCCATAAATGGAGAGTAGTGGGTAGGATGCTTCAAGTTTTCTGATTCAAGATACTTACTTTGAAATTGATGACAGTAATACTTAAAATACAATGACTCTTTATAGTCGCAAATAAATGACTGTTAAGCATAATTACTTTTCTAACATTTCTAGCTGTAGTAAACATAGCTTTATAGAAAAAGATTTGCTAGAAGAAATAACTGAAACATGATTGACAGTAAGATGTTTTAGGATAGTTAAGAATTATGTCCTGACTAATCAAAAGTACAATATCAAATGAACAGGTAGACGTGAAACTAGTTAAAAATATTATGAGGACAGGCAGCTTCAGAAAAAAACCAGAGAAATGTGTCTTTAAAGGTTTCTGTAAATAACTACAGCCACACAAACAATGAAACTTTATTTCCCTGATCAAATCTGTACTATCCAAATTCCCAGTAGTTTTTCTGGGCTCCAGTAATCCCATAAATATGTTAATTAGAAAACTATTGACAGCTTTTACACTTTTCAGTTCTCAGCTGATCCAGATCCTGCTTTTAGGACAAACAAATCTTTAGTTGTGATGTGTGTGTGTCTTATATAACACGCAGTTGCCCAGCATATTTTCTTTCCAAAGAAATGTGAATATTAGAAATGCATTTGGAATCAACACAGATCTTCATTTTGTTCAAGTCAGTGGACAAGAATCTGGTGAAAGAATTGGCATCCTTCCTTTACTTCCTGACTCCTCCATCTTGGGTTGTGAGATTCAATGTGATATTTATATTTTTCCAAGGAAAAAAGGTCTCAGTACATTTGAAATATCAAAAATACCTGACATATCTGACAGTATACTCTGATCAGCCCTGTTTTGTCTTTGTTCCTGTCCAGTTTTGTTCAGCTAGACACTTGAGACAGTCTGTAAGTCTCCTGCAAGTACAGATGAGGTGGCTCAACTAGGTCAGTTATCCAAATAACAATGATCTGTGGTGCTCTGCTTATGTTTCCATATGTCTCCTCTGCTTTGTACAAATGCCTGTGGTCCAGATTCTGATGTACTGGGGTGGATTGCACTCTACCCTGGGACTCCCTGTATAGACCTAAAAAGATATAGACATTTGCAGAAAACATCCCAACATAGATTTAAAGACAAGGCAATGATGCATCAACACCTACAAATGTCCATTCCTGGCCAGTTAGTAGAGCACACAGAGTGACTAATTTAGACTTAATGAGCTGAATTTTAGAAGCCCAAGTTAGATGACATAAATACCATTTATCTGGAAAAATATAAGGAAGTAATGTAAGCTATCTCTACAACTAATAGAGAGCTCATAGAAGCCTGGAATGAAGGAACAAATGCTCCGTTTGCAAATTCTGTTCTGCTATAACTAGGTGGCTACCAGCATGGGAGTTGGGAACACAGAGAATAAATGTTGACACCAAACTCCTTTCTATGCTTCTTACACTTAAAATGCATCTTTGCTATCCATGGCGCTTATGCTCTTACATTAAAAATACTTATAAAGCTGTTTTATTACAGGCATCAAAACACTCATCCCACAGAAACAGTCATGGGAATATTTCACATTTGTGTTACTGCTTCAAGAAGCCAGAGGGACTTCTTAGGACCTGAAAGAAACTCTAGACAAAAATGATCGCCTGTGAAAGATTCCAGCATCTCCCTGACAGAGATACTGTGGCTCCCACCAGACTATCTGGCCTTGGTTGGGCAATAAGAAGCAAAAATAACAAGTAAGCTTCAACCATTGGGCAAAATATGAGAAATACCAATTTATGCATGGGGCACTGCTGGGAAATGGGAAAAACAGCAGAATACATCTATAAGGCATATAGGATGTGAGTCATCTTAGGATAGTTGCTTAACAATTCTATTCTCGTTTGACCCTCCCCATTGTGTCTAGATGGGAGAGGAATAGCAAAACATTTCAGTAATTAAGACCTGAGACCTAGGAGATCTGAGTGTCACTTCTGTTCTGCTCTAGCCTCTCCTATAGCTGGTTAAGTCAGGGAAAAGTCTTTAATGTATGGATTCCTCCCATTAAATTTAGGCATATCAGTTATGAGCATGAATTTAAAAGCTTAGCATAATCTTCCTAAAGGAAGATTAGACTGTCAATAGAGAAAGACCTCCACAGGACCAGTGAATTTAGATGGGTTGAACCACAGACTATTTATTGGGTGTTAAGGTTCCTGTCTTCATCACCCCAGACAAATGCCTCAAGGTAGGTGCGATGAGTTTGGGCTTCGGAGCCTTCATTTAGGTTCCTGTGCCTAATGGAAATGCTGGGAGAATACTTTCAAAAGTTTTAAAGTTCTTGGCTATGTTACTATATATGTTAACTGTATAATGACCCGAGATACGGTAATACTGTCTTACGGCGACCAGCACAAAGAATCTCTAATTTCAGCTAGGTCACCATGCAAAAAATAGAAGTTTTTCTGAGATTTCTTTCCATCACATTTATTAAACTTTCTCCACCACACACAGAGACACTTTTATTTGACCTTATACAGGAGGCCAACCTGTCTCTGAATATTTTGCCCTGTTGAACAGCCAGCATCTGTAGTCTTCAGGGCCTTGCATAACCTTGGAGACCACGGATGTTTTTAGCTGGATAAGACTCAGAATTTTCTTTTTCCAGTTTTTAAGGTTTTCTGCCAAAACATCTACTTTGTTTATGCACCAGTATCATCAGTGAGACTGGCATGGCCCTGGGAATGTGTTACTTAACTAACACAGGAGATTTAACAGAGGAGAGATAAAACACACCTTGTATGCTTTTGCAAAGCCGAGCTATTAAAAGTCTGATTGTACTTCTGTTTACACAATTGTAAGTTGGGAACAATTCCAGTAAAGTCAACAGTTATACAGGATACAAGTGGTGTTAAGTGAGATCAGAAACAGACTCTTAACTTCCTCTGGCCTTTCATAGACTCATTATACCTTTAACATACAGATTTAGTGTTAAAGCCATGAGGGTTCTGTTACAGCTAAGTCTCATCCTGTCAAAATCACACCTGGCAGAACATTTTTGAAATCTGCTGTGGTTACAAGCACTACCAAAGTTTGCTATGACTTAGAGAAGGCTATTTTTAATTACCTTTTTTTTTTTTAAAAAAAACCCAAACCTCTAGGTCTGTTTGCTTTGAGTCTTTGAGTACTCTAGATAGAAACAGTTTAAGTTTTTAACAGTATAGTCACTGCTCCTCCTCTTACTCTTCACATCTCCTGGTAACTGGGAAAATAAAACAAGTCTTACTAGAAAAAACAGAAAGTTGGTAGGGTATTTGGGTATAGGTCATATCCCTACCATGATTTTTCCTGGTTGTAAAGCCTAGACTTCAAATTGCTTGTGTTCTACTGACAACCTGATTTTAGATGAGAAAAATAGAGGAATTTGGGGTGACACAGTCATCTAGACCTAGTAGAAAACAATTAAAAGACTGGCATTAGTTTTGAAGGAAATTGATGAGATCTGCACAATAGATGATTCCTTTGTGGTATACAATTTAAACAAGGAGCTTTACCGTAGAATTATCTTGCTTATACATGCTGCGAAATGCCTTGGCTCACTGAAGTTGACAGGTACACTCCAAGGAGACTACATTCTGGCTATGTCCTATTCCTGAAAGCCTCAACACTGTTTCCCAGGGGGACTACAAAGTCCATACATAAGGTGGACTTATGCATCCTTACCCATCTCTGTTGTCTGCTTCTCATGTGGTCTATTTACAATTTGTGTGTCAGTATGTGTTCTAAAAAGTCAGACGTCTGCGCTGGCATTTCTCCAGTATGCTAACCCTTTATCTCTCAACCATTTTGCATGTCTGACAATAGTTACAACTCTTTATTTGTTGTTTTGGTTTTTTGGGGGGTTTATTTTGTTGGTTTTGGTTTTTTTTCTCTTTAGTTAGTCCTTATTCTGACAGTCTCAGGGTCCTGAAATTATGCTAGCTGTTTGAAAAAACATACTTATACTCAATTAATGAAGTGTATACACCAGTTAGGTGATTTTGGCTGTAGCAGGCATGAATTTTAAAACGATCCTACTTAGCTGGAAAGAGGATAGGATACAGCTGCAATGCTGACACCTCAAACAAAAAATACAAGCCAGAAATTTTAAATAATCTCCAGCTACTTGGTTACTTTATACATTAATCACACTAGTGCTTCGGGTCCTGAGCCCATTCCCTCCTCTTTCAGAACAACTGGATAGTAGGAGGCAAATGAAAAAGAAAACTAACACCTTTCTCTCTCTGTGTAGAACAAATCAGAAGGTGATAGCTTATCCCATCCTTACGCTTTAACCCATGCTTCTCAATGTCCTTGGTGAGCTTTTGGGGAAGATGAACTTGCAGCAAACCCCAGGAAATGACAAGCTGAAGCTATGTCAAAGTTTTTACTTAAATATTTAAGAAAAGTCAGTAAGAAATCTATATCAGCAAAAAATAGCACTGCTTGCATATGCTCTAGCATATACTGAGATTTTCAGTTAAATATGTATCTAATGCATCTTTTTGGCCCCTTGATAAAAATATGACTTTCTGCTGTATTTTTCAGTTTAGTGTATTTCCAATAACACAAAGATGATGTCGCAGAGCACGTGTTTTTATGGCATGAAAGTGAAAGTATGAATTATATGTCTAGGTGTTAATCGGTGCAAAGACTACTGGGACACCGTTGGAGAGCTACATACAGAGGGAGACAAACCTGGCTAAGTCTCAGCCATACTATTTATTGCAAATGAGTTTAGCTGTAAAGGACCTTGAAATCAGTATAATTTTGTCCACTGAACAAAATGGGTAGAATATTATTGTCTTTTAGAAAAGAGATATCTCATATCTCAATATTGATTTAAATATTTGACTTGTATTCAGAGAAGAAAATTGGGGTTTTGGAAGAAGAGGATGGAAATCTAGCCTTGTATGACTTTACCTTTATAAATACCTAGATACATAAACACCTTTAAAAGCAATTTCAAACACTGTTATAATTATCCTGCACTTAACCTTAGATATCACTGTGTTTGCCACTGTTAGTTGGATTCTCAGCATCCATTATTTATATTAACGTCCCTTCCTTTTTTCTTTAGTGGGAACAAATTAAAGAAAATCACTCAGGGCGGTATTCAGCTCCTTCTAAGCCTCAGCACATACAACAAGTTGTTTTTGAGAGGTTATACCGCTCACAGGGGCCAGCAGCCCTCTATACCGAACGCTGAGCTCACTGTACATGTCCTCTGCCAATGTGTCCCCTGTGCAGGTGATGCATTTAGAGAAATTCTGCTCCTCCCCTTCAGCTACGTATCTCCCACCTGTCACTGTGAGGGTGTCACAAGGAGCAGAAGACTCAAAAACAGGCACACATGATGTTTAGTGGTGAACTCTTTACAATTCTTCAAACAAATTAGGACCGTATTCAAATAGATGATCAGCTCTTGAATAGAATAATGCAAACGTAAATTTTTTTCATAGAATCATAGAATCTTCATGGTTGGAAAGGACCTTTGAGATCATTGAGTCCAACCATACACACACAACCCCCCCCCCCTACAATCTCTGTCCCTAGAGCATGCCCTGAAGTGCCAAATCTAGACGTTTCTTCAATACCTCTGGGGATGGTGACTCAACCACCTCCCTGGGCAGGCTGTTCCAGTGCCTGACCACTCTTTCAGTAAAGTAATTCTTCCTAATATCTAATCTAAACCTCCCCTGCCGCAGCTTCAGACCATCTCCTCTGCTCCTGTCATTATTCACCTGGGAGAAGAGGCCAACACCCACCTCTCTACAACCTCCTTTCAGGTAGTTGTAGAGGGCAATGAGGTCTCCCCTCAGCCTCCTCTTCTCCAAACTAAACATGCCCAGTTCCCTCAGCCTCTCCTCATATGGCTTGGTCTCCAGACCCCTCACCAGCTTGGTAGCTCTCCTCTGGACACGCTTCAGCACTTCAATGTCCCTCTTGTACAGAGGGGCCCAGAACTGAACACAGGACTCGAGATGAGGCCTCCCCAGTGCCAAGTACAGAGGCACCATCACTTCCCTGCTCCTGCTGGCCACGCTATTCCTGATAGAAGCCAGAATGTTATTGGCCTTCTTGGCCACCTGGGCACACTACTGGCTCATGTTAAGCTGGCCATCCACCATCACCCCCAGGTCCTTTTCTGCTGGGCAGCTTTCTAGCCACTCTTCCCCAAGCCTGTAGCGTTGCTTGGGTTGTTGTGACCGAAATGCAGGACCCGGCACTTGGCCTTATTAAACCTCATACAGTTGGCCTTGGCCCATTGATCCATCCTGTCCAGGTCCCTCTGCAGAGCCTTCCTACCCTCAAGCAGGTCAACACTCCCACCTAGTTTGGTGTCGTCTGCAAACTTACTGAGGGTGCACTCAATCCCCTCATCCACATCCTTGATAAAGATATTAAACAAAACTGGCCCCAAACCTGATCCCTGAGGGACACCGCTGGTGACCGGCCACCAAGAGGATTTCACCCCATTAATCACAACTCTCTGGGCACGGCCATGCAGCCAGTTTTTAACTCAGCGAAGAGTACACTTGTCTATGCCATGATTCGCCAGCTTCTCCAGGAGAACATTGTGGGGGACGGTGTCAAAGGCCTTACCAAAGTCCAGACAGTCAATGTCCACAGCCTTCCCCACATCCAGAAGGCGGGTCACGTGGTCATAGAAAGAGATCAGGTTGGTTAAGCAGGACCTCCCTTTCGTAAACCCATGCTGGCTGGCCCTGATCCCTTGGCTGCCCTGCACTTGCTGTGAGAGCTCACTCAAGGTGATCCTCTCCGTGATCTTCCTGGTACCGAAGTCAGGCTGACAGGCCCGTAGTTCCCAAATCCTCTTTTCGGCCCTTCTTGTAGATGTGCGTCACGTTAGCCACCCTCCAGTCATCTGGTACCTCCCCTGTTGACCAAGATTGTTGATAAATGATGGAGAGAGGCTTGGTGAGCTGTCCTGCCAGCTCCCTGAGTACTCTTGGGTGAATCCCATCCGGACCCATAGACTTATGTGTGTCTAGGTGCGGAAGCAGATCATTGACTGCTTCCTCCTGGATTATGGGTGGGTTGTTCTGCTCTCCATTCCATTATCACTGATTTGAAAAAAATGGTGAGGACTAAGAAAATGCCTCTAATGCAAAAAAAAAAAACCCAAAACAAAAACAAAACAAAACAAAACAAAAAAACCAAACCAAAACAAAACAAAAAACCAAGAAAAAACTTAACTTGATTTTTGTATCTTCTATTTTTATGTTATGAATATCTGAAGTGGGAAAATTGAACAATTCATGAGTATTCAGTGAACTCATGAAGATTTCAATCAACTAATTTAGATTACCTTTTAATACATTTTAAAAATAATCCAAAAGTGAGTTTCACTTTACTGCCATGGCTGAAATCTTAACCTTTTCAAAATGAATTCAAAATTCTGTTCTCCTTTGATAGAGTTGGAGTTCTGCTCTTTTACTTTAGATTGTATTTAAATGGTTATGTAATTATTTAAAATTTAGGAATTTTGTACAGACTAACTTTTTCCCTAGCAGAGAAACATTTTCTTAATTGTACAAAGGCTGTTGTTCTGCTCTATTTAACTTGCCATACATCACACTGTAATGTAACTGTGAAAATTAACAAATAATATTTAAATTTAGGATGCTAGACTACAAAAGTACCTCTATCACATTTTCTTAACTGTGAGAGATGTTTTATTCAACAGTTTAGACTGAACTGGATATTATTTACCTCTCTAAGTATGTAGACACTTCAAAAAGGTTTTTATTTATGATGTCACAGACCAAGGTCTTTTGAGGTTGGATTAGAAAAAAAGCACTGGGCACAGAGTGAAATACAGTGCAGTACTCTTCCACTCTGAAACAGGATTTTTTTCAGAAAATACAGAGAATCTGTTTGTCATGAGGGCAATATATTAAATTTATAGATTAAATTTATAAATTAAATATATATGTCTGTGAACTTGAGAGGAAGACTTTGGAAGGTCTATATCAAAAGTCTCCTTATAATAGTGGTACATGGCTGCGTTCATTGTATTTACTGCAACTGTTATTTACATAATCTAAAATGTTGTTTAATGTCTTCCTGAATGTGTGATGAAGTTGTTTCTGTAGCCCACCGTAACAGTAATATCAACACTGAAGGATAATTCCTGGCAAAACTTTTAATATAATGAGACATGATTGATATGCATTTTAAATGTCTGTACTTGATATCCTAGATTTATGGTGGAAGAATGTAAAACTTGAGAAGTCTTGCTCTGAAATGTACTTTGTTTGCCTAACTACTTAGAAGTAAAATTTTCCAAATACACTTTCTTTCCAAGCAGGCAATTTTTCCCCCTCCTTCAAGAGTAAATTTGATTTTCTGTTATTTTGCTTGGACCTTTTATTAACACTGAACCATGTCTAAGTTCCTGTTATACTGGGGAGAGCAAACACAACCTTCCGAAGGACTGTGTTGTAGGTTGTTTATAGAAATATCTTTTCAATAATCTTAGTAGAACTTATTTACTACCTCCCTCAGAGAGACTAGGATGCCAAAGCAACCTTTCCATGTCAATCGGTAACTATACTCCTTGATTATATCCTGGTGTTTTCCCTTCGTAAATGCGATTTGCAGTAGGACTTTACCTACATCAAAGACGGTAGCCCGTTGATGAGAAATCAGGTTACTACGTCTGGATGACTTCTGATAGGGCCTGATCAAAGGGCCAAAAGCCATCAGCTCAGACAGGCACCTCTTTTCCTTTTGTTTGAGTCCGGAAATGAGAGAGCTGATAGCTGCCTTTTGGTCCTAATCCGCACCACTCTGCCTGACAGGAGATGAAAGGTGCACCAATTACTGCTGGTAATAGATGGCTACTATATGCATTCATTACTGTGGTTATCATTACAAACTATATTATATTCTTTACCTGCAACTTGGCAAAATATTTCACTACAGCAAAATTCCTGTTAGCATTATTTCTTAGTCTTTTTGTGCACCAAGAAGAGCTTAAATTAGAAATGCTTTCAAAAAAGAAACTCAACATGATATAATCGCATGAGAGAATCCAAGAACTCACATAATGCTAACAGCTGGAAATTTGTTTTAGTACATAGTATGAGGAATAATTATATTTATGTAAAACTGATATTTACCTTCTGCTTCAAAAACTCCCCATGGCTATTGAAAATGTGAGTATATGTCTCCCAAATACAAATCTGCATGCATGAAGACAATATGAAAATAAAAAGATAATATATCAGTAACCATGAATTATAAGCCTATAATTATATCAAGTTGTTCTGGAGGCAGGAAATCACAAGCTTTTTTATTTCTACCACATTAACATAAGATACAAACCTTTTAATAGTAACATGACTGCAGTAATGTATAATGAGAAATGGAAAAAAAAAATTGAAGAGAAAGATTGAGATTCATTCTTTGAGACAGCAACCAAGAAAAGTCTTCCAGTCTAATAAGGCGATCTATCAGTCATCACACTCACAACCAGATTGCATAGCAAATAAGTAAAGGATTTTGTACTACTAACATGTCAAGAAGGTAGAGTACTGAGAAGAACTGGGAGACACATAGGGAGGAAGAATACAGGCCAGTATTTCTGAAAATGTAAAAGTAATAGAAAAAGCTGCATGAGGCAGTTTTGAAATGTTTCATTTACCAATGATACCTGATACATGCAGTGATTAAATACTCTTCTTTTTCAAATAGGGTTCAAAGACAAGGCAAGTTCTGACCTCAGAACTCAATCATGTGTTTATGTATGCGTGTATGTGCATGTGCATGTATATGCTTACACTTATTTATCTCCTACAGTGTGCTTTTCATTCAACCATACCATTAAGGCATTCTGAAACTGAAGTTGGTGCAGGATGCCACAGAGTCCACCAGAGATCCCATAGCACCATTTTTGCATATTTTCAGGGAGGAACTTATATGTTATTAGTGAATTCAACCCCAAATTGGTTTTTATTCGTATAAAAACTCAGGTTATTGCCTTCAGTAGCAGTAGTTGTTCTTGAATTCTTTACCCTAAAGCAGTTTTCTTCCTAAAAACTACCCTACAGTAGTTTTCTTCCTAAAGAGACCACGTTATATTCATTCCCAGAACTAGAATATCCTGACATTTTGAAAGGCGTAAATTTGGAGGAAATTTATTCTTATGAGGTTTGTTTATGAGGAACATAAGGCCCACTTTAATGAAGAACCGACTATGAAATCAATTTTATCTGGAATATTCCTAGGTCTATTAAAGGAAATAATATAAATGAATTTGGAATTGTTTGGTGTGTACACAGCTGGCATGGATGAAAGAATTAAAGATGTCCACATAAGCAGCTCCCTCTGCTCCTGCACACAGACACACAGAGCTTCATTTGTTTCATTACGGCTCCTGAACAGAACTCCTGAATACAGAATAACTCCTGATTTTATTAGGACTCCTGAATTCATTAGGACTCCTGAATATAGTGAAGTGTCTGATCCTAGGCTTGGTTCATGAGTGAGGAAGTTTCTCTCCAGCATTCACTGCTGGAGAGAAAGTAGTAGTACTACTTTGAACAATATGGTGAAATTCCTCAGAAAGGGGAAGAAATAAGGAATTATAATGGTGGTGGTACCTGTACAACCATTAAAGCACACATTTTTGTTCTGAAGTACTAATAGCAACTGTTATACATGAAGAAGAAAAGCTTGGGTGTGTTGTTTTCAACTCAATCATACTGAAATATATTTTAAAACCAGGTGTGGCAGTATTTTTTACAGGAGTTGTTATACCAGATGAAGCCTATAGTCCAGAAAAAGATTCAGTAAAGGCCCTTTAATAGGACATGCTCCCAGGAAAAGCTTTTGCCTTATGCTTAATAGTTAGAATTTGATTTAACCTGGTTTTGACTGCCTGAGAGTCTTTTCACAAAGTCTGCTATTTAGTCTTGATTTAATTTTATCATATTTTCTTTCTGGTTTGGGTCCAGAGGTCCGTAGATCGTTTTTTCCATCAATAGCCAGTGTGATCTCTTACAGAGGAAAAAGTTTGAGCTCCTGCACTGACTTAAAGACCTGTGTGTATTTTGTGGGCTTTGTGAGGCTTACTAGGGGATAACTGAAGTTCAGAGACTTTTATTGTTCACCCTTTTTAGTGTTAATGTCTGCTAGCTTCTCTACCAGGGTATTGCACTTAAAAAAAAAAAAAAAAAATGTGAATTATAAAGGGAGAAAGTAAGGCGTTTTTTAGTCTAATGTTTTTTTCTTTAGATTACACCTTTTATGTGTGTGCTTGCCTATATTTAAAATAAGAAACCTCATTTTAGAGGAAAGGAAAAGGGAACAAAAAATAATTCCTGGTAATCCTTCAGCCTCTTTAAATTAATAGTGAATATGTTTGACTGATTTTATAGCTCTTTATACCTGCCACATGGTTTTTATAGCAAGAATTTTGCTGTATTTTTAGTCATTTCAGAGACCTACTACAATAGGAAATGTCTTTTTGATTTACTCATTGAAATCAATAAGAGCCATGGTACATTCCTCAATGGTGTAAAATCAATACTCTAATTACAGCAGCATCAAGGGTACATACCAGATTGAAAAAGAAACCTTGACTTCATGGCTGTAGCAATTGCAAAACCAGTTATGAAACATGCGTGACAGATAAATGACTTTTGACAGGAAACCTATTTAATTTTGCAGTTGTACTCAGTAGTAGCAATTTGCTTAATGGGGCAGTGATCAGTGAAAGGGGCTCTGAAGTAATAGTACAATACACACAATAAAAGCTCACTAATTATTATCCAGTAATTCCAGGTTAGTAAATAGTACTGAAGTTGCCTTATTTTGGTGAAGTACAAAACTGCTAGAGATTACACCACTAAATCATCACTGGAAAACATAGATTCATTTTTCCTGGTCTTTGCTTATTTACACTAAATCTTTGAAGTACTGTGTTTCTGGTGAAATAATTTGGTGTTATATATGATACAGCATTTCTAATTCTTATAACTTTCTTTTTTTTTATTAAAGTAACTATGGTTTACATTTCTGATGACATTACAAAATTTCATTTTAAAAAAAAAAAAATTCTCGCTAGTTCCATACAAAGTTTTAACTGAAATGCTAAATACACTGTAATAAATTTTATTTCTGACCACAGTCCTCATCACGTGGCTATCACACACACGAAGCGTGTCTGGCACTGTTCTTCTCATTGTGACTTTTGAAGAAGCTTTCTGGGTATATGCCTTAGTCTGAAAAAAAGGAAAATTTCCTTTTACTGAATTTATAATGACTACCTAATTACATCAGCATTTAATGGTACTTTTTGCATATAGAGAATGTGATTTTCCAGAAGCTCATGCACAGTGTACAGTCATCTTGATTTTTTTTATCTGTAATTGGTCTGTCTGCTTATTCTTTTTTTTTTTTTTTTTATTTCAATATTATGCTCCATATTATTTTAGCATGGAACTCCTAATTCCCTATAGTTGCAAAGATCTCAGATAAATGGTTCACTGATGTTATCACTGAAAACTTTCACTCATCCTGGAGCATTTTTAATGTCTGTCAGGAGTATTAATTAATGAATTGTGGCCTGCTGCCTAACAGTTTCTGAGAACACTGTCTATGCATTATTATTATACCTATCTTTTATTTTCCAAAGTTTTGATTCTCATAAGTTATTTTCATTTCAGGTCATATATATGTACACACACAAATACACACATATGCATCTATACATATGGATATTGTGTACATAGATATATATATATATTTATGGATGGATGGATGGGTGGGTGGATGGATGGATGGATGGATGGATGGATGGATGGATGGATGTACATAGGTAGTACCTAACACAACAAAAATCGGGACTTCAAGTCAGGTTCATTACGATTTAAATGCCCTTAAGTTTAAGAATAATTAAGTTACTTCCTTGAAGACTTCAACAACCTCAAAAACAGACCTCAGTGAGATTTTCAGGTCTAAAAGAAGTTGGTTTCCTTCTCAGTCTTATAGCACATACCATTGTAACATCATTGAAAGTGGGAAAAAAGGTTGTGGAGAGATTTACAATGGAGAGAAATCACCTATTGGTAGCTGTTTCAAAGGGTTACTCACTGCTACCCTCTCTGCTGTTATCTTTTATTAGTAAATTGGGCCCAGCTTTGCTATAGGGAGGAGCAGAGGTTACTGAGCAGGTGGTGGGGTCACTACAACTTGCTGAGAACCTTTTGTGTGTTTGATGATGGCACAGATCCATAGCAAATCCCTCCTGAACATTTTGCCATTAGAGGGTACAGCTGCAAAGAACTCTTTTTGTCTTATATTAAGATGTTTCTCACTGGATTGCTCTTGAGATGTATCTTGCAGGAGAACCAGTGTTCACTTGGTATATTTTCAGGACATTCACAAACATATATTTTGTTTGTGAAGTTTTTGACAGAATTGACAGGGGGAAAATAAATAATTTTAAAAAGCCACCTCAAAACCTTCACTGCTGGACAACTGCAGTTGCATACTTATGCAGATGTTATTGGGACTTGTGAGAAGCTCTTCTAATAAAGAATGCTGAAGCTGAGTAATTCTACCAGATAAGTGTCAAGATAGATTGACTAATTCCATAGCAGTTTATTCCCTTATGAATAAAAAATGGACTAAGGGATTAAAATCTACAAATAAGCATAAAGCAATTGTGACAGATGTAATGTCTGCAATAACAAGGTCTGCAGTCCATCATGATACTATCATATTACACTCTGAAGTGTATCTGAAGTACAATGTGAAACTTATTTTTCTTGTGTATACAGTTTTATTTCTTGAGGCCATCGAGTGATTGATTCTGTTGTTTGTGCTGGCTGATTGAGATTTTGACTTATGTAGACACTTTCAGGCTACTCAAACCTCCAATCTCGGTGTCCCAAATGCTTTTTTGCCCTTTTAAGAATGTGGGGTGTGCTCCACCAGGTTTAACTCAGACTATCCAAGTAGTTCACCCAGACCTGATATACTTAGTGGGCAGACACTTCCACAAGGAATCAGAGTGACTTGGGAAATCTATATGAGGAAAAAGACCCTCTATATAGAGAGTAAGGAGTGTAGATATGGTAACATAATATAAAAAGTGGAAGATACATGTTCAAAATATTTTACCTTTCTCCTAGGACCTTCACCTGGGAGGTTTAAGAGCTGCTGTTTAAGTGTTACCTCTTTGGGACTCTTCTGTTTTTTCATCAGATAGCTGCTGAATAAAATCAGAAGTAGTTGCAGGTGTTCCCCTTTTTGGGTCCTTTTTCAAAACATTTCTGAGGACATATATACCAATTTTAGGGGCTGTCTGAGGGAGAGTGATGCATGAAAATAGGCAGCCTTAATTTTAAGTGTATCTACCATGTCATGCTGTAGTGAGCGGCAGGATTGTGTCTTTACTCAACTGAGGTTCAAACTGGGAAAGTGCTGATGCTGAGCTAATGTGCCCCCTACCCTGCGCCATGCAGTGGGCAACCTCTTCTGGCAGGATCTTCTTCACTATGTGCAGTGTGTCACATCTAGGAGGAGGTGTTTTGAAGCTGCCCCTAAAATATGCTCAAGTGCCTCTTGCCATTTCAAAGCAGAGATTAAAATTAACAGCAACACTTCGCATCTGAAATAGCCACCAGCTTCCTCTCTGTAAAAGTGAGAAGGTGCACCCAGGGGGCTGTCATCAGCTTCTCGGCCAGCAGCAGAACTGATCAGAGCCCTCCTCCTTCCCTCAGTTCACTCGAGGTGGGCTGTCTGCTGTCACCTTAGAGATGCTTTTGTCTCCACTGACTAGATGAACCTACCTCACAAAAATGGAAGAGACAAATAAACACAGCTCTGTGGTTTGACTTAACAAGGCAATGATGCTACTTATTCCAGCTAAGAGCCACGTTTAGGTGCAGATGTGACAGCAGTAGGCCAGTAGCTGGCCCCTAGCAAAACCATAGGGTCAAACCTCAACATAACATGCACTGTAAGCATAGCCCTTGGCATTTACTGTTCAAATTTAAGTGGGATAATCTGTCTCTTCTGTCCGGGTTGCTCTTGTTTAAGATTCTGTCTAACATTTTAACCATATAGAGTGAATATTTTCAGTATTGCTTGAAATACATTGCTGAAAAGCAGCGTATGATCATGATAAATAACTGTACCACAAATTAGAAGTAAAAGTATAACCCAAACAACAGACAGAAGGGGAAGAAGCAAAAGGAACGGAGGAACAGGAAGAAGATGTGTTCATCAGATTTTTTTCATTGTAAAATAGCATCCAGAATGTGTGAGTATGTGACTATAGCTTCTTATCCTTAGTTTATTCAGAAACAAAAGTAACTAGGTATTTGTCAAGCATGAAAACAACTTAGGAAACTGAATTAAGGGTCAAAGACATTTTCAAAGAACAATTTTGAAATTTTAAGCCATGAGAATGAAGCTTGTCTGGATGGCATTGGCATGGGTGATCAATAGCTGTAATCTCTTGTTTGTTGCTTGTACCTCTCTGTTGGGAATCTGTTAATCGTTCTGTGGTCTTCACCACCACTCCTTTCACCTCTCCCTGCAGTACTTATGACCATCATTCTTTGTTTCCATTTCATATTCTTGTCAAAATTTATATGGCCTGTAATGTGGCTGCACAGGTAGTTCCTTGCCTGTCTCTACTCCTAAAACATATGATAAAGTGGTATAAAAACTGCTTTAAAATATCTGAACTTTTAATTGAATGCCTTTTTATTGGGGCCCTTTTGGACTTCACAAAGTGAATTTGTAAGCCTACCAGAAAGGAGATTCTTTGAAACAGGAAATACTGAAAAATATTCACTGTAGTTAAATTATAGATTTGAATTTATGAATGTATCAGAAGTTTAATTATTTGAGTGTGTTGGGATGTAAAAGTGCTGCAGTAACTTTACAGAATCAAATTACCAACTTTCAGGGTTAGTAAGTGTCATGTGGCCTTCGCCCATCGAAACTCTGGGCTGTGAACATTGTATTTTGACAAGGACCTTATGACTAAGAATTACCAATAATTGTTTTTCAGGGAATGGCAATAGATTAAGGCAAACGCCATTGCATTCTCTCTCGAGGCGGTTAGAAAAATATATCTATCTTGTGGGTATTAAGCAGACACCAGGTGTAAAGGAGAGTGGAGCGCAATGATCTGGTCTGGTCAGCCCTCACCACACTTCAGTGTGTTTAGTAAAACTGAGCAGTTTTGTTGTGCATGTCCAAATAGGGACTTCCATGGTGTTGCCCGGGAGATTTGTGCAGTCCTGAATTTGGGAGTATGTTTCTGTATTATCACCTTAGAAAATCACCAGTGCTGAAAGTTCAGCTTAATTAAAAGCATTTGAAGGATTAGACACATTAATCAGAACAAATGTATCTCATCCCTTCTTTACCCATCAAAGGAAAAGAGGAAAAGTGAATCTGTCAGTGACAGATAGTCTTCCGTCACTTAGTATAGAATCATAGAATTGCCTAGGTTGGAAGGGACCTTTCAGATCATCAAGTCCAACCATCAACCTAACACTGACAAAACCACCACTAAACCATGTCCCTCAATTGATTGACACAGGAATGTTTTCATTATTGCTAAGGAGTGCTTACACATCACCAAGGTCTTTTCTGCTTCTTACACCACCCCTCCAGTGAGTGCCCAAGAGTTTGGGAGGGGACACAGCTGGGACAGATGACCCCAACTGACACACCATATGACATCATGCTCAACAGTAAAGTAGGGGGAAGGTTGTGGGGGGGGTTGCTGCTTGAGGACTGGCTGGGCATCAGTCAGTTGGTGGTGAGCAATTGTTTTCATTTGCCTCACTTCTCTTTCTTGGTTTTTATTTCTCTCTCTTTGTTATTTCCCTTTTCATTACATCTTTTTTTTTTTTTTCAATTGTTAAACTGTTTTTATCTCAACCCAAATGAATTTTCCCATTTTTACCCTTCCGATTCTCTCCTCCCACCCGCTGGGGGGGAGTGAGCAAGTGGTTGCATGGTACTTAGTTGCCATCTGGGGTTAAACCACAACACCAAACATGCTGGAGGACACCAGCACAAATAAATCCTTCCCACCCCAGATATTCCATCCGTGCTTCTTTGCATTTTCTTTTATTTTCAGTTATTCTTGCTCATGAACTCAAAAAGATTCTCTCTCTTTGGGAAATATACACAGAGAAAGGACTGGCTAAAATCACCAAAAACTTGTCAGTGGATGCCATGTTCTGTTTGTCTGGCCAAAGGCCTCAGATTCATACCAGACACCTTCCATACATACATCATTTCAGTAGCATTTTTGTCATGCATATCTGTGTGTATATGCCAGCAGCTTTTGTGCTTGGTTGTAGATTGCAGCTAAATTTAGAGAAAGAGGTAGAGGTCTAAAATGTGCGAAATTCCAGCAGTGCTGAGAAAGGTGGGCTGCTGGGTACAAGAAACAGAGCTTGAATTCAGCCTTTATTAGATACCAGAGAATCCACACATGCGATCACTCTGAAAACCAAATAGTATTGAACACATACTTCATTAATTACATTGGTCACAGAGCAATTTATATATAAGCTGCTGCTAAGTAACCTGCAAGGTTTTTAGGGAGGAATAAAATCTCTTATTAGACTAGCTGATACAGTTGTAAAAAGTGGACGTGTCTCAGGCACATAAGTAATCTTTTGTGTAGACATTCTGATCTTTTGTGTAGACATTCTTAAAGCAGTCGGAGAAGGGGCGTATGTTGATTTAGCTTAGGCTGTTTTCGTTGTAGTGGTTTAAATAAACTGGCCTCAAAATTACTTAATGTGGTGTTAGCTTGGATATGGAGAAGGCTTGAGAGAAGGTAGCTACAGCTCTATGTAACTACAGCCACTTCCATGTAAAATCCCCTAAGACCACCTGCAATCATAGCAACACTGTTAAAGAAGTTTAAGAGATCTTGTAATTCAGTCTTGTTCCTGACAGTCATTTTACCATGAAATCAAATTACAGGACCATACTAAAAAAATCTGACTATATTTGACGCTAGGTGTGGTGGGGTTTCCACTTACCAAAGGGGCACTAACTCACAAGCTCACAGGTACGTCTCATCCTCTTGAAATGGTCTGCACTACTGCACTACTGCAATCACTGGATTGCAGAATAAGTTAGTTGGAAGGGCCCTCTGGAGGCAATGCTTGTGGTGTACTTTCTCCCATCGTCCAGATTGTTAATGAAGATGTTGAGCAGGTCTGGCCCCAGTATCAGCCCCGGGGTACACCACTACTGACTGGCCTTCAACTTGACTTTGTGCTGCTGCGTTGTGTTTCAAAAAGTGGAAAACCATAGATTTTCATAGTTGTTCCAAATTATAGAAGAAGTTTGCATGCTAAATTGCAGTCTTAACATTTTAAATAAATGACATAACTAATCTTGCCTCCTTTTTGCCTGCCTCTCACCTCCCATATAAATCACTTGCCAGGAAATGACAATAATTATTTGTGATATATTATTTCAGTAACTCATAGTCTAGATTTGCTTGAAAACAGTTTATTCTCCATACCTGTTCACAGATTTACTAAACTTATCCAATTTCTAATGAACTGAAAATCCCTGTTAAAAAAGAAAAGCTTTTTCCTTCACTCATTACTACATTTATACTTAGTTTTCAGATGCGTGTCTGTCTAGCTACAATGCAAAAAAAAGCAGCCTTTTGTACCTTAAAACTACTTGCTGGTCTTTTCAAAATGAAGGAAATATCTGTGGCTAATTTTTTGTCCTTGAACTAGAGGAGGTAA
The DNA here is from genome assembly GCA_947846985.1 of Fratercula arctica. NCBI lineage: Eukaryota > Metazoa > Chordata > Aves > Charadriiformes > Alcidae > Fratercula > Fratercula arctica. Next base: position 105,635,824 of record CANTUZ010000003.1, read on the forward strand.
CAGCTATTGTCAGACAACTGTGAGAGAACATTCTTATCTATCTACCTAAACTGTGCTTAGATAAGAGTGTTTTTTTCTCTTTCATTTCTTCTTTTGTGTTAGGAACCATAAACATTGCTATCCACATGAGAATTTATTGTATTACCTTAAAATCTTTTATAGAAAGGAGTTATTTTGTGGCATGCATCATTGGAATTACAATACAACATTTACGATGTAACTGGAAGGGAGACCTATGACTTTCTTAACCTGCAATGATAAAAACACATTCTCATTTCCCCAGTTCTTGTCTTTTCAACTGTTGTTAGGCAATTGATTATTGTATTCAGATGATGTTTAAATATATCAGGAAATAATACTAACATATGTCTGTAAGAAGGTTAGAATTTGATAAAAGAAGTTGTTTTTTATGCCATAAGGGGGTAAGACCACACAATATTATTTGAACAAATAAACAATAAACAAATTATGCTACTTTTTTGCAGGACAATTTATGTAAATAATTTATTTTTGAATAATTTATATTTTTACTGCAACTTATTTTGTTGAGAATTCCATGATAAAATAAAAATATCACAACAGCTTTTGTTCCTTAAAAAGTTTCTTTGGGTGATATTATTTTAACCATAATGAGCCTAGGAAGCAGTACTCTGAGATTAAAGTTAGTAGCCAGTGTATCTACAATCCGTTCTCAGAAACCAAGGATGGAATCCTGCCCTTACTGAGCTCAGTGCCAAAGGAACACCAATGGATTAATATAGTTTGGGGTTTAGTTTATGATTTTCTGTCTTGAGTGGATCATATTAAGTTGATATGCCTTAAACACAAGTGTAATGTTCATCTCTTTTACAAGTTTGCTTTAAAGGCATAACACATGTGCTTTCTTTCTTTTGACAGCCTTTCCACCTTTGAAAAGAGGGTGATCCTATTCTAATTTCTTCTGTACTTACCTTTTATTTTGCCCTCCAAAATACTTTGAAATGCATTTGATTGTAAAACATAACAGAACCTTCACATTGTCTTTCCATGCTTACATCTTTCTGCCCAGTACACTAAGAATAGGCTCTTTTTTCTCTATGTGTTTCTCCTCTCTTGCTTTCTGTGTTTCTTATCCTCTTTGCAACTAAACAAAACAACTAACTATGCCTTATACCATCTGTAAGAAACTGGTTGGAAACTGGATTAAAGCTAGCAGATACATCAAGAACCTGATTTTCTGGTTAGCTCTTTCCCTTAAGCATCGGTGTCATGCAGACTTTAGTGTTATCTAGCACTACATTTCAGAGTTACAACATGTTTTGGAACTTGTTATTTATAATTAGACCAGAAATATCAAAAAGTCCCCTAATCACCTCTTCCTGGGCTCATCCTGGGCCTTCCAAAGTAAGCTAGAAAAGATAGAAAAAATGGGGGATTATTTGTATTCTTAGCTGTGTCTACACTACATAATTCAGTGCCATGCAGAGATAGCTAAAAACTATCCAGGACACAGCAGGAGGCTCCTTCCAGTTCTGCAGGCTGCAGACGTACAGCCAGCACTGATACCTGCACAATGCAGCATGGAAACACCCTCAGACTCAGTATGAGTGCACTTCTCTAGCAAAAAATCTCAACAACTACAGTCAAAAATCTAGCAAACATGACCTTTGTCTGCCTTCCAAGTTACATTATTTTTATAGAGATTTACAACAAAAAAATGCTAGTAACACTGAAAAAGTTTTCTGCTGAATCAAATCCACTTGAATGTCTGCATACTTTATTAACCTCATGTACTTTATTCGCCCCAAAACCCCTTCTCAATCAGATTTTCCCTGAGATGGATTTTTATCCTTTGAAGATCATTGTGTATGTAGGTATCTCATTGTGCACTCATTGTGTATTGTGGTTAGGTCAAGTCTCTTTCATGTTCAAAGTCAGCAATTTGTAAAAGAATCATATCTTCAGAAAACATTAGCACCATTAAGTAGTTAAAGTCTGTAATATATCCAACCTCGGTGTCTCAAAAGCAACAGAAGTATGCAGGAGGCCAGTTCTGTGACTAGCAAAGGACACTGAAGAAGAGACATACGTTTCTGGGACATTTGCTTGGAAGGAAATCAGATTCAGAATTTCCAGCACCTACCTCCTTATTGTTTTAGAAATTTTGTTGCCATGGATGACAATAGTTTGTATCTTAAGTCTATTCTTTTATAAGATTTAGAGCACATGGATATTTTCTATGAAAACAGCACTATTGCTAATTCATACTGCATTGGATCTCTGGAAAGGAAAGACTGGAGACACAGCTGTCCTAAAAAGTATGCAGTATAAGCAGGTTTCACAGAAAAAGGAAGAAAATAAAATGGTTGGAAGTGTACATGTTAGGAAGAAATTCAATAGCTAATGTGATAAAAAATACAGTAAAGCCTAGCAAATTTTGTTCTGAAACCTAAAAAAACCCAGGCAATAGGACAAGAGGAACTGGCCTCAAGTTGCGCCAGGGGAGGTTTAAACTGGATATTAGGAAAAATTTATTAATGGAAAAGGTTATCAAGCATTGGAACAGGCTGCCCAGGGAAGTTGTTGATGCACCATCCCTGGAGGTATTTAAAAGATGGGTAGACATAGTGCTTGAGATATGGTTTAGTGATGTTTTTTGTCAGAGTTAGGCTGATGGTTGGAGTAGACCATCTGAAAGGTCCCTTCCAACCTAGGCAATTCTAGGATTTTATGAATAGATTTTTTTATATTGCTGCATATTCAAAGGAGTCTTAAAAGTGTCATTTGTTTATTTCTGTGGCTACCAAAAATAATAATTAAAGCATAAAGATGTTTCTGAACTTGATTGCCAACTTCCTTGCAATGATTCCACATTCAGTCAGTATTGATAGAGGTGTATGTTAATAGTGTTACGACAAATTGAAGAATAATACACTGAATTTTTAAACATTTTTTTTTCTTTAGATTTACTGTTATGTATATCTTATTCAACTACATTTCACATCACAAGACAGAATTTGAGATTTAACCACAGCAAATGGTGCCAGGCGAGAGTTTTTACATTGGTCGACTTAGACTGGAGCAGCAACCACAGTCATGCATTTCAGCCTTCCTAAGGTTTATCAGTGTTACGCAGCTGTTTCTTCTCGTAAAGAAAGTGCCAGCAAAACGTAGTGAGGTTACAGTGAACTCCAAAAAGCAAAAACTTTCAAAGTGAAATCAGAGTGCTACAGCTGAAATCTCAGTCAGTCTTATTGCTTATTTACATGACATTACCCTAAAAGATTTGCCTTAGGATTTTACTTTGAAAACTTGTCCTTTCTGGGGAGGCTTCACAACACTGTCTCTCTGTTTCTCTCCGGAACTCACACCATACTGATAAGTCTTAAGAAAGCCAAAATATGGGATTGTAGATGCTCTTTCACCCTGGGCACAGCACTATAGACAGTCTTGGCTGGGAACAGAGTTATGCCAGTCTAGGTGTATTTACTACTTTCTCAGTAACAGAAAGGTACTTGGCTTCCGAGTTACTGCTTCTGTATTAAAGGTACTGTTTAACAGGTCTGTATTTAACAACAACAATAATAAACCACTTTTACTGAGTTTAAATCCAAATTTCTGAAATAAATAAGTTCTCAACAGCCGATGTATACTGTTCCATGGAGGAACATACAAGCTTGCTTAGCTCTGGCTTCATGTTTACCATAACTTTTGCAAAAGACTTGATTGTACATCTTTCATCTCATTATCTGAGGCACTGATCCCACGAACATTTATGCACCGCATTTCTAGGAGCTGGGGCAGTCTGAAATCAGTCTATGCCAGTTTGTCTCCATGAGAATTAGTGTCTGCATCTTTCTTATCTGAAACAGCAGGAGATTCAGTGCTCCATTTTGTATAGCCATATCTGATTTGCTTGAGATAAAAATAAAATTTTTGATTCTAGGAGACTCCAGCCAGATCCTGAAAATGACTCAAATATCTTCCAGAACAGTATAGGGGTTTCAACTCTTTTATCAAACACTTTTAATTATTTGTGTGCGTGTGTGTGTACGCATGTGTTTTGATTTTGCAAAGTGGTTGGCTGGAGTAAGGCTGAGATATACTCCTGGATAGATTAATCTTATTCCAACTCTAGTGTAACTTCATTCTAGTCATACCAGTATAAATGGAAATGTGTTGTGTTATCTTTCTTACAGTTAATGGTAAGAACTTGAGATATTTCGTCAATTAAAACTATAGTAATTACTCCTCCCTCTTCCCAGAAGACTTAGATTGTATTTTTTTTTCTGAGAAAAGCATATATATTCCTAAGCAGGGAGCGTTTATCATGTGTGATGTTGGAATTCAGTGAATTAACTGTACCTTTCATACAATTAAGTCTCCATCTGGAAGAAGTTTTACATTTCTAGTTTGTCTACCAGCATGTGCTTAACTTGCCTTTCACTATCTTTTAAATACATCCCTTTGTACAGCAAGACAATGCCCTGTAGCTGCAATTTTACTGGTTACTTTCATTTTTTCTACTTAAACATTAGTGTTATTTTCTGGGGGTTCTTCTTTTGTTTGGTTTGTTTTGCTACAAAATTTACTTAATATCTTTTTCTGTAGGGGAAAAATTGCAGAAAAGAAGAGAAAACTGAGAAAATTTCTCAAACTAAATACTCTAGTAACTTTATCCAGTGTTTTCTTGTTTGTAGATCTGTGCTGTAAGGAGTTCTGGTTTGGGTTTTTATACTTTACTGCATTGATGTTCATCTACTTTTCCATGAAATATGGCTCACTTCTCAGCCTGTCCCGTCTTTGTTGAGTTTCAGTAGAAAATTAATTTTGCCACCATTTGATTTTCACCACCAACATTCATTGCAACACCAATAGGAATTGAAATGTTCTAATTCTTCTTCACATTTTCAAATATGAAACCCATTAGTAATCATTAGTCATCACGTTTTCCAAATTTCTTACCTTAATTAGTGTCCCTGTGGTACCAAGGTCGCCAGGAAAAGATTATGACTAGTAGTGTTACAAGTAGTTTGGAAAATTCAAATCTACTGAAAATGCAACTCAATTGAAAAAATAAAACATTTGACACTGATATTTGACAGATACAATTCCTTGTTATAATTCTTTTCAAGTACTACTAGTGACAGTGACATTAAAATAGAATTCCCATGAATAAGAAACAAGACAAAAATCTGATTTTATTTCAATTCAACACATCTTAAAGCTATATTTCAAGAAAATACAGTCCATTAAAGCACAAAAAGACAAAGAATTTCTAATCTGCATTTGTAATACATCATTCCATCACATTGAGTTACTTGAGTTTTGTTAGGAAAAAAGGTCTTATGATTTAACAGCTATTTGAAGACCTGAACTAAATAAATTGAAAACTCATGCCTCAATTTAGTTCCTACAGGACAGAGCAAAATTTCTGTCCCTACTGAAGACAGTACTTTTGTTATCATATTTGCATTTTCAGATTTGAGGTTTTTCAGTATTCAATATTGAGTGACAGAAATAATCAGATGTTCTGATTTGATTTTTGCTTCCAAGTTCATTGTGTTAATTTCTTTTTCCAATTCTCCTACCTATTAACCATGTTGTTTTTGTAATAGTTACCCCCCTGAAACCTGAAGTCAAATATTCATTTAGCTTCTGGTCTGCGCCTATTAAATGTTAAATCTCAAATCCATTTGCACTGCTTACTAGCTCAACTTCTTTTGTTTTATTTATATTGCTAAATAACATTTTACTGCTTGTTTTCATTTCCTTTGCAAGGTCTAACTCAGCTTGACTTTTGGAAATTCTCACTTTATCCCTTCACTTTCTGGCCTCCCAAGATGTAGCTTTCATTGCTGGTTAACCCCTTTTTACCATTTCTCCTACAATTTCCTCCTATTCCAAAAATATGCTGAGTAGAAATTAATCCATGTAGGCCTGGAACCCTTCAGCAAAATTTTAATCAGCATAGAAACCATGATCATTTGCACCCTGGGTTTTGAGAGATAACAGTATCTCCTCTTAAGATCTTTAGCTGACTTTACTAACAAAATTACTAATTCCTTAGCAATGTTCTACTAACAGTTTTCCCCTTCACATTGTGAAGCTTCTTGTAGAACTCATATTTAGCCTTCAGTTTGAATCAGTTTGTGATCCCTTGGTTTGAAGATATTTACCTAACTACTTCCCCCATTCACATTTAAAATAGAATCCACTCTTCTTGGTTTAAAAATCTTTGGTGTAGAAAGACAGGAAAATGCAGCTGGGATTTTTTTCTGACTGATCCAAATTCTGTCCACTAATAACTGGAGACTGAATACCTTATTTTCCATTAGCTGTATTTAAACAGTAAAATTATTATAAGAGTCTGATTCTTCCTATAATAAAATCCTGTTTTTTCATGGCTTATAATTTTTTGTTCAAACTGGAATGTAGACTTGAATTTTCCACACCAGGTGTCTGCCTCAGGCTAATCTTCCTCATTATTATTAGCACTAGCAACAAATTCAGATAAAAGAGTTGGGCAGCTTCCTATGGAGGGAAGTCTGGTCTGTTTTGATTACAACGATTTCCCTAGAGCAAAAGGACTGGATCCTTAGTGTTCCTTTGTAGAGATCTGGAGGTCAAGATCTCGAGAAATTTTGAAAAGGTCCTGAAATTCTTAAGGCTCTGTAGCCACCAAATGTACATTACGCCAACAAAGTATGAGTGACCGTTCATGCTGATTTTCCTAGTATATTTGGGTTAACCATTTAAGTTGCAGAAATCTGCTGCTGTAGACTGCAAGTTTTCAAACCTGGTGATCGTGAGTGTAAGCAAGGTGCTGCATGCTATCTTTTCTGATTATGCCTGTACTTTATGTACCTAGTTGTAAATGGAAGTCCACTCTATTCCTGCTTTCTGGAGAGAGTGCTACTTGCTATTACATAGATGAGCTATATAGGGGAAGAAATACAACACAAATACTTGAATACCTTTTTTATATATATATCTCCTATATTTTATATAGGACACAGGAAGACAATCATAGGCCAGCACTGGAGTAAAACACAATGTCAAATGTGTGCTTGTTAAGTGAGAATTTCCAGTCCGGTCCACTGTTTGAGGCAGCGATCCTTTGAGCAAAGTAATCTCTCAGTATATAAGTCATGATTTATGTAAATGGGGGCTGAACTGAATTTGCACCAAATGTTTCTAATTTCCTGATTTTTTTTGCCTATTTGCTTTGCACCCTGAAGAACAGTATTAACCGAGGGTTTTATTTCGTGTTTTTACTACTCCTGTTACTCTTAATTTTTTTAATTCAGTTCCGGTTTCTTTACAAGCTGGAGAAGTAAATCCTTTTAGTTATTACTAATTGGATCCGGGTTTAGACTGCAAGTTTTAGGCATGAATGAACAGTGCTTTACATATGTCTATGACTTGCAGGGTTACTGACCTGAAGGCACTCTTAAATTTATACAGGTCACCGAAGTCACTAATTTGTAGGGTGAGGTCTTGCCTGTGAAGACTGGTGAAATAAACAGATTCTGCCTGTTACAGAAGTAGGATTTGACTCACTGTTCCCTGCAGCATTCCTTGCAATCTCACACAAACGGTGAAAATGCAAATTTCATCTAAACTTGCATAAATAGCTCCTTACCAGTCAGAAGCACTTCATTTTTCCAAGAGGCCTGGACATGCAGTGTGTATGGCAACAGATCAGCGTCATTTTGTATGGCACCTCTGCACACGACTTGTGAGGGCACAGTCTACAGCCTGCTAAACAGGAGAAAAACGAATATTTTTAGGTAGGTTGGGCATTTCATAGGGTTTCAGGTAAAAGTCATCTGTTCACCTAGAATTCATCCAGGTTAAATTAATCTATTTTCTTTGGAAGTGCATCCCAGGGCCTTTAGAGTGAAGCCCCACTAAATCCTGATTTGGAGACTTTCTGTCTGACTTAGCCAGTGGTTGACTTCTGTGTAAATTTGAATTACAGGCATGACATTTGTGACTCATGGAGTTGATGTTGGTCTGGGACAAAAACTCTCTGAGAGACTACATTCACCTTTTCGAGATGTTTTCCTTTCCCTGCACAGTGATCAGCAGCATTTGGGGCAACAGCAGCTCCATCCAGATTTGGAGAATTATAAGTAGGGTAGTGCTTATTCCTACACTGATTTCCTTGAAATCTACAGACCACCCTGAACTGAGGCATTTTAGACCACATAAATCTGACAAAAACGTGAAATATATTAAACCACACACAAATGTTTTTAAAATATTATTAGGCGTTACTCCATTGGAAGGTGTTTCAGCATTAACTTTATATATACTGACTTTGGCTGATCTTGGTTGTACTTTTTTTATAGGTTTTGACAGTTTAATTTCCTTTTTTATTGTCTTATGCTAAGATCTTTGTTTTATTTTGCTAAATTTAAGATTTTTATTGTTCCCTAAAAATTTGTGCAGTTATAAGTGAACTAGAGGCCTCTTGCATGCATATAATGGGAAATTCTTGATGAACTCAAGACAAAGCATACACTTCAATCAAGCTTCAGAAACTGTTTGTTGTCTGTACAATGGAGCCGTTAAATTGCAATTTCTTCAGGAATGCAAAGTGTATGTCACTTCTACGTCTATGGCACTTCATAAATTTTAAAACACAGCATTGCCTAACCTGTAGGTAAGCATTTCTTAGCCATATATGTTAACAGACTATTGTCTGAAAAGAAGGCAAGGCTTTCTGAATGGTTATTAATAACCTCCGGTTGCACTAGCAGCTAGCTGACTAATTGGCTACATTGCTTGTCTGACAATAAAATCACAAATAATTACTGAAAAAGTAAGAAACTTAAGACTCTGGGCAGCATCTGATACGGTTAAAGAAATGCAAGAAATGTGCAGGGGAAGTGACATATAGCAGTCATTCTGTATCAGACCATATGAATCAACAATTATTTTTGATTGTCCTTGATACGCATGTCTTTCAAAATCGTCCTGTGATGCTGGTTTCAACACATTGCAACGTAACTTGTCCCATTGCAAAACTGTTATTACAGAAATTTTTATACCTGAAGTTTAGATCTTCCTTGCTTGGAAGGAAAGCAATTATTTCTTGTCCCATATCCAGTGTATGTGAGTAAGACTGATTACTTGCCTCTTTAATACTATATTCTGCCCTCAGTTCCCTCTTTTATGGACCCCTTTCCTTCAATCATTCTTCAAAATCTTGGAATATTTTTGGCCTTTCTTTGTCTATGTCTGGAGTTCTCTTCTACATCGCAATGTGTTGAATCCATCTTACACTCTGTGCTCCAACACTAGATGTGGACTCCATTTCAGCGTACCATAACCGAATACATGACATAATTAACTCTCAAGTCTTACGAGTGGCTATATAGAATCGATGTTCATGAAGGTAATATATGCCCTTTTCTTGACACAGCATCTCACCTTTCTGAAATATCTCTGCCCAATACATTATTTTGTACCCTTGCCTTGTGCATTTGATTTGTCCTTCCCATGTTTAGTCCTATGTGCAGTTCTGTATTGAGATCTGTCTTTGTGGCTTCTCCATTTTCTCAAGATCTTCTTGAATTACAATCCTGCCTTTCAAAATGAAATACCTCACAAGTTGTTGCCATTCACAAACTTTCTAAGTAGACCTAAATTTTTGGTTGAAATATTGAATAATATCAGGTCAGACTTGTGAAGGGCATTATGTAATATATCCTATCCATTCTCCAACAAGCTATTAAAAAGTTTTCTGGGCAAGATTTTACAGCAGCTTTACTCAGACCATATTTTCCCAGTTGGTTTATGAGTGTCATGTGAATCTGACATCTATTACTTTCTCAGCTCTTGTTATCCTGTCAAAGAAATTGAATTACATTGACATGAGTTATTCTTGACAAATTCATGTTGGTTGTGTTTTGTCTTTAGGTGAATACAAATTGATTGTTTAATAACTTGCTTCAGTTATCTTTCTATCAAAGAAAAGCTGACTATTCTGTAGTTCCCCATGTCCCTTTTATCCTTACAGGTTTGTTCTCTGACTTTCTAGAACTTACCTTCCACAAACCTCCCTCATTTCTCCTGTACCCCTAATGAAAGGTCTGAAATTGCTTTGACTAACTCTGGAAGTACTTTGGGGTGATGCTTGTCAAGTTCTAATGACTTGCATATCCATCTCAGGCTGGCGTTCCTATTTCCTCATTAATAATAATAAAGGTAAGCATCTGGTCACAGTTGGCTTTATGTGAAGATTGAACCAGAGAAAGCTTTAAACATTTCATGTTTCCTTCAACTGTCCGTTAATCACTTGGTTTTCTCATTACACTTGCTTCTGTTTTTGTCTTCTTTCTAATGTTTTTATAGAAGTTTTTCCATGCCTTTTATAATTGTAATACATTTTCCATGTTATGTTTTCTTTGTTTGTTCCCATATACTTTTCCTATTCCTTAGTCTTTAGTTTTAGTAAAGTTTTTACTAGTATTTTTATTTTAGTGAGGTTTTCCTTGGTTTTGTTTCTCATATGCTTCATATTTCATTATCTGATTATTAAAGAATTCTTAATGCAGTCATTCCTTATATTTTCTTCTGAAGTGCAAAAGTTTGTCTTTGCACCATTCACAGTCTCTTCCACAGAGACAAATGCCTACGTTCCTTATAAAATCAGTGTTGAGAGACTCACAGAAGAATCTGTTATTGCAGTGATACAAGTCTGGCTCTTCTTGTTGGTACCTGGAAAACAAACAGAAGACGCTACTTTCACTACAGATCAAGCTTGTCTGTCCTCCTGCTGAGAACACCAGCCCTGTGGAAAAGGATCGAAGCTCTTAAAAGAATATGGCAGCTGAAGCTGCGGAGTTTTTCCTGGTCTTGGGGAAATAAGAGAAAAATCATTCCACTTGCCAAGGAGACGAATTGTTTTATAGTGAACTGTTGCTGGATAAAATAAAAGTGGTCTAAAGAAAAATATTGTTAGTCAGAAACTCTGTTTTCCCTGCTTTGGCTGACTGCCTTAAGCATCAAGGTCTTTCCTGCATGCTTTCGATCTGACTCCTTAGCTGTTGAGTTCCTCACTAGTGAGTGTCCCTAAATTCAACCTTATCTTGTTAGAAAATATCTCAAAGCTTAATTTTGTCTGCATTGAGGTACTTCTGGAACCACCCATACAGTAAGCGTTAAAGAGGGAGCGATATTGGAAGTAGATATTTGATTGCTAATTACCATTTTAGTGCTTTATATGGCTCAAGCTTTATGGTGCTGTATGGGAATAGATGCCCTGGCTACCATAGAAATGGATCTACTATCCATGATCTTTAGAATTCCAGTTTATATTTTTAACTTACATGCAACATCCTACTTTTTTTTTTTTTTTTTGTAATACAATGCTTAAGCATGTTTGTTTTATCCTGAGACTAATAAATTTGGTGTACAAATTGCTTAACTGATTGTGCACTATCCAAGAAGGCACTGTAGAGTCTAGAAAAACTGTAGATATGTATAAAAATAATGAGCATCCTACCCATGTGCACCTATGAGTATCATTCCTAGTGGCTAAGGACTATTCTTGAAAGGTAATAGGTGACTTAATGAAATAGAAATTCTTGACTTGTATCATTAGATTGTTTGGGCTTTTTAAGAATAAAATATCTCACTAATCAGAAAATACAGGTCTACTTTTAATAAATGAATTATGTTCTATTCATTTTTATTTCCTGTAGAAGACCACTAGTTAGATTGGAGTTACTACAGATACACAATTTTGGAAGTATCAGAAGTCTTCAGTCCTTTCTCCTACTGTTCTCTAACATTTTTAGGTATTAAATTATCATAGCCTATATATTAACTGGGGGAGATCAACATGCCAGCCTTTCACCAAACCCTATAGCTTGCTTGTAGTACAAACACTAATACTAGTAGACTGTCCCAATTTGTTACTTAATATTTACATCCCTGTCATCAGACTGACATGAGCAGTGGGTCTAATTTGATTAAAACATTATGGAGTGGGTTTTTTTCCACAAAAGAACATTTGGCTTTGTTTCAAGCATAACTTAAAATAGTTAAAAAAATATTCAAAAGAACACCCGAAAGCCTAAGATGAATAGTTTCCCCTGTCCTCAAGATATCAATCCATTTCCCTTTGCTTTCTTTCACACTGAACCACTCTGTTAAAATCTGAAAAGCCACTTTTTACACATTGCCTTCCACATAGCTGCTAGTCACAATTTTCCTCAGCTGCCCTTCTAATGATCACTGGGCCATTAGCCCGCCTTTCCCTAGGCTAATTGCCAGCACAGCCCACCTGGCTGTTTTTCCACAATACCACAAGTATTTGGGTAGCTAAAAGAGCCCAGCTACAGAGAAGCAGACACAAAAGGAAAAACAGGGAATGGCAGGACAAGACAATTTTCTTTGCTCCATGCATAACGTTAGTTTGGCAAATCATCTTGTCACAGTGACAGGATTACTTTTAGAGAATGAACAAAATATATACACTACAGGCTAAGTACATAAATAAAAAGCCAGATACAGCCTCTGTTTCAAAGCCTGCATTTTTTCCCTTTTTTTTTTTCTTTCTTTTAGTTAAAAAATTTTCCATGTTCCTTTCACATGGAACATCCTGCAACACTAACTTCTGGCACCAATGAGGCACTTGGTTGTTGAGTCTTTGAAAAGGAATTTGGCACCAATACCCTGGCCAATATCTCAGCCCGGTAACTTCATGATTCCTGTTCCGAGTGTCCATAGCATGATCTTTCTTTGATCAGAGTAATTTTGTTTATAAATCGTGCCCTCTACTTGCTTAGCAAAGGCACAGAAAATGCAAATGGATTTCTAAATAGCATATTTAGTCCAGAGACTTGACTGGTAACACTGTGTGGGGTGCCAGGCAGTCAGTGTACCGGGAATCACAGGCCACCCAAAGTGCTGCAGAAGAGATGCTTTCTTCTTGTACAGGTAGGAGCTAATCAGTCTGAATCTGATCACTTGTATGAAGGGTTGAGGACTCAGGCTAGAGCCGATTCTGTTCCTACCCACAAACAAGACGGTTTCTGAAAATATTACTGAATATGTATGGTATTTACCGTGATATAAACAAGAAAAGTATTAAAAGGTGTTATCTTAGTTGTTTTATAGGTCATGTAATACCAACCGGGGTTCCAGCGTACTTATTTTTTTCAGTTGTGTTAAGGGCAATTTTTCTTAAAATCTGAATTTAACACTCTAGTAATTAAAATATGAAAAACGACCAGGTTTTCAGCTCTCAAGAAATTTTAGATACTCTTCCATGGGCAACAAATAGGACCTAATGAATATCAGCCCTACCAGGCCTTTCCAGTTTGAGCATACTTCAACATGATCGCAGTCTTTGGTATGCAGTCATGCTTTTTGATGAAAGAAATGTTTAGTGTGGGAGGAAAATAGTGTTGATAATTAATATTTTAAATATTAAGAATATTTTTTTCTAAACAAAGCTACAGCAGATTAACAGGTGTTTTATATCCAGACTTTCCCTCTGGTGTTATGTATATTTAATTAAAACATATGAACATTAAACTTATACTTCAAACTTCAGCAAACAAATACACATATGCTTTCCCAGCCTCTATTAAAGGCTGAATTCCCAGTTTCTGTAGCATGACCATCACACATAGCATGCTCCACCCCGGCCCTCCATCATTGACAAAGAATGGCACTTTTTCTTCCTCTCAGGAAACAGTCTAGGGATCGCCACAGCCAGTAATGTTTCAGCCCCTCACTCAACAGTTGACTGATCTGCTGTTAAAGCACAAAAAGACATCCCAAATGCCAGAGGTAGGAGAACTCAGCGTTCCTGTGTGCAGGAGCTACCCCAGTCACAGGTTCAATCCTGACGGCTGCTGTTCCTCTTGTGTTCACTAACCCTCAGCCTTCCCTCTCCCCTCTCTAGGGATAACCGGCAGTCTGACTGTCCCACAGCCAAGCTCCCCCGTGCAGGGTCAGTTTTCTATCCAGTAACGACTGCCTCCTGCTTCTGGATGCCTCTGGGTTTCCCAACAGGGTGCTTGGCCCTGAATGAAGAACGTCTAAAATCCTCGTTTCCTTCCCACTGTTCCTCCCCACCTCCTCCTATTCATTGGCCTTAACAAAGCCAAATGCTTCGGCATGAAGCAGGTGTGTTACACATGTGCTGTTGAACATCTGGCTAATCCTCTGTGGGGGCCAGAGAAGTGTGCAAATCCTAGAATGGGCAACACTCCAGGAAAAAGTATGAATCACTAGCTCTGTAAGCAAACTATTTCTAGTCTCAATTGAAATCCAGGCTTACAGCTCGCTCATTCTCTGTCAGCCCGCTGAATTGGGGTTTTGATCTGCCTAAGTTTAAAGACAGAGTATGCATAATGTGATTTATTTTATATACATCTTAGAAAAATATTCATTTATACATATGTTTTCACACCTTGAAACAATTATGGTCCCAAGAGTGGTGTGGCTATAAAGAAAATGAGTAAGAGGGGAAATGTCATTTTGGGTCTCAAATACTGCTTATGCATTCATGGCTTCCTTTGAAATTGTGGCATGGGTGCATCTGAATGGGTAACTTACTCTTTTTTTCTATCTAATGTGTGATTTTTGTCACACATATACATGAAATACCAGTAATTGATGCTTCCTTTCATCATGCTTCATACTGCTTTCATCAAATCGTATTTTTATAGACTTCTGTATGAATCATATCCTCACATTTTCATCCTGCTAGTCCCTTGAGGATTTGTTCCAGATCAGATATAAAACCAGAAGAACGTGTTTTCTGAATCTAATAATGTTGCAGCTCACGACAGTGAAAGGTTCATCTGTAGAACTGATCTCAAATGTCAGGATGATAGAAATCAAATGGAGTTAATGCTATGGCATTTAAAATATTTTTGGCCCAACTCTCCCATGAGCAAGTGGTGAGATTTTGATATCATCAAACTGGAACTTTTGGTCTGATTTGATCTTTAATCAAGAGCCTCTAGTCTCAATGTAACCTGCATTTAAACAGTATTTTTTTGACATATATGAATTATTTTTGAAAATGTGTCCAGAAACTGAAATAGATGGTTGCGTTCCAAACACAACTTTGATTTCACTCCATGCCCTTTCTGAAGTTTTTAATGCATAAAGTGCACCAAATGCAATGAACAGGGTAAAAGTCAACTTTTGTCTTGAAAGTCTTACTGGGATTCTGCTTCAGAGTAAGAATCTGATTAACATTCTCCTTTGCTCAGACACAAGGTAGGACTTAATAAATAACATTAAATCCTCAGAGAGAGAGATATGGTACACAAAGTGTATTTTTCATTGCTGGAAATTGCAGAATTCTTGAAGAATATTATATTTATAAATCAATACAGATTTTTGCAAAATGAGTAATGACAGCATTAAAAAATTCATCACATTAAATATGTATAAATATGTTCTTTAATATTTGTTTGATTTTGCTTTACCAGAGGCATAGTAAGAAAAATATAGTTTAAGTAGAATTTTTTATGCAAGTATAATCTTAAATAGAATTCTTAATTCTTAAAAAGAATTCTTAATGGAGCTACAGAGATGGGAGCCTAATGCTTTCAGTAAGTTACTAGTTTTTGTTTCTTTTCATGAACTTGTGGTAGTTGGAATAGACCATAGAAAGCTTTTTCCAACTTGCTGTCACAAATCAACCGAGGACCAAAAAAACTAAGCTGTCTGATTAATGCGATCTGTTTCACTATCTTTTTCATAGAGGCAAAGGCTAGCAAGAGTAGCAAAGATTACATCATGAACTAAAAGAATTATCTCTGCAAACAAAGTTTGATGATGGTTTAATGTCCATACAAATGTTTGCATGGGAAAGCTTTGTATTCTAAAACCCGTGAGCCAAATTCATCCTTGAATTAGTAAACCTCAGGTGTTGAAAATATTTACAACAGAGTGTCTGTCATTAGAGCCAGGATTTATATTCTGACATATTTCTTTAGGTAAGAGCAGTAGGTTGAAGGTAGGCTTTGTTCCTCAAGATCAGGGTGCATCTTCCAAAGATTGTTGCATGATTTGCAAAATGGGCAATCCACCCTCCTTCTTCCCATTTTCTGTTTTAGAAGATACATAATGATGGTATCGGATCTCTCCCCCAGCATGCTTTGGACTTGGACAAAAAGAGGTCAGTGGAGACTCCCCAGCTATGCTGAGAGACGTTGAAGCGAGTGGAGGCACTACAGGATAGATTTAAAGAAGTGAAGGGCAAAAATAGTGTAGTTAAAGGACATTTTGAAGGAGCTTGAAAGAGAGAAAAAAGGTATGACATAAATGGAAGAGGTCAGATTAAGGTATTGTTTGCAAGAGTTTTGCTAAAATGAAGAATGGTGCATTTCTGGAAGGTGGAAGAAGCCCATGTGTGTCCTGAATTTTCTTTGGAGATTCTCTAAAGAAGAAGAGTACTGGGAAGAGGATCTTGGTGCAGAGTGAAGGATGTATGCATATGGTTTGGAAACAGCAGATTGTAGGCAATGAATATTTTAAGATTAGACAGTCTTCTGTCTGTTTCTGCAAGACCTGAAGACTAATAGAAGCCAGAGAAACCTTCCCCTGCCATGTTGTCCTACTGTGGAATAAACAGGTCAAACTTTACTGTTGTGCTTCAAGAGCAGTACTGGACACCTCAGATGTTCGATTTTTCATCAGGTTCTGTTCTCTGCTCTTGGAATAGGAATTTTCACTATTGCAGTACCCACCTCATTTCTGATGTGGGGTGCCGGGCAGTGCCTAACCTCACTCCTAGGCACCAGCATTGCACAAGTTCTCTGCTTCTGATGGACACGGATGTTCTTTTACTCTGCTGTCTCCCCTCCCCTCCCCTCCTGCTCCAACAGCCCTCCAGCCTTCTTTTTCCACTGCCGCTGTTCTTCAGTGCCTTTCTTAAATTGTGGGGCTGAGCAAGGTGCCACCCAGCAGCCTGGTAACTGCAATGGCGCAAACAGTTGTGGGCTTGCTGTCTAGAGAGATCCCTTAGAGATCCCTCTCCAATGGCTGAATTCTTTGTAGTTAAAGGCAATCCATTTCGAAAAGGTGAACTTGGGGGCAAATATGGCACAGCTGCGCTACTACAAAATTCTTTTAATGTGGGGTAGTGATATAGTGTCAGAGCACCACCAAAAGCACACTACATTATTTGTTAACACAATAACCTGCAGAGTGATAGACAGAATATAAAGGGTTTGCTATAGAAAAAATATATAGCCTTTTCAGCAGGAACAAGTGGCAGAGTGCTCAAGAATGACTGTTTCAATTGCTTGGATTTCCTTTGATCCACTTGCAGGATCTCGGAGACCCCTTAAAGATGTCTTTCATTCCCTTGAGAGGAATGTAAAACATTATTACCATGAACAGTATGTTTTATCAGTTTTAAGGCTGTAAATACAAAAGGCAAAACAAAGCCCAAGCTAGTACTCAGAAATGGAAAAACAGAAGTCTGGAGGAGAGCTATGCTCTTAAACCTGAAAGGATTTTAATGAATTTTAAAGTGAAAAAAAAAAAAAGAATTTTACAAATCTTAAGGCAGGTTTCCTTGTGATGTATTACAGTGTGACTAATTGGTCATTCAGACTCTCTCATTTGTTTCACACCAAAGGTATTTTTTTTTATTTATAGCTGTGGTTAACAATACAATAGTCAGTTTGTACTAAACAAACTATGAGCAGTTTGTTTCATGTTGAAATCTTCAGTGAAAATCTGTAGAATTTAAATTAATATATATGTACATACATATACATATATATATAATAAAGACAAAGAAAACCTTTGAAGAAAAAATAAAAATAACTCCTGGTTTAAAAATCTTTCAAATGGTCCTTTACAGAAAGCTATTCCTGCTGAGCTCAAAAGAAAGTCCTTTTCCTTTATGCTGAACTAAAGAGTTTTTGTATGTTGTCGTGAAGCAGAACAAGTACAAGGAAACATAATTCATGTGAAAACAAAATATATTACTGGTAGAATGATGCTAATTTTAACCCATTTTTTTAAAAATAGTACCTTTGTATAAAAATTATTCAGACTTACTATACTATTAACACCATTTTACTTGTGTTTGGAGCGGTTGGTGCAGTTTCCAGCATTGTGTTCTGTACCAATCAACCCTGCTGGCCGTAGGTACTGTTAAGAACAAAACAAAACAAAACAAAACAAAACAAAACAAAACAAAACAACCTAACTTCACCAGTATGAAACCTCTGGAAATACGGTTCTTCTCTATTAATAAGCTGCTCATGCTTTCAAAGAAAGGAAGAACTGCTGCCTGGATTTAGTTGTAAGATTGGTTACTACCTTTTAATTTGAAGTTCTAGGCCTGTTGCTCTGGTCATTTTCTTTTTTTATAAAAAAAAAAAAAGGGAGTTAAGAGATTTTGAAATCAGATATGTACAACTCTGAACTCATATTAATTCTACTTGATCTTAAAGCATGTATTTATGTCAGACAAATTCTTTTTGCAACATTTAGACCTGAGACCACATTGTTTTGCCAACTGAGTGCAATAAATTGAAGCCTGATAATGGAATGCAATAAACTCATGCCAGTTTTCTTAAAAACAAACAAACAAACAAACAAACAAAACCAAAGACAAACCAGAACCAAAACAGAGTGCATTAGGTTTTCAACACATTTTGGATTCATTTCCTATTTCACTTTTCATACACTCAAAATGATTTTTTGGTGTCCATTCTTCATTATCATCACCAGTCTTCTGCTAAGATCTCATAACTTTTTGATCTCAGATAAAAAGCAGCATAGGAAAGAAAACAGGAGAAGAAATTGAGGTACATTTAGAATCATAGAATCATAGAATGCGTTGGGTTGGAAGGGACCTTTAAAGGTTATCTGGCCAACCCCCCTGCAGTAAGCAGGGACATCTTTAACTAGATCAGGTTGCTCAGAGCCTTGAATGTCTCCAGGGATGGGGCCTCCACCACCGCTCTGGGCACCTCTTCCAGTGTCTCACCACCCTCATTGTAAAGAACTTCTTCCTAATGTCTAATCTAAACCTACCCTGCTCTAGTTTAAAACCGTTGCCCGTCGTCCTATCGCTACATGCCCTTGCAAACAGTCCCTCCCCGGCTTTCTTATAGGCCCCCTTCAGGTACTGGAAGGCTGCTATAAGGTCTCCCCGGAGCCTTCTCTTCTCCAGGCTGAACAACCCCAACTCTCTCAGCCTGTCGTCATAGGAGAGGTGCTCCAGCCCTCGGCTCCTCTGGACCCACTCCAACAGATCCATGTCCTTCTTATGTCCTTATTAGGTATGTGAACTTCACATGTATTATATAATCAACTAGATTAAAAGAATATTACTGGGGTCAACGAGTCAGATGCTTGAAATTTAAGAGATGACAGATTCATGGCCTCAGAAACCATCCAAACCATCCTTTGGGAATACACTGTGATAGAAAAATATTTCTTCACATTATGAGTGTTCACTTCACTGCTATGGAAGCTCCTGGATGTCCACAGGATAAAGTCAGTAGTGTTGGTGGTATTGGTGCTGCTGTGTTGACATGGTGGCAACATTCTTAGCCTTGAATGACTGTGTTGGGTTTGCATGGCAAGGTTTTGGTAGCAGGAGGGCTACAGGGGTGGCTTCTGCAAGAAGATGTCAGAAGGTTCCCCCATGTCCAAAAGAACTGATGCCAGCCAGCTCCAAGATGGACTTGCTGCTGGCCAAGGTTGAGCCCATCAGCGACTATGGTAGTGCCTCTGTGAAAACATATTTAAGAAGGGGAAAAAACTGCTGTGGAGCAGAGAATATGTGAGAGCAACAACTCTGCAGACACCAAGGTCAGTGAAGAAGGAGGGGGAGGAGGTGCTCCAGGTGTCAGAACAGAAATTCCCCTGCAGCCTCTGGTGAAGACCATGGTGAGGCAGGCTGCCCCCTGCAGCCCGTGGAGGTCCACGGTGGAGCAGATATCCACTTGCAGCCCGTGGAGGACCCAACGCCAGAGTAGGTGGATGCCCAAAGGAAGCTGTGACCCCATAGAGACCCTGCGCTGGAGCAGGCTCCTGGCAGGACCTGTGGACCCATGGAGAGAGGAGCGCATGCTGGAGCAGGTTTGCTGTCAAAAAACTCCCCTGTGGGGGACCCACGCTGGACCAGTCTGTTCCTGAAGGACTATGCCCCATGGAAGGGACCCACACTGGAGCAGCTCATGAAGAACTGCAGCCTGTAGGAAGAACTCATGTTGGAGAAGTTCATGGAGGACTCTCTCCTGTGTGAGGGTCCCTATGCTGGAGTAGGAGAAGAGTGTGAAGAGCCCTCCCCCTGAGGAGGAAGGAGTGGCAGAAACAACATGGGATGCACTGACCACAACCCCCATTCTTGTCTCCCTGCGCTGCTCGGGGGGAGGAAGCAGAGAAAATCAGGAGAATATCCCTGTCCTTAGCTTGACCCATAAGCCTTTTGTTATATTTTCTCTCCCCTGTCCAGCTGAAGAGGGGAGTGATAGAGCAGCTTGGTGGGCACCTGGCATCCAGTCAAGGTCAACCCACCACATTATTGTGGCAAGGGTCTGATGTCTTCTTGAAGAACAAAACCAAAAAAGTGGAAATAACAAATTGTAAACGTAGATGTTGACAAAATGCTAAGGAATTTCATGGGATAAAGAGAAAGCCCTCCCATCAAAAGTCTGCTGCAAGTGATGACGTTCCATCACATTAAAGAACACAAAGACTTAACAGAGAATAGCATTTTACCTAAATATTGTGATCCCTGTTTGGAAGTGAAGAATCTGTAGAGGAGAATTGGCCTGCAGTAGCAGCAGCACTGGTAGGATTTAACACTGGAATGGTCTTTGAAGAGCCTTTTTCCTATGTTCCAAACTGACACTAACACAGGGATGGTGTCATCCACATCAGAATAACTAAGAAAAAAATATGTAGCAAAGGCGTTGACCTTTTTTTGCTTAGTGAAGGCTGTATATTACCAAATAGCAATATCTTCAAAAATCTTGTAAGCAATTTTAGTGCTCATAAAATGAGAAGAACCTTTGTGCATATATTTTTGGGGTGTTATTCATGATAGAAGATCATGGGCTTTTTTATATTTAAAGTTGAATTCACTTTTTAAAGATTCATTTTTCTAAGTATTGTAAAATCCATGTGTTTTCCTCATTTGCCTTCATGGTTTACCTTGGGGCTTCTTTAAACCAAGGAATCTTGAGGGGTGGCCTCCTGGTATGTTTTGAAGTCAGTGATTGCTCTAATTTTTTGTTTTGCACAGACATGGTGACTCAGGTCACAACCTCCCTTATGGTTTTAAACATTTATGCTTTTTCTGATCTAGTGCATACTTCCAGCTAGCCCATGGAAAAGATACAATTGAAAAGAAACACCAAAAAGGAGTGTGGTTCCTGGATTGGTTGAAGCCAAACACTCAAACATGAGATGGTTTCTGATGTTCATTTGCATTCACCAGCCAGTAGATTGCCTTGACACCTAGCGTTAACACAACTGAAGGGAGGGGAAGTGAAGGGGCTCTGGGAAGATATGTTGTGACCACTGACCATGTGTTCCACTCAAGCAATTTAGGTTGAAAGTCTTCTTTGGCAGAAATCTGTGTTTTCTTTAGGCGAGCATTTAAAATTTCCTTCTGCTGGAGGGTGAACACAGGGTTAATTTGGGGAGGGTTATAACCTGAGCAAAAGAAGATAATTCAGAAATTGCTCAGATTGTTTTGAAAAGAAATGAATTGCACATGTAAGTGTTTGATGGGGAGGGTTTAGTGGTTTGGGCACAGAGATGTAGACTAGGAAAGCAAGTTGTGTTTTGAACTATATTATGGAGAAAAGACAGCACTGAGAAGGTTGATAATGAAAAATAGGCAGAAGAATGAATTAATAGAGAAAGGTTCTCAGGGAGAGCAATTAAGTATGAGAATGGGTTGAATACCTGGGTTTGTGGGATAATAGAGTTAGGATGCCTGTCCTTATCAATTCTTTTTTGTCTTACATCTCTGCCAAAATGCAAGTGAACAAAGTGTTCTGTTTTACTTGCTCTATTACATGTTATAAGCTGAAATGGCAGGGAGACCTCTGAAGCTGAAACAGCAGAGATCTCTGATTTCAGGTCAATGTTGACATTTCCTTCTGAGCCCTAATTTGGTAAACCTACGCTGCTCGGTGAGGAGCTGTAACTGGAATGAAAAAAACATTCACCAAAAGCTATCCTTGCCAATGGAATTCAGCTGAATTTTGGCATGTCTGCCTTGTGGAGTTGAATTCATAACCTCAGCCAGGTGTTTATAGTCCCAGAGCAATGTATAGGATAGTAAGGTGCCAAGGAACTGAATTCACAGCAACCAGCACTAAATACCAGCAAACCTGCAATCCACTTTTCTCCTGAGTTTTATGCTCTTCGCTGTGCCTGTGAAGCTGAAATTCACAGCCTAAAACCTTCACATAATTTAAGGTGCTGAGTCGTCCTGTTGGGTAACTAATACACTCTAAAATGTAATGGTAGTAGTAGTGTCCAATGGCTGTAAACTTACCATGTTATAATAGTCTTTTGGTTTGAATGCTCGCCTGTGAAATGTATCTTCCAGAGGGAGATCAAACCCTTACTTCCAAGAAAAATGCCCTAGCTATGAGACAGATGCAAGACTTGTAGCAGTCCTTGGGCCAGAGCCCAGAATCTGACTCCCAGATCCGATGTCTCTTCTGCGGGCTCCTTGAGCACGCTACTTGTATGAACTGGGCAAAACTCCCATAAATTTTCTACTCATTTTGTGTAGTCTCTAGCTTCAGTAGGAATGGTGGAGCGTGTCCTCACATCTTATTGTTTCAAGTCTGACAGTTAGGTCATGTTCCTGAGCACTGGAAAAAGTGTTTTGGGACTCCTTCTTATGTCCCTCCTCATCATTTTCAATTATCTATGTACCTCTAAGATTTTCTAGACAGTTTCAAGTGAGTTTTGTCAAAATGCGTTTGCTTTAAAGCTGTATTAATATCTCCTTCAGGTGAAGAGGCCATGTCATAATTCTCAGTGTCATCTGAGATCCATAGCATACTACTTCCTCTCCCCAAAAAAATCCCCATTTGAGTTGATGTGCTTGAGGTCTTTATTTATCAAAAAGGCATTGCTTTCAAATGTCATACAGCATCTGAAAACTAGCACTGTTGTTCCTAAGCAATCATGCCTATTTAAACAGAAGAGTGCTCTCAAACATATGTGTTCACTGAGGTTTTCTTAAAATCCTCTGTGCCCTACTGGAGCATAATAAGATATATTAGCTATGCAACTGTAGGATTAACTGAGCAAGGGGTCTCTCAGATATAAACCTCCAGTTATCCCAGGAACTTACGGAATTCACACATTATACCAGTCATTTAGAAAACAACTAAACCATGGGGTTTCCTAAGGTTTTTATCTTCAGACCATGGTTCCACTTATTACCCTAATATACTGTAGTTGCTTAACATACAGGATTTAGCTCTCTTTTTCACCCCTTCTGAAGAAAGAGAGTAGGGAAAGTTAAATATAAAGACATCTAGCTCTGAGGAGCTTAACAGGGTCTGGTAGTCCCTATTTTAGCATTAAAGTCTTAAGGAAGCATTCCTGGTATAAGTGTACCCAGGAAATTGCTATAACTGAGATGGGATGTGAAAGCAGGATATGGGTTTTAATGCAGGGGGTGGATTAGTAGAAAGGACATCGTAATAACAGTGGCAGTATAATGCTTTGGTTGTAAAAAGGGGAGAAGGGATTCTAATACTTGGCATAGATGTCTTTGCACCTGGTTTAACACAGTTGCTCTTTCAGAGTAGAGCATAGGTAGGAAGCTGCTGTTAGACCTCGAAATGTAAACATGACTCTTTGTTGGAAAGAAGATACCGATTGTGCTATAGTTGACACCAATACTGTTACCTGAATGATATTACCTGCAAAAATGGAAGGGGGCGGTGTGCGAGTGTATGTGAGCCTTTTGTGCTAAAGCTTAATAATAGCTTAAATATATATAAATATAGCTTAATAATTTGTTTCCTGGCTCTCAGATATAAGAATAACTTTGCTTCACCTTCCAGAAAGGCACAACACATTTCAAAGCAATCTTAACAAAGTGAATCAGGAATACACTACACCATAACAGCGTATTCTAATATAATGGTTGACCTTAGGTCTCTACAATGTATGGAAATGATGAGTCTGATCCACTGTTCAGAGGAATCCCCCGAAGCCTTTCCAAAAAGACTTTTGGATCAGAGCTGTCTAACAGGCACTGCTGTTTTGTCAATCAAGCCTTGAAGATATCATTTTGAAAATATTCTCCTGAAGGAAATTTCAATAATCTTCAGTATAATTGGAACCTTTGGCTGGAACTATTTAATTCCCCCTCATTTCTGTGGATTTTCTTCTTTGGTTGTTCACAGTAAAGCTATTACATATTCACGGTATGCATCAGGTTGACCACAGAAAAGTTCTGCAAGCACAAAGTTTGGGGTTTTTTTCCTCCTAAATGATATTAAAGATATACTCATTACCTATTTATGAAAGAGTCCATTTGTACCTTAGTGCTAGCATCTTCCTTCTGAACAAGTCTTAATCCACCTGAATTTACAGTGAATTTACAGGATTGTCTCAGCTGTTGGGTGATTCATCACAGACTCTGTTTTGATATTGGTATGTTTCTTCTCTTACTAAGACAGATAAATAAAATCTGAATGAGAACTGCACGCCCCACTGTCCTAGCAAACGACTATTGAACTCAAGATGTATGTGGGGCAGAAAGGGAATGCATGTTCAAATTGATAAGCCATGGCTAAGTTGCTCATCGTGCAGTTATGATTAATTTGCTGGGAAAGCATGAACTAGACAGTTTTTGCATCATGAAGAGGAAAAACATTTAAACAGTTGTAGTATCGGACAGAAAATACTATGTGGTGGGCAGCACTATTGAACTCTTTTCCTCTAGATATGCAGATAGGCATAATTTTTCTCAGTAGTTTACAATGAACACATTATTCTGCTTTAAATAGTCCTCAGACCTGTTTCGCATACAACAATCTATCATTCCCACACATTACTAAGCCATGAGAAATACTAATTAAAAAAAAATCTTTATTTTTTTTTTTTAAAGTGGAGTACAGCTACATCAGCTGTGGTTACTGGTTTGATTTCAAATCCAGAAACCACAATAAAGGCTGTTTTCCTTACATCAGATGTGGTGATTAATATGTGGTAGACTTGGGCTCCAGATTTTTACAGCTCTGTTAATTGATCATGAGCCAGAGCCTGGGGCTGTATAATTAAGTTAGCTGGAAAATTAATGCAGGAAATGGCTTCTAGATTTGATTGGTTTAAAAATCTATGAATACACTTATTTAATCCTTTTGAATTAAACTTGGTGCCAAAAAAATTATGTTAACTACGTCTGCAATTTCATAACTTCGGGGCAGTATTCTTTTTCTGCCTTTGAAATCAGTGATGTTTGCCCAAAATAGTCATCTTAGACGATCCAGTAAAAGGTCTCTCTGTCACTGGTTAGAGATGTTGGATTGTCTGTGCCTTTGGTCTGACGCATATAGGCACCGACGTTAGATTAACTGGGATCTAGGGACCAAATATCCTCACTTAGAGCTCAGCAGTGGATTGCTGTGCATGGGCAGAAGCCCTCCGAGGTAAATCAAGCTCCACATTGGCACAGCTTTTACCTGCACATTGTAGGACAACAGGAACAAGGCCTCATTAAACAGTGATTGATCTTATGTATTGTGCCTATAGTATGGGAAAGTAGGTATGTTCTCTCTCCCTTGTATTCTGAGATTGAGTGAGGTCCCCAAACAAGATTAGAAATGCTATAGCAAAAACATCCTTGAAAGAAGGGTAAGGAGTAAGTAAATGCTCTCTAGTTCTGAGCTCATGCATTGCCTTCTCATAACTCAGGAATAAACACAGTCAGCAATTGTACTGAACTCATCATAACTAAAGTTCAGTGCGGTAAATCAGTGTAATACTGGAGACAGGGAAAACAGGTTTAGGCTTAGTGAATAGATGAAGATACCAAGTGTTTTGAGAAAAGGTGTTTTGATTTGTTTTGTTTTGTTTAAAATCTGTAATTAATGTGCACTAGTTTAGGTCACACAATATATTCAGCTTATTCTGTCTTAGGTTGTTTCTCATTTGATACCACATTAAATGCCTTTACACAGAAAGTTGTAGGTCTTCACAGGATCATTTTAGGCTGCTTTTCCTGACAGATGGGAGGTGACATTACAAAGCCAGGGGAGAAGGAAAAACCATCATGGACAAATAAAAGTGAAAGAAGAAATAGCTCTCTCAGGACTTTCTTGCACTTTAATTGCATTTAGACTTGTCAAAGAGAAAGAACCTTAATCGAGGGACCTTTAATGATAATATATGTGGAGTATAAAATACTTTGTTAGAAAAAAATGCAAGGCAAAAGTAGAAAGCCCATTACTGAAAGTGCACCAGGCATCAGTAATAAATAAACCAAGACTGAACATAATTGGGGTGAAGGGTTATGGTTGTACAATTAAAGTTGTTATGCTAAGGTGACGTCCTAACATTTCTAGCACCGCCAAAAGGCAACTCTCTATTCGAACTTTTAAAAGCAAGCTACTGTGAAGGGATAGAAAGTCTTCCACTGTTTTATTTCCTTTATTTGGGAACTACTGAAATGCTAGACCAAAACTGAGGTTGTCTTGCCTTCCTCGCAGTTCTTGTTAACTGGATGGTGGAGCAAAATGAGAACTCAATATGCATATATCTGCGTATTATTCTAAAGAAGCAGCAGATGATCGAATTAGTAAAAGGAAATACTGTTGCTCTGGGAATTTAAAATTATTAATGTTATCACTGAACATGAACTAAAAACTTCCACATTCTTAAATTCCTAACCAGCATTTTAATAGTGGACCATGGTAAAAGAAACCTCTTAATTAACATTTTTATCTGGATAAACTGTTCTAAAAAGAGACCTTTTGTAATTTTTCCTACAGTCTTGTTTCTGTCTGCATAAGTTATTAATCAAAACCCTATAAATGATAGAGTTTCAACCTAGAAAATCAGTATTTATTTCAAGAAACTATTCCAGATTTTGAAGTCCTACAGAATTATACATAGTTCAAGTAAATCTCAGACTGCTTCCAGATATAATTTTTCTGTAAAGTGAACAGATTTAATGTAATAATCTTTAAAAAGCAGAAAAATCCAGACAACATTTCAGACATGACAGGTAAAATTATAAAGATGAATAATACTTAGGGAGGAGTTAGGAAGTTTGTAGAACAAATTATTATCAGTGTTTATTTTACTACCTTCTCATCTATTTTAGTCTTTTGCAAGTTCTTCTTTTGACTGATATATGCACTAACTCCCTTCTGGTAAGAAGTTGAGGTTTCTTTTCTTTGCCATCACAAACAGTGGTAATAATTAGCTAAACAAGGATATATAATAAGGGCTTGATTTTCTTCCACTGGTGATGACTGAGAAATTGTAACTGGGACACTTTGTTTTTCTTCCTGTATGATGTGCTGCCATTTACACCTTTACGAAAAGTGCAATCAGTGTCATTATGTTTAATTAGCATTTACCACGTACTTTGCTCTGTTGCAAATTGTTATGTGAAATGCACTGTTTGAGGGAATCTGTGTCAGCACCTTCTCCAGAAGTATATGGTTTTAAGAAGATTAGAACCCTGAATACATTAAGATTTACATACAAAGGATCTCATCCTGTGGTTTTATTCAGACATAAATTCTGTCCAGCTTTTTATGAAAATGTCAGTTCCAAAAAGTTCTATTCTCTGTTATGTGGCTGTGCCAGTAATGCTGACGCTGGGAGCTTTTATTGTGCCCCACACAATTGCGCATTTTGTTGTCTATAGAATCATTTCAGGACTGTCTTTCTTCACAGTGGGAGATGAAATTGTATGTAAAATTCTGATGGTCAAATACAAGTGAAATACCAACTGTGATACTGATATTTATTAGGAACGTGATCCATGTAGGTTTCCCTGAACATTTCCCCTCTGCTTGTCTGAAACTTGTTTCTAGGCAGAAATTGAAAATGTTGGATATTTCTGTGGGGAATGCAGGCTGAATCTTAACACCTCTCCTGTGCCTGAACTCACAGGCAGCCACTGAACACACAGGAAATTTCATGTGCAGATACAACACTGTACACAGCACTGGACCATATACTTCTGTGCAAAAGGTCCTGGGCAGAATATTTCTGGGACTTCTTGGCAGAAGTAGGGCAACACTACTTCATCATCCAAATTCTATGTATTTGCTGTGTCTTTCCTAGGAGTTCTCTGCTGTTACATTTCCCAGTGAAGGTTCTGAACTGGAAGTGCTGTGTCCTCCTGGAAGTCAATAGTAGCTCAGTTGATCTTTTTTTTTTTTTCTTTCTTCTCCCCACCGCCCCCCCCTGCCCCTCCCCCCCGCGTTGGACCAGTGAATTACTTCTCTGTGACTTGGTCTTCAAAGTCCTTGCAGTTTTGAAGAGAAGAAGCCTAAGGGAGAAGGTAATAGTGCTGAAGATCAGTTTGAGCAAGACTGTAGCGTACAGTAGTTTACTGACTTTATTTTAGTCAAAAATGTGAAACTAGTACTGGAACTTAAATCCTATTAATATATAGCGCTGTAGTAAGTTTTGCATCTTATTCACTGAGTTAAATATTAAAAAAATACAATGATGGGCCATATATCTACACAAATCTATGAATTTTTTAGGGTCTATGAATCCCAGGTCTCAGCGTAGAACATTAAAATATATGGTGCTGAGGTTTTTTGCCTTTTTCACCAAAGTGCACCACTGGTAGGACAGATGGGTAGATCTACACCTCTGAGGTTACAGCTAGTGACCTTTCCGGACAGCACATAGGGCCTTATATGAGTGGCTGTGATATTGTTCCGACAGGAGTAGTGCCACATTATGTGAAGAAATCTCTGCAGGCAGGTGGAAGCCAATGCAACAACCAGTTTCCAGCTCCTCATTTGTACCTAACACACACTGTAGAATACAGAAGACCTGGTGTTAGTGAATAGTTTCAAAGGGGGATGCAGAATAATGGCAGTGAAATTAAAGTTCCTTGCTTGTTAAAGACAGAACTGAGATTGATCTAGGAAGAGTGATGGGTGCTCTTTCTCTTCAGTACACGATTGAACTTTAAGCCAGTCTCGCTGCTGTGCACGCTGCCAGTCATGTCAGTGAGGGGGACTATCATGGAGGAAGACAAGTGTTGTAGGCCTGATAAAGCAGGCGGAAAAAAGGCAATGCTTGCATTGAGTAAAAATAGTTAAAACAGTTGTAATAATTATTTTGAGTAACTGATTGTAAGCACTTAATTGCAGCAGTGGACAAAAAATCCCAAGATACTACTGTAGGCAAGGTGAAAAATTGCCCTCCTTCTGTCTATTCTAATGCATTCATCATAACAGGAGCCCTCTTCCTGTAACTTTTGTACCCTGGGGAGTTAACAGAAGTATTAGTAACATGGCTATCAAAAGACTCATCCTAGTGCCTCCAGTCCTGCTCACTATTCCTTTCAGGAGTATTAGTGACAGCACCACTTAAAAGCACAGAGCCGTGATGATAAAGCTCCCGTTCAATTTGATGCATGAGAACTGTACTTTCTGCATTACTGCAGACAATGGAACCATTAACTCGCTATCAATCACCAGGTTTGCAGCACAGCCCTCTCCCTAACAAGAAGCCACGGGGCATAAGGTATAAATAGCAGACATAAGTCAACTTCCTTGACCAGTTGTAATTGTGAAAGAAGGACTGTAAACGGTGTTTGGGCCTCTGTCCAGGCTTTCTGAAACACGCCAGTGTGCATGTGGAAATTCAGCTAGGGACATTCTTTTTTATTTTATTAGAAGGCTCTGCAGGATGGATCTATTGCTGGGTCCCTTCTTCTCCCTTCACAAGCAATCATTTTAGATGTATTCAATACCTCTCGGTGATTTGAGAAAGCTCTTTCTGTTGTAACAAGATAGATTAAATTTAAACTATTTTGACTTTTTGAAGCATTGGGAAGCCTGATTCTCTCTGTTGTTACATCGGCTATCTTGGGCATAGCTCCACAGACAGTGAGTGTGTGGGGGTAGGGAACAGTATGCCAAGAATTTAAGTGGCAGGGCAGAGAATAAATTTACATTGTTGTGGATGCCAGGAGAATTAAACCTAGATAGGACTTCCGAGATAGGTTTTTTAAATTATTATTATTATTTCTATATTTGCAAGCTGGTGGGTTTGGTTTCATGAGAGCAGTTAAATAGCTGGATTTGTTCAGTACTGTTCTCCCTTTACTGATTCTCCTCCATGGAAGCGAATGGAAGCTATTTTAATTGCCTTTCTTAGAGGGAGTGAGATCACAAACTACCTGCAATCTCCTTTTATAGTTCTCTTTGTTACCTGGCATGAAGGGCTAGTACAAGCTTTTAAAAGTAGGCAATTCTGGCATAAAAGTGGGTTGGTCAAGGTCTGTGATTCTTCAATGACTTCCACTGACAGCTTTATCAAAATTAAATTGCCCACTCCTCTATTCTGTAGCGGAAATCCTGAGAGAAGGTAGCAGTGAAATAGCTCACTGTTTTCAGCTGAAATGTACTCCGTCCCTTATGCAAAGGGATTTGCTGATGCAGAGAAGTGTAATTTACACCTTCCCGTGACAGCCTTTGTGACTTTGACATGGAAAGTAGAAAAGAATCCAGACATACTTACAGAAGGTGGCTATAAATAGACTTAAATGCAGTGGCTTATCTTAAGGTTAACAATAAGTTGTCTTTACAGTGCTAACAAACTAGACCACACAGCTTTGTTTTGATTTTTACCTGAAGTATAGACCTGTGTGGTCTAGATGGATGATATCAATTACATTTGAAAGCCTGATAAAATGGAATGCAGATGATTTATCTAGCTGATACCAACCTCTCCATAAAAGCCACGGTCATTAGTAAACCTTGGCGTATATATATCATTCTTATTCTTATGAATGCATGGTGAATTCCTTTTTTTTTAATGCATGTATCTTCCTTACTTTCAAGATTTTTTCCCAGTGGTGGAGGGTAGTGGATTATGGTGATTTTGCTGCAATTTACTGTGGGACATTTTAACCAAAGCATGCTCTGCAGATAGCCAGTGTATTAATCAGAGTTGCATATTTGCACACACACAATTGCACACTTTCACATGCTTCTTCTGTTAATTTACTGGTTTAGGAAGTATTTTTATTAAAATAAATTAAAACTATTGCTTAAATCTCTTGTGTTGAAAACAGTGCCTTCAAAAGTCTAAAAAACCCTCAGGATTTCATAGAATAGTTTGCATTGAAAGGGACCTTTAAAGGTCATCTAGTCCAGCCTCCC
Organism: Fratercula arctica; assembly: GCA_947846985.1. Taxonomy (NCBI): domain Eukaryota; kingdom Metazoa; phylum Chordata; class Aves; order Charadriiformes; family Alcidae; genus Fratercula; species Fratercula arctica. The sequence continues at coordinate 105,667,179 of CANTUZ010000003.1, forward strand.
TGCAATGAGCAGGGACATCTTCAACTAGATCAGGTTGCTCAGGGGGCAAAAGAAGTTGATTTTTATATTTGAATCATGTTTAGTTTTCCTAAATGCCAGCTTGTGACAAATTATTATTTCTAAATGTGTAATTTTGATGTGAAAAAGGTGGTATTATTCAATCTGACACTTTTGAACTTTCATTCCACACCTGCAATTGATTTATTTTGGCCCATATTTGGGTGGGAAGGAGAAGGGAAAGAAATGATTGTGATTTTGTATTTAAGAAATCTCATTTTCTAGGGAGGTGCTTTGGACAGTCATTTTGGGAGGCAAGAAACATGAATTTCAGGAATGGAACTTTGAAAAGGCTTGTTTCATTTATTGAGATGGGAATTTATTGTGTATAGGAGTGTCATTTGTAGCTGAAACTGCTTAGCACTTCTGGTGCATCAGGCTAAAATTCCAGGTGTGTGAAGGACAGTAATGTAATCATTGCAGAAAATTACATTTTGGAAGAAAAGTTGTTACAGTTCCTCCTTGGATTTAATCTCAGGAATGTGAGCCTTAGGTCAGAGGTCCAGGGTTTAAAGATACTATTGGATGAAGCTGTAAAAACCCATCACTGCTATATATGAAGATTTTAGTGCATGTATCACATGAATTTGTGAGGGCCTCTCAGCTAAAACATCCAAGTGTTTTCCCGCACTGAATTCGCTACTGTTGCATGTTGATTCTCTCATGACAAACTGAGAATTACTGGAGACCCAGAATTCAAGCTTTGGCTGCTGAGATGATGTCATTCAAGGCATTGGCAGCAATCTAAATAGTCCTCACTCCTCAACTGTGTGTGTTTTACAAAGTTTGCAGAGCACGGCCACATCTTGCTATTTTAGAAAGCAAGCAAGGATTATTTTGCTTATATTGCAATTAGATTTTTGACGTTTCTGGCAGAGCAGGGGTCAAGTTTTGTGCAATGTTTTGTGTGGTCAGAATGGGAAGACGACTAAACACTTTTGTACTTTCCAGTTTCTGGATTGCTGCAGAGGTTGCTGTGGCTTTTCTAACTGATGACACACTTTCCTTCTGCTTACAGCAGTTTCTTCCATCCCCTGATATCCTCCCCCCCTCAGTGTCCCTCTTCTGAGATAAAATTGCTTCTTTTAGGGCCTCTGCATTGCCAAAGGGGTATCAAGGGGTTACTGGAAATGGAAGAATTGCACTCCTTGTTGCTACAGACCACAGTTTCTCTAGCTAAGTGTACTTTCCATCTTGAGATTTACACCCAGGCGGAGCTCAAGACCAGACAAGTTGCGTGTCTGCGGTTCATATAACCACAAGCAGTTGGAGAAGACCCATTAGAAAACATAGGAGTCCTTACAGCTGAACACTTCTAGTATCTACATAGGCAACCGCAACAGCTTGCACCAGTTTTTCACATGTAGACTACAGGGAGTTTGAGAGGAAACTGTACGAGATGCAGGGACACTGTGTATGTTGTGCCCATGGCTGCTTTCTAAAGCTGGTGCAGACACCTCTCTTCTGCTTGTGAAAGTGTTATGGCAATGCCTTTTAACAGCATGACCACAGACTAAGAGTTTTGCAAGGACATGGTAGTTGTACAAGCAGCAAATTCTATAAGAGGGGAAGAAATAAAAGTCCTATTCTGTGTAAGATACTTGTCCAGGCCTCAGGAGAGTTGGGTTTTTGTTTGTTTGTTTGTTTTTTTTTCCCTATTGAATTCCCACAAGATCCCAGTGTTAAGCAAGAGGGAGCAGATACATTTATTTCTAGTATTTCACAACATCACATTGTTTGACTTTGGAGTTGTAGTTTTCTTTTATAATGTAGTTCTTAAAGCTCTTACATATAATGATCTCAGCTGGCGTCTCTTGTACTTGGCTGTGCAAAACCAAAGGGGACTATACAGCCTTTGGTTTCAAATGATATCACATGTTATATACCCTCCCTTCATCTTCTTCACCAAAACTTCCAACGCACTGCTCAAAACAAGAGTGAAATCAAGGGTTATGTAAAAAAAACCCAAGCAACAATAAAATGGCAGCTGACACATAGTTTTCTTCTAAGTATCATTCTTGTGTAATTAATATATGAGTGATCCTCAAGTCCCCAAACTTCCTGGCTGCCACAGACTTAACCTCTTATACAAACACAGTTTAGTCCTTTAGCTCGAGCTGTAGATTTTACTAGATTGGCAGTGACCAAGACTCTTAGTCAGCAGAGATGCTCAGGTAGAATTCTTTCTTTCCAGGTAGTAGAAGTAAACATTCTAAACTGTCTTTCTATACAGTTTTAATGCAGGAATAGTAATCGATACCACCCACTGCTATTAGCCTGGGTGGGAAATCTAAAAGGAGACAACAGGAGCTTTAAGACAAAAATGTTTGCATGTATTGATAAGGTCAAGACCTGTTTTTGCAAGAGGGAAAGCTAAAACAAAATCTGATTTCTGAATCAGCATCTCCCAGTCTCTGTTGCCTGAGAAGCAGCTACACTGAAGTGGCTTTGACACAATATAAGCTTGTTCTTTGTCAAGAATGTCTCATTATGTAGGCCCTGATGATTTTTAAAATCTGGAGTTTTCATACACTTAGCACAGATGGGGAACAAAAGGAGCACGGTGATTGATTTTACTGAGTCATTAGGGAATTTTTTAGATCGCTCATTAATGCAAGGTGGACACACTAAAGATTGTTATTTAAGGAAGACATAAACTGATAATCAGATTTTATTAGTGTGCCTGAAGTCTTTCTTTAGGCTATTGTGAATCATCTGTACAATGCAGTCTTTAGGTTTTAGAACTGGGAACTAAAGTAAAAATTACATTTTCTGTACATTAACCTAACAGGTGCTATTTTTAAAAACATTTTTATATATATATATGTATAGTTTTATACTTAACTTTACTATACATAACTATAATATAAGGTTATACTTAACCCTAATGATTTAGTTGAGTTTAAGGGACATGCAGTTGATTGGGCTGTGACTGTATATAACAAAACATAACAATATATAGTAATATATAATCACACTTTGTACAATAAAATAAAAATATTGTTGTATCTACCGTAAGTGAAAAGAGAAAAAAAAACCCAAACATTTGAAACTGCTCAAGTCTTCTATAAAATAATAAAATACATGTAGTAAATTTTTTTTATGATTTGAGTTCAAATACAAATAAAATAATCTCTTTTTATCTTGGGGAAATGTGCTTATAACACAATAGATGTATTATGTGTGTGCATTTGAAATATACACATTGCATGCAAATATATCATATATGTGCATATATATGCATATATATACATATGAAATAACTTCTGGAAAGTAATAATATGCCACTTCTTGCATTATAAGAATGAAAAATCTGTTTATTAGGTAGAAAACATTCATTACTGGAAAGCACATAATTCAAAATACTTCTGTCACAGTTGCTGCTAACAGACTGTAATCTTGTCTTTGATCCTTGGGCACCCAAAGACCTCATAAAGTCCAAAGCTCTACTAGAAATACAGTACAGTCTAGTAAAGTACAAATTCAAAGAAATAACAAAAGGAAACAAGTTCTATCTGCTTTAGAAGTATCAAACACCTTGACTAACAGAACTGATCTAAAGCCTATGGAAATCCATGACAGTTAATTGTAATTTAATTCACTTTGATGAGTTGTTTATCAAACTCCTAATTTACACTGGATCTGTTGACTCCTTTGTTTTCCAACTTAGATTGATATATATTAACATCTCCTGACTCCGCCTGTAAATTTTCTGTTCTACTGAAAAAGCTGTATTTGATCTGGCCTCCATGGAAGCCATGGAAAAGCCAAATTAGGATTTAAGTTTTGTTTGGGAATTCTATGCACATATTTGGGAGGCCATGAATGTATCACTGAGAAAATAAACAGATCAAATAAATCAATATATTATTAACTTTTACATAAATAAATGGGCTGCTGAGTAGCAATAGAACAAAAGATTATGAAAAGCAAATCAGAATAATATCAATATATTCTTTCAATGTATGTCCATTTCAGTGAAATTTTCTTTCGGGGGAAAAAAAAAAAATAAAAAAAAGCATTGGAATAGTATGACAATGTTAAAGGTTTGGCTTTTTTTTAAAATATGTATATATTTAAAATGTGTATCGAAAACCACTTTGGGACTTGTTTTCTGTGTAGAAAACTATACTTGATGATTCATTTTGGATTTTCTACTTGTAGCCCAAATCTTTCCATTTTCATGGAAGCTAGAACTTCCTCTTCAGGCAAACCCTAAGATAGGAAGCACTCTCCAACACACCAGCTTCTCGCCGCGTATTTTAAAATGCTTGACAGTATATTTTTGCTTACATATGAAGTGGGAAAACATTTATAAGGTGGCATATCTGAATGGCTTTAGTGTCTGTGTCTGTTTCAGAGTATGTGAGTCTGGTTAATGCTGCCTTATGCACTGCAAAGCCACGTTATCCTTTTCCTGTGGTGGAATAACTTTTTATATAAATAGCAGTGGATACTATGGAAACCCTAGAGGTTAGTGCTTGAACTATAATTACTTTCTGGTCATTAGTAATTATTCCATGAGGTATTGCAGAACATGTTCTCTGAGAAAATAATAAAAAAAGAAACAACTCAGCCCAGCAGCTGCAACAGACCAGATATTTAATTTTAGGATATTTGATTGTCGCCATATTGACCCCAAAGGCCTGAATCATCAGCCCACTTCCCAATTAATTAATATAGCAACATATATGATATGAGTAGCAATTTTTCCAGAGCTCAGATTTCTAACTTTCCTTGCCCAGAATTGTTCTTGTTATCAAAATGTTTCCATTAATGAAGGCTCACTAAAACATTTTCTTTTTGCATTAATATTATGACAATTTATACTGTATATATGAAAGAAAATGTTTTTCTTTGTTGGTCTCAGTGCATGTTATCTATTTGAAGCATCTGCTTTTCAAATAATTACCAAATGTTAAAATGCATTAGATTAAATTATTTTTTTTTAAAATGAGTATTACTAATAAAGGAATGATCTGGGCAAAAAAATTGAAGAAATTTTAACCTCTATGATTTTCAGGTTTTTCAGTCTAATCTCTGTCAAGATACAACTGGTGAGTTCACTCTATTTCTCACAAAGGCCACTGCAATCAACAGGTATCTTTCCACTGATTTAGATGCACTTTGATTCAGTGCAATTCTGTACCCCTGTGATGCAGCCAAATCATTTATATGAAAGCCAAATGAAGCCATGAGATATAAAATACTGACTTTATTCGCTCTGCTTGCTTCCTGTGTCTGGTACTGCAATGTGATACAATTGAGATGATATGCAAATAGTACTCTTCAGAAAACCTCGACAATTCTTATAATTAAAAAAAGACCAGACAAATTTTAGTCTTATTTCAGTGTAGATTTTGAAATCTCATATTAATGAAGTTGATTGCATTACCAATATGATGCATTACTATATACCATTTGTATTGGCATTATGTGGCAAGCGTTTTTTGGGGGGGGCTTGCAGGAGTGGCTTATGTGAGGAGACACCAGAAGCTTCCCCCATGTGGGACAGTCAGTGCCAGCCAGCTCCAAGACAGACCTGCCACTGGGTGCATCTGGCCAAAGCTGAGCCCATCAGCAGCAGTGGGAGTTCCTCTGTGATAACATATTTAAGAAAGGGTAAAAACCACTGCACAGCAGCAGCCAGAGAGAGAAGTGAGAATATATGAGAGAAACAACTCTGGAGACACCAAGGTCAGGGAAGAAGGAGGAGGTACTCAAGGTGCTGGAGCAGAGATTCCCCTGCAGCCTGTGGTGAAGGCCATGGTGAGGCAGGCTGTCCCCTTGCAACCCCCATGGGAAGCCCACGCTGGAGCAGGCTCCTGTCAGGACCTGTGGACCAGTGGAGAGAGGAGCCCATGCTGGAGCAGGTTTGCTGGCAGGACTGGCAGGCGGGGGTTGGTCTCTTCTCCCAAGTAACAGGTGGTAGGACAAGAAGAAATGGCCTCAAGGTACTCCAGGGGAGGTTTAGACTGGATATTAGGAAAAATTTTTACATTGGAACAGGCTGCCCAGGGAAGTGGTTGAGGCACCATCCCTGGAGGTATTTAAAAGACGGGTAGACATAGTGCTTAGAGATATGGTGTAATGATGGTTTTTGTCAGAGTTAGGTTGATGGTTGGAGTAGACCATCTGAAAGGTCCCTTCCAGGCAATTCTATGATTCTATGATTCTATGACTTGTGACCCTGTGGGGACCCATGCTGGAGCAGTCTGTTCCTGAAGGACTGCACCTCATGGAAGGGAGCCATGCTGGAGCAGTTCATGAAGAACTGCAGCCTGTGGGAAAGACCACATTGGAGTTTGTGGAGGACTGTCTCCCATTGGTGAGACCCCACACTGGAGGAGGGAAAGAGCGTGAGGAGGAAGGAGCAGCAGAGGCAATGTGTGATGAACTATCACAACCCCCATTCCCCATCTCCCTGCACCATGTGGGGGAAGGAGGTAGAAAAGTTGTCAGTGATTTGAGCCCAGGAAGAAGGGAGGGGTGGGGAGAAGGTGTGTTTTAGATTTGTTCTTATTTCCTGCTATCCTACTCTGTTATTCGTTGGCAATAAATTAAATTAATTTCCCCAAGTGGAGTCTGTTTTGCCCATGATGGTAATTGGTGAGTGGTCTCCCTGTCCTTATTTCAACCCGCAAACTTTTTTGTTGTATTTTCTGCCCCCTGTCTTGTTGATGGAGTGGAAAGTGATAGAGAGGCTTGGTGGGCACCTGACAGCCAAGGTCAACTCACCACAGTATTATAACAATATTATATAATTTTAACACTGTTAGAATATTCAATGACTTGGTTGTTCATCACTGCGTGAACAAGTTGTAAACTCAATCATATTCACTATATACTGCTACATGAATTTTTCTTGGGTTTTTTTTTTTTTTTTCAATAACAGACTCATCTGACTAATATGAGAGATTCAGAGGTTCCAGTCTGCATTTGTGAAAATACTTGTTGAAGTTCAAACTCCATATTAAAACCACCACGACCACGTGCATCAGTAGGCAGTGTAACTATGTGATTCTCCTTCTGAAGGGGTATAGAGCACCAGGGCCTGGGTGTGCCACACAATGGAAGAGGAAATTCAGGAATAATCAACAGCTGAATATCCTCATCCTTTGAGGACAAGGGAGAACCAGAAAAATTTGTTGGAGAAAAACCAAGCCAACATGGACACGTGATCAAAAGTCAGTCTGGTTATGGCTATGGCTGGGATGACATAGGGAAGAAAAACAATAAAATAATAGAAATGGGACCTTTTGTTTGCTTGGTTTGGTTGTTTTGTTGGGGTTGTTTTGGGTTTTTTTTTTGTGTGTGTGTGTGGTGTTTTGGTTGTTTTTTTTTTTTTTTAGTAAGAAGACTTCTACATCCTTTTTGCACTTTTTCATTATCCTCACCTTGACATACTAAAGTGGCCGTGAAGGAACGCTTTCTAAAAGTGAGGTTTGCTCCATTAAATAAATAAACAAATAACAGATTTTTTTGAACTCTGCATTAGATTACTGTTTTGTCTACATGGTCTTTTAAAACTACTTGGAAATTTCACTTTTTGAATGCCATCTGTTTAAGTGTTGCATCTTGTGGGAAGCTGTCCATGTTGCCTGTCATTTCATGTCTAGTCACAGTCATAAGGAGGTAGGTTTTCTCTACTAATCACTTGAGGAAAAAATGCCCTGCCTGAATATTTCTTCCTCTGCCAGTGAAACAGAGATACAGTTTCAGTTCATACAGCAAATCTCCATCTTTCCTCCCTGAAAGTATTTTTTAAAAAAATTGGGATAACTGCTCACATGGCACAGTGGAAGAATTTCAATATGGAAAAGTCTGGGGTAGTCTTCTGGTTTAGGGTTAGGTTCCTGTCTGGTGTAAGTCAAGACAGTTTTATTTAAGTTTCAAGCCACCTAATAATTATAGACTGTTCATAAATCAGTAGTGTGGTTTTCCCTTCTGTTTTTCTGATTAAAAAGCATTTATGTGGTCAGAACAAGGGACATGCACATACACATAGAATTAAATGACATAATTGTCACATAAAAGGCTGTCACCAGCCCCAAAAAACCCCAATGGGATATTGCTTTTTGGAATGAAGGAAGAGTGCATAATTTTTGACATTATACCAGCCATTTCACATTTCAGTAGTTTTAAGCTTAACATGACAAGTTTAAATTGTTATTCTTCCAAGAAATAAATTTTAGAATACCATATAGTTATGCAATGCATCCTCTGTAATGTCTGTCTGTCAGTTGTACTGTTGTGTATATATCTAAACTATACAACCTCTTATGCCAAATAATATTCATTGTATAGCTACACAACAAGTCTATTGTAGTATGTTACAGTTTCTTGGAGTCTGCAGAACACCTTTTAGCTTAAGTTATTTACTAAGGCCATTAGGCACCCTCTTTTTGGGCTAATGGTTTTGCTGCTTTCAGGTTTGAGAAGTTTACGTCTCTTCTGTAATGTGTCAGCTTACAGAAGGAAAAGGTGTAATGCACAGAGATTTATAAAGTTACGTGGTAAGCATTTACAAATGTTCTTAAGCTTGAACTCAGCTTCAGTTTGAGTTTAAATTTAGCTTAAGTTTGAGATCCTATGAAGTGAAGGACAGCTTCTGCAGCTTTTGCTCCTCATGGAGTGGCTTCTGCTGACACAAGGCAGCTTTCTTACCCCGGGGGCTGCGACACCCAAGGGTCACAGGAAGGGTCAAAAAGAGATTGGAAGGGTGAAAAGAGGAAAGCATAAGTCTGTATGTTTTAAGTGCTTAATTATAACATTGACTTGTAAACACAGTTAAAATTAAAAAAAAAAATTATTGCAAACGAGTTATGATGATTTACAACTGTTAGCAACCGAGTTCCTCAGGGAAGGGTAGTGAGAAGTGACTGCAGATGTTTAGTTAGCAGAGCTAACTGCTTTTAAATGCCTACAAAACTTATTTCCTTGAGGAGGAAGAGTGCGCTTTTTAGTCTGCCACTAGTAGTTAGAGCCAGTTTTTTTGTTCTGTCTTTCTGAAATGACTAAGAAACGGTTGGATGTTGCTGTTCCTTGACTACTGGTTGCATGCAAGGAGGGAGAAGTTTATAGGAAGTTCAAAAGGAGATAACACTTCCATTATTTGAAAAGTATTGATGCAAAATAATCTCATCTGTTCAAGTTAAATGAACAGGTACTTCTTTGCAGGAGTAAAGGTCATGGAATCTGGGTTTTTGTATAAACATAAATACATGCTTCTGAGCACATGCACATATATGTATGTATCATAGTAAACATAGATAGCTACAAATCTTTTTGTATTGCATTGGGATTTCTTTGTGATGATGAGAAATAAGAGAATATCCAAAGTAAAGTGGCCTCAGCAACATTAATTCTACCTCGCTGACGCTTCAACACATGTATAGTCTTTCCTTAAATAATCCTGTGTTATGCTTTCTTCCCTTCACAGGATGCCCTCATTTCAGAACTTTTACTTCCCTCCCCTTCAGGCTTTTGAGTTGCTTCAAAGGCTCCAGTAGACTTTCTAAGTCCTCATTTGAATATACAAGTGTTTCTTGCTATGGTAACCAAGCCAAAATTTAATCAAAGAATCTGTGGGTTTCCACTTCAGTGCTGGAAAGCTTGGTACCAATTCATCAGTGAGTTTATGTTAGCCTCCTGTACATTATAAATGAAGACAGAAAGCTTCAGTATTTGAGTTTGAAGTACCAGCTAATGGTATGTATAGACTAAAGGTAGGACTCAGTCTAATTTAGAAAATATAAATTACTGAAACAGAATTAGGATTTTGGTAGTAATTGTTATTTAGAATCAAGTGCAGTGAGGGTCCATTCAAGACTTTTCCATTTTTTTGACTACCTCTAACCCTGTATTTTACGCAGATATGGTGAATAGTCCCAGAAAGCAAATGGAGCACATGGAACTGAAATCCTCCCTATTCTCTGGTTACCATAATCTCAGATTTAACACAGCTTCCTATGGCAGATATCTCTTCAAAATGTAAGGGGAAAAATATAAGCAACCTGTCTCTTTCTAGTAACAAATTATCCTGCTAGCTGCATATTTTCATTTTGCAGGTTTAAATTACTTTATTTTAAATGAGAACAGTAGCATAATTGAACGGCAGATGTGCATAAAAAAAGGGAAATTATAAACATTTCTATTATCTTTTTAAATAATAACACTTCAAAGACCTGAATTAAAATATATACATAATATTAAGACAGAACTGATGACAGAAGGTCATAAATTGTCTATTGTATGCTAAATGTCCTAATCAGTCCAAATAACCTCAAATTCAAATGTAGTGACAACTTCTAATACTCCAGCTGTGGGAGTAATATGGAAAAAGGACTTAGGCATGGAAATAATTGCAAAAGACACAATGAAAGAGTGTTTTCTTCCATGCAGCTAAATATCTTTTGGTTGCCATGTTAATTTACTTGGCTATGGTCCATTGAGTAGGACTCCATAACATTTTCCAACCAAACATTTTATGACGGAAAATTAAGCAGCAATTAAACTTTTTAATTATTTTTATTATTTTATTCCTTTCCTTTCCTTTCCTTTCCTTTCCTTTCCTTTCCTTTCCTTTCCTTTCCTTTCCTTTCCTTTCCTTTCCTTTCCTTTCCTTTCCTTTCCTTTCCTTTCCTTTCCTTTCCTTTCCTTTCCTTTCCTTTCCTTTCCTTTCCTTTCCTTTCCTTTCCTTTCCTTTCCTTTCCTTTCCTTTCCTTTCCTTTCCTTTCCTTCCCTTGCCTTGCCTTGCCTTGCCTTGCCTTCCCTTGCCTTCCCTTGCCTTCCCTTGCCTTGCCTTCCCTTGCCTTCCCTTGCCTTCCCTTGCCTTCCCTTGCCTTGCCTTTCCTTGCCTTTGCCTTTGCCTTTGCCTTTGCCTTTGCCTTTGCCTTTGCCTTTGCCTTTGCCTTTGCGTTGCCTTGCCCTGCCTTCCCTTTTCTTTTTTCTTCTTTTCTTCTTTTCTTTTCTTTTCTTTTCTTTTCTTTTCTTTTTTTTCTTTTCTTTTCTTTTCTTTTCTTTTCTTTTCTTTTCTTTTCTTTTCTTTTCTTTTCTTTTCTTTTCTTTTCTTTTCTTTTCTTTTCTTTTCTTTTCTTTTCTTTTCTTTTCTTTTCTTTTTTCTTTTCTTTTCTTTTCTTTTCTTTATTTTTATTTTACTAGCTGAGTTTCATTCGTGTTGTGAGCAGTGGAACATGGCAGAATTGTTACTGGGAAGTTCTTATGTTGCTGGTCTCTGAGAATGACCCCATTGTGGTTAGCATTTTCTATGCACATGAAGACCTGTTTTGGCTGTGACCAGATCCATATTCTGTCTCCAATGGTGACTACAAACAGAAGAGATACTGTATACATTTCTCTCCCCACAGTATGCTTGTTAGGGTTCTCCAGATCTACAGCCAGTTGCAGGAAGGACTGCTGCCTTTTGATAAGTCTTGCTCTTACATGTCCCTTTTGGTGGCACCTTGTTTTGGAATAGTCTGTGACTGGCCAACCTCTACTCACCCACACCAGTCACAGTTTTGAAATCCTCTTTTATACCCTACTCAAGACTCTCTGTTTTTCAGATTGAAGAGTCTTAATCTACCCAACGGTTCCTTGTAGAGAAACCATTCCCTGTGTTTGATCATCAAACTCAGCTCGTCACAAGGAGAGACAGCAAAACAGACATAGATGATACCAAGCCAAAGAAACAAAGATGACAGATGCAAGGTGAAAAAAGCCTTCAAGATAATAAAATGTGATACTTCTTGATGCCAAAAAAAGCCATGTTAAATACACAGTTATTTGGAGGCAGGGAATTAGGAAGACATAAATGACAAGGAAACAGAAAAGGTGTGAGAGAGGGCAGATGACCAGAAGGTCACAGGGATAGGTACAAAATGAAACTGAGGTTAAAAGCAGTGGAAAAGGAGCTGGAGAAAACGGACAATCAGAAGAGAAGTCTTTCAAGACAACCTATCTTGAATGTCCAAATGTTCCTGATTTGACCACTTCTGTGGCTACTCCTATCCTTTGGGGTTCGTTGCTGCAACTTTTTTCTTAAGATGACTATGTTCTTAAGACCACAATGATGCACACTATGGTGTATACTAGGGAGTAAAAGACATTGTGCACTCTAAATTGAATGAGATTTTCAAATGAAAAAAAATCTCATCTTCTGTGTTAGCACCCCTCAGTACATGAACCCAGTCAGACTCGGAATCCTTTGCTTTTCTCCCTGCTGTGGTTAATAGGTATGTGTCTGGGGTTATTATTCATCCTGAGGAAGTTGGCTGGTTAATGCAATTTTAGTCAAGATGTAAAGACTTCTTTTGAAGAAGTCTTGGGAGTTTTTCTTCAAGACATTCATATTCTAGACTAGCCTGATCCCTAAAATCTCATTTCATTCCCCCTGAGGCAAGCTTGCTACATTTATGGTCAACGTATAAGACAGCTGATATCGTAGTTGTTGCCCATATTTCTAGTTAGTGGAAATGTTTTTCAAAATGAAATAATCAGGGCAACACAAGAAGACTGTGATAAGTATTAAAGAAGTCATGCTTTGGACGACAGCTGCAAAAATCTGTAGAGCACAATGAATGCTGCCACTATCTTAAAGCTAAAGTGAGGCTTCTAGAAATCTGTTGTTATGCAGATTATGAAATTTTTTGTTTCAATGTCCCAGAAGGAGACAACATACAGATTGTTCAATACTGAACTGTCACACAGTAGAGAAGTGAGGAAAAAAAGTGAATTAATTTGAAGAAGATTTATTTGGTTTGTGTAATAGGGAGTGTAAAACAGTAAGAACCCAGTTGCCTAGATGTCAACTGCCTCCAGGGTACAATCAAACACTGCCAGTGAGTCAATAGCCTGGGAAGATTTTTTTTTATATATAGCTGGAGTTTAACATGAGGCTGTAAGTGCTCCAGGTGGCAGGATTGTTTATTCATTAGTGACTTTTCACAATAAACAATTGTGGTCCCATGACATGACAACAGTAATTTACAAGGAAGGAGGCAGAAAAGGAAAGAAACCCCCAAATCCAGAACTCTGAAGAAAAAGACCTCCAAGAAAGTCCTATAAATCCTCAGAAACACTAGTCAAGAGTATGACAACAGGAACAAATAGTGCAGTAAAAGTCCATCATGTTATTCAGTTGCAGCATAGCTGATCCACTTTATAAAGAACTTACTTAAATTGCTTTTCATTGAAAACAGAATCTGGTATCAATATTCACATCACCCTCTGTGCTTCAGGCAGAGATTTAACTTTACATTGTTGCTTTATACTCCTTTTTTCACTCTGCTTAATGCAAAGCTTATAGATGATCTGAAGGATGGATTCCAATGGGTACTGTGTTGCTAATTTATGAAATATGTGCCTTTTAGAGATTATTTTGTTGAAATTAGTGTAAGCACTGGTGATGCAAGATAAGAAGAAAGAGCATTACACTGCTTATGCATTTCTTCTGAAGTTGGAAAATCCTATTTAGAGACCAACTTTAACACGATTTAAGACTTCCAGCAGTGTTCCTGGAAGCATAATAAGTAAAGTTTGAAGTTGTGAGGGTGGATGTATCTCAGCTTCCAATTTTTTAAGGGGAGTGTGGAATGTAAAAGTGAAACTCAAATTTGACTGAATTTAAGGGTCTGGTGTTTGGTGTTTGCTGCCTGTGTGCCAACAGCAAGACCACACTTTGAAAGGACGTAGTAAAGAGAGAGGGATGGAGGATCTTTGAAAGTGTGTCGCTGTGGGGTTGAGTTTGCCTCTTTTATGACCATTAAAAAATCAATAAATAATCACCCTGAGGTTTGCTGTTAAAATAAATATTTGTCTCATTTATGCTACTTTTGCAGTAAAACAACCAAGCATCAGCTAAGCATTTTCTAAATCTTTTTGTGTTCATATAATGCCAGTTACGCATTCTGGGTAGCTCGCCCTGCCTGCAATTGAGCTACCAACCCCTGTGTATGTCTGAACAGAACTTCATGGACCGGTTACTTTAGACAAGTGGTAACCAAATGATAAGTAGCACTAAAAGGTTGGATGCCAGTCCCTTGTATTACTAAATAGTGCAGTAAAGAAGGCTTGACCTGCTCTTCTTTAATAATTCTGTTACTTGGGAAAGGTAGGAAGGAAAGCTGTTTTACCTTCCTATCCAGCAAATACCTTTTAGAAAAATCCCTTTATGAAATGTGTGGAAAACCTGACTGTTGAACCACTTGAAATTTTATGTTTTGGTTTGTTTTGGGGGTTTTTTTTGTGTTTTTGTTTGGTTTTTTTTATGTGTCCCTACTGGTTTCAGCAGAAGTTTCAGCTTAAGTTAAATTTCAGTGTTTAGCCTGTGGCACGATGTACATAATCACAGTACAACCATATCTCTTGTTCAGTTATCTCTGTTCTTAGACTGTTCATTACAATGGTTTGTCCTACCCAAGGAAGTTGGTGAAGTTTTAGCCACTATTTACGTTGGACACACTTCAGGAACATTTTAAGCATGCGTTTCATGTTAAGAACGCAAATAAAGCAGGGCAAGATGTCCTCCTCAATCCAAGACACTTTCATTATCTTCTTAGTTTTTTCCACTGAGATTTGAAATGCTCTATTCCTTAAAAATTTCAGCTTGAAGAAGTGTAAGGGCATGTACTGGAACAATGGTGGTATTTCTGACCAGTCTAAACTGTTTTTTTTTACCGGTTTCAGTAAGGATGGAATTTCTGGAACAGGGAAGACTTTCATTCATCCCTGAATGTAGAACAATCCTTAGGTTAATGCATTTATCTTGACACATCATTACCTTAAGGGGAATTATTGGAATTTTGGAGAATAGCACTTCCTTTTACAACCACGTGTGTACTTTGAAAAGTCTTCAGTCTGGTACAGAAGATTGTCTTCAAATCCCCAGATTTTAATTGGGTAGCAGGAGTATCTTGCTGAATTCTATTTGTGACATTTAAGAGAAAAGTAATAAAACATCATATTAGTTTTATAAAATTCTGAATATAGGGATATAAGAAGAGATGCTCTGCCTCAGAGCAGACCTTTTAGCCAGCATTCTGTCTTAAAGACCACATATATCCTCCAGCAAGAGAGTGGCAAGAATGGGATGCAGGAGAATGAGAATGGAGCAAGCATCCATAATTCATCCCTAATGATTCCACAGCCTCCATGCATTTCCAACTCAGGAGATTTCCTGATCTTGGTGTCCTTTACCTTTTTAGCAACTTCCTGTCCTTATTTTGGGTGAAGCAGAGCTGACTTTCTGTTCAGTGAGAGGCTCTTGCTCACAGTTGTTGCTGTGGCAACCAGGGTCAGCTGAGTTGTTGTTGACCCTGTGGAAGGGTTACACCTGTGCACAGGTCAGGTGTCCCAAATGTCTTTCTCTCCTTAGAGGGAGAGGTGGGGGAGAGCATCTGTTGTCTTGTCATTGGCCAGCCTAGCCCAAACCATGACCCTTCCATTACATATGTTTTAATAGAGTTGAAAATTTAAAATTTCATCTTTATGTTGGGTTTAAGTGTCAAAGTTTTGGTAGGGAGGGGACTTCACAGTGGCTTCTGTAAGAAGAGATTAGGAACTGCCCCCGTGTTAGACAGAGGCAGTTCCAGCTGGCTTCAAAACAGACCCACTGCTACCCAAAGCTGAGCCCATCAGTGGTGCTGGTGGTGCCTCTGTTAATAGTATATAATATATATATGCACATATATAAATAAAGTATCTAATGTTATTAGTATATAACATTTAAGAAAGGATAAAAACTGCTGTGTAGCAGTTGTGAGAGAGAGGAGTGAGAAAAGTATGAGTGTAACAGCCCTGCAGGCATCAAGGTCAGTGAAGAAGGAGGGGGAAGAAGCACTCTGTCTAGGCACCACAGTGGAGATTCTCTGTAGCCCATGAAGAAGACCAAGTTGTTCCCCTGCAGCCCATGGAGAACCATGTCAGAACAGGTACCTGCTCTGGGGCTTGTGTAGGATCCCACACAGGAGGTCCCTGAAGGGGGTTGCCCACATAGGAGCAGCCCTGAAAACTGCAGCCTGTGAAAAGAGTCCACGCTGGAGCAACCCCACTCTGGAGCAGGGAAAAAGTGTGAGGAAGGAGTGGAAGAGACAATGTGTTATGAATTGACTGCAACACCGATTCCTCATGCCCCCAGCACTGCTCGGGGAAGGGAGGAGATAGAGGAGACAAGAATGAAGGAGTGAAGTTGGGCATGGCAGGAATGTGGGTGGGGGTCGTGGAAGGTCTCTTTAGTTTTGATGTGTTTATCACGATCCTGCTCTATTTTTAATTGGCAAGAAATTAAAGAAGTCTTCCCCAAGTCAAGTCTGTTTTGTCCATGATGGTAATTAGGAAGTGATTTCCCTGTCCTTATCTTGACCCACGAAATTTTTCATCTTATTTTCTCCCCCTGTCCTGCTGAGGAAGGGGAGTGAGAGAGTAGTTGGGTGGGCACCTGGCAGCCGGCCAAGGTTAGGCCACCACAACCTCACTCTTCTTTTCTGAGATTAAATAAGCCTACATCCATCATTATTTTCTTGTGGGTTATGTTTTCAATGTTTTCTGACTTTTTCTTGTTTTCTTACTCCACGCTAATTAATTCACAGGTTTCCTGAAGTATCTTAACATGGCTTTTTACTCCAGTTGAGGTCTATCCAGAGCTGATGATCACCTGGGGTTTGCACATTCATATTCTTACTGATGCATCCCAGGATTAGGTTTGCTGTGTTCACCATATCCTTACTTTTTTGTTGTTGTTTGATGTATTCAGTTGTAGATAAACAATGAACCTTTAGGTTCTTCTTTTCTCAACAAGTTGATATGCACCAGCCTAAGGCATTGCTGTTAAAACATGATCTGAACCTTGAGAAATCTAGGTTGAATCTCAGTTCTACTACAAATCTTGCTACCTGAACGAGACAAGGGTTCTTGTTTGACTGACCTTTCTGCCTCAGTTCCCCTCCTGCGTCTCTCAATTTATAATGTCCATCTGGATTGCAGACTTTTCAGATAGGGACTGATTGTGTATATGCAATGTCTAGTACAGGGCTGTGATTTAAGTTGGGTTCAGTATTACCAATAAAAATAAATCATGTCATATTTACTTTATTGGCACTAGTGAAAAGACTGGTGTTTCTGCTGTTCATGACTGAGAAGGTTAAGAAAAGGGACATACACCTGTGAAATAATATATTTCCACCATGAAAGAACCAAGCAAACCTATTTTGCCTTGTATTTAGAATGTATATCTGTAGAAAAATGCTTAAAAAAAAAAAAAAAAAAGAAAAAGAAAAGAAATAAATAACACAATATTTTAGTTTAGCCGGGGAGTAAATGAGAGAATTGAGATAACTTAGCTGGACAGAATACTTCACATCTTCAAAATGCTATGCAAACCATAACTAATTGAAACCTCACAGTGGGCAAAATACTTTTTCTTGAAAGCAAGCCAAAAGTATTTAGATAAGTGTTACATCTGAATAAAAACAAATCACAGGTGAAACAAGCCTAACAAATACCTGATTTTTTTCCCTCCAGTTTGGCAGTTTGACAAGAACATTTCTTTTTTAATGGAGCAAAAAGTATTCACAGAATCACAGAATGGTTCGGGTTGGAAGGGACCTTAAAGATCATGTAGTTCCAAACCCCCTGCCATGGGGGATCATGGGGGCTTTTTGAGGCTTTCTGAATCTAAATTTTTAATTGAAAACTTTTGAGTTTTTTATAGTTTAAATAAACCCTATAAGAATTCTCTCTCATACATTAAGATGTTAAAAATCAGAAAGATAATGGTGGATGCCTTAACAGAGGTCAAAAGATTCACCGTGCAAATGGACTGGTTTGGCAGTTGAGTCTGTATTATGTTAGTTTGGTCATTACTATGCTGGGAACCAGTTTCACATCAACTTTATAGCAACTTAAGCAACAGCAAACTGAAAGATCTCAATTACATTAAGAAAAAGTAACTGTATTCGGAGATGAGGGAAAAGTAATTTCAGATATAGATTTTACAAGAGCAAGACAAGGACCAGAGGTAATTACACATTCAATACACAGAATTAGTTTAGGGTTGAATCTTTTGAAGATAATTTAAGCTACTCTTTTAATCAGTTAATATGAGTCAACAACTTGTTCTGGATAATACCAGGTTTTCAAGTTTGGTTTGTTTTGTTTTTTTTTTTTTTTTTTCTTTTCCTCATATGACTGTTCAAGGAAGTACTGTGTCTTGCACAGGTTTTGCTAGAGAAACCATTTTCTGTGCAGTAAACAGTTAGTCAAGGTCTAACTAACCAGAAAGCTTTCAGTCCTCCTGAAAATTTAAGTTCAACTTTTAAAAGGGTATTGGAGGTCCTTCTCTTAACTGTCATTTCTTAATTTCTTACCTAGAAAAAGTGTTATGCTGTAGCCTATGAAGTTTCACTTTTGCACAGCTTCCGGTAGTCTCACTACTTTATAATTTAAGGTATGAAGCAGTCATGTAGCACACTACCTTATAAAAGAGGCCAAGATAGAGAAACACGAGGGAAAACGTTTCATAAGGGTGAATTGTTGTAGTTATGAATCTTATGAGAATGAACGTAATGTGAATATTCAGATAAATTAGATGAGAGAGCATGAATTCATGTATTTTATCTGACATATTTGAAAATATTGCTGGAATCAAAAGCTTTAAATCTAGTGCAGTCAGCAGCTTTAAAATTATAGTTACCCTCTTGCTTGTTAAAATTAATTTCAGATGGTCATTTATGATAAGCATTGGCATTTCTGAATTATCGTATTACATGAGAAGATTACACTTTAAAACCAAAACTTTTGTTTGATTTCAGGTGCATCCAGTGCAACAGGCCAACTTGATGTGATTTATTAGCTGGCTTGAGACGCTTTGTCGCTTGATAGAATTAACTTATGGCTCACTTAAACTGAGTTGATCTGACCAGGAACATACACCAACCCTTTCCTCTTATTTCTTGGGTATTCTTGTTATCTTTTCTAAATCTTGAGAGTTATTCTTTGTGAAAATGAACACAAACATTAGTTAGCTGAATGAGAAGTTGTATTCTCCCCTAATTGAGCATCCACACACATAAAATCCAGTGGTACTAAGTTCTATCTTTTACCTAGTTTTGAGTATACTTCAAGCATCCTGATGCTTGCTAATAGACTTAAAATACAAATGATGGCTCTTATATCACTTAGAGATGCTTTTTCTTATACTAGGAACAAATTGAGTAGCATGTTTTAAGTGTAACTAATTTTGGTATTATATATTGATAGTTGTAAAGATTTAAAAATTGAAGGAACTCAACCTACATTCCACCTCCAGCTCCAAATCTATTCAGGTTATTCGTTAAAGTACAAGCTGGCATACATTTTTTTATTTTGTATTTTGAGGTTTCTTTAGATCATTAGGAGAAACAGTTGTCTAGCAGTCTTAGTCTAGAATCGTGGGCTATTCCTCTCAACAATAGCACCCCAATATGCAGCCTTTGGCTCCAAACCCTTATTTTCATCTCCAAATAATTCTTTTTTATTACAAGTAATTCTTTAGTAATGGGGTCTAACATTTAGACAGTTCGCATTTTTCCAGCATTTCAAATGTCAGATATATACTAGAAATCCAGAGTAGTTCTCCTATTGTGAAATAAAGACAGTGGTCCATTGGCAACAGAGAATATAAGATTTTTCTAAATATGCAATTAAAAAAAAATAAGTCTTCTTTTAAGAGATCTTACTTTAAGATATCTTTTCCAGAACTGTTTACTGGTGTGTTTTGTTTCTGTTGCTTGAATTACCATGACGATATCATAGAAATCTATTTAGTACAAATATTAAAACAAAAAGATGGCTCAAATCCTGAGCAGTCTATATAAGAAATGAGATAACAGATAGCTATGGACAGAAAAGTGAGGATATAAGATCAATCAGCCTAACAAGTTAACAGTTTCTCTGCAAATCATGCAAAAGTAGAGACTGAGAGAAGGATATTTCAATGGTAATGTGATATTGTAGATATTTACGGAGATTTCTCAATCACAAAGAGCAGAAAGAGAAAAAAAATTTACGGAGGTTAACATTTCTGGTTGTTGGCCACAAGAGTCAACATTTTAACACTGAACATAAATGTAGTGTGATGGGATATTTAGAAAAAAAAACCCTTATTTCTCTGCGGTTTTTTTACTTTTTTTTTAATGGATTCTCAAAAATAATATGAAATATTGATTTTGAAAAGAGCTTTCTTGTGATGAGAAAATTTCTGGATGTTCTTCAAGGTACATTTTCCTTTCTGTGGAAAGTTCAGCAATGAAACATGCTCTGTGGTATCTTAGGGGAATGCTTATGTGATGGGACAAGAAAAAGAAACAGCCCTCGAATGCAGGCAGGCTTGTAATAAAATATTGAAATTAGCAGCTGGAAAGCTTTGAGGGCCAAAACACAATTCCAAGAAATCAAATTCTAAGATCTCTTCAATTTTGCCAGCTGCGGGTAAATTAAATAAATGAAAATGATGGCATATGTTTCAGAGAAGACAAATGATACGGAGCTCCTTACTGCTGGAAAGTATCATGACATTATTTCCACTATCCTTACACTGATTTGTATTTAAAAATTCAGTAACTTTACATTTTTAAGTGCTTTGGGGATAAATTCTTCCTGATGTAATTTGGCTGTGATTTGAGGTAAGCTTTTTTATAGCTGAGTAGCTTGTATTTAGCTTTTTTTGTTATATTTCAGAAGGAGGTGAAAGTGATGCCTAAAAGATTGTTTTCTCTTTATTAGAGTTTAATTTTTGAAAATTCCTCTCATATTTAGAGGGTTCTCAGCCCATCACGCAAATGTAGCTTTATCCTTTAGCATTGATACTTAAATTAGTTGAGTTGAATTCAGAATGCTTAGAACAACACAGGAGGTAGGGAAAGTGATAAACCACTAATTTGAATTCACTAATTTGCCTACACTGAAATGCAATGATGAGGCCATTAATATCTTTTCACATTGCTGTGTCTTGGCTGGAACAAAAGAAAAACTGTATTACTGTAGCAGACTTTAACCGTTCCTATCTGCTAGGATCCAAACTATTTTTATACCACTTCAGGAACCTGCAGATTAATACTACATGTTTTAATAAAACATTCCAGGGCTAGTCAGTGATGGTGAATTTATGCATGTTTATGTACAGATATTCGTCTTAACTGAAGACAGTACTTTTGAAATACAATTCATAATGGAATCAAATTTTTAAGTACCATGGAAATTAATCAGACCAGAGCACATGTTGAAGCCATTTCTCTCAATAGCATAAGCAACAATAAGGTGAGGATGAAGAAAGCAATTTAAAACCTCAACTATCTAGAGATACGCGTGTTGATTTGAACAGCTTCAATAGCTTATTCTTCTCCCTTGGCTCCCTCTTGAAGCCCCAGTCCAGTTCAAGTGAATCAAATTAATGTAGTCTTATTTTGATTTGGATATTTGCTCTCTAAAAAAAAAAAACAAAAAACAACCAACCAACCAAACAAAAAAAAACAACTAGAAAATTATTATATATACCCCCAACAGGCTATTTAGATTTTGATTCACATGACACTTATGTTCTGTTCAAGTACTTTGCTCTACATGTTACTGAAGAGCAATCTGTACTGTATAATAAAAAAATACAAATCACTTTCCCGCTGAGAACAACTAATAAGTCTTTCCTCTTTTTATTACTAGATGTTTATTGGAAAAAATAAATTCCGTGCACTCAGGCATAATTTTACCTTATGTCTTAACATTTGTTTGTTAACAAAATATAATTGTCCTTTCCATCATTTTCTTGGAGTGTGTGGGGAGAGCTCCTGCCTGCCATCTCCTGAAAACTGAGAGGGCTTTGTTATAGAATGTAAGTTGCAAAGGCAAGATTCTATTCACCTCTCACAGTTTGAACTATTTCCCACAGGAAGCTATTGAAATGAAAATATGCTTGTCCATGAAAAGAAGAAAACCACGCATTTGTGTCTTCTTTCACAAAAAAGATCCAGAAACACAAGAGTTCAGTTTCAGTTACAAGAAGCAAAATGGTTATCACAGTAGTAAATTCCTTTGAATGGATACAGGCAGGAGAAACGGGCTGCCAGGAACCCCATGAAGTTCAACAAGAAGTGTAAAGTCCTGTACCTGGGGAAGAACAATCCCATACACCAATGTATGCTGGAGGCCACTGAGCTGGAAAGCAGCATGGTAGAAAAGGACCTGGGGACACCAGGTTGAACGTGAGCCAGGGATGTGTCCTTGCTCCAAAGAAAGCAAATAGAATCTTGGACTGCATTAGACAAAGCATTGCCAGCAGGTCGAGGGAGATGATCCTTCCCCTTTATTGAGTGCTGCTGAGACTACACCTGGAGTATTGCATCCAGTTCTGGGCTCCTCAGTACAAGAGAGACATGGACATACTGTTATATTGGAGAGAGTTCAATGAAGGAGCACAAGGATGATTAGGGGATTAGAGCACCTCACATGTGAGGGAAGGCTGAGAGAGCTGGGACTGTTCAGCCTAGAGAAGAGAAGACTCAGAGGAGATCTTATTAACGTATATAAATACCTGAAGGGAGGGTGCAAAGAGGATGGAGCCAGGCTCTTTTCAGTGGTGCCCAGTGACAGGATCAGAGGCAATGGGTACAAACTGAAACACAGTTGGTGCCTTCTGAACATCAGGAAACAGTTTTTACTGTGAGGGTGATGGAGCACTGGGAACAGGTTGCCCAGGGAGGTTGTGGAGTCTCAATCCTTAGAGATAATAAAAAAAACAGTCCTGGGAAACTAGCTTTAGGTCATCCTGCTTGAGCAGGGGGTTTGGACCAGAAGACTTCCAGAGGTCCCTCCCAACCTCAACCATTCTGTGATTCTGTCATGCACAGTCTACAATCATGGTTACATGGCTTAGGATCACAGTTCCCATTTACTTACAGTGGTATTATGCTTCAGCTCCTAGAGATGCTTTGAAAATCTCTCCCATTAGCATGTTAGATCAACACTGACAGTTGTCGTCCTTTGCTCAGTTTCCAAATTATGCATTTAGGACTCTACACTTTAAAACTTTTGCCAAGTCTTTTTCTCATGCGTCCTCCGCTTTGTATCTGAAGCTGTTCATTTGTGGGACTACTCCATCATAAAATTACATGGGTGGCTGTTTTTTTTTATGTCCCAAACCTCATCATTACTGACATGAAAGCTCTACATAGATCTGAAATGGTCCATGAACAAAAGTAAACTGTTGAAAATGCTGTGATCTTTAGAGGCAGATTAGCCTGCTATTGATTCAGTGGCAAAAGATTCTGATGGTAATAATAGTAATACAGAATCACTGACTAAGTCAGCATTCATCTAACGATGCTAAGTATAATTAGATCAAGTATCAAGGATCTTTTTCCAGATATAACACAAGAATCCATCAGTTTGCAGAAATTTGAAAGTGCCTTGAAACCAAAGAAACACGCTGCTTTGAATTATCCAATTCTATATATTCTTACAACTTTTTTTCTGATAATTGTTTATGCATTGACTATGAAACTGTGATCCAGAAATATATTTTGCTGATATATGATGTGTCATGCCATGTGGGACTGACTTTTCTTTTTTGTATAAAATGATAACTCTTCTAATTGCTCTTTGCAGCTTCCTGAGGAGGGAATGTGGTGATGGAAGTGCTGATCTCTTATCCCTGGTATCCAGTGATAGGACACATGGGAATGGTTCAAGGTTGTGTCAGGGCAGGTTTAGACTGGACATTAGGAATTATTTCTTTGCCGAGAAGGAGGTTAAATGCTGGAACAGGCTTCCTAGACCCATGCCTGCCAGTGTTTAAGAGGCATTTGGACAACGTGCTTAATAACACGTGTTAATTTTCAGTCAGTCCTGAATTGGTCAGACAGTCGGACTATATGATTGCTGCAGGTCTCTTCCAACTGAAATTATTCTGTTCTAGTCCATGCTATTATTTTCTTCAAAACTGTCTCCTCTACTACTACTTTGCTAGACAAGTGGTTCCTAAAATAGCCAGTGAGACTGGCTATTAAATAAAATAAAATGTAAGCAGTGTGGTCACACAAGGGACAGGATATGGGTCTCGATACAATTTCTTTTGAGGTGTAGGCCATCTTATGAAAAAGTTCTTGAAGAATGACCTTTGTCATTCTTTATATTAAATTTCTGCTTGTTATTATATGATATAAAATATCATTCTAGAACAGGCTATATTTTATGTGTGCACATAGGTCTTTATGTATCGAGGTTTTTTTAAGGTCTTCCAATACAAGGTAGGTCCTTTATATGTACTTCACTACTGTTTTATCAGGCAGCAAATCAAAAGAGACACTTCAGAAAAGAAAAATGTTGTTTTGGTTGAAATAGTCATCTGGGATTTGACACTTTGCTAGATTTCCTACTTTGCTGTAGTTTTTCTGCACAGGCATGAGTAAGCCAGAGAGTGTGAGGTTCTCTACTCTAAACTTCAGGCATACAAAACATAAATGCACCGTTCAAGCTCCAGAGAGTAATTCCACTCAAAGACAGATACAAGATGATTACCTTATGGATGTGCTTGTCTTTCTCTATTAACTACAGAAAGAACAAAGAATATAAGCTAAGATTAGAGATCTATTGTTTGGATGGCGAAAATTAGATGAAAGAAAGCCTACTTGCAGTTTCCTTGGTTGATACAGCTTTAGTCATGGACACTGGAGAGAGAGAGGTGAGCTAAAAATACTAGATTTCCCTTAACAATCACTTTTAGAGCACAACTTTACTGAGCTGCTTTTGATGTTTACTTCAGGGTGAGATGAACTGTACATATGAGGTAAGTGTCTAGATCTTTCCTTTTACTATGAAGGAATTTAGATGACAAGTTATATGCACATGTCTAAATGAGAGACATGTTGCTGAAATTGATTTCTCAGTTCTCCTATCTCTAAAAGAGTATTGAGATTACCTTCCCTTTTTATTACCTTTATTATTTGGTTGGCTTTTTTGAGACTATGTGTTTTTCAGAGGCAGCTGTCTTTTTGTCTTTTATTATGTACACATCTTTCACCTAGCAGGAATAATTTCATGTAAACACACAATCCAGATAAGAATGAATACAATAAATTATTGTAGCCTTCCAGCTTAAGAAATCCAGCTTCAGAATTTAAGAATTAAATTGTTAAGAATTATTATGAAGAACACAACTAAGTTACTAAATTAAGAATTATTATTGTTGTCTAGTAATGAGTTATTCCAAGGTTATTTCTTCATGCATCTGAGCTTTGTTTCCCAAACTTTACATAGGTGATCTTGAGTTCTGCAGAAAAGATTCCAAGACTGGGAGAGCCAACCACAAACAAGTTCTGCAGTGTTTCTTCATTTCCATTTTCCACTAGATTCTACAATGTAATATAAATGTGCAGACCCTATGTGCCAATATAAACTCACACCGATCGCTTTGCAGGCTTGCAGCCAACATTTGTATTATCAACAGTGAATATCACGGAGAGGCTGTGTGCAGTCATACTTCAAATTAGATTAAGAAATTAATACTTAATATGTCATGATTTATAATAGTGTATTTTCTTGACAACAGTGTTAGGCTAATTGTTTCAATTAGGTTGGAATTCATTGCTTGTTACTGGGAATTCATATTGATTAAGAGATGAGATACCAGAAAGTATGCAACAATCTTATTGCTTCCCAGCAGTAAAAAAAAATGTGTCAATTTAAAGTCTTCCAGTGCATCTCAATATTTATAACACATTTTCACAAAACCTTACACACTCAGTGATTCTAATTGTATGTGTTTGTGTTTACTGACCAAACAATTTATTTTGGAGGATTCATAAAATATTAAATTTGAAGATTGGGATGATAAAATCATATATTTAATTAAAGGCTTCTTAATAAAAAGTATATTATTAATTTAAACCGTGTCTGTCAAAAGGTCATAGCAGATTTTTTTATCCCTTAACCCAGTTACTAATGAATGTGAACTGTCATATACAAAGCCAGCATATATAAGACCTTAGATGAACAGTTTCTTGAAGTGCTTGTTGATATCTCTTCCTCAGAGCATCTGGCTAAGGTTCTTTTGGTCTATCCTGTCTGCTGGACCTATGTCTGTGCCTCTCTAATCCTATTTCTGATGAAGTCTAAGAAGTAAAGAATGGGTATTTGTCCTTTTATTCTTTCTTACACTTCGTACTTTTTGAGTGATATAAAAAAGTAGCGTTCCTTTCTTTTGGGCAGCTCTTAAGCCTTTTTTTTTCTTCTTTCTTTTTTTTTTTTTTTTTTTTTTTTTATGCCCAGTCATCCCATTTAGTAGTTAGAATAAGCATGTATGTATGTTCAGTACCTTTCAATGCTTGAATTTTTGTTTGCTTGTGTAATTGGTACTGAGGATTTTGAGTTATGAGTGAAGAAAACCAGCTTGGTTTAAGTTGATGTCTCTCATGTGCCATGGTGGAGGTTGATACTGCAGAAGTTTCTCTAGTCTTCTTGAGGGTTGTAGCACTGCAAAACGTTCTTTGAAATTTTACTTTCCCGACAAAATTTTAAACTAAAGGAGGGTAATTTGAAATGACTCATTCAGAAAAGTAATGAAAAACATGCTGTAGATTGTCCTGATGGCAGGGTTTTCCCCTCTGGCCAATGGAAGCTTGGCTCCTTTGGTTTACCAGAATGCCACTTCTGTACTGAAGCCTACTTTTGCTCTTCTGAAAACCAAAACCTTCACTGCAATTGAACGGTGCAGAGCACACCCTTCCTTTAAGGAAAATATGCAAGTCTCTCTAATACAGGGGGAAATGTCATCTTCCCACTTTATAAAATGTCAGGTCACATTTCCCAATATTCCCAAGAATATTGAATTCCCGATATTTGTGGAGCAGCACAACCTGGGGATCTGCTTTTTGTACAAAATTTCTCTCTGGAGGGAGACGTTCATCTGCCAGTCTTCAGGTAGTCTTCTGACAATTTGGTAGCACCTGGATTCTGACAGGAGACGGTCTTTGAAGGGTGAGTGCAACACTTTGTCTTCTTGGGAGATGCAGGGCAGGAACATGGCCCCGCTTTGGACTCTTGAATAATAGCTTCAAGTGAAGGTGCTGTGAAAGGGCACCTTTTACCTGTTGCATCACGTGAGGTTTTCGGACAAACCAGCTCTAAGCCTGTGCCTTGGCCTAGGGCTGCACTGGCTGCAGGGCCCTCTTAGAAGGTATGTGAGCTCCCATGTGGCTGGTTGGTACCATGGTGTTTCCTTCTTAGAGAAGCCATTCACTGGACACAACTGATACCAGGGAAATCCTTGTAGGATGTCCAGAAGCAGTAGAAGTGCAGCCACAGATATTGCATTAAGAATGTGCCATATTCTGGGAAGACTCATTTGGATCCTTGAGCTAAACACAAAGTGCAAGGCTTGACAGACCTGATTAAACCACTACCTTGTATCTCATAATAGGAGGACAAGAGAGCAGACCTCATTCTTTCAATGAAGAATACTTTTTTTTAATTCAAGGTTCAGTAGAAGATGAGGAAATACTTTATGCAAATATTGTTAAACATATTATTTTTTGTTCTTAAAAAATCAAATCAAAGTGAATACTGTTATAAACAACCAGTGAGAGAAAGTAGGAAATTTGGTACAAATGATTTTTTTTCTTCAGAGGATTCAGTATTTGCAATGGTTATAGCTATGGACTCTTAATGACTTGCATGGGATATTGATTCAAATTGCCTTAAATATAGCAGGAAAAAAACGATTGCATTAAAGAAAATTAAATTTAAACACCATGACTCTTACTGCCAATGGGTGGAATCTCTTATACAGCACAGCAGAAAGTAGATCTTCTTTAGGTTTTCTAAATTTGCCAAGTGTAAAATTGGC
This sequence comes from Fratercula arctica, assembly GCA_947846985.1. Lineage (NCBI taxonomy): Eukaryota > Metazoa > Chordata > Aves > Charadriiformes > Alcidae > Fratercula > Fratercula arctica. Next base: position 105,695,107 of record CANTUZ010000003.1, read on the forward strand.
ATTTGTTGCTGCTCTTGCATGCAGTGGCAAAGTCAATTGCAATAGTTTGCTGGGTGTCTTATAGTAAATCATGAAATTAAACTTTGTGGAAGGTTTCATAGCTTTTCCAGTGGGTAGCTGTTTACTACATAATTCAAATGTATGGTAAACTTTAAAGGATTCTAATCTCTTTCATAAAAGTAGAAACCCACAATCTAAAGAGGTGCTTTGCTTGCCTTTCCAGGCTAGGCAATTGCTTGTTACGCACTCTTCACATTTGATGGCTGGTGTTTCCTCTAACTCTGAGGAAATAATTTGAAGTGTCTGGGTTTTTTTTTACAGGGGAATAAACATTTTGGCACTCTAATAAAGAATACTGAAAAAACTTCACAGAATATAATGACTGTCCACAGAATAAGACTCTTATCTAAACAAGTTTTGCCTCCTAGGTTAGAACCTGTCAATACATTAAGGTCAAACTCTCATGTTTGAATCGCCAGAGGGAGACTTTCCTGTAATGCATGAATTCCTTTACAAAGCTGCTGAAGCCATAGCTACCAGCCCCCTAACACCTCCTGGGAAAAAATATTCTTAAGGGTTAAAGTGTTAGATAAATAAAATTGTTCCATGAAGAAAAGTCTTCATAGAGGAGTTGGCCTCTAACTCACCAGCAAGACTAGGAATATGTAAACTAGCTCTGAACAAGCTACACGGCAGTCTGCAAGGTAAACCTGGCCTTGCCCTGTAGGTTGTGTTTAGGTTTATATGAACTGAATGCCCTGCAGCTCGATCTCTCCCTGCAAATTGGTACCTCCCAGCCACATTTTCCTTGTAGCCATCCTGAACAACACTGGAGTCAGTTGCATGTGAGTCCCATCTGTCCTTGCAGTAGAGGGGTAGTGAATCTGAAGCCTGGCCTTGGAACAGCTCACACACAACAAAAGGCCACAGAAATCAAGCTGTCAGTTTAAAAAAGAAATAAAGCATATTTGTACTGCCTAGTTGGTAGTACTAATTTTAATCTTATTTGTTACCACTCTAGAAAGTAAACTTTACCTTGGCTAGAAACTTTGCTTCTACATGTCTCATTTACACACTTGATCTTTGTCTTAAAAAAAACGGTATACCTGTTATGACCAAGCATCACCAAAACCTGCTTTAAAATCTATCCACTTCTTCCTGTCTCTTGGTTGCAGTGGCCTCAAACTGATGGCAAAAACATTGTGAGCAAAAGTTACTTTGTTTTCAAGGGACTTTCACTCAGCGTGTAAAATTGCAAATATTTTAATGTTCAAATAATGTGACTGGTCAGAACATGAGGGCTCCTCCAGAAAGCCAGTAGGTTACATTAAGGGTGCTACTTAATTTAAACACACCACCATCCTACCTATGCAGTCATATGTGCTATTCGCATAGCAATGGAGTAGAGATTTTTCACAACTGAAAATATTGGCACAATAAGTGATTGTCGAACTGTATATTATGATAGGCTGTGTGTGAAAATTAAATGACCATGACAAATCAGTTATTTACACTGTCCACCAGTTTTGTAAGAGGAGGTACACCTGCATGTATTTATTTTTTCTCCATGTATTGGGCAATAAACATGCCTAGAGAAGTTCCAGACATGTTTCAGAAGCAATTTGCTCATCAGAAGCTAACTGTGACAGTGTTTGATTAGCTAAGATGCCATACCTTGATTGAAGGAGTTTTAAAATTAAAGGTTTTAGAAAATCCCCTGGGATGCATATACATTTAGTGAGATCCTCAGTGACTGGAGAGATTCATAAAGAATGTCTTTACCCGAGCTGTGGTCCATCCTTGAAGGCTATATCCAGGTTCATTGGCTGTTCCAATGTATAGTTGTTAAGGTTAAGGGAATACCAGAATTCTCAATAAACACACAGAAGATCCTGAAGTTAAAGTATAGTACGGATAGACATAAAGAAAATTTCTGTTGATTGTTACCTGTTTTGAAATGTAGAAGCTAGCTTTTTCAGCTAACACGTTTTTAAAATCAACTTAATTTTACATTAGCATTAAATTGTGCATTGTTGCCATACCTATTTGACAAAGAACTGATGAACTTTTCCAGGGCACTGGATTGCTATCAAAGTGCCAGATGCCATGATCACAAGGAAGTCCAGGAGTAGTGAGATCTTTCCTCAATAAAGCTGCAAGAGTCAGGATGTCAGTTGGTACCCTCACATCCTCAGTTTGGCAGAGAATTCACTCATGACAAACATCCCTCTCTCAGCAGAAAATAAGAGAGGACTCAAGACTAGAAATTCACTTTTGAATCCTCTTAAAAGTAGAGTTAGTTTACCATCTAAAAAAGAACTGTTCATATCTACTGTGAAGAAAGTTGATTGGCCAGTGACTGGGGGTGTTCCACAGAGTCTACACAGGTATTTGTAAAAATGCACTTGAGAGTTCATGCTGTTTGCTTGTTTGAATGGTCCCAAGCATGACCCTGGCCCAGGGCAACCGTCACAGTCCCAAACTAATGCTCGGCACAGGTTAGGACCTAGCACGGGCAGGGACCATTTCCAACAGACAGTTTTCCTGTTGTTATCTGAATGCTAGCATCTTTTTTCTTAGTTAATATTAACCAGGACACCTCTTTAAATCCCTATTATGCTTCAAATAAGTATAGCAGCCAAAAATTTTTTTTAGAGATGAGAATTTTAGCAAGCTTCCCTGGAAATATGGACTCTGAGCCGTGAGTCCAAATTTGTACCTAGAAGTATGAACATCAGACCATGGGTTAGATGTCTAATGATTAGATGTTTCAGTGTCTAATACAGATCTTACACTCTGGTCTCAACGAATTCTTTCTGAAATTTGGTGAAGGGCTTCAGTCATGGGAATAAAGATAGGAGATTTTTTTTTTATTAGGTCTGTTCATGATGTCTGAAAAGTATGATCTGATTGAACACACAGGGAAAGACACTAACAAAATGTTAGATAACTGCAAGATACCTTTGCAAACTTATTGAGTAACCAGATCCTCTTACAAAGAACATATCACAAACATGGATGGCTTCTAACTGCATTCACCTTCTTCCTTATATTATTTATAAATAATTATCCTTGTCCAGAGAACTCCAAGGACAAAAAAAAAGTGGAAATGCGAATGTGTCCTTTTAAAACTGTTATGTTGGCACATAGATTTATTCTAACCGTAACTACTGTGAGCCCTTACCAGCAGGTTTTATATTAAAGAAACAGACAGAATTTCTCTGTGACCACAGTGCAAGCTGTTTCTTAACTCAGTATAAATGTGAGTATAAACTTGTTGTAAAGATAAAAAAGTTAGTCTAATTAATCCCTTAGAGAATAATTAGTAGAGCTGAAGATATAAAATTTAAACCTCCCAGGTGGGTTTTTTTATAACAGTCTCATAGAGCACTAATAAAAGTACTACACTTCTCCTAAGAGCTAATGCACTTGTAAAACGACCAGAGCATAAAATATTTGTGTAATAATCAGGACACTGAAGCAAGAAGACTGTTTAAATAAATACCACTTGTCAAGGAGAATAGATTTTTAGAATGGTTCCCCCCATTTCTCCTCTGTTAACATTTCTAGTTATTATGCTTTATGACTCTGTTTTACAAGACATGATCATTTTTTATTGTTTGTTTGGTTGGTTTTGTTTTGAGAGAGAGTGAATTAAATTTGCATTAGGAAAGACGTGTGTGCTGGATTTAAGTGAGGTTACTAACATGCTCAAAGTTAGTCATCTGAGTGATTCCAAAACTGAGGTCAAAGAAACACAACTAGCCAAAAAAAAAAGGAAAAAAGTTTGTTTTGTTTTGCTTTGTTTTGTTTTAAAAAGCAGTTTTTTATTTAAATGGAAATTTCCAATAGAAAATCCAAGATTTAAAAAAAAAAACAAAACAAAACAAAACAAAAAAAAAAAAACAAAGAACCAACCAAACAAAAAAAACCACAAAACAAAAAAACCAACCAACTGCAACTATCAGTGATATGTCCTTTTGGCTTTTGGGAAATCAGAAAAGAAAACAAACAAACAAAAAAATTGGAAGCTCTTTTTGTTATATTTGTCTTGAAGATTTACAAAAGCAACAAAAACATGCCTTGGCTTTCTCTACTAAGGAGAAAGGTTGCATAAGAGTACAGGAGAGGAACACAGTAACTAGACACATTTATCAACATTCCAACCATTTGGCTACTTAAGTATACTTACCTGTTGAACCAAGGAAAAGATGTGTGTGCAACCTACCCCTGGGGACGAAAATGAATGTAAGTATGGATGCTAATTTGGCTCTTGTGAGTTTTTCTTTTCCCTCTGTTCAACCCATGTAAGACTTCCTTCTCCCAGACTCACCCTGCCTGTTGGCTATCTCCCACTCTGCTGCCCTGAAGAAAGAACTCCAAATGCTTCTCGGTGTGGTGGCCCCTCTCTCACAAAGGCTTCCATTGCTCTGCAAGAACGTAAAGACTCATTGACCTTTAGTCTTTTTTCCCAACCTTTTTGGTAGAATGTACCCTAACCCAACATTAGTGACCAATGGGCTTTGGGAAGTATATTCAGCAACCTCAAATCTTTCTTTTAAAGCACCCAAATAATTAATAGCATGTTGAATGGCTCCCAGTTCTGACTGTCTCCAAACACTTCTTTTACTCTAGCATTCAGAAGACCTCTTCTCTTAAGCATCCAGAGTGGAGACATTTGAAGACACCAGATGAAGCTGTATATATCAATCTGAGAAATGAGCATGACTGGAAGAAATCAAAAATCATTTCTGAAGGAGAACAGTGAGCAATTTAAAAAACAGCTTCTACTTGTGTGATCTACACCTAGCTTTACCAAGTAATACACAGATCCTTGACTCGTGACAGCTGTAAAAGCATCTTAAAATCACAGAGCAATGCAGGAGAACCATGAATCAGTATCAATGCATTAACCAGCACCATGCATCTGGTCAAATGTTTTGCGTTTGGTGTTCTCCTTGAGCAAATCAGTAGGCAGAAGTATAAAGATTTGACTACCCAGGACTATTGCAGGTTATTTTAACTTATGCACATTTTTTCCAGGTTCACCACACCTTCTGGAAATTGTGTACTGCTGCTGTCTCAAACCCACACTCATCACGCATAACCATTAGAAACATGTCTATACATCACTGTTTCATAGTCTATGTGGAGATAGAAGGAAGGAAGAAAGAAGGAAGCATGATTGGAGAAAGAAGGCAATCTCTAACAACACTGGAAGTCAGAAGTTTAAAAAGTTGCAGGTTATCTTGTGTATGTTTTGTCTGTCACACAGACACACAATAGGTAATAAATTGGCAGGAGTGTGTGTATGTGTATGTATTTTCACCCCCAAACCATCCAGTTGTGATTTTTTGTATCCAAAGTGGTAGTTGGTTCTTGCCTTGTCTCATATAATTAGTTAAATTTTGCTGCTCCAAATTAATTTTGAGGAATAGAAACAGAGGCATTTTTACTTATTTATTGTCAATATTTTGTGAAAAGGATGGGCTATTCATACTAAGTAAGAGAATGGAATTTGAACTGGAAAAATGATGTTTATCAAGAAAACTAACACTAGAGAGAAACTGCATACCATGAACTATGCCATATGACCAATTATAACATTAAGTGCATTTGTAGCTTTGAATGGAAGCTATCTTCCACAATTTGCGAGCTGCACACTTCAGATTTAATTGGATGTATTATCTGAGGAGGCTGGACCCAACCCTTTGCTTTTCAGATATGAGAGAGGTTTATTCTGGATCTGAGCACAAATAACAGGTCATACTTAGTCAAATTCCTTAGAATGCTGGAGAGAAAACTGGAAAAAATTACTGGCTAAATTTTAAAGATCAAAGGTTGATTTAAGTGTATTGATAGTAAAGCTGATTAATTTCAGAATATTATGTTAAGAAGGTCTATTTCATAAATAAAAGATGTTTCCTTCAAGGGAGATTGGAAATATTATTGACACTTACAATTGCCTCAGAGATACTGTTTGTTTTCAAAACAAAGCAGTTAAGACAGCATGGACATGTGGTTTGGATGTTCAGCCACTTCCAATGAACCCCTGGTACTCATTTAATTCTTTGCAAAAAGCAGATCTAAAACTACCAGACTGTCTCAGTCAGTAAGCTTTTATTAAGTTCTAGGAAATTTTGTATAACTGCTTTTAAATAAATCATGTTTTGGATCTCACCTTGTTTCTGAGTATGCCTGCACAGCTCCAAGCGTTATCACTGGTAACTGTGGATGCAGAAACAGCAGACAGAACAGAGGCCCTAAAGAATCCACCCTGTTTTTTTTTTTCCACAAATGCAATATTTGCCTGTGTTTTATTAGTCTGCATCAGCAATTTCTTCAAACAAGACAGTCTCAGCAATGACATAAAACCTGGTAATTATGAGCAACTGAGTCATATCCTTCCAATGTAAACTGTCCCTCAGCTCCCAGTTCGTGCCTCTGAGCGACTGCCCTGAAGCCTGAGGTGGCATGGCATGAGATCATACCGGACGGTATGTGACCTGTTCCCTTACACATTGTCTCCACATAGACTATGAAACAGTGATGTATAAACATGTTTCTAATGGTTATGCGTGATGAGTGTGGGTTTGAGATAGCAGCAGTACACGAACTTGGAAAAAAATATGCGTGAGCTAAAATAACCTGCAATAGTCCTGGGTAGTCAAATCTTTATACTTCTGCCTACTGATTTGCTCAAGGAGAAAACCAAATGCAAAACATTTGACCAGATTCACATATCATATACCTTTCCTGAGAGACAACTCGGCAGCACGGCGCTGGCTAATGCACTGATACTGATTCATGGTTCTCCTGCATTGCTCTGTGATTTTAAGATGCTTTTACAGCTGTCACGGGTCAAGGATCTGTGTATTACCTGGCAAAGCTGGGTGTAGATGACACAAGTAGAAGCTGTTTTTTAAGTTACTCACTGTTCTCCTTCAGAAATTGTTTTTGCTACCTTTTCATTGAAGGTCTTACAGGAGCAGTGTTTTGCCACCAAAAGAAATCCCTTTAGGCCTAAGGAAGTAGGAAGGAAGAAGTAAGGCGGGTTTTTTCAATGCCATGAATCTCTAGTGAGCTGCTGTTGCATTTTATATCAGCATTGCTTTAGCTTGCGCTCCTCGGCATGCTTTGGCAATGTTTCAAAATAATGGCTAAATATAGGAACGTTCAAAGGCTGGGGTCATATTTCTGCCACAGCAGCAGTAGGAGTAGCAACAGCAGACTACTAAAAATTCCCAGGATTTGCTGAGAGACTATGGAAGGGAGATCAGACACCTCTTCTTCCTTCTCCAGTCACGCTTTGACTAAATCTGTCCTAAGTAATAGCAAAAAATAAAAGCCATTGAACAGTAAGATTGACCCTTGCTTTGTGATTGTCTGCTTCTAACAGAGATGCCACCTCACAACGTTTTGCCTTGTGACAATCATCATCTTCCCAGACTGAGCTTAGACAGGGTTTCTGGGGAGAGTACACACCAAGGTTTCTTCTCAACAGGGCAAAGGGTGCCACCTCTTTCTGGGGAGAAGACAGGTTAGCTGAGGAGGTACAAGCTATACTGTGACAGGGCATTAGAATAAGTTGTGATCCATTTTGTTTCTGGTACAGATTCAGCCTCTGAAGATGCCAAATGGTATTTGGGTTGTTTCGGGTTATTCCATGCACTGCAAGTGACTTCTCTCCATCAAAGTCTACCATAAAGACTCATTCCCTTTTTTTGGTAAAGGCATCATAAAGGGCTGAAATTCTTTCAAAGGTGAGGAAAGGGAAGGAGAGGTAACAGCTAACTTTATTCTTTGTTTTATCTCCTGCTTTGGAGACACCCATGTCAATCTCCAGCCTGTGTGATGATACTTCAGCTCTGTGTGGAGGTGGAAATAAGCAATTACTGTCCAGAGCAAGAGAAGAAGAAGAGGAAGAGGAGGCAGGTCTCCCATGAAGATTATAAAGATGTAGTGAAGCTATTCAGGGAGAAAACTAGGAGAGCCAAAGCACAGCTAGAGCTCAACCCAGCTACAGCCCTTAAGGATAACAAAAAATGTTTCTGTAAATTCATTAACAACAAAAGGAGGATTAGGGAAAATCTCCCTCCCTTATTGGATGCAGGGGAAAACATAGTCACAAAGGATGAGGAAAAGGCTGAGGTGCTCAACACCTACTTTGCCTCAGTCTTTAGCAATGGAACTAGCTGTTCCCTGGGCACCCAGCCTCATGAGCTAGGAGACAGGGAGGGGAAGCTGGACGAGGTCATCACAATTAGAGAGGAAGTGATCAGTGACCTGCTACACCACTTGGATGCACACAAGTCTATGGGGCCGGATGGGTTACGTCCAAGAGTGCTGAAAGAGTTGGCAGATGTGCTCGCCAAGCCACTTTCCATTATTTACCTGAAGTCATGGCTAACTGGGGAGGTCCCAATGGACTGGAGGGTAGCAAATGTAGCACCCATCTACAAGAAAGGCAGAAAGGAGGATGTGGGAAACTATAGACCTGTCAGTCTGACCTCGGTAGCAGGGAAAGTCATGGAGCAGATCATCTTGAGTGCCATTACAAGTCATAGAATGGACAACCAGGGGATCAGGCCTAGTCAGCATGGGTTTATGAAAGGCAGGTCCTGCCTGACGAATCTGATCTCCTTCTATGACAAGATGACCCAATTATTGGATGAGGGAAAGGTTGTGGATATTATCTACCTAGACTTTCGAAAAGCATTTGACACTGTTCCCCATAGAATTCTCATGGAAAAACTGGCTACTCGTGGCCTGGATGAGCATACAATCTGCTGGATCAAGCACTAGCTGGATGGACGGTCCCGAAGAGCGGTGGTCAATGGAGTTAAATCCAGCTGGCGGCCAGTCACAAGTGGTGTTCTTCAGGGCTCAGTGTTGGGACCATTTCTGTTTAATGTCTTTATTGATGATCTTGATAAGGACATAGAGTGTGTCATCAGTAAGTTCGCAGATGACACCAAGTTAAGCGGGAGTGTTGATCTGCATGAGGATAGGGAGGCTCTACAGAGAGACTTGGATAGATTGGATCGATGGTCCAGTGCTAATGGAATGAGCTTCAACAAGGCCAAGTGCCAGGTCCTGCACTTGGGCCACAACACCCCCATGCATCGCTACAGGCTTGGGGAAGTGTGGCTGGAGAGCTGCCTGGCAGAAAAGGACCTGGGGGTTCTAACTGACAAGGGGCTGAATATGAGCCAGCAGTGTGCCCAGGTGGCCAAGAAAGCCAATGGCATCCTGGCTTGTATTAGAAATAGTGTGACCAGCAGAAGTAGGGAGGTGATTGTCCCCCTGTACTCAACACTGGTGAAGCCACACCTTGAGTATTGTGTCCAGTTTTGGGCACCCCAATACGAGAGAGATGTCGAGGTGCTGGAGCGAGTGCAGAGGAGGACAACGAAGCTGGTGAAGGGCCTGGAAAACAAATCTTATGAGGAGCGATTGAAGGAGCTGGAACTGTTTAGTTTGAGGAAGAGGAGGCTGAGGGGAGACCTCATCACTCTCTACAACTACTTGAAAGGACATGGTAGAGAGGTTGGTGCTGGTCTCTTCTCACAGGTAATTAGCAAGAGAACAAGAGGGAATGGCTTCAAGATGCAACAGGGTAGGTTTAGGCTGGACATTAGGAAAAAATTCTTCACAGAAAGAGTGGTCAGACATTGGAATAGGCTGCCCAGGGAGGTGGTGGAGTCACCATCCCTGAATGTGTGTAAGAGTCATTTAGATGTGGTGCTAGAGGATATGGTGTAAAGGAGAACTTTGTAGAGTGGGGTTGATGGTTGGACTCGATGATCCCAAGGGTCTTTTCCAACCTAAATGATTCTATGCTTCTCTGAGAAGCAAAGGACAGAGCTGGGCATGCTGGGCTCTCATTTGAATAGCAGCCTTCTTTGGGTGGCAGTGCCCTACTATAAGACTTCAGTCATAGCTGTCTTGCAGTGCTGAAAGTTCAGGAGAGACGAATACTAACGATGTATGACAGGGATGGGCTGAGGTCTCACACAGTCAGGGTTTCCTCTTAGCACTAGAAAAAGAGAAATACATGTGTAATCACAAAAATGCATTGTTTTTTCACATTCGATAGTCAAGCAAATGACGTCTAGGATATATTTCTAGCTTTTGTACAATTTTAAGTCTTCACTTACTTCGATACATCAAATATCTCCGTGTGGTGACACACCATCTTTTCCACAGGATCTCTCTCTTTTCTGCTCGGTATAGCTGCACAAGTGAGCATGTAGGTTGCCTATGTGAAAAACAACCCTGGCATTCCTTAACCTAGAAATTATTCAAGTTGCTAACATTCATCACAAATTATGTGTACAGAAAATGTACACAGTCTTTATACATCTATTAAATACAGTGGTTCTGCTTTAAAAATGGTGTTTAAAGTGTTATAAATTAGATTTTCTTCACTTATTTAAGACCCACTTACTCCAGCTCTACCCATGTGTTAAGGAGTCTTGGTTAGTCTAAGTGGCATGCTGAGGAGCTGTAGGAAGAACGAAATTAAGTAACCAATCTCTTTTATGTTACACCTTCTTCCGGCTTCTAAGCACGTAAATTATAATGAGACTACCTTTCACATCAGTAAAGTGGCTGTAATTAGACCTAAGTGAGTGGAAGCAAGCCTGAGTTACAGTTCCTTATACGTTACTTCTTCATTTGGCTCACTTTCAAATTTATCTGATCATCACATCTAAGCTTCATATCATCACATCTTGACATTGCACAAGAGCTACAAAAAAAAGACTGAACTCTACACGGGGCTTTCAACAGTGTTTGCCCTTAGCAAAAGAGAAACAACTCCTCCCCTTCCCACACACAGGAGGTACCAGAGGACAGAAATGTTTTCACAGATTAGCTAGTGATGTGGCCTTGGTAACAGAGTCCATATAACACTTAATGACCATATTTTAACAGTAAAAATAAATAAATTGTGAGGTATGAAACCATGGGAAGGCGGTTTGTCCTAAAAAAGAATGCCAAGTGTTCTGCATTTCCAGTTGGTGCTACTAATCAGATTTTGCAAAACTGCTGATCTAAGAGACCAGAAGCAAATAAATGCTAACTTATTAAGAAATACATTGTCAGCATGGACACTAAAGGTGTTTTCCTCCTGATACTATATTTAAATGGAAGGGGTGGAGGTCACAGTTGAAGTAATACGAGTTTGTGCTAAGTAGAAAGAACTTTTTTATGGAAGTCTGTTTCACTTTAAAAGTGGTCTGTCTTGCTCAGGTAGCATCAAGAGCATATTTAAAGACTTTTTATAAACTGACTGTCACACAAATGCATGTCTATATTTTCTGCACAGTTGTAACAAAGTTTACTGCTGCCTTTCTATGCTGATGGAGCTGTTTGTACATTGTCCTGGAGACAGCTTCAGTGAATCATGTGGGCTAAAAAAGAACTCCCCGAAGTGTTTATGTTTTATTTGGGTCATTTTGTTCTTTTGGTTCATATCATGTTCCTACAAATGATTGCACTGGATGAGCAGATACCACAATGGAGTGAGGAAAGTGGTTAAACTAGTTTTATTGTTAGTAAAAAAAAATGAATGCAGAGCAATGAAATTTTATTCTCAGGAACTGTACTATGTGCTCAAAGCTTTTCAAACTCAGTTCATTAGGTGATGTCCATGTGATGCCTCTTTCTCTTTATTCAGTTCTTGTTTCTGTAGGGATGGGTTTGCTCATGTACATGAACATCTCATGTATGCCATGTAAAACGTGGAGAAGATGGGCAGCTGTGCATGTCTGACAGCCCAGGGAACCTTATCTGCCTATGAAAATGTAGGTGTCTCTCAGGATAACTTAAAACTTTATGGTTTAAAATTTTTGACCTAACCCACATGAAATTTTAGTTAGCTACCTAAGTCTTCTTTTTGTGTCTCAGTCCAAGTTCTTGGTTCAATATTTGAAAATACAACAGTGTACACACTGACTAAGCATAACACTGGATGAGAAACTCAACTTTAAGCAGATACAGACATGCTGTCCAGACTGGAATAGTCCCGATTGACTTCAGCCTGTTTTACATTAGTTCTTGAGTGTGTTACTGTCTCAAATGCAGAAAAAATATTTCTACAACCAACTTTGTTGAAAGGGTAAATATGTAACTTGAAAAAAAGCCCAAACACAGAATCTTCAAAGTCCACCCAGACTTCTTTAAGTGTTAACATTCATTAGAATCTGAATTCTTTTGGACTAATAGTATGTTTATAAAACACAAATTGTCCTAATTCTTTTACAAATGTTGAATTGTCTCAGAGTGATAGTACTGTGTTCACATTTCTGGGTTGAAACATCTGTCTGAACTTGAGAAGACTACTTTTGTTAGGTTTAGGCATTCATATTCTCTTTTAAGCCAGAATTGGTCCATCTTGTTGATTTGAAAATGGCATTTTACTGACTCAAGTATAAGTTAGACCAACAGTGCTCACCATTTTATGATCTCAGGTCTCTCAAATTAGTAATTTATTTTCTTTTGACTCTGATAAGAAAGAGCTTTTTATACTTATTGATTACTTGTTACTTGCTTTGTAACACGTATAGCAACTTCCTTGAAATGTAGTGTCAAGAATACAAGTATGTAGTGGGCACCATGTGACAGGAGATTCAATTTTCCATCTGCCTTTTAAGTGCATGAGGGAGAGAAGAGGACGTCTGAATTCAACAGACCCAGAAGTTTCTAACAGCTGTTAGAAAAAATGATACAAATTAAAATTAACTATGCTCCTTGCCAAGTGGTGAGGCGTATGACTGCATGTTAGTCAGGAAATGGATGGCTATATACATTAAAAGCTTCCCTTTAATTTCCATCACTGTAGGCTGGTTTTGCATTGGAGTAACTCTATTGTCTTGAGTGGAATAACATGTGATTTTCACTGATGCGGTCTAACGTGGATGAATATCACAAATAACATCTAAGCAGTCCAGTCCTCTGGTAATGTAAATGGGAACCTTCCTTGTGACAGTGTAGCTGCACCACTGTACAACAGTGGTTAGGGTTATGACATTTATTTGCCTATGAAACCCGCTCAATTATCTTGCTTGAAAAGCAGGGCATTTTCTTTACTGCTTTCCTTTTTCATTTACTGCAGTAGAGGTTCAAAAATTCCTAGTAACTCGGGGCCATTTCTGGAAACAATACAGTGCTCTGGAAACTGGGATGTAAGCAGCACAGGTTTTTAAGAGAAATAAATAGTTCCACTTTTCATATATATATTTGCAAATACATATCCTAAGAAGAGAGCAAGAGGAAGGGAGAGAGATAATGTCTTCCAGATGACAGCTTTCTGGATGGAATCTGAAGTCTAAAGCAAGAGAAAATTTTCATTAACATTCAGATTACATGTCATTTTGATTCACGCTCCCTAAGCAAGCTAATTTGGGCTGCAGCCAACCTTCTTACAGTGTGATGACAACACAACAAGCTTCACCGCCTCTCTTTCATTGCTAATGATTCCTTGAGTGACAGCCGTGGTCTCTGAGCTCGGCACGACACTTCACCCCGCAGTGACCTGCGGTGCCAGAGCTGCCTCTGTCCTTGGCCCCCACTGGGCTTTCTGCAGCAAGGACACTCCACCACGTCAGGAGAACAGCAACAAAGGGAAGGGTTTGCTCAAGACCACACTCAGAGAACGGTATGTTTTCTGTGTGTGTTGCCGTGGTGTAATAGCCACAGTGGGTCATTTGGTCCCCTCCCAATGCCTCCACCACCTTCGCATTGAACAAAAAGGAGCAAAAGAAAAAATCTTTGCCTCAGCGCTGGCTTCTTTGTGAAAATGACAACTGTGATGTGCTTCCCTCACAAATGTTTTTGGTAATCTGTGATATTAAATTCTATCAAAGATTTTAGCCAACGTAGTTGTGATGGAACAATGGAGACTTAACACTGAGCAAATATTGCAAATTGTTAAGGATTCACTTCAGGCTTTGTTAGCGTGGGGAATATTTTACCCACTTGCCTTTGTGTGTAGCTGCTGTAGTGTCTGATCTATTTCAAGATCTTCCCTCTGTGGTAGCAGTTTAGTTTGAGGCCTGTTCAGCTGTCTATATCTAAAAAGAGAGTTATTCTAATAATTCTAAAACTTATGTTTATAAAAGGCAGGGAAAGTTTTGGAAACCCTAAACATCTAAATGCTCATTCCCCTGTTGAGAAGACCTGGGCATTATCACGACTTGGGAAATCTAAACTCCTGTGGAGGTTATGAAGAATTCTGCAAAACTATCCCTCAAGCGACTGAGTTTTACTGGAGGGCTCCTGCAATACCCTTAATGCCAATGGAAATGTATAGGCTATTAATGATGTTTGGATTGATTATATATATATATATAGACCTCCCCTCCATTAATTTCAGTGGGATAATACTGTAAATATGAAAAAATGAAGTCTCTAGAGCTGCATACTATGTGCTATATCCATTGCTATGGGGACTAGGTGCCCGTTTGAACGTTTTTCAACACTGTGTTGAAAATTCTGGCGACAAGAGTGGAGACTTGAGTAGAGCTTCAGCATAGGAAGGATGAGACAGGAGAAGATTCATACTTATAGTATCTGGAAAAGTGAAAAACATTTGTGTAAGTGTCTTCTCCCTGAAGTTCACATTAGTTGGGCTGTCTTTGAGGGACAAATGTGACTTGTATACTCATAAACCAAATAGTGCTTGGACTGATTCTCTGGCCTCAATACTTTGCTTTACTACCATAGTTCATCCTATTTTACTTTACACACCATGAGCCATCTGCATATCGCTGCTAAGAATAGTTCTTGGTCCATGCTTTACTCATCATATGTGCCAAGGAAGTACTTGAGAGGGTGCAAGGAGTCCAAAAAAGTGTGAGGTACCAGTCTAACAATTTAGGTGTGCAGACGATTGAATTCCAGTGCTCTTCTGGATCTTGGTACCATGGAATTTTCTCATGTATGTATGTGTGTGTGCATATATATGTTGATATGTATAGAGATGTATATCTATAAAAAGGTGAAAACAACAAAGAAAATAAGAAAAGGCCTCAGTCAAGGTGAGGACACAGTGCATGTCTTAGTTGAGTGTGATGTCTGAGGCGTGTCTCCTACTTGTTAAGGAGCATCAGCCCTCCCATGCCTGTAGAAGCATCACAAGCTTCTGATGTGGTGTCAATAATAGGTAGACAACAAGAGCATTTTTTCCTCTGGCTGCTGTTTCTATGAATTTGCCTAATGACATCACTGGTTTTACAAGTTATAGGCATCTTTAGAAGCAGTGTCTGTTTGGTTATAAAAGCCAGGGCTGAAGTATTATGTAGAACACCCACAAGATCTACTTGTGAGGTCCATTGAGAGAGCTAAGGACTTGTATTTAAGTACAAAATACACTTGAGCACTGGCGTCAGTTGTAAATGTGGGCAGGTAAAAGAGGAGTGGAGACTCTTCGGATCATGTTTTTGCAGTGTGGAGCACAATTATGTTTCAGAGCCTTTGCTTATCCAAGTAAGTGAGTGCTGCCATCCTTCTACTGCTTCTGTTTCTTTTATATCTGGCATTAACAGCAGGATGTTTTGGCATCATATCTGGCATAAGAAGAAAAGGTGGAGCAGCTCCAGTGTCAACACCCAGAGGCAGATTCAGCACTGAGAACTGCCAGAATTTATAGTCCATTCCAGCACAAGCCAAGATCTGTGAAGCAGCTGATTATACATTATATTTCAGTCTTAAATACGACCCATAAAAGTAGTCTGTTAATAGTGAATGAAAGATATTGTTCTCCATGCAATAGAAGAAATCCTTTTTTATTTAGTTTTGGGGAAGGAAGGCTAGTAAGAAGTAGGCTGGACAATTTCACTGTTCCTAGGCAAGGTCATGACTTTTCCACATATCTGCTAGGTAAAAGTGGCTGTTCTCACTACATCTGGCAGTGCTCCAACCTTTGCTGTGCAGTTTTCTTATTTAGAATTGGGAGTTTAATTTTGCAGCTTCTTTCATTTCCTTTTTTGATGCAAATATGCATAAGCCTTTTCTGTGTGCACAAGAATTTTAGCATAATAAAAGCACTAGGGTGAATCTCTAGTTACTGGAACAGAGCAGAAATTTCATCCATTTCATATCAGGATTTAAAGTGTGGGTTACTTAAAAATGCATTTATTAAGTCTGACCTACTTTTTAATCTGCAGTACTACAGTTTGGTTTCCTTACAGCATGGGGAGCTTCAAGGTCTGCTTGCCTGTTCTTACTCAGGTTGCTTTGATTGGCATAGGGCAACAATGGTCATTTGCAGTAGGCAACATGCCTCAATAGACTATGCATGGGGCTGGGAACTGGCAGTTCCTCAGTTCAAGTTTTGCTGGTGATGCTATCTTAAAAGGGTTGCTCAGCTTTTCTGCATCTTCCGATTTGCAAGCACTGGATTTCACGTGCTTATATTTGCAACTGTGGTAAAACAGACCGGCTTTGGGTGATGCTAGTCATGCTCAACCTCTTCTCAAACCGAAAATGTGCAGAATCTGACTTACTATTAGCTCAAAATAGCAGCAACTTTCATAAGTCTTACAGTATGAATGAGACAAGTACTAGAATTACTGAGATAGGAAATTAATATTGGCAGCCCTTTACCTTCCTATTAAAAGTGAAACAGTAGTAATAACCAAAATTTATAATGTGTGACTAGAAAAAACATTAACCAAGATTAAAGAAAAGTCAGTGATAAGTATTTAATGTGATGAAATACCAAAATAAAAGAAAGAAAGAAAAGAGAGGAAGGATTGCTAGTTAGTACTGAATGTGATGTGAAAGCAAAGTTAGGAAAAATTGTGTGCAGGTCTGATATGTGTTTTAGCATTTTAAGTCATAGTAAGATAATACCTTTTAAACAAAATTTAGGCCAGTATATTTTTAAGCACTATGAATTATATCACTTCTGTGTAAAGACTGAAAGGCTGTTACTGAGATTCTTGACCCCCACAGTGCCAGTAGCTGATGCGATGTTATTTCTCCTCTTTGAGAAAATCATAACGGAATGGTAGTTTTTACTAATAATGAACAGATGGAGAAAACATTTTTGGAGATTAGTTTGTGTTTTTGAAAAAATATAACCAAGATGCCTCTGTGTTATGAGATCTAAGGTTTACCAGTAGAGACGCTTAAGAGAAGCAAATTTCAAATTCACATATACAAATATTTGTTGAAATCGTATCTTAAAGTCTTAGAGAATCCCAGATTACTATATGTATGCTTAGTATGACCATATAGCACAATTTAATGTACTCTCATACCACATTAACTCTTGAGACACACTGGCTTTCTATTCTCCAATGCAGAAACAACCTTGCAGATGTATTTGACATATAGTTCCATGAATAGCTTTGAAACCAGCCCTGGTTTCAGAGAAGGAAAAAGAGAACCTTGCCTTGTTTTCTGAGCTTCACTACATGTGTTTGTTGCCAGTCCACCTTTCTCTGTCTTACATGTGGTTCCCTGGTTCTTCCGCGTATCTGATTTCAGGCAAAAACAAATGCTCAGAAGCTTCCTAAGAGGATGTGCCTACTGCTAAAGCAAATGGGGTTTGAAGGAAACCTGAATTCAGTTAACTCAAGTTTCCCTTAAGATCCATACAGACAAGTGGAATTAGATCTGAGGAACATGCTGAACCCCAACTCTCTTCCCAGAATTTGTTGCTTCAGGAAAGGACTGTTCTGGGGCAGTGGTGCATTTTTATACAATGTCATTAATGTTGTGTAAATGACTGGCTTTTAAAAAAAAAAAAAAAAAAAAAAAAAAAAAGATTGAACTTAAAAAATATTGACCAAATACCCTAAAAGAGCCCTACATGGTGAATACATACAATTGAAAGATAGTAACAATGCAGATGATTAATATTTTCAAACAGTTACCATATATATGTAAAGAATACCCATGGATATTCTCTAAAACAGAATTGAGTACCGGATTTCCCGTGTATAATGCCTGAAAACATTCTTTACTCAACATTGCTTTTTTATTGCCTGTGAATTTTGGAAGTATCATACCTCAAAATTTTTATTAATAGTTATTAATATGCAAGATGGTATATATAAAAGTATTGAGAAGTCTTTCTTCTTTTATATGGTTTTGTTTTGGGGTGTTTTTTTTTCCTGTTTCCAACAGTTATTAGCTAGCTGGGCTGCAGTGCCTTGGATTTTAGATGGTGATAGAGAAGAATATCTTGTTGTTAGCCTTTCACTGCACGACTGTCAGTATTGTCCACCATGTGAGAGCACTGTCAGCCTTATTTCACAGTTCTGGTGGTCAGTGTTCAATGACTCGTGGATCAGAAACAGTGGTGTCAACTGTTAACATCTACTCTTCTGGTTGCTGCTCCTGGTTTCTCACTGAACAAAGACTTTGTTTGAATCTATGGTTGACTGGAGCAAGGCAAGAAAAGAAGTTAAAGCTTTGTGCTGCCTTGAAAGTAAAATGGTGCTTCCTCTAGAGTTAGTGCTAGCTCTAGCTCTCATAGGTATGTTTGCTTCCATAGTAGAAGCTCTGCAGTGAAAAAATACAAGGTTTAACTATCACAGTGAGACATAAAGCCTAATATAAGATATATGCTGAGCAGGGAAGAGGTTGCACAGCAGCGTGTGTATTTAAATATACTGAGAGTTCATTCTTGTGAAACTACTGTTAGTTGGAGCTGCACAATAACAACATATGTAACCATCAAAGCACTTCTCAGCTTGCTCATTCTGACACAGGGTATGTGGCAAGATGCAATCTGGTCCATAGTAAAAGGCAATGTATTTGCTAGGATGCAGACATAGCAGTTTGGTTATGACTGCGTGCTTCATTGTTCACAGAAGAAACGTGTCAAGTGTGATTGCATTCTTCATGCCTACTGCAATTCTTTCAATACTTGAAATACGTTTACTTCTTTTTTTACAGTCTTAGAATGCTTTTTTATTATTATTTTAGTATACATCATGAAAAAGTACATACATGAGTAATATTGATAGCATGTTTTGCTCTTTGTGTCGTTATATTATAGCTATCTGTGAATTTACAGACAGACAGCTATTTCCTATCCCGGAAGGGGGTGGGGGGTGGGGGGTGGGGTGGGGGGGGTGGGGTGGGGGAATACAAAAGTTTAGGCATTTACCAGCCATGATACCGTAGTTGGGTGGCAATTAGCAACAAAAATCCTTCTATTCTGATTCCTTGACTAAAAATCTGTTTCACAAAGATCCTGATGAGTTGGTATGTTCCTGGAAAAGTGACTGTCTTGGTGTCTCATACATTTTCTGTGCCAATAAAACAGTGCTTTGTTTTAATCTCTTCTTTTTTAGCACAGTTCCTGATTTGGTATTTATTAAAGATTGCTTTCTACCTACATGACTGAGATGGGCCAAAATCACGTGTTGCATATATGCAAGTCATAAAGATGAGTTTCACTAGGACATATCAGACAGAATTCTGGGTAGTATATGTGTGCTAAATGAGTGGAAGCAAATGGATTACCTGAACTTGAAAACAATGTGCCGTAAGGGCAGAATTAGGACCTCATAGTTGTGCACATACTCTGGTGCGATTCTCAGAATTTATTCAATGTTTATTTCAAGACCTCAAGATTGATAGTTTATTTGCTCTCTCTGGTGTCAATAAAATTATGCCAATAGAAATTTTGACTCCTTAAAAGCCCTTTTTTTCTTGAGGCGCAGCCCCTTGAGAGTTTATAAACCTGCAACTCTGTATAATTGTCAGTCATATGTATTGTTTCATATAAATCAGGAAGTAATTGGCTTCCTTGTATAGTTTCTGTTACAAAATGGTATAGGTTGTATCACCTCAATTTTGCATATTTTATCTATTTATCCATTTTCTACAAGACCTGTGTGATCTTTTCTTTGAAGGAATAACCTCTATTTTGCACCAGTGAAGCTTTTTGAATATTTTTTTTAATATATGCTGGGTAGTTCTCATTACTTGAGTGTCAGCAACTCACCAGCCCATCACAGTGTAACAGTAGAAACCTGGCTAGGGGAAGAGGTTGCTGTTTATTACCTGAAACATGACTAGAAAGGATTGTATGAGTCAAAAGGAAGAAAAGGGAAAATTGTATTGGGAAGCTTCTTCTACCAACAGAATATATAGATTTCATTTAAGGGATTAGCACCCAGACCAATTGCTCGCTATATGTCACTGAGGAGAACAGTGGGAAGAGGAGAGCAACTTAGTTATGTGACAGTGCAATTCATCCAGTATGTAAATAGAAGGAAACAAATATACACACCTTCCTATTTTTTCCCATAAATTCATCACTCTTTCTGGCACCACCCCTTGCTTTATGTGAGAAGCCTGTGTTGGAAATTTCATTTTTAATTCTTTCTCAAGCATAAAACTTGGAGGGTTGGTTAAAGGTTCTGCTCAGCAGAGTGTGCCTTAGACCTCAAGAGTCAGAAGCAGTGATCCTGTTCTTTTCAGACCCAGGTGGTGCAGGAACGCTTTGAATATATTCACAGCAAGTCAGTGGTCTGCCAAAGGAGAAAAGAGGGTGTTTGGGAAAGAGGTCCCCTTTTGCTTGCTTGTAGGGTCTACAAGCCCACAAGCCTACAGTGGATCTACAGAAATATTCACTCGGGAGGTAAAACAGGACGACATCACATAACCCTCCTGAGAACTAATAGGTGCTCAGTACTAGGGAAGGGAGAAAGATTTAGTAGCTTGGTAGCTCTGGTTTCAAAAAACATTGCCATCTCTGAGATTCTGTAAAGGGCTAATGTGGCATAATCAATCCTCTTCCCTGCCATGTGCTGTGGTAATGCTTGGTTGTCTGCTCAGGGCCATGCTGAAAGCTACAGTCTCACTCTCAGTAAGCTTCAAAATAGATTGCTCTAATCAGAATATAACATTGTTTTCTAGGAAACCATTCACAAATTCAGGAGAATGTCCTGAAGGTTTGGAAAGCTTCCTTTCTAAAGATTTTCCTGTTTTGCTACGGTACACTAAGGAATATCAGAGTGGGAGGTTCAGGCTGTAGAACAGAATAAGTTTGCAAGCTTCGAGTAGATTAAAACCTGATTGGTAGTAAATGAGTCCAGAAAGAAAGAGGATAAAAACCCAAACCAAAACATATAAACTATTTGTAAACATTTAAGGTCAGTAGCAATAATAACTCAGCAGGAGCTGTGTCTAGTTTCAGCTTCCGCTTGCTCAGAATCTGTGTCTAATCAGTGACTAGCATTGCTAAGCACTGGAAACCTCATTTGCAACAGCACAGCTGCAAAGGAGCTGGCACAAAAAAGGCAAACTTAGAAGAAAATGGATTTTATGCTTAAAACTTTGGCTTCCATTTGGATTGTTGGATAACTTTACATCAATCTAGTATTCAGGTCACAATTTGTTAATGGTGATAACAATAAAAAAAAAACCCCTCTTTTGGTTTTTTGATGGTGGTTTCTTGCAAACAAGCCATTTTACATCTATAGCAGTGAGGAGAGAGATGCCAGGTAAGCAGAAAGCTAATTTGCAGCCAGAGAAGTTACTGTAAGTATAGGGTTCCTGCAATTGTGTTACACTCTTTATTCCTTGCTTGTTGATTAAGAGGAGCTCTACAGCCAAGAATACTGAAATTGCCCTTCTTTTCTGCTGGGACCCACACCTTAATCTCCTAATTCTTCATCTGAAGTAAACTCACATAACCAGCATAGGGACTTGCAGAAAGGAAGCACAGATTATTGAACATTGCTGTGTGTCCTTGATCACCACTTAGTTCCAAGTTTTAAACACATAGAAAGGAGTCAGGTAAAGCACTGTACTAGTTTTGTCAGGGATAGAATTGATTTTCTTCATAGCAACATGTATGATTCTATGTTTTAGACTTGTGACCAAAACAGTTTTGATAACACAGGAGTTTTTAGCTGTTGCTGAGCAGTGCTTGCACAGCACCAAGACCCTTTCTGTTTCTCACACTTTCCCACCGGTGAGTAGGCTGGGGGTGCACAAGTGGTTGGGAGGCGACAAAGCTGGGACAGCTGACCCCAACTGACCACAGAGATATCCCAGACCATAGACATTGTGGTCAACAATAAAAGCCAGGGGAAGATGGAGGAAAGGGGAACATTCGGAGAGATGGCATTTGTCTTCCCAAGTAACCGTGACACATGATGGAGCCTTGCTTGATGGCTGAACACCTGCCTGATGATGGGAAGTGGTGACTGAATTCCTTATTTTGCTTTGCTTGTGCATGCAGCTTTTGCCTTACCTATTAAACTGCTTTTATCTCAACCTACGAGTTTTTACACTTTTACCTTTCTGATTCTCTCCCCCTTCCCATTGTGGAGGGAATTAGTAAGCGGTTGTGTGGAATTTAGCTGCCCACTGGGGTTATATCTCCAGCTCCATCTCAGAGCTGGAGGTCATTTGTGCTGTAGATCCAAACGACAGTTGTTAATTCTGCCTCTGAAACAAAGTGCCTAAAACTTGCAGTTTCTATTCCACCTTTTGACTTGTATTTCTCATTATTGTTGACTGACCTCATCACTGGGGCAAGGATGTCCAAGCAGAAGGGTGAGAGGATGGTTGTTGGGTTGGCAGTAGTAAGATGGCAGGTCCAGAAGTCCTTGCCATCACTATGAGGTCTTCAGTCTTTTTCTACCTCTTCCCCAGGGTGCTTAGGCTTGATTCCAGAAATCTGTGTCCCTGAAGGATAATTTGGGAATCATTTCCCCTGACCCCTTCCCAGTGCTGCTCTTCTCATTGGGCATCGTGACCATGTGCCAAAACTACTTGTTTCTCAGAGAGTGGCATACTCCTTGTGGAGATACCCTTGATCTTGCCTAGAATAGAGCTCCACAAAGGTATAATGCCACAAATTCTTTAAAGGAAGTCCAAACAGTACCAGAACAAGCTAGATTTGGTCTAACACAAGAAATCGATCAAGTTAATGAACAATTAAGCATCAGTACAAAAATATAGAGGTTTAACATCTAGTGATTGAAAACTCCAGTGAGGGACTTTTCAGTGGATGCACCCATAGTCTCAAATCCCTTTCCCACAGCTGGCCTGCCACAACCAGAGTTCACTGAGCCTCAGGGTATAGATGAAGAGAGATTCCTTCCTGAGTTTGTTTGAGAATGGCATACATATGAGGGATATATTACTGAAAAGGTGCTGAGAAGCACAGTTATCATATGGGCCAACTAGCTGCTTAGACTCGCATTTCTAAGGGAAAATAGTCTCTTGAAATCACCTACTTAAGAAAAAACACAAATATCTGATATTGTTCTAAAGAGGTAAATTAAAGATGCATCTTTGATAAAGATGTACCTGCGATGCTAAAAAAGTTAACCGTATAGAGGGGTTAGGTAACTACATTTTGCAGTACTAGCACACATCTTTCTCAAAAGGCATCACATTCATCATTCCTTCACAAGGCAGCATCCTCAGCGGCTGTGAGGAAGCACAATGTGATCACCACTGCAATTCTTAATTATGACCTCAAAGAAAAGGAAATAGTGAGGAAAATTCTAATTCTAGATGCGCTTCTCAAATTGCCATAACTCTTAAACAGAGCTCTGGCATCAGTGTACGTGCTCACACGCCTTCAAGGAACTGCCCTTTCACTGAGTGACCCAGAGTCTCAATTATTCTAATCCTCCCTCAGCCCCTCAAAACCAACTGTGAATTAAATGCCTTTGTAAAAGTACTTTCCCTATGGATTGACTTTGGTTGATAATTTATTGGTCTGAAAAAGAGTTGAGACAGACAGAAATCAATATATACATTCCATCAGGCATCCAGATACTCTGTGCGACTAATGAAATTTGGTTTAAAAAAACCCCGAGCATGCTTATTAAATGTACAGTCTGCCCTGATCCAGCTTAGAGGGAAGATATATCAGACATCCTAACCTAGAAACTACCATTTTGAATCAGACTTATTACACATGGCCATATGTCATTTGATGGTGGCTGTTCCAGGATTTGTCAGGTGGGCAAAAATCTTCACACCAAATAGATAAGGGATAATGCAATCTTTTTCTCATAAATTAATAATTACAAAATCAATCAGAAAGCTTTATATTCCTGCTAGGATTTTTTAATAACATTAATGTTTTCAATTTGGACTTTTACAAAATGGACCATTCTTTCTATCAGTATAAATCTCTAATGCCTCCTTAAGTGTTGTAAAATCCTTGGCCTTTTCACTATCCTGTGGCCGTGAGTCAAATTCAAGTTCAGATCCGCAAGCTCAGGACTAGTGGGAGCTGAAAGAAAAAGTCAGAAAAAGGAAAAAAGAAAACATCACATAATGCAATTCCTTCATTAGTTCATATCTATTTCTTTATCAAATAAATCAGTAAAAAGTTACTGGAACGAAATTGCCATGGTCACTTGTCTTGTTGGATATTGGGTCTTCCAGTTAACAATTATTTACAAAAAGATTGAAATATCTTGATGAGTTTCATAGCTTGTGCTAGTCCACTGAACTTCTTAAAGAACAAAAAGTTAACCAATGTCCTAATGTACTCATTAAAAATATTTTAGGGTCTGCGAGACTTTCTGCACTTGTGAGGCAAATCTTCAAGCCTTGTTGTAGTCAGGGGAGTTTTTTGGTTTTATACAAAGCATAGCTACAGTGTTTGCACATAATATATCTTCAGGAATAAATCAGCTTTTTAAAACTAAATAAAAAAAATAAATAAAATTAAAATTGATAAGGTGAAAAACAGAAGCAATTACAGTATCCTTTTTTTTATTTTTGAAATCTTGTGATGACTTTAAAATGAACTATAGATTTGCCCAGAATAACTGCAAAACATCTGCTCATTTGCTTTACTAATTATTTAAAGCCATTTCACATTTTTTAAATTACTTCTACCCATAAATATGCAAAGTAGTGTTGGACACAGTGTTAGAGGCTGAAGACAAGTAGATTGACATATAGCTAAACACTAAAATAAGACTTTGCTTCCAGGGAAAATATGTAACTTTTTATGCTTGCTCAAATCTTTTATGTTGTTATACTAGCAAAAAAGTAAATTGCCAGCCATTTTCTTATCTTAGACATGCAACTCTGGCCTAAAATGCTTAAAATATAAACAGGAAAATGAGGCATGTACTTCATATTACAAAAACACCCTATCCAGTAGCAAAACCTGGTGGAACTAGCCAGAAGGCTGGAACAAAGATCAAAAAAAGCAGAATGTAAGACAAAATGCAAAAAGTTTTCTCTCTCATCATTTTATGTATGGGATGGGTGCTTTAGTAATCCAGAGTTCAGACTTGTGGTCCTATTTCTCAAGTTTCACTTCAGCTGGAATTTAAATTCTGGTAGTGCAGCCCTGCAGCGATGATGGCCAACAGGATCCTGGTCTGTTCCAGCATGGGCATGGCCAGCAGACTGAGGGTAGAGCTTGCCCCTCCTTTGCTTGCCACTTGTTAGACAGCATCTAGGAACTGCTTTGGGCCCCCAGTTCAAGAAGGTCACTGAAAAACTGAAGTTCAACAGAGGCCACCAACATGGTTGAGAGACTGGAGCAGAGCAGCTGAGGAGAGGCTGAGGGAGCTGGGTTTGTGCAACCTGGAGCAGAGAAGGCTTCAGGGGGACCTAAAAGCAGCCCCCAGTGCCTATGGGGACATTATCAAGGAGGCAGGTATTTAGTGAGGTGAGTAGCAGAAGAACCAGGGACAGTCATCATAAATTGAAATAAGGGGAGATTCCGAGTGTAAGTATGGAAAAATGTTGACTATGAGCATAATTACACAAGGGACCAGGCAACCCAAGAAGCTAAACATGAGAAGGAACTTCCACTTAAGCATGAGGAGGAACTTCTTTACTTTGAGGGTGGCAGAGCACTGGAACAGGCTGCCCAGAGAGGTGGTGGAGTCTCCATCTCTGGAGACATTCAAAACCCGCCTGGACGCATTCCTGTGCAACCTGCTCTAGGTGACCCTGCTCTGGCAGAGGGGTTGGA
Organism: Fratercula arctica; assembly: GCA_947846985.1. NCBI lineage: Eukaryota > Metazoa > Chordata > Aves > Charadriiformes > Alcidae > Fratercula > Fratercula arctica. Next base: position 105,721,052 of record CANTUZ010000003.1, read on the forward strand.
CTAGATGATCTCCAGAGGTCCCTTCCAACCCTATGATTCTGTGATTCTGTGAAGCTCCGTGATCTCTGTTGTCAGAGGTCTCCAGAACACCAGTAAACAAAGGTCTAGGCAGCATGGTCTGAATTCGATGCTGACCTCAACTCGAGGAGACACTTGAACTAGATGACCTCCCAATGTCCCTTCCAACATGAATTATCCTCTGAGCTTCTAGGATCTCCTGCTTCTTTCAGGATTGCTGAAAAACATTCTGCTGCATTTTGCATAATATTTCCTTAATGCAATAAGTCCCTGGAATAAGGATCAGAATTCAGGTTTCCCCCAGTCCCTTGGGGTTGCTCTGTACTCTTCAGGGAGTGGGACAGTTGTCGTAAAAGACACATTATGATAATTATGTAATTAAAGTCTGTGACAGTGCAGACTTTCACATTGATTTGCATAAGAAATCATGGTTCTTCTTGACTTCCTAACTTCAGTTAGCATGATTCTGTCATTTTAATACTGTTATTTAATGTCATCTTCCTGTGTTCATTTTCTGTGTTGTTGAAACAGAAAAGCCTAAGACCAGGTATTATGGAATTCCCTGTGTGAATTGAAATTTGTGAGAGGCCATCAGCTTCCTAGCACAGACCTTTGTCACTTCAGCTAATTAAAGGGTTGTTTTGCTGGCAGCCACTAGGAGGTGATGACACAGTTTTTGCCACTGGGTTTTACAGTGCTTTGCTGAGACAAGAGAAACAATGACACTTGGAACAGTAATAAATATCACACTTGCCAAATGCTAAATCCATATGTCATAAACATGGTAGCATTAGTTTAATGAGGATATGATTTTCACAGCCTAGCAGCATTTTGAACACTATATTTTCCTAACTTCAGTTTTGCAAATAGCAGGCTGAATTTTGCTGAAAACTTTCAGCAATACTGCTTTTGAGGCTCCATGGGAAATCTTACTTTGCATACTCCAAGTGCAAAAAGTAGGAACCAAATCCTAGGATTGTACAATGGAAATTATTAGAGTATAAGCAATATTGTCTCCACCTTTAACTTGAATGGTTAAACAGATGATGTGCCAGAAGATGGCATTCAATAACATGCAATACTGTTACGGAGTTTTGTGCCAGTTAAATACGTGCATGAACACTGTAGGAGCCTTCTCTGCTGTGGGTTGTACATCTGCTCTTGACAATTTCAGTTGTTAATGTTAATTACAATTTTTCTTTTCACTGACAATCTGGCTCAATACTGGGTTAGGACTCTGTTATGATAGGTGTTTTATGGTCCCAAAATAAGGCATTAGGTGAAAGAAAGTGAGAATAAGGGGGAGCGGGAGGGAATAACAGTAGAATATGAACATTTCTTTTAAAGACTCATTCACCAGAGAGACATACAGTCTCAGTGGATGAATTTTAGTCCTAATTAGAACATTGTCAGTGGAACAGTTATTGTCCTAATCAGGAACTGTGGCAGACAGGTGGGTTGTTAGACAGGTTGTAAAGGATACACAGTGCATAATAAAGTCACCAGGGACCAAACGATGTACTGATGTTGATCCTAGTGCTCTTTCCAATGCTGCCCTTGGCACTGAAATTTGGGGCTTATCCCTCTGATAAATATGCTCCTAACTGTATAACTATGACCTTGGAACACCTATGTTAACATACAGCACAATTCCACTTGATGCCAGGATAGCATAAAAAGCCTTACAAGAAGAGTGTTATTATTTTTGTCACCTGCAGAATATTAATGCAAATATTTATCTTGTGCCAATAACTGTTAAGTGTTGAGTGCTTTATGTGCTGACCACTTGGACCCAGTTTTACAAGCTGTTATGTGTCTGTATTTCATTATAGGAAGAAGGTAGGTACCTCACAGTAACAGGAAAAATACTTTAAAATTCTTCCAATATCCATAGTAGTTGTGTTTTCATCACATGGTTTCCATAAACAGAACTGTCTAAGCCTGGGTGAGCCATGATCCTGGGCGGCAAGAGACAGGATTTGTCTTCTACTTAAGGCTGCCTGAGATTTTCCAAGATCTCCTTACAGCTAAGCTCTCCAATAGCCTAATCTACTCAGAGCTTGCTTAACATACATTAACAATGATAATTTCAGCAATCACAGTGGTGAGAAAACTCAACTAGTAATATGTGCCAGGGAGAGTGGATTTATGCCCTTTTTCATCCCAAGTGCAATTATGTTACAGGTACCACGGTCCTGCACAGTGCTTACACTACTGAGTCACAGGTAACACTGGTGATGGACAATTCTTTGTTCCTTCTTGTGAAATTATGGGATTATTGCTGCAAATTGCTAAGATTTATTTGGCATCAGACAGAGAGAGTAAACAGAGAAAATGAATTTTGAAGTTTTGTGGGCCACTGGTAACAAGTTGAGGAGTCCTGGATTCGCAGTGATTCTTTTATTCAAACTTTACAGAAAGTTCCTGACACAGAAATATAGGAAATTAACTAGTTAAAAAACTTTCCATAGGAAATATTATTTGTGTGTCTCTATTGTTTTCTCTGGTTTTCTTTTTTTCTTTCTCAGAGCACTTTGTTTCTTCCTGCCTTATTTACCTTTTTCTTTTTTTTTTTCCCTACCCTGTCTTTGTCAGAAATTAATTTTTAATAAGTTTAGGGGCTCTTATGTAATAATAGATATTGCCATTTCAGTTTGGCATTGAGAATACTACTAATTAATTTCTAACCACTACTGCAGGACAATTCTTTTTTGTTACTCAGGTTTAGCTTTCTTCCTTCTGCCGTATTCATATTGTGCTGGATTAAGGAAGGAGCACAGGTAGGGCGGACCCAGCAGAACACGTCTGCCTTTGTCCTGATAGTGTTGCAGTGAACGTTCCCCATCCTGCCCGCTGTGCGTAGAAGGGATGGGGACTTATTAGGGAGGCAGCATTTAGTTCAGAAAGATTGTGGGCTTGGGAACATGTCGTTCAGAGATTAGACTCCCATATTCCACTTTGTGACTTGTCACTTTAACTCATCAAGTTAAAGCATTTCAGGTGCTTGCACATTTGTTTTGGAATGGCAAAACACTTGACAAATAAATATTTCAGGTAGGATCATTGATCATGACTGGGAATATGGTTACATAGGAGCTTTCAGAGGTCATCCTCTGAACAAGAATGAATAAACTGAGGTGGACCTCTTTAATCCATCAAAATCCCAAAATGTTGAGCCAGCTGGCCTTGTTTTATTTATGAAATTATTTCTCAAATTATTTCTGAAATTATTTCATGTTGTCCTTAGTTTGGTATGTGCTTTCCCCCTCCTTCCTCAGTTTCTCAGTCCTACATTAATAAAACTGCTGCTTGGCCTTCTGTCCTCATGCTGAGACCTATGGGAAATCAGTAAATTGCCTAGCATCACACCAGACCATTCAACTGACGTAGGGGAAACCTTAGGTGACTTATATCCAGTATACCTAACTTCTGATACTTGATCTGGCTCACATCCATCAAAGATGATGTGTAGAGAGTATGGTCTTGCAGACAGATGTGTCCAAGCTGGTGGAATCATTTTAGGAACAATGCTTCTGAGATAAAAGACACCGAGGGCTGAATGAGAAACCATATTTTGTTAGGATTATGGAAGGCAGACAAGAAACTGGGAGCCACTTTTTTAGTGAATTCTGTGAGATTTGTGCCAATAGTAGCTTGGAGCTGAGAAATATGAAGTGGAAGTAGGTTGATCTTCTTACTGAGACTGATATAATCAAGGGTGTTAGCGGGGATGTGTCTAGAGCTCAGGGTCCAGGTCCGGCGTCCGCCCAAGGAAGAAGCTTCAGGCAAATTTTCACACTGAGATGGATGCAGAAAAAAGCTACAAGGACTGTCTGGTATCCAGAAAACTTGTCTTTACGGTTAGAGACCAAGGAAATCCAATCTATTTAATTTATCCTTGTGGCATTTGAAAAGGAACTTATTAACAGTCTGCAAGTGTTTTCTCTACTATCTGAAATCTTCTCTCTTCTTGGTATGTAAGTGTTCAGCTTAGGAACTCGAAAATGTTTGTGTCCAAGAAGAGAAAACATTTCTGATATAGGACACCTTTTTAAAACAGGAAAGTAATAGGACCAAATCTGATGTCTGATTATCTGAGGCTAAAAACAATCCAAACTTCAAACTTGTCAACACTGGGAACTAAATGCTTTTTAACCAAGACTGACTCTCAGTCATGATTTCTTAAAGTTGTGTTCTAAGATAACCATAATTAATTCAGGATTGCTAGGTCAAATCTTAGATGGTTAAAGAATGACACTTTAATGTCAGTGTTGCAAATACATTAAGTGATAAACACTTAATTTGTTAATTTCATTTTACCAGCTGTAAGTACAAGGACATATGAGCAGTTAGCTGTCAACAGACCGTTACCTGTTGCTGCCTGACAATCACCCACAGATGGCCCCGTGAAGTCCTACCCATTAATGCAGGTATTATTAATGAGTAGTATATAGCAGCAGAGGAGTAAAAATTAAGTCCTGTATTATCTCCAGAGTCAACGGTCAGGTGGACCTTAATGTGGAAGCTGACAACCTCACCCACTGTTGTTGCTGGACAGTTGTTAGTCACATGCAGCTCGTTTCTGTGTGGTGAAAAATCTGACATGGTTGTGAAGGTCCTTCTAGGGGCTCAGTTGCTCTGAGACAGGAGGTTTTGCTTTGATGCAGATAACAAACAGCTGTTTACACAGCATGTTTGCACATGCTCTAATAGGATCACTTTTCTTATTTGTGTTGGGTTTTTTTTTCCTGCTAGTTGCACTGTGTTAACATCTGTCAAACAACAAATAGCAATACCTGAAATTAATGAATATTAATGAAGATGCTATTTTCATCATGGGAAGGACATGAAAGTAAGTCTCATAAAACCTTTTTATTTTAATATTTTTTCTCATTTGAGGATGATTACCTATTCCTCACATGATTTCTTCACTTATATGTACTTGTGAGAGATTTTATCCCTTAACTTGAAAGCAGAGTTAGCATGACTAACCCCTAAAAGTTTTCATGATTTCTTAAGTCTTGAGGCCATGTGTTATGCTCATGCCGTCATATCTGACATAACACATTTCCTCACGCAGTTTGTGGACTTACTTGTGTCTTCTGACCGATCTAGAGCATATCTTTTGAGAAAGCTACAGCCAATCTGGTATGAAAGGTCTCAAGTGAGAAAGAAAACACTGCGACCATAACAAGTTGCTCCAGTGCTTAATCAACCTTGAAGTTTAAAAATGTGCATCTTAATTGCAGTTTGAATTTAGCTCTGCTTTCAGTCATCGAGTCTTTTCTAATGCCTTGATCTGAGGGTACGAAGTTAGAGTGCATGGTGTGTGGCAGTACAGTTGGAGGCACCTCACAGCATCTCTATGCAGTTCTTTGGCATTGTTTAGGAAGTTTTAGAATTGTAATAACTCTTACCTACAAATCTGCCTGCAGTCCTAGTGCAGCTATAAATACCCTGTGGACAGTGGGTCACTAAAATGCTTTCTGGATGTCTTATACAAATGCTTCACCATCTATACCATATTTCTCATGGACACTGTGGCTATCAGCCTCTGCCCAATATTTATTTGTTGCACGTCAAGTAGAAAAGTGCAGTGAGTGCATTAGCTCTTGCCTATTTGGAGCTTTACATGAGCAGTTTAACAATATTCCTGCTTCAATGACTTTGATATAAAAGCCTGATTCTGTAATTCTTTGCTGCTATTCCAGGATGAGAACGGATACAAAAACCATCAATGCAGGTATGTTTTATTGGAAATAGGTATCTGTAGTAATTTAATATTTTACACAGTGAAATTGTAAAATTATCTTACTGTTATGTTACAATTACGGCTTTCTAGAGCTGAGACCTAATGTAAGTAAAACAACAGCTCTTCCCTGATTTCTTATGAAAGCTCCAGTTTTTATTCCTGTAGCCTCTTTACATTTTACTTTTTAGAGCAATATAATCTGTTCGTAGTACGCTAATTTTTCCCCAAAACTCTACTGAACTGCAATTCATGAATCATTACTAACGATCAGTTGACATTTTTCAACTTTTTAAAAATTAAAAATAGATTTTGAAATAGGATTTTTTTTTTGTTGTTTTTTTTTTTTTTCATTGGAAACAGTATACATATATATATATATATATAAATGCAGAAATGGATTAAAAATCAATTTTTTTCCCTCAGTCTTCCTTCTTACCGCACTCCTATCATTTGGTTTTCTGATAAGGGTCCCTGGGAATTTTAAATAAATGCAGGAAACGATAATTAAAACCTTTTTCCACAGCATGTCTCTTAATTATATACTTATTAACTCTTAAAAAAAACATTTCCGGTCACTTTGGCCTTATTAATTGCAAGCATCTAGACTGGTGACCATTACCTCTTTCTAGACCCAAAGTACTTCATGCCATATAAGAACATACTAAGGCAATGTTTTCCAATTAATTTGAGCAGATATTTCCAGCTGCCAGACTTTTTGGCATCTCAGCAATCTCCAAAAGTTAAACGTGTCTTCTATTTGAATAGACTTATCAGAAATATGTGAAGTTTATGGTTTTTTTATATATCCATGTTCCAATATGAGGAGTCCCATATATTGCTTCAGGTCATTTTATATATCACTACACAACAATTCATAAGTATGGTGAAAAATTTATTAGGCAGGACTAGGGGCTTGTCTACAAGCCTTTCATTTTTTGGATTAGGGTAGGGTGTGAATTTTAAGTGTGATAACTATTTCTGTCCATGTGCTGACATGTGAGGGTATGGGGGGGTTCGATGTTTGGCCACAGTATTTCCTTCTAAAGCTTTTATAACAACAGTGTGGTGGGTTATAAAGATCTTGCACAAAATAGCTACAGCTTGAATCAGTACCAAGACTGCTTTTTGTCTGCTTTTAAAAAAAAAAAAAAAAAAAAAATTAGCTGATTACTAAAAGGAAGTAATACGAACGTCAAGATGTTGCAAGATGGATATATGTTTCTATAGTACATTTAGCTGATGACTTTGTCCTGTAACAAAGACAGAGTACAGTTGGAATTATCTATTACCTGGAGACATTTTAATTCTTTTATTATTCTGGGATAAACCATAAATCAGTCTCTTACAAAGCATGGAAATAATTCATAAAGAAATGGAAGAACCTATTCTTTTTCTTTTTTTTTTGTACTTTATAGCAAAAGAGGCCGCAGAGAGATGTGTTTTGCAAGACATTTTTAAATCTAATATTTTATATCTCAGTAATATGTTATGATGGTGCAGTTTTACCCTACTTCTCAAGGTTGTAATGAAGATTATGGAGTTAAAAATCTCATATTTCTAGGTTCAGTACAAAGGTCAGGCAATATGATAGCGACCTACAGCAGACTCGGATCAGAAGTACTACTTGAACAGTTTGTTTGCTGTTGGGTTTTCGTTTTTCTTTATTAGCTGGTCTGTGGAAGCATGGTTCAACATTTTACAGCTTTTGACCTTTCCTCTCTTCAGTGCTTTGGATGTCTCTGGTAAGTTTAAAGAACACATTATAGTTGCAAGAATCTCGAATTAGCTGCTTTCTTGAAATAGCAATGCAATCTGGGCTAATTAGAGGAAAATTAATGGCTTTCAGGAAGAATTTCAGTGAGCACCATGTTGTGTTCAAAGTGGAGGTCTGATTCTAGCTTCACTGGAATTCAGCAGGAGCTGGGAGCATCTCAATGGTGCCCTGAAGCTGCAGGTTACCAGCCCTGGAATTAACAGGGAAATCCACTGCTAATGTCACAGGAGAGAGAGTGCCTGCTGAGGAGAACCAAGATCTCCTCTGTTCTGCTGGGTATGGTGACTCCAACACCCAAACAGAAAGTCATTACTCTTTGGGTGGACTTCCAGTGAGCTCTGAGTAATGCAGGATGCAGTACTGGAAACCAGGTGTGGTGGAGATTCAAGACACTGCTGATTGGAGGTGTATCTTGCAGTTGTGGAGGACAGCACCCATGGAGATAGCAACTTCATAGTGCAGTGGAAATAACAGTAAGACAGGAAGAGTGACCTAGTGTGTTTTCCCTGAGTTTGTCCAGCTCCCAGCTTCAGGCATTTGCCTCAGGGATAATGCAATCTGTTTTGATACTGCAGTGGTAGTCACCAAAATACAGACCCTATCAGGAATCACTGCAAACTTCCGAAAATTATGGCTAAAACTACCACACTGTCTTGCAAAGGGTTGCTTCCACATGTCTTGGTGTTAGTCTTAGCTGTTTTTGAAAATTTTGAAAAAATATATCACATTCTTGATGGGCACTAATCTCTGACTCTCAGCTGGAGTCAGGCTGTGTGCTTGAAGCAGACATTACATTGTGTGTAGAGTTTTGAGGTGTCTTCATTAAAGGTATATTTGTCTGTTGCATGCATGAAATGGGCTCTTCAGAAAATATGACTGGATGAATTTCAAAATACTGGCTGTGGCTACACAGTCTGCCCTCAGCAAAGAGTAATACAGGAAGAAAACTGTGTTTCCTAGTTTTCTAGAAGCTAAAGAACAATAAACTGACATAATTGTCTCACTGATTTCAATGAAGAGGAAAACTGACAGCAATAAAAGGAGCCCACCTGCATCTCCTGTGACACTATCTCAAGTGAAGGAAGATGGCATCAATTTACTCGTTTACTGTTGTAAGACTAGGCAGTGACTTGGCAGAGTACCTACTGCTTTCTTTTTTGTTATTTTGGTGCTAAAATGAATGTTACGAGTCAGAATTGATTTTCTTATTAATAACATAACTTTGCAATAAGGAAACAAATAGCTTAGTTTTCATAAAAAGCAATGATGCATCTCTAAAATTATGTACAAAGAACTTACACTGGCTAAATGTCTTTTTTTGGTGTTATGTGTCAACTTTCATTGTGTTGCTCTTCTCTTAGTCTAAATTGACTGAAATTACTTTTACCCATATTGTATAATAAATTTCAAAATAATCACATTTTGCTACAGCGTTTAGTGCCAAGTACTTTTCTGCACAGTGCAGGCTCTGTTTTTGTAAAAACTATGTCCCTAGCCACCTGGCAGCTCATTCTTAATTCATGTACATTTAGTTACAGCTGGCACAAAAAGAAGAGTTTTCCAAGGACACACTGCAGACTTGCCCAGTGGAAATTATAACCTCTATAAAATTGTTTCATGATCAAATTCTGTTTTCTCAGGCCGGTTTTGTCAGATCATGGCCTTGAGTAGAAGTAGTGGAGCCACTGAGCTGCCAGGATGACATGTCTAACTGGAATTACACTGAAGGCAACCAACCAACTCTTAAATAGGACAGATACTTCCATCTGTTGATTCCATTGCAGAGTCAACATTTAGGACATTCAATGATTCTCATAGAGACCCACTACGCATCCCCCCCCCCCCCCCCCCCCTTTTGTTTTTAAATTTATAAACAAAGAGGGGTTGTGTTTTGTTGTTCTGTTTTTTTCGGGGGGGGGGGGAGAGTGTTATGTTTTTTGTTTTTTCTACAATTGCAGATTTTTTAATAATATTTAAGTCATTTGAAATTATGACTTGCCTGACAGATATATCCAGAGACTTCAGCCCTTGGGAGTATGCCAGAAAGTTAGGAAAGGTGTTCAACCTCTAAATAAAATTGCATATATAATGTAGTTAAATATAATGACCATTGCCTTAAAAATATAAATACCTTATGGCCACAGAATATGTCCTTGTCACATGCAATAATGTATTTCTTCAGGCCTGAAATTGCAATAATTCTGTCTGGCCATGAGAGGAGGGAAACTGTTGCCCAGGAAGATGATGTGGTTTGTACAGCCCAGTCTGGGAGGATGGTGGCAGCTGGAGGAACAGAAAAGCGTCCTCCAGAGCTCCAGGTACCTGTCCCAGCAATTCAGTGACAGAGATTTTCCACAATCCCTCTCACCCCTACAGGAGCACTCAGGGAGTAAGATACTGTGCAGTGCAACCAACACCATGGTAATGTGGTCTTCATTAATTAACTGAAGGTATCAACAGATATCTACCATGTTCTGCCACAAGTATCTTCTTACAATATTCTCTCTTAAACCAGCTGATATTATAAAGTTTAGATTACTTGGATTATTTTTTATGTTAAAAGATATAATTTGAGATGGGAACTACGCAGGTAGGTCGTCTGAAAATATGGATGTAGGACCCTTCAGTCAGAAAGTTCGCAAGTTGTACAAATTGGTCTGGTTGCTGGGTCTAAGGCATTAGTTTATTCATGCCAGTATTCTGATATTCTTAAAAAAACAGCTAAAGCAGAACTTGAACACACGCTAATGATTTGCAGTCAAGTGGGGAGGGTAAATTCGTGTTGCTCGGTTGCAACCCAGTATGAGTAAAAAAAGCACACAGCTGGACTATAGCTTGTGAAAGGGGCTGCATTTACAAAGAGAGAGATGCAAGAAAGTTTTAAGTGCTTCATAAGTGAGAGAATACAATAAAACAAAATTAATGGAACTAGAAACTTCTGTAGGTTTCTCTGCTCATGCTACACTATTGTAATAATCATGACAGAAGTAGTAATGGTAACTGTATGCAAGTGAAAATTAGAGTGAAAATCTGCAGTGGAATGCATTTGCAAAAATGGATCTATTTGAAATCATAAAATCAGCCTGAAGTGTGAAGGTGAGCAAAGAAAAGGTAGGATTTCCTGCAAATGCCTTGTAAGGCATTGTTCTGACACTTCCCCCATACAAGCAGTAACTTAAAAACCACATATGCCACAATGATTTGCTTTGTGCTTCAGTATAATGAACCTTAAATTATCAAACCTCCAAATTAGCAAACAATAACCATTCCAAGCAATATTTCAAATGGAAAGCAGAATACCTTTTCAGTTGAGGGTTGGATATTTTTAGTTTGAAATGCCAAATTGAATTAATATATACATTACTAAAACAACTCTCAATTACTGCAAATGAACACTCAATGTGGTTTTTTTACACCTGATACATTTTATGTATACTTTTTAAAACTATCTCCATATCAGTTTCTCCACTTAGTTGCATAGATGTAATCCATAAATAATACAGCTAAAATTAAGAAAACTGGTATACTGTAAAGCCAGCACAGAAGACAGAGGAATTAAGTTAGGGAGCCCCTTTCTCTTCCATCTTATAATGGAGTAAAACCACTGCAAACCTATTGGCTTAACTGGAAATCTATGTCATTTAAATAAATATGAATAGAGAGTAGACAATTTGTTTTTATTTTCAATATCCGTGATAACTGAGGCCATATGTCCTACACTTAAAACATATGCTCTCCGTAACTCCTGTCCATACAGAACTGGCATACATAAATTGCAGATTACAGTTCCAGCAGAAGTTAATTGCCTTCCGCCTTCTCTTTTTCTACTGAAGTGGTTTAAGGGAACAAAGGGTTTAGTTCAGCATTTTACTAGTTACAAAACCTGGTCAGATTAATTTCAAAATCTTGAAAGGAAGCAAAAGGTAAAATTGAAAGGAAATAAAAGATGGTGCTGCCTATTCATCCAAACACAAGACTCTCTTATCTACAATACTAGCTATAACCTCTACTGCGTAGGTGGCTACTACAGACCCAGGGCTGTGATTCACAGTCGGTTCTTAAATTTAAGAACTGACTTGTGTGCCAGATGCTTAAGCTCTGATCATAGTTATTGGAGAACTAGTCAGCATGGTCTGTGGATCCTGAAGAGTTATTCATCTGACCAGCCAGGAGATATCTATTTTATGGTGAGTAGAACAGCTTTTCTAGTCTGTGATAGATGTGCACTGAGAAATTTAGGTGTGAAGTCTGAAGCTAAATCCCACCCCAGACGATTTCATGTCTAATTTTCTGAAAAAAACCCCATCTTTCTAGAATCAAAGTGAAATGTTTCAGAGACATGAGGCAGCATTGCTTCCACCTGATCCCACCAACTCTGGTCCCTTTGAAAAGGCCATTTGAGTAAGTAGCTAGATCCTGGAGCTCAGGTACTTCTTTTCCTCCTCTTCTGCAGACCACGAAGTCTCTTATCAGTTCACCCTCACCTTCTAGCCCAGTTGCCTTAAAGAGAATGAAGTGGAGAATACAGAGAAGGCAAAAGAATGGAGGAAGTGGCTTTCAAAGACCTTCCCTCACAAAGCAAGTCTAGCCAGCATTGGCCCATACATTCTTTACTCTCTCCTATGAAAGAAAGAAGCTGTCCCCATATCAGGAGTATTGAGAAATTATTCTCTTTCATGGGATATTAAATATTAATGAAAGGGAACTGAAGGCACCCTGGATTAGAAATCACTTTGGAAGAAACAGTCTTAATGATTAGGTAATTATATACCTTATATTGCTTTGTAAATAATACTAATAATGTCTAGTGATATTAATAATATTCAAAAATTCTGCATGGAATTCCAAGAAATATATGGAATTACAATGTTTTTATAGCTTACAAATTAAAATGTAATGCACAAGAAATGTAAAGACTATAGTGTGAGAAAGACTCCAAAAACATGAATATGTTTGCCCAAACTGTCTATCCCACAAACATTCAGATTGAAGTGGTTAATTATCAGGCCATTTATTCTAAATATTATTTGCTATTCTTGGTTGGGCTTCCTCATCTATTATTTCATGTGCTGTTATTGAAATGTTTCCTTCAAAGAGCATGTACAGTAATTGCTGTGTATGGTGACTGTTTGTTTGTTTGGTTTGTTTTGTTTTGTTTTTTTCAGTTCTGATGGAAAAGGTTTTGATTCATGATTTTCTGATGTAGTTATTTGTTCATTATTTCAGGCTTCTTATGCTCATTCCACTTTCCATAACATTTTCTATGGAGCTTATGCACGCTATGGATGAGTTTTCAGTGCTCTTCTTCCAAATTATTTGCTACTTATATGTTTCATAAAAGAGTTTCTCAAGACTGTGATAGTAAAATTGCACTACCAAAGAGGGAAGCTTTACTTTTACCTTTTCAGTGTTTACAAAAGTCCTGACATGTCAGCATGTAAGTGTTCAGGCTTACCCTTGTCTGAATGGCTGTCAACTAACTTAATCCATTAGATTCATCTTCTTTTCTTCAAGGTAAAATTTAGCAAGCAGAGCAATACTCTGGTCTCAGGGAAATGGTACAACAGCCAGTGCAATTGCTTTCTGTAACACCAGTTCAAAGGATGAGAGAACAAATCGTAGAACTTAGATCATGTCTCATCCTGCTATCAGCAGCACGCAGACCACAGGCACAGCGCAGCCTTGTTGGTCGTGTCTCTTTGAGAAAGCCTAATCTCAGTCTATGATTTTAGAGATCTACTTGTTTGATGCCTCGCTCTTCCGTGGTTGTTGTGATGGATGCCTCACTGCACTCAAGAATGATGAATGCATTCCAGATATCTCAAGAGTCAATGGTTATGGTTTCTGACTAAAGCTGATTCCCTAGGCCAGGTCTTTCTACACAAGTGTTAGGTATCACCTTGCTGACACTAAGATGCAATTTATCAGGAAAGTGGAAGATAAGACCTTTTGTATTCTGCGAACATCTTTAAAACTGATGCATACTTCACATTGCTCTGGTAATGTTTACATATCACACTTCCAGGATATCCTTCTCAAGGACCATCTCAGCAGGCGCTTTAAAAAGAGTTATGAGCATCACCATATAGACCACATACAGTCTGTCGTGTTTGGGTTTCGTCCTGACTGTGTCAACCATTCAGTTCCGATTGATCCAGGAATATAACATAGTTTGTGTCTCCTGTTACGAAGATATATGAAGGATCTCTTCCATGTCTCTCTATGTCATAATTCGGATGTAAATTTCAGAAGAGGTGGAAATTTGTTCCAAATATTGTGCAGATACTTTCCTCTGTTTCCAACACTGCCACAATCCCAGTGTCTTTTTTGTTTGCTTTAAGATTAGTTTTACTATATAAATGATAATCCAGACAGCTGTTTTAAATGTAAAAGAAATGGATTTGCTGTACCAGGATAATGTGATCTTAATTGTATTAGGCTACAAAGTCACGGATGAAAGCATGGCTGCTTTGTTCAGACTTGAGATTAAAGTTCTCTTTCCTTTCTTATAGTAAACCCAATGACATGGATATTTTGCAAATGTATTTGCTCTCAGCAACTTCCTTTTTTAAAGTCATAAATACAGTGTACTGCTTAAGAAAAAAAAAAAAAAAAACAAACAAAACCAAAACACAACTTGGCCCTGTGCCATATAGCAGATATAGTATACAGGGTCCTGTGGAGGTCATCTGAAGTGCATGACCCATTTTGAATTCCTTCAGTTTGCATGACTTTGTCAGTCTTAAACTGATGATTCTGACAATATTTCTCAGCATCCCCTGCTGAACGATTAAATCTGGCTTCCTACTGCTTTTCATACTGATGTTAGCTTTCAACTTGATGAAATGAGGTCATAATTAGATAAAAAACATCCTATACATAATTATAAAATAGCACTCAGACTATCATTTGAGCTGCCTGCAGGCATTTTTAGATACCTGTTTTTATGTGTTATGTGGCTTTTCTATAATACTAATAACTCTACTTTTCCTGTACATCTTTCCCTAATTCCTTGCAGATGATGTCAGTTTACGAGATTAGTTTAGTTCTCTTAGATGTCTTTCCAGGACTCAGTGACCTCACTCTGCAGGAGTGGACACTCGGAATGTGCAAGTGTGCAGTAAACTTCCTGCCTCTTTGTACCAACTATCCTGAGCTGCTTTCTGCAAGTCCTGATGTGCAGGGGAAGGAACTGCAACGATGCCAGAAAGCTGCTCTGAAGTCCCTGATGATTCTCAAAATCTGTTTTGCTTGTGGGGTCATTCAATTATGCCTGAAATTAGTTCAGTTATTCATTTTGGTTTGCAAGTATAAAAATAGAAAATATTTTGAAATCTGGGGCTGTATTCAAACTGTAATTTGAATAAATTGAAGAATGGTTCTAACTGTGGGGTCTGGGGGCTGTTCCATTTTTACGTAAATGCTGAGACTGCAGACTTGCGTCAAGACCTCCCTGCTGAAGACTTCAAAGGCATTCCTTCCAGGCAGAGAGTTTATTCTAGAATAGTGGAAGTTCCTCCCTGAGGTTCAAAGGGTCATTGCTAGAAAACTCATTATCTGTGGGGACTGATGACTTGAGTAAAAATCTAAAAAAATAGTATGAATATTGACTGTGCTCACAAAGTGACAGGATGTGGGAATTAGTCAACAAATAGAAGACGGGTAGATGTTAGAGGGGGGC
This sequence comes from Fratercula arctica, assembly GCA_947846985.1. Taxonomy (NCBI): domain Eukaryota; kingdom Metazoa; phylum Chordata; class Aves; order Charadriiformes; family Alcidae; genus Fratercula; species Fratercula arctica. The sequence goes on from CANTUZ010000003.1 coordinate 105,736,277, forward strand.
AGTGGGTGTGTGAAAGTGGTTACAGTGTAAAGAAAGAGATTTTTTCAAGCGTGACAAAAATATTTTATCCAAAGTCTCCAAACTTGTTCTCAAAGTCGAACCAAGGCTGGTGTCAAAACTGCATTCAAAAGAACTACCAAGGAATAAGAGAAGATTCCACCTCGTTGGAAAAAAATCCGGAAGTGGTGTAAAGTCAGCCAAGTATATTTCTGTATAACTTTCTTTTTTCCTGTACTTTGTACGAGGGACAGCTATGATAACAGGATGTAAGATGCCAGATGGGACAGGATTGGAAGAATGGAGCTAAGGCAAAAAGCTTTCCAGACTTTAGCTGGCAAAACTGTGCAGAGTCATGGTATTTCAGTCACTTCAAGGTCCTGCAGGACTCGGTTATTTTCCCCTGTTCTTGGCTGTACCATTTTTACAGTGTGACTGTTTAGGATTATATCTCCTGACTGTACTCCACCAAGGGCTATTGGTAGGTACAGACTGTTCAGCACCAGGAATATCCCTGCCTCTCTAGAAAAATCGTAATTTTCTTCTCAGTAGCACTGCCTGCTCCAGATATGCAGATACTCAATTGCTTGGTCCTTGTATTCAATGTGCTCCTCTACTCACACCCACGTATGCCATGAGATTAATGGAAGTTACAGGGCGATTAACTGTGACTGTTGGGTACCACCGCATACAGTTGCAAAAGATAAAACAGCGATAGCGTAACTTGCTTGTGAGAAAAGCAAAACTTTCTGAAAGGGTGAAGCCAACCAAGAGCAAGGCACAGCACGGCTGCTACTGACCCAGTAATTTGACCTTTCTTCTTGTGCGTATTCTGTCATGAATACATTTCAGCAAATGCATGCATGTATAAAAAAAAAATCCTGAAAACCATATCTGTCAATCTATTTTCTCACAGACAAGGACAAGAAAGAAAAGATTTGACAGGCATCAATCACAGTGCCTGCCACTCAGTAGAAGCAAAATCTGTGAGAACCTCTGGAGATGAGGACCCACATATGCCAAATGCCCTGGCCGTATCTGTTATCTTCAAGCTACCTATCAGTGCTAAATCTAGGGTACAGGTTATATTTAGCAGTCAGTGTATTTAAGCAGTCAGTATGAATCCAATAAGACACAGTCCTATAGAAGAAAAAATTATGCCTATATTAGTAAATTAAGCATTTCCAGGTACTGTTGTCAGTACTACAAAATTTCTGGACTGACGACTGCTGGCACACTTTTGGCCTGAATCAACAGGCAATCTCCCCCGAAATTTCTTTGCAAAATTTGATAGTTAACATAGGGCAGGAGCCATTCCCAAAAATCAGACTAGGTGTTCTGTAGTTGAGCAGAGACTCTTTTGTCATATTTAGCCTTGGGAAGAGGGAATAGGTGCTGACACTGCCGGTTAACCAGTAGAAAAAGACGAATTCTCCGAGTACGCTGGACCACTGGCCCAGTACTGAATCAGAAGGGAAAATATCAGCAATTGTATTTCTTGCCACCTTTCATGAGGAAATGTATATTTCCTGGGCAGCTTGCTTTCTTCACCAGCACAAAATGGTTGAAATGGTATTTTTTTCATATTTTCATTTTGTTTGAACGTGTTACTGTGTTCAATAATCAACTGAAGATGAAAAGTGATTATTGACAATATATGTGTGTGTATGTATAGTTTACAGTAAGTGAAAGCAAAGATTTAACTAAAACTGTCATTTCTAGACTTTTGCTGTCAAGGAAGGAAAAAAGCTAAAAGGTCGTGCTTAAAAACAATGAATACTAGGATTGCTTTTCTGACTGTTATACCAGTAACTAGTCTCTAGTGTACCAGTAAGTAAATGGGAATGTATCTGGCTTGCAGATTTATGTTAGCCTCTCATCCTGTTAGTATCACATTTTTTAAAACAAGAAATTAGACTGAAAGTGTGAGTTCTGATTGAAATGAATTTAAATATAACTATTATCATCCATGTGAGACAATAAGTGCTTCTCACCGTACATATTTTGAGTTGAGGAAGAATAATTTTTCTTCCACTGAAGTTTTCTTACATTCTCCCTACAAGAACATAATTACACCGGGGGGGATCCTTCTTCCTCTATATTTTGGTGCCTCAACTGCAGCCGTAAGTTTGATGCAATTTTAATAATATTTGTGCTATGTAATGGCTTGTAATAGGCTCCAGAATGATTTTCCACTGTAATATGTGCTTCCCCAAAGGATTCAACTGCAAAGCATAACTATCAGCTACATGAAAAGTAACTGCCATGGAGTCTGAAGCTTTCAAAGTTAATGCTGCACTACTAAAATATGGGAGTATCTCACTTTATGACATCAAAAGCCTTCACTTTATGTACAGTACTTTAATCCCAGATATATATATTTTTTTTTAGCTAAATGACTATGGCTGCTGGTTGTCATTGTTGCCTGATTGAATGTTTTACAACTTTATTCCAATCTTTATGATTTGTTATTTTATACTTCTTTTCTACCTACTAAGGAATGAAAAGAAGTATAACTTTAAATCAACCAATTAAAATAAGTGAACTATAGTCTGATTGAAATACTTTGGATTTTTAAAGCTCAAATATTTCCCAAGTGACTTGGGAAGTCACCTGGGAAATGTAAGTGCGAGTGACCTGGATATAAGATATATGACCCACCTGCACCAAGTACAAATGCCCTTTTCTTTTAAATAATGAAGTTTAAATATTCATGAGGTTTTGATTTTTAAAAATATCTGGGTACACTTGAAAGGTATTTTGTTCTGAAAGTAAAAAAAAAAAAAAAAAAAAAAAGAATCCAGATTTTTTTTTATTTGTTAACTATCTCTTTCTTTCTTCTTCCTTCTTAGATGTTCATAAATTGACTTAGAGAAAAAAGACTTTATTTTTTCTTCCAAATTCAGCTAGTAAGTTACAAATGATCCAGATACTAATGATTTATAACATAAAATGGTGTAGCTTCTGAAAACTAGCAATGAGATGCAGTCTATGAGGATACGATATTTTAAAACAACTGTGCAAATACCAGCAGATCAACCATGATATTTCTAAAATTTTCAACTCTGAAAGCTCCTGGATGAGTTTGAAAGCCACAGGCACAGCTGATATCAACATAGCTGAAAAGTTTATTGTAAAGGATACAATTATGAAGACAGATTTATGGGCCATCCTCCTATTTGAAGTCTTAAAGAACTGAAAGACATAACTCCATGCAGATACATGGCTGAAAATTAGAATCATGTGACATGTTCTATCGTTGATCAGTAATTAAAGGGTTTTGCTTCTTTTCATTCAGCACTAGTTTCCTTCTCAATGGCCTGCAGTCATTCAGGTTGATCAATTATTCAATCATGTTATTCTTCTGTCAGTTTAGTCTCAAATCCTTTTGTGGGATCTTTTACAGTTTAATAGAGCTTATTTTCAGGTTAGAAAGATCTGAAGAGGTTAAGATCAAGATCTAACCAGACCCCACATAGCCATCCAGTATTGATTTGCAGTCTCGAATGTAAAATCTCTAACTTTCATTTGAGATCTTTCTATCTGTTTTCATGGAGGCCTTCCCATTATAACTCTATTTGAGGATCTTGTTTAGGGACATCGGTTTTCTCATTTTCCATGACAAACTTCAGTGTAGTAGCAGCTGGATCAAATTGCAAATTAAGTCTTCAGTTTTACCATTTATTCTGAATGCTCAAAATTTACATCTGTATCTACTCCATTAAAATACCTTGAAAATCTCTTGTTCAAATGGAACGAGATGCAGGACTTTCAATTGGCCCTTATTTCAGCTACCCTTCCTATAAACATGCTTCCTTAGCAACACAGGACACAAGGAATAAGAAGTTACTTACACTGATGCAATTACTTTAAATAGAATGAAATAATTCTGAAATCATTTATGTGAGGCTAAACATTTCTACAGTAAGAGGCATTACTAGGTAAATGGATGTAAAACTGCTGCTTACCTTAGCTTCAGGCCTTGCTTTCCCTAGTGTTGCAGAAAGCCCCGTTGGCTTTGATAATCATTTTGATCTTTTTTTGTACCTTGTCAATCTTTCCTGTATCTTATTAGTGAGATAGGGCTAAAAGAATTACACATAATACGCAAGATGTAGTTGTGCCATAGATTTAAGCAGTTTCAATATTGATGTTTTCTGTTTTCCTCTCTATTGGCTTTCTGATAATTCCTAATATTTTTTTTTTTAATTGCTAATGATCATTAAGTTGATGCTTTAATAGATGTATTTTTAATGTAATTATAATCTCATTCTTGAATGGGAATAGTAAATGTAGAGCCCATCACTCCGTATGTATGCCAAAGCTTGTTCAATTCCTTCTGCATTTATCACCATCCAGTCTTGGCTATCAAATTATTGCCCAGTCACTCAATAATATGAGAACTTTCTGGAATCTCCACACTTTTTTTTTTTTTAGTCATCCTGAATAATTTAATGTATCAACAAACTTTATCACCTCACTATTTGTTACTTTTCTAGCTCAAGATAATAAAAAACAGATCCAGGTACAGATCCCACTGGGACCTAATTACAAATCTCTATTACAGAAAACAGCCATTGATTCCTACCTATTGTTTTACCCTTCAACTTGGAATTAATTCAATTTGATTTTCAAAAATACTCTTAACAAAACTTATCTTTCAAGATGTAAAAGAACCTTTTTGAAAATTTAACTGCGTCTTCAACTGGAATATCAGAGGTTACTGTTGCTCATTGGGTTTTTTATCTCTTCCAAGAACTCTAACACACTTGCAAGAAGTGATTTGCCACTACAGAATCCAAGTTATTTCTCCCTTGTCATATCATAGTTATCTTTACGTCTACTAATTCTCTTCTTTATTATAATTTCAACTAACTTGATATGGAAGGTTTATTTCATTGTTTTCTTGTTTCCTAGATATTACTTTACAGTTTGACATCATATTTATTACCTTCCATTCCCCTGTTGTTCCTTTGGCAGTTCCTCTGGCTAGTCTCCTCTAGAGAATGATTCCAGCCTGGGAATCTTCCTAAGCTTACCTACACCAAGGAATTAATTTAGATTTTCTAGTATGAGCCTGTATTTAAATTTAATTTAGTTTCAATTTACCAGATACCTTGGTGTACAATATATTTCAATGACGTATAGATCACAGATTGCTTATTTGTTATATTGAAGCTTCAACAGATTAAATAAGTTGCCTAGATGTATGCAAGCATTCAGTACTGTCAGTAAAAGTTATAAATACTTATGACAGGAAGTTTCCTTCAAACTTAAAATCTGAAATGAGAAGTCCGGAACACACTGGTTAAGGAAAACAGATACCAACAAGTCTAGTTTACATGTGAATTGTAGTTTTGAAAAAAAATATTTAAGCCTTTCAGGATTGTTCTTAAAGGATGGTAATTTCCTCTTTAAGGAATCCAAGCAATTACACTGGCTTTTGAGACACCTCTTATCAAAATATTTTCCACAGGTATTTTACAGAACTGTAGGGTTTTCAGGCTGAGGCGCCTGCATTTGAGCTTTGCTCTGACTCCCTTAGGCCAAAAGCTCGTGAATCATTATGCTACGTGCCTTTTGAGGAAGGCAAGGGGGACTAATTCAGTTGTCCTGGGATGATTCATCCTCTCGTTATTCCCTTTCTATAAATAGGCACAATGGTTTTCTTTGCTCTAATTTCTTCTCAAGTTTTCCCTGTAATCCTGTAGATTTGTTCTTGGTAGAGGAGGAAATTGAAAAGGACAAGAGGTTGGCTGCTTGTTTTTTGTTTTTTTTTTTTTTTTTCAAGAAAAAAAAAGGAGGGGGAGGTGTGCGTGTGCATGGAAGACTCAGTAGGAAAGGAGAAAAGCATCAGATAATGAATAACAGGAAACCTGAACCATGTGAATAGTGGTAGAGGTAGCTGGTGTCTACAGGTGGTTTCTGTGCAAAGCTTCAGATTGTGCCTTTTGATTAGTTTCTGTTGCATGTAGTTTGATTTCCTATCCCTGTCTTCCTTAACATACAGAAACATCCCCCTTTCTGTCTTGAAAGATCTCTTTTTTCTTAATGAATCTTCCATGTTTCACAGAAATTATCTGAAGCCATAGTTTGTTTCTTCCTGTTAGTATGGACAAAGATTTCATCATTAACAGGTGCATACGTCTGCATAGCATTAATCACAGAGTCATAGAATTGTCTAGGTTGGAAGGGACCTTTCAGATCATCGAGTCCAACCATCAACCTAACACTGACAAAACCACCACTAAAAGATGTCTACCCATCTTTTAAATGTTTCAGGTTGGAGTAAGAGGGCAAAATTCACTGACTTTTACAGTTGCCAGTTTTCAAGGTGTCACTCTGGAGTGCCACGACTGGTGTCACGTATGCTTTACCCTGTGTGGTGGTAGATCAGATTACCTTAGGTTTTCATACAAATGACATAGTTGAGCAAGCTGAGAGTAGATCAATAGACAAATTTCTGCATATCAATTAAAACCTGTTAGGTGGATTCAAGTATGTTTTAGAAAGATTTTTATGTTTAAACATGCAAGTAATATCATAGACTTGTGCAGAACTATAAGACTATATATATATATAAAACTATATAATACTAGGCAGCCTTAGAGTCTTTTTCTTTCTTTCTATGGTTTGCTTTGATGGTGCCAAAAAAACACTTGAAAACAATTGACGAATGCAAATTTGTGCATCTTTTTCTTCATCTAACTAATTAAGAATAACCATTTTACTTGGGAGCCAATTGTCAGCACTAAAAAACAAATAATGCTCCAGATTTGTCATGTCCAGTAAATACATTTTTTGTGTATTTTTAAAAACATATATATAAATGTAATTTTTAAAGTGCTAATTTCAATTATGTTTTGAAAGTCCTGTGAAAAGCTACTAACTAAAGTTTTTGTAGCAACAATGACCTATGCTCTGTTTTTGTTTTCAAGGAAAATATGACCTGTGCGTGCGCTGTTGCTCTTTTTTTTTTTTTTTTTTTTTTTTTTTTTTTTTGTTTCTAAAAGATTTTCTTCCATAACCATAGATTTGTTTCACAGGAATTATTTTTTAGAAAAGAAAAATGCCTTGAAGATTTTGTGTGCGCTGTAGACCACACTGAAATTTTGTCACACCTATTAGCTGAACTTGGGACCTCACAAATTCAGAGAAACCTACTAATAAAGAAAATATTTTCTGCTTTAAAAAGAAATATGTACCATACACTATTACAGTCATCTCTTCTGTTTTCAGTGCCTCTTCAATATTTCTGGTAAATGATGTCATTAAAACCATCTGAGAACATTAATGATGAAAGCTCTTTAAAACAGTGACACTCTTGTCCTGTTCTCATCAGCCTCCTGGCAAACGCTGTTGACACAAAAGTCTAAGTTATTTCCTATGCTCATTTTTTCTGGAATAGTCAGTTTTCCAAAAACCAAAGTCATATTCTAACCTTCTATTTTTAACACTAAGAACAAAGGTCAATTTGAAGTCACTAGCCATAATCATATTTTACACTGTGCTTTAGGAACTGTAACTGAAGCATTTAGGAGTTGGTTCTGGTTTAACATATATGGGGTGTAAAGGAGAACAAGTAGTACTTGGAATCTTCTATTTAAAATATCCTAAGCATGTTGTGTGATAGATATCAGTACAGAAAATGGGCTTTGTTTTCTTTGCCTGCTATTTCCGTGGATGCCGATAGGATGTACCTAAGAAAAATATACACAAACCTTCTGGAACTTCTAAGGCTCAGAAGGATGTAATTTCAGGCTGTACATCAAGGTGACTTCCCAATCAGAGAAAGATCTATTGCCTTGTAAAGATATTTAATAGGTGAGCTGCCCACTTTTGCTCCTTTGTAAAGTCATTGATTTTTAAATCCCTCACTTTGGTGCTAATCAGTTAGCTCTAGCTCCACTGAGTTTAGCAGAAATACTCCTCACCTCAAGGCTGGCAGTGAGCTGACTAGCTGAGAGGCAGACACATGTTTTTTTTTGTGTCAGTTGTATTTGCTACAGGGTGAAGGTCACCTGTCAAAGCTATGGGGAGCACATAGGAAGAATCTTTAGTCCCATTCTCGATGTCGAGGAAGGACTACAGCGCTGGGAAAACTGAGGATACACCCCAAGAAGGCTGGCCTCAAAATGAAAGAGTGTTCCAAGGATGGAGAAGAGAGAATAATGGGAGTATGTGGGAGGGCGTGTGGTGTCTGTCAGATTCATCCTGCCTGATATCCGGCATTTATATGAGATGTTACAGAAAATAGCCCTTTCACAGTCAATGTATCAAAGTGCTTATTCAGCACTTATATGATGGATGGGATTAGTGGTCCCTCCTGCCGTATTTCCTAATGGACAGTCCTCCTAACCATTCTGTGGGAGAGAAGTGAAACAGCGTCAAATTGCAGGTTGATGACTTCTCTCTTTTTTCCTTTTTTTTTTTTTTTTTTCCCTCTCTTTCTTTCCAGGATTACATTTCCAGTTAGCTGCCCTTGGACCTGTCTGTCTCCTTAAGCCTCTTTTCTGTCTGTCTGAGATGACCGTAAATCGGATGGGACCTTGCCAGGGTACTGTGGAACACAACTCGCGCCATGAGGTAACTCCTGTCAGCCAGAAAGGCTGACCAAGAAGAGGGATAGTCACAGCTTCCAGCTCCCCAGCCTTTCCAGAGGCGGTGTGAGGCAACTGCCCTCGCAGGGCATGGAGCCAACTTTTCTGTCGGCACGGCTGTCTGCAGGACTAAGGAGCAGGATGCAGAGGTGAGTCAGCAGTGGGCCCTGGCAGCCACAAGGGAAAACCGCATTCTGGGGTGCATCAAACACTGCACAAACAGCTGGTCAAAAGAGGTGATTATCCCACTGTGTTCAGCGTTGGTGTGGCCTCGCCTTGAGTACTGCAGTGCAGCTCTGGGCCCCACAACTTAAGAAGGATGTGAAGGTCCTCGAATGCATCCAGAGGAGTGCAACAAAGCTGGTGAAAAGGCCGGAAGGAATGTCCTATGAGCAGTGGCTGAGGACCGTGGGTTTGTCTAGTTTGGAGAGAAGGAGGCTGAGGGGCAACCTCATTGCTCTCTCCAGCTTCCTGAGGAAGGGAAGCGGAGGCTGAGGTGCTGATTTCTTCTCCCTGGTATCCAGCAGTAGGACATGTGGAAATGGTTCAAAACTGGACATCAGGAAGCATTTCTTTACTGACAGGGTGGTCAAACAATGGAACAGGCTTCCTAGAGAGGCGGTTGATGCCCCAAGCCTCTCAGTGTTTGAGAGGCATTTGGACAATGCCCTTAATAACATGCTTTAACTTTTGGTCATCCCTGAATTGTTCAGGCAGTTGACTAGATGATCATTGTTGGTCCCTTCCAACTGAAATTATTCTATTCTATTCTATTCTATTCTATTCTATTCTATTCTATTCTATTCTATTCTATTCTATTCTATTCTATTCTATGGAGCAGATAAATCCCAGACACATGTAGTCTGTTGAGGAGTACAGCCTTGACTAAAGAACCCTGAAAAAACAGAAATACTGTAGCTCACTTGCAGGCTGTCTGTTATCAATGTCAAGTCTAGAGAGCCAATTAGATATACCTTTTAGTCTGTGTCCTGTTTGATGGGAGGCTGTTTATCAGTCAGCAGAGACTAAATGCCAGAAAGACCTCTTGTGAACAGCAGGAGTGAAAAACAGGAGTCTGGTTCTACATCCTGTCTTTCTTCTGGGCAATACCTACCTACTTTGTCCACAAATACCTTCTTGACCTTCTGACAAAAACTCATCCACCCTCAAAAAAATAATGAAAATGCTCCCTAGGCTCTGTCTCTTTATCTGCTCTTTCTGACAGAAGCCAACAGACATTACATGATGATGGCTAGAGGACCCATGCTTTTCTCTAGATTCTTAAAGATAATTCACAGGTCTAGCTAAAGATGTGGAAACCTGGATGTACCTACTACTTCTTTTGGCATCCAGGAAGCACCCAGGTTCATGTTCCCTTTACTGCTACCCTGGACACATCCTGGGGCATTTCTGCGCCCTTGCAGATTTATTAGTCTAGTTTGCTTTCATGACGCTGGAGAATCAATAACACCAGAAATGTCATTACAATGCTAGTTTTCTAAACGTAGAAAATTTAAGTAGGAAGGGGCCCTCTGGAGGCTATCTAGTCTAGCCTCCTGCCCAAAGCAGGGCCAGCTTCACAGTTAGACTGGGTTTCTCATGTCGTTGTCCAACCAAGTATTGAAAATCTCCAAGAACGGAGATTCCAAAACTTCTCTTGGCGTGCAGTGTTTAACCACTCTCATGTAAAGATTTTTTCCTTAGATCTAATTGGCATTTTCACAGCTGCCCCTTGTTTTCACTCTGAGGACTATAAAGTCCTCCGTAGATGTCACTTGAGCACCTTGTGATGGAACAGGCTCAGCTATTTGGTTAAAATGACAAGCAGGGAGTTAAATGACTTGTTCAAGACCGATCATCAACTAAAAGACAGAATCCAGTGTCAAGTTATGTAATTATCCATAAGACAAAAGGACATTTCTAAGCCTGTTACAAAAGAAGGGACTCAAAACAATCAAGAAACTGCAACACAAGAGTGACTTTTTTTTTTCTTGAGACATCTGTGATTAATTATGGTAAGAGTTGCTCAAAGTGTAGTTGTCAAACCAAAAAAATGTTTGAAATGTCAGTTTTTCTTTTGTTTACTCTGGAATAATTTCCAAACCATTTCCATAAACTGAGAATATATCTGGTATTTGCAAGTATTTGCTAAGTCTTTCAGACTTAACAAATTGGCCAGACTGCAATTTGTTTCTGAACTGTTCACCTCACCTTTTTACTTCTGGCGATGTCTGATTGTTTTTTCTGTCTGATGGCTGTCAAACTTTGCAGACAGTAAGATAAGACTGGCAAACAGACTGCAGTGAATAGGAAGGCAGTGACATCCATTGCAAATTCCTGAAAGTGCCAGGATTCACAAACATATTCATGAATGTTTGGCTGTTATCTGAACACCTACTAACTGGATGTAGAATTATTCCATAAATGCACTAAACAGAAATCAGTCTGGTTTTCATGGTCAGTATCATTACTGGCACCAGCAGAGTACTGGCTTGAGGTGTTAGCTGATCCCAGATTTCCTCTGAACGCAGCTCAGCCAAAGTTCTGACCAAGGTGAGAAAAGGGCTTGAAATTTTCTCTGGGAAGACAAGGAAAACGCTGATAAAGAACTTGCTTGAAAATATCCAGGAGGCATCTACCAGATCTGGAAACTTAATTCTACTGATCCCGGCCCAGAGCCCTTGCAAGTAATTTCAGATGCAAGTTGTGTTGTCCCCAATTTTTAACAGCTTTTCCACAACAGTACACCGGTTCTATTTACAAAAATAAACAAAATCAACAGATTTGCTGTGGATTGTACCTCGCTTGCTGAATTTGTCAGACAGTAGGTTAGACTCCATAGTACAAGCCAGCAGTTTCCAGTCATTTACCTTCAGAAGTAAATTAGCATTGCCACATTATTTTTTTTTTTTTTTCCCAGGGAACGGGAAGGAAGCATTATAGCTGCACTTGCTGGGATAGAAGGACAGAGATCAGTGGTAAAACATTAATGCTTCCAGGCAGGGTACTTAAAGGCAAACAAAGGCGCTTTTCAGTCTTTTAGATTGGAGTCCAGTGTCATGCCTCATAAATCCCTCAGGGTGGGGCAGACATACTGCTGCAGAATTGAGGCTGAGCACAAAATACCGGAGAGGTGTTCACAGAAAATGAGTGAAGAACAGGCAGTAAAGACAAAAAAAAAAAAAAAAAAAAAAAAAAAAAAAAAAAAAAAAAAAAAGCCCTGCTACTACATAGTAACATTTAGAATTGCTGCAGTGTTCCAAGTTCAGCTGCATTTCAGAATTTTTCTTTAAGATATTGAGGTAGCTTGGAAAAATAATAATAAAAAAACCAAACCAAAACAAAACAAAAACCAGGACTGCATACATTTCTGATTATTTCCTTCTTTCTGGTAAGTACTGCAATGTAATGGTTCTCTCCTGCACAGACAAGTGCTTAACACGCACAGTGTAAAAGCCAACAGCCATTTGTTTAAGAGACAACCTCCTGTTCCTTTGGCTGGAAATACCAGTCAGAGCACCTTTAGGTCCTGATTGTGTCACATCTGCTGCAAGATGGGGCCTAGAAGTTTAACTTTTATTATGTCTCAATGAATTCAAATTCTGTGAAGAATTTCAGCTGTGGCTAAATTTATTAAAACCTAATTCAGAACTTTATTTTTTTTTGTTCTTCCAGCAGACATGAACACATTCACTAAACTAAAGTGCAGTTGTTTTAATTCTTTTCACACTAGAGAGCTAAGTCCAAATTCAAAAGAGAAGTCTAAGTGAATTCAAGCTTTGTCCACGTAAAAATCCTAAATTATGTGTTGTAGAATATAAACAAGACTTTCATTTCATACTAATATAAAGAATGATAACTAGTAATATAGTTTTAATGTGGAAATAATATTTTTCAGGCTGTTAATATTTCTTTGATATTGTGCAAAGTCAGACATGACGAAGAAAAGACACTTGCTGTCTAGGTCACAAACATTTCCAGGCAGTAGCAGAACCCCAGTTCCTCAGTGGTGCAAAAGCTACAAAAGCAAGCCCGAGCTAAAGGATGTTCTAAATCAGCAATATCAGTTATAGGTCACTAAACAGCTTCTGTTGTCAAGATGAAAGAGGTCTGTGTCACACAGGCATGCATACACAAGCACAAGTGTCATGTCATCATAACCTCTTTATATGCTATGCCTGGAATGAAGAACAAATGTACCCATATTGCATCCTTTCTCCCCTGAGAAAAACACAAAGGGACCAGAGACATTGCTTAGTGAGAAACTACTACCACTGCTAGGTAATTTGACTTTCCCCTCTGTGTTTCTTTAACATTAAGTTAGTCCTATCACTACAATAAATAGTTCGTCTCTCTTGATGGCTTTTACACCTTTCAAATATTTGTAGATTTATTTCCCTGTGCAGTAGTCCGTAAGCTAACCTATACATACTTAGGCATTGTAATCATTCCTGTATGAAGACATGAGAAATGAGAGGCATCACGCTGCCCTAGGTAAGGCTGCTAACAGAGTACTGATGTATGGTGACCCACAGAGGGGAGGTCATCTAATGCACAACACCTGCACATTTCTGCTTATCATCTGAAACTGAAATGCCTGTTATTTTCCCCCTCTTCTCCACCCTGTCTTCAGCTCTAGGTTGCTCTGTTATTAAAGGCAAATAAATTACACTCTTTGGTATTTTGAGCTGGATTTGTTTTCTTTTTAATAAAGATTTCCAGCCCCAAATACCAAGGGTGTTTACTCAGGGTATGTTGTGTTGTGCCTCCTGCTCTCTCACTGATGAGGAGCTGCCTTCAGCAGAGATGAAGCTTGGGAGGGAATACTATGCAAGAGCAATTTTCCTGCAGACTGCATTCAGTCTCTCCAGCTCCTGGCAAAAAAAGGGGAGAAATGGAGTAAATGACTGGCCAGGGAAAAGCAAAGCATCTCAGCTGCTTGTCTGTAGCCACCTGGCTATCACAGCAGGCAGAAAGCTTAAAAAGAAGAAAAGCAAACAAAATCAAGCAGGAGAGATTACTGGGAAGCGAGGGAGCTGGACGGCATAGGTAAAAGCCTGAGCCTCTGGCTGTTAGTCAAAGGTTAGGCATGTTGGCACCTGCTGCAGATCAGCTAGTGGAAAAGAAAACCTATCATTCTAATTTACAGCTTGAGGAAATGTAGCAGGCACCATCAGGCTTTGCATCATGATGTCTGGAGCTCTGGTTTTGATCAGCTTCTATGTCACTTGTGAGCAAGCATGCTGTTATCGGTTTGTAATCCCTGTGCTGTTATTTGTAGCTCTTGCATGGGTCTGTTTTGTAGTCGAGTAAGACGCTCTGGGGTCATCACCTTGTTTCTGTATATTTGTATATTTTCTATACAGCATCTGACAGTCTTTCAAGTGCTGCACAGCTATGTAAAATGATTAACCTGGAGACTATAGTAAATTCATTTGTAAGCAAGGGTAAAACTGAGGAAGGAGGTAGAATCTCACTTTAGAACAATTTCACTGGTTGTGACAGATACAATGTTCCCATTCCTCAGCTTTGGCACCTATTACAGGCATTGGTGTTGTCTCGCAGCACGCTACAGCTGAATAAGGCCTAAGGAACTGCAAGATGTATATCTAACAGAAATCAGAAACATCTTCTTATTACCTACTTACAGAAAATGGCTAATCCAGACAAAATCTTTATTCTTTAATTCTCTGTGATATAATCACCATCCACATATAACTGATTCCCACATCTGGAATTTTAGTTTCAGCTGAGAGTGAAAGTTACAAAAGATTTCTAATGTAAGCCTTCAGTTATTATTTTGAAATCTGTATTTTGTGGCATCATAGATTCCTTTATAGTTTAGTTACTTGAGCAACAGTGATTTATTTATTTATTTATTTATTTGTCATCTCTTGCAAACACATTCAATTAGCTGTCCAGGATATTTTTCCTCTTATTTGAGTTATCTCATGTGATTAGCATGCAAGCAAGTAAAACAACCAGTAGCCTGTTCAGTAGCCACAGCTTACCCTCTTTTTTTTTTTTTTTTCTCTCAGCTTGCTGTAAATCAGCTGGTATTGTTTTCAGTAGAGTTATAGTAGCTTAAAAGAGGTGCACTGTCTAGAATCAAGTTCACTGTTGCACTGATAACTTCGTAAGAGAAAACTCATTTTCTTCTCAGGATCTATTGCGTGTTCATTTAGATATGCTTCTCACAGCTTAAATTACTCTTTCAGTCAGCTGAAAGTAGTGATGAATATACATAGATTGCCTAACATTGAACTGGGCTTGTTTTTGGAAAAAGTTCCAACCAAAAATACTTGCCCAGCTTTACTCAGAATATTTTATGTCATGCTGCTTTTATGTATACATCTATGACAGGTATAATGTTATTAAATACATATTCTGCACAGAGTAAATCAGGAAAGGAGCTGATGGATAGCAAAGAAGCACCCACAGGAGAAAACAAAACAAAACTAAAAACTGCAGCAGAGAATGGAGGCGAGCAAACAGGAAAAAAAACCATGAAATCAGAGAGTTTGGACACACAAATCGGAGAGTTTGGTTTGTGTGTCAGCAGGTCTGTGTTAACTGTCCGTGTGTGTGATCTAACCCCCAGCAAATGCAAATAGTGTTTCACTAAAAGAAGGCTAAGCCAACTTGAATTAACTTGAAGCATGAGATCATACACATGGATGGTCAGCAAAGATTAGCTGATGCACAGGATTTTATTTTTTTTCCCTTCCCTGTTTACTTATTAGGGTTTTGCCTCTTCCACAAAGGCAAATGACACTGAGGTGACTTCAGAGTTTGCCTTCTGCAGTTGTACGGGCGGTTTAGCTGCAGCTGATCAGCTCCAGATACGCTGCAGTTTGTGACCTGACATGTTTTGAGTAAGATCAGTACCGGTTTACTTCAGGTTGCTCCTGCTTATGATTTGGAGCTTAGCATCTGTGTGGGTGCCATGTGAGGAGACGGTTGAGCTCATCTAATAGCTTCTTCCTGGGAAAAGGGTTGTTTTTCCTGCTCCTAGCAATGTACTCCTGCCTCTTCACTCTGCTCTGGCATGGCCTGACCCTTTGACAAGCCAATTCACGTCACTGGGCTGGCAGAAAATGAACCAAGCAGAAAGAATGGAATATTTTTCTGTTGGTTTCATGAACAAAATTGAATCAGCAAAGAATCTGCTGAGTACAAGTAGAGCTAGTGCAGCCAGAGAAAAGAACAGGATCATGCAATCAGAAGAAGGGCTGAGGATAGAGCAACTCCTTTTAGCTGATAAATCAGCTCAGCCTGTCTTGTTGAACTGCATGGTCAGTTGTCAAGAAGCATGACAAAAGAAAGGGGAAAAAACCCTCTTTTTTGCTGCTAGTTGCGGATACCAAAAGTGGAAAAGCACTTTGGAAACTGAGGCTTAGCAGCGACTCATCTCCCAGAACCTGATCAGGAGCAAGGCACAGGCTGTGTTTGGTTTAGCAGAATTGCAGCAAAACACCAGTTCAAGTCCTCCCTGTCAGAATAAGCTGCCTGGTAGTCAATGAGGTAATTTTCTTTTACTAACAAGTATAAACCATATGGCTTAACAGGTGATTGCATTACTAAAAATAATAGAAACTCTATACATGCATTTTAGGAAGTATTTACTGTTGCCCTGTTTAACTACTACAACAGTCTGTTTCTTGGAGAGACAACCACAAGGCTGGGCAAATTACTTTCCTCTTCCTGGCTTAATCTTCATTCACTGTTTGAATTTATTACAATTTCCTGGGTAGCAAGGTCTGATTCACTCTGAGCTGGTTTCCACTAGCTGTTCCTGCTATGAACGTAGCACAGTATCTTCTGTGTTGGCCACACCAAGTAGTTGTGTCTCCTGCCTTTCCTTACAGTTAGCCACACTAGCAAACCCCTGCAGCTCTGGTTTTGCTATTTCAGCCCTTGGGAACGTACAGACAGCACTGAAACTAAGCACTTTTCCATCTTAAATGGATATTCGTAAGTATTTTCTTCTCCTGCCTCTCCAACTACAGAATTCCTGTAATGAGGTTTTTCTGTCTCATATCTTTCAAAAGACCTTTGTACAAACCTCTGACCTTTTTTTCCACCATCTTCTAGGCGCTAACTTTTGCACCATACTGTTCATCTTAGATTAAGCACCTCAGTCACATTTAGGCAGCTGGTTGACCATGATGTCTATGCACTATTCTAACTACAAGTTTTACAGAATGACTTCTTAACAGAAATAACTTCCACGCAATAGCCCAGAATGTCTAAATCAAGTTTGCCTCAGGCCTGGTGACTGGTACCTCCTATTTATCTCTTCTCCACTCAACCAGATGTCAACAGAGCATCCAGCCTTGTTTCAGCTTCCCTCCCTTCTGCTGTTCCTGGAAGGGTTTGTTTTCACGTTTGGCTTGAGCTATCAGACTTACACTTTCTCCCTCAAAACACTTTGACAACACAAATCTTACACTACCTTGCAATTCTCCTCCTAGAAATGGGATCTTTTAATAACCAGATTGCTGTTTCCAGTTTTGTTTTCTTCAACAACTGGATTGCTAAATTCTCTTGTTTACACCATGAGAAGGAAGCAGTGCAGACAAAAGGAATAAGAGAATTAGGTGCACGTTAGTAGCAGAGAGCACCTGCTTGTGAAAAGCCAATTTTGAATAGGGTTAGTGGGCTTTAACTTGTTTTTCTGAGCAGGATTAAAATCAGCCTGAAAAGGGTCTTTCAGTGCCCTGAGCAGAAAAAGTTGGAGTTTCAAATTACAGCAAATGCAAAATAAAAATCACACAGCTTTTTGAATGTGATAGGCACTCCCCAAAGTGGAAAAAACTTGGGTTGAAATAATCTACAGCTTTGCAAATGCTTTGTAAACATACTCGATATTCTTGAATGACAGAACTTTGCTTTTATTTTACATATGCCTTTCCTTTTCAACTTTTCCTTAGGTGAAGTCTTTCTTTAAACTTGCCTGAATACAAATTACTTCTGTTATGGTAAAAGAAAATGAGTGGTATTTTTTTGTCTTATTAACTGATATTCACGTGTTTAAACGATGTTTATGTGGAAAAGTCACACATATGAAAATTCATTTAGCTTTTGAAACAAGGAGTTTGATGACCAAGAAAACTCCTCCTTTGGAGATCAGAATTGAACTTGTTATATATACAAGATTCAGAAGAGACAGGGTTAGAGAGGAAGATATGTTTCGATATGGTGCAAAACATTAACTAAAGCCAAAGCAAGTAGCACTATCTCCAGAAGAACTTCCTGTGATAGTGTCCATTGACTGTACCTTAGAAATTAGTTATCTCAGACTCCTGAAGTAGAATTTTACCCGCATTAAGAAATAGCCATTTGTTGTTTCCCTTCTTAGACTTCTGCAGGCAAGTGTTTGATTTCCGAGAAATAGTCAATGTTGTTTTCCTCAGGACTTCACAAGTTCCATCAAAAATGTTCTGAGCTAGCTCCTAAGGTGCTGCAAATTGGCATAATTACACTGGGGAGAAAATATATATATATATGACCAGCACTGATTGTTTACCTTCTCCTTTAAAATAGACTTGACTATTGCCATATGTTTGATTAAGGAAAAAAATTTGCTTATAATTGATTTCACATTTCTCCTGAACATCCTTATCTAATGCAAAAACCTATCCAACTCAATCCAGGACCAGATCCAACAGTGCCTGCTGGACTAATGGCTGAACTCCCATCAGCTTTAATGAACTTAGAAATAAGCCCATGAAAACTAATAGCTAATTTCTTAAATCATTATAATTTTACTAAACAGGTACTTTTTACCCATTCTGTGTATATTTCATGTAATTTTGTATCATATTATTATAATTCTGCAGCACATTATGATTATATTAGAAAAAAACATATATTTTTTTTCATCACTGGTTTCACTTTTTCCCTTAATATAGTCTGGAGGTCAAGGCTGATGCAAATGTCTGCCAACTTCTTTTGCTTCAGCTTCAGTATTCATTATGGTTTTCTGAATCCCCTTCTTTATTTCTCTATCTCTTAATATCATTGGAAGCATTCATCTCTTTTGGCTGTTCCACCTCTTTATACTCTACTACTGTGAATCTGAATTGGAAGGCTAACTCCTACTCCTGGCAAATGTTGACCCTAGGGCTAAGCGTTTGAATTTGCAGCACTGAGTGTTAGAATGAGTGTGAGACCAACCTTCACACTTCAGAAACTTGCCAGTTGGCAGGTTACACTGCCTGTCTGTTTCTCATTCTGTTGTGCCCTCTGCAGTCTGCCACCCTGCATCCCACAGTCTTTTTTGTCAACAATTTGTCAACCTAATTGTTTGTACCTGAGAAATTGCCTTATGACCCATCAACAAGTATTGAAAGCCACAGAACAGCTGTCCCAATGAGATAAAAGTTTCCAATATGTTTGGCCAATGAAACATAATTGGAAATATTTCTTCTAGGTTAGCAAACACTTATGAAAAAAGGGGGTTGTGTGGATTTGCTCCATGTAGTTTTGTGCTTTTGCTATATGATTCAGTGATTTTATACAACTCATTAAAATAAATTGAAGTGATTTAGTATCACAATAGAAGAATGTACTGTATTGCTTCAGGTTCTTACAGCTCTATATCTTAATGATTTTTAAGTAATAATTGGGGAAAGCTAAATTTTATGGGGTACTGAACCTCCATTTCTTGATGACATCTTCTGTACAGTATACTTCTGGAATCATGAGTAGAAAAAGATCCCGTGGTCTTGTAGGAGCCTCTAAATGTTTCCATGGAGCAAGCAGCTGGATTGTTTTGTTGGGGTTTTTTTTTGAAGAGAAAGTTCAAGACTATGTGTGTATTAAACTCTGTTGGAGCTTGGGGAGTGAATCAGTTCACCTTGAATCAGAAGATGAATCAGAAGACACCTTGTAACTGCTCAGCTGATTCACTCTTACAGTTCTTTTGACTGTATCTCCAACAGTGCTGATGGAGTCTTATGGTGTCTGAATGCCGCAACAGGCTGTCAAGAGAGATTGCAGCGTCTCCATCCTTGGAGATATCCAAAACCTGACTGGACATGGTCCTCGGCAGCCTGCTCTGGCTGATTCTGCTTTGAGCAGTGGGGATTGGATTAAATGGTCTCCAGATTTCCCACCTGAGTAATACTGGGATTCTATGAAACTAATCTACTTTGTTGTTTCTTTGTCTTCCACTAAGAAATGCTGAGTTTAGACTTTTAGTACAAGTGGGTTGATACACAAAAAGCAGAACTGGAGCAGAATTTAAAAGGTTTTCGTCAGAGTAAAAGACCATGGTGCCACTGGGAATCCAGACCAGCATCTGGAAGCAGTTCGGCTCAGCACTTCTGCCTGCCTGGATGAGGAGAGCCCTCAGTGATTCACAAGAGTCTTTGGGTCTTTCTATAATTGTTTTTCATCCTTACTCACAGCTCCAGAGTTCATGTGCCACCATATTAAGATTTTTTTTTTTTTTTTCAGTTTCCTTTTCATGTTTTGCTTGGGTTTTTTTTTTTG
Source organism: Fratercula arctica (assembly GCA_947846985.1). Lineage (NCBI taxonomy): Eukaryota > Metazoa > Chordata > Aves > Charadriiformes > Alcidae > Fratercula > Fratercula arctica. The sequence continues at coordinate 105,756,373 of CANTUZ010000003.1, forward strand.
TTTTTCTCCAGAGGATACTTTGTAAATGATCAGAACAGCTCTGCCTTGGACTACGTGTTACTGCTTCTCTGCCAGGTGTGCTTCTTGAATTCTTTAACAGGCAGTCAAAGTTTCTGTGCTTTTCTAGCTTTTTAGAACAGTAACTGAAGATCTGCAACTGCAGTGAGGGCCCTTATAGAAAGATGGTTTCTGAGGAGTCCTTCCAACTGTGCCAAGTTTAGGAAAGCTGCATTTGCAAATGCCAAAAAAAGCCAAGAAAGAGGTAAGATTCATAGTTGTATTCAATAAGGACTTTTGGTCACAGTTTCTAGTTTTAGGCAGAACTTCCTGAAGCCTTGGACGAGTGGGCACAACCACGAGAACACTGTAATTCAAAGTACTTTTCACCAGCTCTGCTTCTACCTCCCTGATCAGCTTTCCTTTTAGAAAAAGGCCAGGAAAAAAAAAATCTCCCTGATTACATTCAAAGCAGCTGATGCACCAGTTCCAGCTGGTTCCAGAAAACCCTAATAATCCTTTTGTAAAAAGAGTCTATGATCCTTTCTCTTTCTGAAATGCTCTTAACAAAGGAAATAAAAGAGAAAGGAAGGTAATCACTTGGCCTTGAGTAGGACACTTTACAGCCATTGCCCTTGTAACAGTGCTGCATGTGATGGGTGCGCAGCTTTACTTTGGGAAGTTGGCTGAAAATACTTAAGCATTTTGCATGGGCAGATGGAATATGTGGCCATTTTTAAAACAGGAGCAAACGTATGAATTTAATTACAAAGTGATTTGACAAGCACTTGTTCACTCCTTGCATAATTTTCTAAAGAAATTTGGAACAATTAATTGTTTCTGAGATGATGTTAAATAGTTTTTATAGACGTCTTTTTGTTGTCATTTCAGAAGCTTTATTACAAACTTCAAGAAAGGTGTTTTGGTTTTGTTCTACTATTGTATGCTGACCACTTTGTAAGCCCTCAAAGTATGCACACATTTAAAAACAATCAGGAAAAAAAGCAAGACTAAAACCAATTTATTATACATTTTACTAACTACAGGTGTTTTGTCCAGATGGGGCTCATTGGTGACCAGATAAACCATTCAGACAATCATGAAAATCCTAACCTTTGACTGGAAATTGATGCATCTGTGAGAAGAGTGTCAAAGTTATGATTTGAAGTGTATGTGGTTAAAACCAGACTTTTTGAATCTATTCATGTAGGTATTAAGCAAAATGGCTGCCCTATGAAATAAATCTTCTGTTAACAGCTATTAATCCCTGGGAATGCCTGATACTGCCCAGTCCTACCCTGGGCACTAAGAAATCAGAGATGCTGTTCAAGCATTTCCTCTCAGTGAAATTGGTGGTTCTGGAATTTTTTTTTCCTTATTTAATTTAAAAAAGAAAAAACAACTCAAAATGTAATCTGCAGTGCTCTTCTCACACTTTTGAAAGTGAAAGGGAGATCTTGTTTACACCTTGTATATAAGAGGACAATGCTTCTACTGTTTGTCACGCTGAGACTCTGAGAGCTTGTAAGTTATTTTCATATGTGTATTCATTCATTCATTTTAATATCTTTACCTTCTTACTCTTTCTAAATTAGGCTTTACAAAGCTGGTGGCAAAATATATTAAAAAAACCTCTATTTTAACAATATCTGCTCCATTATACTGAAATTTCTTTCAATCCATTTTTCTAACTGTGTATAATCAGAGGAAAGAAGGAATCTTCATAAACTTGTTCCTATTTTATCAACATTGTCTTATCTCCATCCCTGGAAGTGCTCAAGGCCAGGCTGGATGGGGCTTTGAGCAACCTGGTCTAGTGGGAGGTGTTCCTGCCTGTGGCAGGGGGATTGGAACAAGATGATCTTTAAGGTCCCTTCCAACTTAAACCGTTCTACGTTTCTATGATCCTCCTTAGCGATGCAGAAGCAATTTCAACCTCATTGTATACTTCATGTGTACTCAAAGTAATCTTTCAAATGAAATACCTACTAAGATTTCCCCTTAACCGTATATCAAAAAAATTAATCTATTTCTCTATAGTCATATCTGGGCTCTGTATTAAAATATTCCTGAACTAACTTTTCCCCAAACCTGTGTATTGGCAGATCATCTCAATCTTGATGTAGATAACAGCAACAGCTTTTCAAAACATTCACAAGGAAATCTGAAGTGATGCAAACTTCAATTACGTTGTTTCATAAGGAAAGAAAAGGAAAGAAAATGCAGACTAGTTTTATCTAAAGCTATAAAAAAGGTAATGAACCTTTACATTCAAACCTGGAACTAATTTCATGTTAAATAAGGCACAGCTTGTAATGTTGCAAATTCTTCAGCACAATACTTATTCAGCTCCTCAGAGACACATTTCCCTCTCTGGTTTTGGCACTTTTAGTAGGGAGTTGGAAGTGTCAGGACCCTGAGAGCACCCACTGGCCTTCGCTGCCCTGACCAGCCCCAACTGGGATGCGTGCACACACAAATCATGTGAAGTCCCCTGCGAGGACAGATATTCTACTGCAGGCGTGCCAGGGTGCCATGCTAAGGGCCCAGGCAGTTTTGGGGACAGAGCTCACTTGCTCCCACTGGCTCACGGTGTAGACGGAATGAACGTGTGCTGTATTGCACCTGACAGTGCGAAGTGATATTGTTATACACGTTTACAAATGGAATTAATCTGCTTTTTTTTAATAAAAGAAATTTAGCAAAGAAGCTACCTTCCAAGTGTCCCACAAGCAAAGGCTGACTTTTCAATGACAAGTGCTTTCTTTCTTTTACAAAAATTGTTTTATTATCAAAAAAGTTATTTTTAAATCAACTAAAACCCAACCATATACTTTCCAATTTTGTGGTTGAATACCTAGTGAAACCTAATGATTTGAACAGACGCTTTTTGGCTCTTATTTGAGAAAAATCTAATTTAATCAATAAGAATTTTTGGCAAAAGATTTCCAATTAATTGTGCTAAACTCTGCAATTTATTTTTAAATCAAAGGAAAAAAAGAAGCTTTTTTTTTTTTCTTTTTTCTTTTTTTTTTCTTTTTTTAAAGAAAGGTGTTGGGTTTTTAAAGCCAGAAAGAGATGCCAAAAGTTATGTATCTGACAACCTTGATATCGAATTCTACCATGTAGGTGGTCATATGCATGACTATTAAAGTGCTATTATTTTGGAAAACATAGAGTCTTGACCTTCACAAACATTTAGTTTGATATATTTTATAATGCAGGACACAGATTTTTGATTTGTGTATGAACTAAACCGTCCCTTCTTAGAAAAAAAAAAAAGTGTATTTGATTAAAAATAAAATCCAGAACAACCTTCCCAGTAACAGATAATTCATGGAAATCAATACTGAATATTTTTATTTCTTATTTAACTTCATTATGAAACAGCACCTCTTATTTTTGGAATGGGTACGAGTTTAATGTGACTCACGATTTTTTACGTGACTCCTTTAAACTCTCCCTAATTTACCATTTTGATAAAGCACTCCAGTGTTGTGTTGTGGCAGTAATGACAAATGCTAGTAGTAGCGCCATTTTTCTATTTTGTGTCCTGTTCATACAGATGATGATCATGCCATCTCTCTTGTCTGCAGCATTTGGTATAGGGATCTCAGGTTCTACACATAACCCACAAAGATCCTTAAAAGTCTTGCCATCCTGTCTCAGGATAGGGTCCCTATCCTGTGTGTTTGACTTGCGTGCTCTGTGTGACCTCTCTTTTTTGTTTGTAGATGGATAACTTTACACTTGGTAGTAAATATGTCAAATGATAGCTAATCCATCACACCTTTATGTAAACTGTTCTAATGATTGATTACTATTGATGTTAAAAATGTTTGGTTTATTTCTAGTCTGATTTGATCTGCCCTCAGATTCCAACCTCTACAGATTATGTCCATCGATAACTCAAAGACATTATTAAATCACATCTTTTTCTCTCATGAACAGCTTGTAGAGCAGAAGTTGAATGAGGGCTGGTCTTTGGAACTGTTATAAGACACTAATAGGATTAGAACTCTCTACATGCAATTACTTTTTGAAGATACATCAGTGAGTTTTCAACTCACTCAATACCTGTTGATTGATTTTTACCCATTATTTTAAAATGTTAAAATACTATGAACTACTAATTAAAAAGAAGTCAGTGTTTATCAATCAGATTTTTCTCATTGTCTGGAATTTAACGTGTTTTCAGGTTTCCAAAAGTCATTTTAACAACACAGAGACCTCTTTTCCTAGTTCTTCCTGAACTCTTGAAACTTAGTAATAAGATATGTTGATTTTGAACTGTACCATTCTTGTCTTTGTTGCAGAATCCCTTTTTTGCCTGAGTCTTAAAGGCTCAGTGCTCTCCTGGCTTGGATATCTGCCTGCTCCCTCTAAGACATGGTAATATCAGCAAGCTCTTTCTGACCTTCTAATTCAATATCAGCCTAGTCCCTCTGTCAATTAAGATAGGCTAGGGGGTCATTTATTTCATACTAATAGCATGATTCCTCTCCTCTCTGCCATGCATTTGGACTGCTTCCAGTATATTTTCTCCTTATCGTGTGTGAGAGCAGAGTGAAGGCTAGAAGTTTAAGTCATCCCCCGAGCAGGCAGTGAATCTCTATAAAGTTTCTTTGTTGTCTTTTTAAGGCCAGAGATTGGTTCTTTCAAAGGTCCTGACTACAGTGGGTAAATTGTCTGCTTGTATTGCATTTAAAGATTTGCAATTTGACAAGCCTTGTTAGATATCGACTTGAATGCTATAGGACCTTGAAACTTATGTACACAAAATACGCTCATCCCATATTCTTCCAACAAATCTATGGGTAGCTCTGAGCAGGCAAACAGAAGTTTAAAACATGTAGTCAAGTATGAAGAACAAGCACATTTTATTTGCAGAATGAATGATAGATGCATAATAGTGTTAAAATGCGAAGATTTGATATGACAATAAAATGAAACTTCTGGTAGTATTCATTCTCTCAGAATTAATCAGCAGTGTGAAATTTAAGTTGGCTGTCTGCAACCTGTCTGTTCTGCTGATTTTTTTTTTAATTGCCTATTGGTTAATGTGAGGAATCAGAAGGACATACGGAGACAAAATTCAATAGTCAGGTGAGCAGCTCCCTTTCTGTGATTTAGATGACACAGCAGAGTGACTGATGATAAGTGAGAGTGAAGTGACATTTTAACAATTTTTTTAATGTTAAAATGTCCCCAAGTAGGCTGGATTCTTACATACTCCTGGCTGTTTGACGTCTCTTGTGTGAAGAAAATCTGTGGTATGTCTTAAGCGGTGAGAAAGTTGAGTTTAGTGTTGTCTGGCATCACTGTTGCATTGCAGTGTGATTGAAATACGATAGTGAATCTGGCCCTGAGACTGCATATTTGCTACAGACAGTTTAAGTGGACTGAAATTATCTTCCAAGAACGATTTTTATGCATCTTGGACTTGACTGACATCATGTGCAATTATCTACTCCAAAAATTTCACCAACAGCCAAAGTCCACCAACATGGACTTCCCTCTGGCACTTACAATATTTGTACCTATTTTATGCCAGTATGATTATTTTAGTTGTAAGGTGCCCCCACGCCACACTTTTTTAACTATTAATGTAAACATTGAGTCTGAATGTGGAGTTTGGAAAGGGGTCAAAAGAAAGTAGGCTCGGATTTGTCACAGGGGTTGTACAAAGAAGTGATTGTGCCCCTTTCTGAATGGGAGTGAAATCTCATCAAACTGAGAAGGCGAACTCCCTGTGCATGTGGAGATCTTGTTACTGCGCTACTTCAGCTCTTACCATTGCAGACCACCGGGAAGGGAGCTCCGAGTCACTGTCATTGGGCCCTTTGGCCTCCCTGCTGACTACAGGTGAGTCTGTGCTTTCTACGTCTGTGCACGTGTCTTTTTTTAAATGTATGCACACTGGGAAGTACAAGGAGACTATGATACCCTTTTAGTTTTAAGAAGCATTGAGATGGGAAATATGAGAAACAATTACCCAGAATTAATTTCACACTGTGTTAAGCCTGATTTAAGAAAAGAAATCTGTGTTTAAAAAACACTGGGATTTCTATTTGAAAACTATTGTATGCTAGTTCTCACAATTAGTCTTTATATTATCACTGCAAATAGGAAAAATAATTTTGAGACAGAAAAGGTCAGAATGGCAGCTAGAATTTCCTTTGTCTACAAATCACACTGCTGTGTTTTTGTTTTATTCATTACTGTTCTAGCATCTTTTCGTGTGTAAAATTACACTTGATATATGGTAACACAGTAGGAAATTAACTCTAGAATAAACCAAAATAATTCAGAAGTCTCTCCAGTGAGGACAGTGAAGCAATGTCATTGTTATTAAGCTGAGAATCAGGCAGAAAACATCTTCTCCAGAAAGGTGTAATTTATTAGCTCGATCTTTTGAATATTTATGGTACAAGTTAGATTATTCATATGCATTTGGTTTTAATCTTGCAGCCATGTTCATTTGAATGAAATTAATTGCTTGTGTAGTATGCGTAGTGAGGATAAAAATGTTAGAATCATAGTGAAATTAGGAAACATTAGGAAACATAGGAATCATCCATTACAGACTGACCTGAACACACTGTCTTCTCAATTTCATCAACTTCAGAAAATTATATTAGATGCTATTTCTTTGCATACCACACAGCATTATGGGTGAAATTTAGTCTCCCTGCACCTAGAATTTTCAGTTCACATATTTTCAGTCCATAGATGACAAACACTATGGTATTGACTTGATGTGACCTTCCGAACTTCCTCAGGTGATTATATGAAACTTATTTCAGGAGACCTTTGCTAGATACCTAACATGTTAATATGTACTAGATCTAAGGCAGACTGGATTGCTAACTCTTACTATTCTGCTAGGATCTAGAAAGTGCAGACTATAACCTACTGTCCTAGTGTTTCTTGATAAATAATAAAGTCTGTGCCTGTAAGACCGTTTCTCCTCATAGGTTGGGGTTTGAGTGGGTTGACAAGGTAGCAGGATGAGTAGAGAAGAGTTTGGAAATGGCAGTTTTACCTTTACCCTTGTCCCTTGCTGTGTTTGACTCAATAATGAAAGGTTAAATCAGGAGTTTTACTTGGAAATCAGAAGTCAAATATGGAAGTTAAGGAAGAAACTTTTACTAATGTATCCCTAATATGCTAGTGCTAGCTGAAACAATTGCCAACTCACACAAAAGAACTATTTTTTAGACAACAATTACCTGCACAAGTTTAAAGCTGCAAACTGGGTAGAACAGTCCCAGCACATAATATCGCACAAGCCAAACATTTAAGTGTGAATATAATACATGTACATATAATTATTGCAGCCATGTACTAGTGCATTTGCACTTGCACACATGAACATTTATATTATATGACTACCTGGAGTGCTAAATTATCTGTTTGTGTGTGCTTTTGCTTACCAGTGTGGCAGTGACTGTGGGTTTTCTAGTTATTTATGAAACAGACAAGTGGTTTTCACTTAATCTCTGTACTTTCCTACCAGCAACTTGCAGATGGACACTAAGTGTTTTTACTTCATTTTAAAAAGCACTCCTGAATTGTTTGGGAGTTCACCTATGAAAGAGAAGACTTTATCAGTGCAGCTGGATGTCTATGAGGACCTTATGCTACCTTCAAATTGAAAAGTATTATGTTATCCTGACTCTGGAAAAGAAAAGTTCTTGTACGTGTAACCCAGCATGAAGGCCTCCAGCACTGTCTGACAGCAAAGCCCTCTGGCATTCAGAGCACAGAGCTCCCCATTGTCTGATATCCCAGAAGGTGCCTGCTGAGGATGAAGACTCAAGCACCCTTTCATTTCATGAACACTATTTTTTTTTTTTCCTTTTGCTGCTTCTTACAGATACTTTCCTGCCTTTTGCTCTTGAAGGTCCTCTAACTAGGCATGGAATGGACAACTAAATATCAGAATACAGTCAATGACGCTTCATTCATGGGGCTTGAAATCCACCCATGATGTTTCACACCATTCTCTTCCTCCACAAATCAGTTGATTTTAACTGGCAAAATTAACCAGTTTAGGACAAAAAAAATCTGAATAGGAATCACAATGTCTTGCTTTAATTACTTCTCTGCAGAAAATGCTTTGATTGAATGAGTTCTCAGTTTTGGCAGTACATGTATATTTGTTATTAAGACCCTTCTTTCATTCTCAGTAGCATTGTGCATGCAGTATGGATTGCAAGGTGAGTGGGCGTTGCGCTGTCACTCGGTATTTTTGTGGGTGATCACCTACTTATTCACAAAAAGTTACATTAGAAAGTAGAATGGCTAACACTGGAGTGAGGGATAAACCCTGAAAGATGAAAACAAGACAAATCATGTGGTTATTTCTTTGTGTGTCACCATTTTTGCAGAATGAGCAGCATGGGAGTTGGTGAGGCTTACAGTAACCTAAAAGTAATTCCTTCATGAGTTGGAGAGATACTGCAAAGGAAGCAGCACCGTCAAGGAGAAACTGCAAAGAATGGCAATTATAAATGTCCTTGACTAATGGCTAGCGGTGAGATAAATGTCTTTTTCCTTGCCTCATTCTGTGCATATTCCTTTCTTCTGAAATAAAACTGTTTTGCGTGCCAGCCAAGGGGCACAGTGTCTTTTTGCTTTTTGCAGCTGAACGGTTGTGTTTATGTCATGCATCTTAACTTGGAAATCATATGAAAATACTAGGTGTTTGATGAAGGTCAGGGATACAAATAGAAGAAAACCTGGCAAATCTGCCAAGACTTTGCCAATGAAGAGGGATCTTTTAACTTTTAGTTGTTGCTTGCTTTCATCTCTCTGAAGATCAATGTTTAAATATTACACTAACAGATTTGTGAGAATTCATGCTGCATGCTGCTCCAGCCAGCTTACAGAAGATCTGTGTTGCATTTATAGTAAAGCCTCTACTAACTTTTGAGATCAGACTTTTAAAGCATAGTAGGATTTTTAAAAGTTCTTTCTTGATTTAGGTAGCTTCCCTGGAAATACACAGAGGCTGTCATCAAGAAGGGTTTTCAAATGCTGATGCCTATCGTGAACCTCAGATTCCAAAAGCTACCTGAAAATCTGATACTTAAATCCTCAGGAATCTTTTGCAGCTGTCACTGGCATTGTTACTTTATGTGTTCACTGCCTGTATCAATAATACGGTAGTTCATAATTTGCCTTCTTTAGGATTAAAGGGCTCCTTGTGCATAATTTATTGTATAACTGAAGAATGGTGCTATATTTATTTTCTGTATACATAGATAAATTGAGGATTCATATATATATATATGAATATATATAGCTGGTGAATATAACAAATTTATTATATTATTACAGGTTTTGGTTTTTTTTTTTTCCTTTAGGTAGAAAAAATGCAAATAAATTCTGTCAATCTTTCCTCCTTTTAAAGCAAATAGGCATGAAAATGCATGAAGAGGAGATAAGTCTGTAGTTTAAATGTATATGTGCGAGCAACTGGGAAATACAAAAGGGTCAGCGCTGTTTGAGATGTGGTGAAATAGATTAATATGGGAATATATCAAAGCAGTGGATGCAGAGAAGAGGAGAGTGGAAAGGAAAAAAGACTACTAGAATAGAAGCCTTCGAAATACTGAAAAATAATGGAAAATGGTACATGCACGTTTTATGTTCACTCTGTTGTCTGCCTCTTCAACGGATGGTATTTAATAGACAGATGGGGCTGTTGACCAAGGCCAAAATACTTATGATTTTCTTTCTAGTAAATAAAGTGCTTGCTATTTAGGCTTGATTTTTATTCCAGTTACAACGAGGCTTCCTTTCAGTGATGCCAAGAAGTGCCTGATTTGCATGTGTAAATTCAAGATTAATATGAGTGCACTCTGTTAGATTTATTAATCTGTTGTTGCCTATATAGAATGTATTGTCATTTTTCCTTTTATGCTTTTGTGTTATATCCTTAGAAAATTTAAGTACACAGGCTATTTTTGTCAACTGTGATTATGTGTTTTTGCATGATTTTAAAATATGTATTAAAAATAATTTTATTTTAAGAGAATCCATAAACTTCCATGGTTTTTCCTTTCTTCTTCTTTTTCCTTTTTTCCTCCTGGGCTTAAACAAAAGCAATGCAATTGTTTGCATTCAATGAATACACAGTATTTTGAGACTCTGTCTCTCAAAATAGCTATTCAAATTGGAATCCTGTAGAATTTTATAATTGCTCTGGACCTCTGAGTCATCTGCAGAAATATTTTTAATGATCAATCGACCATAAAACTCATAACTTTTATTTGAAGTCCCTCATCAACAAATTGATTCTATATTTCCATATGGTTAAGGAAAATATCCTTCCAGTTAGGGATTTGCTTTAAAAGGTGAAGAAGTAGGGAAACAAAGAGCTATTCATATTTGTAAGGGTGAAACACCCTACATTAACAGTGCAATAAGATTATTAAAAGTGAGTATTTGATTAATTTGCAGTGCACCCCTCATACACATGATCACAGCTTCCATCTTACAAAGTGAGGGATAAAACAATTTCCTCCCTTGCATGCAATTCCCTCTTAGCACAGGATTAAAGGCTTATACAAAGAGGCAGGGCAAAATTCATTAACTTGGCAACCAAACAGTTTTACCAAACACTACTGATGCTGAAGCTGGAATATATGTATGTGTAACTTAGAAACAAATTTCACATTTTAGCATTAGTGGCAGGTGAGCTGCATTGGTAATTCCACCCTTTGCAGCCTGTCTAAAATAACTATATGTAGCTATTCATGCATGTAATTCAGCTACCTGATTCATTAACATTTAAACAGTCTGTTAGGCAATGACCATAAATTAGATGCCCTACAGATTCTTGGCAAAATTTTGCTTAACAGCCATTGATACGCTAAAGCCTTGTCAAGAAAAAAAATACTTACATGCTATGTAGTAACAAACACGTGTTTTATGTTACTTCAGACTATACCCTTTTAAGGATGGCATCTAGTATCACTGGGGCCTACCATATAGAAATATGGTGATTATATTTCTATATTATATATAAGGAGGCAAACAGAACTGCACTTAATTGCAGGTAAATGGTGGTGGGATTATGTGTGTCTGGAAATGGCCAATGATACAGGGTCTGATCCAGAATACTTTTAGAGCGATTGAAAGATTCCTATGGGTGGAAGAAAAAGGACTCCACGAGCCCCCACCAGAGAGCTGAAGGGATTCCCACTCCCCTGAAACAAGTGAGCACTATTATGTCTCCAGGACACAAACCAGAAGATTGTGGAAGTAGCTGGGAAAATTTCATCCTGTTTTATCCCCCAAGAGCTGCTATGCCCATTTCTTAGCCGCCAATTTAAGCTGTTTAGAGTGCTGCACTATGGCAGTGGTGGGTAGATGTTACCCCAAAGCCACTCACTGTGGATCGTTCTCCCTGCTGTCACGGCTCCTTCATGGCTGTGCCTTCACCACTGTGTAGTACTTCACACTTTGAACTCATCTTGGTTAGGACCGTTCACAACACCTTCCTCTTCCCCCATAAATATGTTCACTTCTGGCAACGAACCTCAGCACCAGGCTGAAGAGTATAGAACTGGTCTTGCATACATTACAAAACCATGTGTATATGCTGCATACCCTGTGTATTCGTCCTGTGGCAGGAGAGCACATGAAGCAGTTCAAGGACGCAAAAATCTAATGGGGTACTGGTTGAAGTATGGCAGAGGATGTCAGACCTGGAATCGATATTGTATGCTGTAAAAGACCTTCAGATCAGCTTCTGAAAACCGTACTGAGGTGCTTTTTGAGGAAGAACTACTGGGTTTGCTTCAAAAGAACCCAGGATTAATCCAATATCTTTCCAACACGGGTGATGAGGGGAATGGACCAGGTCCTTGGATCTCAGGCTAGTTCAAATTTTGACTCATGAAAAGAATAATATGAAGATTTTCACATTTTTATGCCCATTGGGCTTTAATATGTGTGTCATGATACAGTAAATACAGAAGCAACACCATTTTAAAGGTAAAAATGGAGAAGAACAATTTCAGGGAAACAAAAAATTCTGTCATTCCTATGTAATAAATATGACTATATTTTTTGTGGCTTGCAACCAGCAGACCAACAGCAGAAATAGTTTATATATACACAACAGGTGCTACTACAGTGCCAGTTCTGGAAACAGTTTCTGTGTGTTTCAGGAGCCTAATTATGCTAACTGTAACGATAATTGCTTTGTTACCAATCACTCAGTCAAATAGATCTTGCTTGCCCAATTGGTATATTGTTATCCCACAATAGGATTTTAATTTTTTTCCTCAAAAAATGAACTTGTGAACTATTGGTAGGTTCAGTGTTTGGTTATGTTTGTTTTTTCTTTTTTAATAGTGGAGGAGGTTCTCACATAGTTTTCCCATGGGTGTGTTTGGACAAGCTGAAACTATGAACAACTGAATTAACTTTGCCTTTGGAGAGATGGTTTTGGTGTTGGTCATGCAATGCACTTCCATCTTGTGATGGCCAGCCAGTGGATCAGTTGCGGTCTAAATAAGCCAAGATGCTAGGGGTGTTTCAAGATAATATTTTTTTAACTATTCAAAGAGCAAGCCGGAAAATATGCGTTGGGAATCCACCTGACTCGCAGCTTAATGCCCTGTTCCAATGTCATTAACAGCTCAGCGTGTTGCCTGTCATGTGGACAGACAGACTGTCCCACAGGCTACGTGCAAGGCCCTTGGTTGGACTCAGGAAAGGCAGATTTAAAAGAAATATGGTCTCCTCACAACTCCCAGGAGGTCAAACCAACTGATTTTACTGATACCCAGGACAATATTTCTTGGCAAACTCTTTGGGAAAGTATGGCTCTGTGGATGGGGCTTGGTTCAAATACATATTGAAACACCCAAATTAGGAGTTTATTATTGCCTTTAAAAGAGAAATTGCAACTAGACTCTGGAAAAGTCATCACTGTTTTTTTATAACCTCTTAGATGCCACACAGGTTTTAGACTTGGAAACACTAAAATAGAGAATTTTTAAGGGCATAAGTGATTTTTATTTTCATAGTCTTGAGGATTTTTCCACAGTCCTTTAATTCTTTACTGCTACCATGAATTTGCATAGCTCTATTTTACTGAATTTTTTTGAGACATTTCAAAATATAAGAAATGAAATAACTTTTTTAATTACTCGGATGTTATCGGACATCTTTATTGTCGTGTACACTAAAACTGTAGATTGCTTTGGAAACTGCTGTAATATTTTGGGGGGAAATGTTCTGGAGAAAAAGAAACATGTTTGCAATAACTTATTGTGACTTCTTTTCCTCTTTGCTTTCCTAGCTATTGTAATTACAGTATTGATTAACTCTGTATGATTAGTCCATTTCTAAGTCAACATAACTTCTTTTGACTGGTTAAATCAGCAATCAGGAAGTGTTTACTGGTTTCTTTAGTATTTCGTACGCATTAGAAAATGACCTATACAAAAATAATTTGGTCCTTCTGTAGACATAATGAATATGTGGGTGTTGTCTTCTCATTTTAAACTTCATCTCCTTTCAGACAACTGACGTAGTTCAGTGAATTCTGGATTAGTCATCACATTTGTTTTCGACTACTGATGGATACATCCCTTAAAAGGGTGAAACATTAGAAAACATATTTGAGAGGCTCAGATCAGCCGATTTTATTTTTAAATTTATTTTACGTTAAATTTCAATACTTCATTTGTCATGACATGATCTCTCTGACTTACAAAAATTGTACTTTAATAGACATGGAACAGAGATGTCCATCTATGAATGTTTTTCATTTTCTATCTATTTTGTATAGTATTTTAAACTCTTTTAAGCATCATTGTATTTTTTAAGGTACGTCTAACTGCTGATATTTTTAGAACTCTTCACATAAACAGCGCTTAGCTAGTAATGTTTTCAAATCTGCAAAATTAAACACATTTATTGCAAGAATAATTATGCCTAGACATAAACTACTATATTTCCAGTGAAATAAGTGCAGTTTTGCAAAAATGTATCAAGCAAAATGCTTCATAATTTGCATTCCATAATGTTAATACAGACCCCTTTGTCATGAAATATTATCCAATTTCTAAAATTATCGCTCTCTCATGATGAAAAACAAACACATTTTCCAGTCTGTCCTTAGCTTTGGGAAGAGGAAGGCATAGGCTGTTTATTTATTACTGGATATTCTTGTTAACTCTTAACATATTGCATTTGTTGTATGTATCATCATTATGTACGGAAATACATAATAATGCTCCCAAATCTCTCTTAAATAAAAATATTGTTTAAGCTATTGAAAAATAAAAATCATATGAGAATAGAGTGTAGGTATTCATTTTATCTGAAGCCTGTTCTCTGGGAAGGCTTGGCTTTTTGCATCATCTAGCACAACTTCCTCGTTCCTTAGAGCTTTACGTTAGTTCATTTACAATGTTGGCCCAGAAGGCCTGTCTCCATCTTTCCTGTATTGTTTTGATTTTCACATGTTTAACCACTTGAGGAATTACTGTGAGCTCACTAGAGAGATGGAGGTAGGACTCCCAACTGAGTAACTGCAGCATCGTCCGCAAAGCGTTGATGCATGCAGGGTTCCCTGAGCTCACTGTGTTCATGGAAGCTGTGAAGTCTCATAGCTGTGAGCACATCTTGTGCCCTACAAGTGTGCATGGGAAAGGAGCAGTCCTACGCGTCTCTCTCCTATCTTTCATGCTGAAGGAGATCTGGAACTGTCTTCAGTCCATGTTCATTTAACTCCAGGTTTTGGGCCAAAACTAAAAGACATAGTAGTGTCCTATGGTTAAGGTCAGGACTCTGCTGTGGAAGGGGAACAGAAGAAATAGCAGGTCCATGCTAGAAGGAGTGTATGTTCAAATAAGCAGGACGGATAATAAGCTGGCAACAGGGGCACACAGGTGAACTGATTTGCCTATTTGGCCAGTGGAGCTTGGGACTCCTTATCTAATACAGTATGAGTGTTTCAATAAATTGGGTTTGCATAGACTGGAATTTAAAGTTTCTTTAGAAACTACCACATCATAACTTCTTCCTCATCTTGACATTGGGACTACATAGAACTTTCAGACTAATTCAGCCCTGATTTAGATTTCAGTACATGTTCCTCTGTGACTGCTCAGCTCACCTCTACAGCTCATGGGGTTTTCTAGTAGCCTTCCAGACTAGTCTGAGAAAAGCAGTATGGATTTTCACTACTTGTTTTCTTCACTCAAATACCTCATTATATTTCTAATTTCGTATTTTAAAATGAGTTGTTACTCAAAAGTTACTTGTAAAGTTGTTTTAGTTTTAAAGCGGGAATAACTTTTCACTGCAAAAAAATGCAAAGAAGGAAAAAGTGGATTTATGCCTATTATCTGTAAGCACAATACCTAAATTAGCAAATCAAGACATAGTCAGCTCACACACTGAAATTAGGAAAGCTGATGGCTTTTTTCCTTCCCCCTCCCCCTTTTTTTAGCCTCAGATCTTTTTCAAAGCTACAATAAATGGTTTTGCACAGTGGCTGTGTCTTAATTTATTCCATTTGAATTATTTAGTATTCATTTATACAATATTGGAACATTTTATTTCAGAATATAACATTTATCATGGATCTTTTTTCAAGGAGAAACATGTAAGTCTCAAGACAAAGTTATTTGTAACACATTTTTTTTCCATATTTAGCTTAATAAGTCAGACATTAGTGATTGGTTGTTATAGTAATACAGGCTGCAGGGGCCCTACAATATCAGATAACTTTTGAGTTCTGTCAAAGCCCATGGTGTTCAGAGGAATCCTTTGCAGAGTGTGAAAATAAGGTCAGCGTGCTAGCTATATTTGGCATTCATTACAGGAGAACCCATGTAGCATAGAACAGATACTCTAAGCAAGCATGACATTATACGTCTGCAAAGGTAAGATTCCTTTTTGCTTTTAGACATTTCTTGAGACGTGCGAATTTATTGAAATGCATATTGTTTCAAAACGCTAAGAAGGGAGATCAGTTGTTACAGTGGAAACAAGACAAATACTGAAACAGATCAAAAAAAGGGGCAGGAATATCTTTAGGAGAAAAAAAGGAAAAGCAAGTCATGTATTTTTATAATGAAAAAGGTGGAAACCAGTAATAGAGCCTTTCTGCTGTATCCATGTAGCTCAAGGGAACCAAGGGAGAGATGGGACTGAACTTGTCCCACATTCGTGAGCAAATCAAATCCTGGTGCATTTTCATCAACTGTCAGAAACAGACAGATATTTCTTTGGGGCCAGGCAGGAAATTAGGCTATTAAGTTACAGCTTTTTCACAGAGCCCTTGTCATTCTCTTCTCCTATCCTACAGATGTTCTATCAAAGCAAGCCATTGTAACCATTTATCTTTCCAAACTTAAAATACTTTTTCCAGAACTAATTTTTTCCCTCGGTACTTGAGGTCTTTGTACTCTGTGTCTTGCTTCCCTGATCTTGTATGGATCTAAGATTAATTTGCACTAGCAAGGAGTTCAACAACAAAATCAATTTCAATTGGGTCAGGTGAGGTCACTCCCAGCTCAGTAGTGTGAGGAGAGAAATAGATTATTATCATTCTGGGAACACTGCTACTTCAGTATGGAGGGGAAAAGAAAAGAAATTTTCCACCAAAGACCTTTACAGTAATTTTTTGGTGACTCTCTTCAACATTGGTATAACCATCTACATACGAATAATTTGTGCTACAGAAAGCTTTTGTATTCCTTAAGTAGAATGGAATAGAATTTAACTGGCTGCTTGCATTTCACTAAAAATGTGGCACTGTCAAACTGATACAACAATACCTTTGATAGATCTCTTTATATCCCTGGCATGTAGCAGGTGTAAATTAAACAACAACATTCCCTCTGTTAGGTATTCCGTGCACCATATCACAAAAGGGCAGTTATAACGAGAATTTAAGTTACACCTTTAAAGAAAGGACTTTGGATTAAAAAAAGTGTTTTAATGTTTAAAATTTAGTTTACAAGGAAACAAATCCACCCTGTCTACAGAATATGTTATTTAGCGTCTATCTTACAGCTTTGAAGGGAAAAAAAAAAAAAAAAAAAAAAAAAAAAAAAAGAAGCAGCATCAGCTTAAAATGGTTAATAAACCATTAGTATTTAATGTGAACTGAATCTTAATTATTTCTTCCATTAGATAGAGAATATCAGTTAAGAAAATTCTCCAGGTCCATCTGCAGCATGTGTGTGCCTGCTTATTCATAGAGAATCAGATTTCCAGGTGAGTTAGAGCCGTACAGTTCCTTTAGCTTCAGGGCAGCTGTGCAAACCCGTGCTAGGAGGGAGGTAAAGCTGCTTGACTGAAATTGCTGGGCCATGTCCTTGTTTCTGCTTTATGCATCTTAAATTTTTAGGAAACCTGAGCTAAAGAGTGACAGGGATGATCTTAGTTTTTTAAGTTAAAATCTGTGAAATAACATTCCTTGGAGTTAAAGGTTCCGTATATTTATGTTGAATAGAGAATTTACAATTTAAAAAAGAAAATTATTGGAACAATTTCATTTGTGGTGTAGCAGCCCTGCCTTCAGGTGTTGACCTTAATCAGTTTCATTATATGCAAAAAGATTCAGATTTTCTGGGTCAAATTCTCCCCAAGTGTATTTTCCCTGAAATCTGTGGAGTAACACAAGCAATGAATCTGGCCTAATGATCTCAAATTTCCTCCATTTCCTCTTTGTGTGATCAAAACATGGAAAATGAAATAATCCTACTAATCCTTCTTTAGAGAAAAAGATACTAGATATACGTTCCTTTATCTACAAGAGTTTGAATTAAGTCCTCCGTCAATATAGGCATAATTTTACTCTTTGTGCAAGCATGGGTTTAGATGATTAACTACCTGAACCTCATTGGAAAAAAAAAAAAAAAAAAAAAAAAAAAAACTAAGCTGAAAAAGCCTATAGTCAAAGTTTATTTTATTGCAAAAACTAAAATCCTTTCTTCCCCTTAGTCAGGGCCAGAGTTTTTAACAAGAGTTAAACAAACTCTTGACTGTGTACTGGTAATAGACAAGGTTTCTTACAACCAAATTTGCCTTCATTGCCATGTATTCAATGTTTAGCCAGATACTTCCCTTTCAAAATATCACTGATTACTACTCAAACTATTGCATTGCACAGAGCACTGAAAACGTATCCCTAAATGCTTCAGGTTTTGGCAGTAATACATTTTAGGCTTTACACTTACCTAAGGCTTTTACATTTTCAAAGGGCTGCGTGAAGTAGCAGTCGTTCAGGATTAATCACTCAGTATTACAGGTTAAAAAGTGGACGCAAAGAGCATAAAGGCTGGATCTGTACACATAGTTGCCAAATCGCCCTTTCAGGCCAAAACTGTTATTCCAATGGTTCACAATACAAGCTATTCCTAAGTTTCCACTGTAAAATTACATAGGTTCTTAAAGTAAAAAACTTGAGCCTACCTACTATGGTGGGTCAGTGTGAATGCCTTGTAAGCATATAAAAGTGAGACAAGCGTATAGCACTGCTTCCAGAGAGTGCTATATATACAGCTATAACTATGCCATTCTTCCTTTGGAGGCTGATCCAAAGGCCATTTGATGTTATTTAGCTCTGGCTCAGACCCAGGAGAGATCATTGCAGCTCCCGTTACAGTTAGCAAAAAGGATCCTCAGATTTTATTAGCTGTTAGATCACAGCTACAAAGCAGAAGGTCATATAACAAGCTTCTGGGGTAGGATACTGGTGGCAGAGGAGGTACTAAGGGGTTTTTCTTGTGAGAAAATAAAAGATTTTTTAGGGGATTTCTTAGAGCTGAAAGCTAGTGTTTAGTCTAGGTGCACATTAATCATCTGAAAGTACCCAGACTGGAGTCTGATGAGCATGAAGACAGGAATGTAAAATGAAATTTCTGAACAGGTCAGGAAGTGGTTACGATAATCATGACTATTTGAGTGATGGTTACAATACTGTACCTGCTCTTTCACAGCAGACATATGTGTGAGAGATACTCTAACTCAGTGAGATCTTTGGGTCTCACTCATCTTTACGCTGCTGGAATACAACAGGGTTCAATGAAGCTATTCTTTATTTACACTCATGATCACAGATCAGAACAGCCTTGTATTTTCCAACGAGGCATGAAGCTGTAGACTTGATTATTTGTGAGCAAAGTGCTACTTGGATGAATAAGCATGCTTACTAATGGCCTGGCTAAAACAGCTAAACACAGATGAGATAAATTCCATCCTGCTCACTTAATTCTTGCTGCTTCAATTAGATGTGTTGTTTTTCTCGCTCTGTCTCAGCCCATTCTATTACTTTTCCTATTTGTTTCACGCTACATCGCTGAACAGTCTACGTAGCTATCAGTTTCTCTACTTGAAATGACAACGCTGCAAGAGATGACGGAGGTGACTTCTTAATATTAAATTGATAAAGTATACGAAGCTCTTTCGCATGAAATGGACTGTAGAGTTGCTAATAATAGCTGTACATCTTTCAAGATATGGGGTCTACTACAGATCATGAATAAACGAATCTCTATTAACTCTGGATAATATTCATGAATTAACATGTTTCCACACAGTGAAGAAATTTATGTTTCCATTGGAATACACTGGGAAAATGACATCCATTTCTTTGGGACTAAATTGCTTAACCCAATCCACCAATTACCATTTGCAGAAGGAATAATCCATTTATATTTTTATTAAAAGATTTCTGCTCCCCAGCAGACGTTTGTATTACTTTACCTTCAGAGCATGGCTTTATAAACTGATGACAAAAACCCACGAAAGGATAATGGAAAGGCACGTTCAGGGAAATGATATGGTAAAGGGGAACATATCTTAGGGGAAATATGCTTTGGGGATAGCTTTACTAAAATCTGACCCCAGGCACAGCAATAAAGTAGACAGATTAATCTGTGTACAAGTGATCAAACCCATCTACAATACTGTCTATTTCAGAAGAATTAAAAATCTGTTGAGTTTGCAGGTGATGGGAACTGATATCTATCCAGTTGTTAGATTTGAATTCATAGTTTGTTTTTTTCAGTATTAGTGTTTATATGGTTATTTAATGTGCACCATTTATGTTGTTTCCTGCTTTACCTCCTTCTCTTTATGCTGCATTTTAATTTTCAATATAATCGACACATTATTGCATTTTTTTTATTGATGCCTGATTTTTTTACCCACTCAAGCTGCTTGACTTTTGGCTTAATACCACTATGATCATGGAGTAAAACAACTAAAGTAATAGATCTCTTGTTGCTATTGCTCTAGGCCTTGGATTCACCTCACTTAACTTTAGTAATCTTTAGTAATCTTATAAAGACAGCAAAGTTAGAATTTCCATTAGCTATTCTAGAATCCATAGAAAGAGATAGACGCGTCCTGGGGAAGGTTAAACTCATTGACCTGGGTGGTTGGAGTGGAATTTATGTATTTATACAGAGAGAATGAGAATGGTGAAAAAAAGGGACATATTCTGGCTATGAACGATACAAAGTAAGAAGCTGTGGGGAATTGCATACATAGATTATACACACAAAAATGATAAACTGTAATTTCGAAGTGATAGGTAATATATATACATTTTTCAGTTAAATGTATTAATACTTTAAGGTACTGTGCTTTCAAAACCTTGCTTGCTGGAGAGACTGTGTGAGCGAGAAGCTGCCATAAGTTTAATGTTCGGGTTACTACTACTTTGGAATGTTTGAAATGTCATCTTCATTTCATATATAGTTGGTAATCATATACATGACAATTTCGGCAATGAAATTATTGCAAAATTGCTAAAATGAATGCAACGATGATTATTGCTTGAAATTAGAGACATGAGTAGCAATGAGCTTTTAATGTACTTTTTCATTTTTTATTTTATTGCCACTATATATGATGAAAAATAGTGATGAGATCAGTAATGTTAAAATAAATACAGTCTCACCTAAATGTCACAAAATATGGTCACAAAATACTAATATGAGTTTAATTTTAGATGTAGAAATCACTTGGATGTAATCAAATTATTGCTGTATGTTTCTTCTATGTACTTTAAATAACTAATTTTGAAGGCAAATTTGCCGCTGTGCCCACAGGGGTGTTTCGCTCCCTTCAAATGTTGTGTTTTCTCAAGTTGAACGCAGACAGCTGCCTTCCATTGATGTGAATGTCAATTCTTATCATTGATATTTAGTAGCATTTCCTTTGCTGAGTTGACTCCAGTCTCCTGACTACCTTACGAATTCACCTCCTTTTATTCAGTGTCACACCAATGGACTTTGAATGACCTTCTTAGGATTCTTATCCTTACAAAGCACTTGGCAGCCATCTCCTATGCTAATTTCCATCAACTGCAGTCTCTACTTTTTTCCATTATCAGCTTCCATAAGTGTTCTTCTCACCCAATCCATGAAATCTCAGTGCAGCGTATATTCTATAATATATATTTGGCATATTATAGAATACTAGAGACAACCCCAGAGATCAAATCAGCATGACAGGCTAAATAAAGCATTTTGAAAATAAAAATTGTTTAGTTAGAACCTTGTTGATATGATCCAGTCAAGGAGACTGAAGACTTTGAATTGGGGATGTTGCTTATAGGTTAACTATTTTAAATTTGTTATTTTTCTGTTTAAAAGTTGCTGATGCTGATAGATTTTTATTGTGCACTACTACCTTATTTTGACATTGAAGGTATTAGATCCTTTCATCTTTGCAAGTTGCTAATGGAAAATAGTTTTCTTGCAGATATAAAATTAACACAAAAGGACAATGTAGGGTTTTTTTTTTGTCTTATGCTGGGTTGTTTTCTAGAATAAATTTCTTTTTTTATCGGGCATATAAAGATGGAGCACATAAACTTATTTATATCTTTTTATCCTTCTGAGACTACTCAAATGAGCAGTTTAAAACATAATAATTATTATTTAGGTTTTATAATCTTTGTTTCTCTTTTACAGTTTCCTCTGGCTTGGCAAATAAAGCTAAACAAGCTGTTTCACTTCACAGTATATTTTGGATGCTTGTGTCTTCTGCTTTCCTTTTCTAAATCTTTCAGAAAAAGCCATTTTTTAATAACTTTAATCTGAGGTCAGAATTGACCTTTCATTGACTCTTGAACCTTAAATGGTGATATATATTCAGAAAAAAAAAAATTCAAAATCTGACTCTGGACCTAGCTTGCTCCACTTGGTATCTTATATAGGCTTTACGTTTGGCTTAAGGCAAAAGTCCGACATTCATGCTGTTTTGTTGACTTTCCCAGCTAGCTTGTCTGTTCCTGCCAAGAATATGTCTCTTCACTCTTGCTGTTGCTGGATGCCATGTGAGTGTACTCACTTTTCTCCTCCTCTCATTTCATGAAAAACCTCAGGGTCAGGGCCAGTTCCCACCAAAGATGCAGCTAATTGTGAAATATATGAAAGCAAAATATGAATTTACACAAACCACCATCCCCTTCCCAACTCTATCTCACATAAAAGAGATAGGATACAAATCCAGTGCTCTTGAATGTTTGAGAAATGTCTGGTACAAATCTTCCCAGAATTTCAAGACTGTTTTATGAGTGAGCTCTGAAAACCAGAGTAAAACCTGACTACTGGAAAGGGAGGCCAGAATCTTCTTTCCACGAGAATTTAGCCCAGCACAGCTCTCTGACACTTCAGTAACTTCTCCAAAGTTGTGTGCCTCTTTCTTTCCACCTTGGTTTTGTTTAGTGGGGGGCACTAAAATGGAAGGAAAGGGGACAAACTATGGTTTGCTGTTGCCGTCCTAGGCAGAGTGTTTCTACAGCCTTATTTCTCCATTAAACCTTGACTTTGAGATATTTACTCTACTTGACCTTCAGCTATCTGTCCCTGTATGTCACTGGGGAGTAGTGATAAACAGTACTGTCAGACCTAAAACTTCTACAAAACATGCTGAGCAGCCAACTTAAATGTCAGTCTTCTGGGTGTATCTAGTTCACTCTAAACACTCGCAGATACCTTGGCTTAGCCTTAAGTACGGTTACATTTACATGGTATTTCATTAAATAGTTCACTCAGTTCATCCTGCTGAAGGCCTGAACTGAGTGCAGTCAGACGAACGACTAAAAACAATTAAGAAGAACTTGGACTGTTAGTCTACTAATGAGAAGAAAAGACTTTTAACGTGACAGCCTTAAATAGATTCTGGAGTGCCTAGCTAAATGTGCCTCCTAAATATCCACCTTTCTTTGCTACACAAGGACTTTTACCTCCTATGCTTTTGACTAAGGCCTTATTTCTACTGCTGAGGGGATATTTACATGTCAAAATCTATCTGTGTTCAGAATTTATTAACAGTAAAACAGTATTTTTTCTTCCGCTTAAACATTCAACCCCTTATGTAGCCAAGTTCAGCTGTGTATATGAATTCACCGTTTTCATAAACAGGAAGCGTTTCTGTTAAAACGTTAATGTGCAAGGAAAAGACTGGAGCTTGTTCAGTGTTACAGGGTTCAACTGAAGGCCAAAAATCCAATATATGTACGTTGGGGGAGGGAGAGGGGAGGATAAGGAGGAAGAAACCTATCTTTCCCTGGAAAAGAAATAAAAATAGCAGCAAACGTTATCATTTTCAGATTGTTACTAGCAACCGGGAGACGTGATCCAAATAACAAGTGAATGACTGCATACGCTGGTGCAAGATAAAGACCCCAGATAGGAATTTGATTAAGTATTATTATCAGTCACCGTACAGAGAATGGCAGGCAAGCAGCAGAGCATTCACTTTTCTGCCCATCTCTGCCTCTGGCTGACTGCTTATGCAGGTTGTCATAAAGGTAACCTGGAGATAGGACTGCGTGTCAGATCGCAGTCACCATTTTCTCCATACAGGGTCTCCTTAAACATTACTCTCATTGTTGCAGAGACAAAATTAGGCTGACAGCTTAAACAGTTCTGCTGTTTTGTTGTTTCAGATTCTTAGATTTTTGATTATTACCATTCCTTCTTCTAAAATTTGAGATTTGCAGCCTATGTAAACTTCTTCATATCTACCATGCGACCTTTCTGCCACATAAAAAGAAAAACTTCGATATTGGAGTAAGAAAACAGAGATACTTCTTCTCCATCATCCTTTGACTCTATGTTTTGACTTTTTATCTAAATTTGAATGGCGAGTAGAAATTTGGATTACGGATAGAATATTGAGTTTTGATCAACTCTTTTTCTGATGCAGGTGTAATGGGAAGTTGTAAAAGGTGTTGATGAATACTATATGGATCCATGTTTCCTCCACTTTCCAATGCATATATATGTATATACTGTAAAGGATAAACAAATACAGATAAGAAGGATAGAAGCAAATTGCATTTGTCCTGGAAACAGTGGAAAGAGTAACCTAGACTTTGTTGTGGGGAGAGTAGTTCTACTCAGGTCTTGCACTTCATTCAGATTGATCCTGACATCAGAATATTTACAGGATATTTACAGCAGTGTCTGTAATCAAAGACAGCACAAATTCATATCAATTTCACATAAGAAAACTGGAAACAGTGAGAATATTGTGTAGACATTTGCTCAGAATATGGCCAGCTCCAGGAATTTTTTTCCACTCAAAATCTTGTTATGAAACCTCTTAAGAACAACTATTGGGCAGTCATGCAAATGAACGTTCTAAACTGAAGTAATGTCATCACCAACCTAACAATAATGATTCGCCTTTGACAGAGCTGTTCCCACTTGCCTATTTAAAAGAAATCAGATGGGATGTAGGCATCTGTAAAAGGAATCTATTAAATTCTAGTCAATCACATAACCAAAATGTAATACTAAGGCAATCCGTCTGATGTATATATTTCCCCAAACTTCTGGTTGTACAGCTAAATATTTGTGCTACCGTCAGTTCTTGCTTGAGCAATTAAACTGAAAAGGTGGGGTTTTTTGTTTTTTTTTTTTTGTTTGTTTGTTTTTTTTTAATTTAGCCATGTACACTTGCAAAAAAAAATTGAGAGCGCCACTTTCAGTCCATTTCCTAGCCTAGTTCTGGATCATTCAACTGTACTTTTTTCACAGCAGCTGGAAACGGGAATAGCAAGAGGACACAGAGGAACTGGTTACTTTAGTTGTATGTGGATTCATGTGAGAGAGGTCTAGTTCTGTCTGTGTTTGGCTATTGCCTGTTGACTGCACCTTGTGGTGTTCCCTGCTCTACTGTGATCTTTCTCTCTGCCTTTCCTGCCCTGTATTTCCCAATAGCCGATGACAAGAATCTTTCCAAATAAAAAGAAATGTGTTTATGGTAGGTCCATGCATAGTTAGATCATGCCTACCAAAAATGCTTCAAAGCTTAACTCCAAAACTAAGTCTTCACAATGCTTTGCAGATGTGCTCTGAGGAACAAATGCTTAACTTTATTATGTACAGAAACTGCAATCTTCTAATACATAAAGGGTGACAACATCTCCAGAAAGTGTCTCAGCAGGAGATGAGATGCTGCAAACACTCTCTCAGCCAAACAAATGCTTCATGACTCTGCAAGAAGTTGGCATAAAGCTAATGGCTGATAATATAAAAAACTGATCTCAACGAAACAAGCCAAGCAAGGTCTAATGCTATCTCCTGTCACACATAATAACAAGAGATTTCATTTTAATTTGAGACAAAATATCTCCTGTTTAAGCTGTGATTGCCCGCCTTTCCTCTGGAGCCATTTTATAAAGCAGCCACTAACTTACAAGTTCTACCTCCACAAGAAGAAAGCCAGGTACAGAAGTAAATTGCAAATTTATCCATTACATAGTGGATATTATCCACTCTTTGGGACACAGTAAATGAACTAAAAATCTGAATTTTTTTCTCAATATACTCATTTAAATATGACCAATAAAGCAGATGGAAAAATGTCAAATAATAAATTTTTCCAACAAAATGAACCACACTTAACATGCTTACACATACATATGAATTGGAAATGCTTTTTAGCTTTCATAACACCTTAGGGTTGACCTGGTAAAACATGAAGTATTTCAGTCTTTTCATCAAACCTTGGCAAACATCATATTCTCTTAGAAAAATAAGACCTTTATCGTTATCCTGGTCCTAAACATGTACTTCCATGCTTAATTTCTGGTACTCAAGGCTGTATGATTTGTCCTGAATAGTGCATCTGAGACAGACAAGCATAGGAAAATCTAGGCTGGAAGGGGATCTTCTCAGGAGATGCCCAGACTAGCCTTCTTTGTTCAAAACAGAGTATCTAGGAAGTCCCTCCAGGCCAGATAGTCAGCTCGCAGAAGTGAAAAGAAAAAAGTAACTATGATGGCTCCATAAAGTCTTCTAGAATACATCAAGAATCAGAACTACAACTGCTGTTTTAAATTCAGACTTTATAGAAAACAGAATTTCATTTGGACTGTGAACTATGGCCGATTTCCAGACGCCTCTGCTTATGCCAATTAACACCTTATATAGAAATGCCCTATTTCAGGCACTAGGGGAAGTTTCCGGGTAAGATATTGCCTATTTTCAGAAAAAAAATCCCATGTTGTCCACACTCTATGTGCTATTGCTGTATTTTCTGCAATTTTCATATATTCACAGATACCAGCATGGATGTCATCACTGAAAAAGCATAATAGAAGGCAATTCAGAAATCAGTGAGTCATAAAATGAATGCAGCTTAGTAGTTTTGTTTGCCTTTTGTTTCAGCCTAATGGGCACCAGTTTTATTTAAGTGGATTTATCACTTCCGTCACAACATTTGTGACAGTTGTAGTATTCTTGGAGAAACTTCTTTCATGTAGCTGTTGAAAGCTGTTCTTTTCCCTCACATGAGGCCTAACCACCAGCTTCTGGCACACAAGTTCTTCTGCAAATAATGCTCTTTGTAACATCTTAGAAGGCTGTCCAATGTTTCTTAAAAAGAGTCGCCAGCAGCTGGATTGATTAGTGGTGTTCATCAACTCCAAAAGATGTCCAAAATGTGTAAATTTAGCTGCTTTATCTTGCTATATGTGCATGTCATTCTGTCCCGTGTAACTAATCAGTTAGGTTGCTTCAGAGGCTGGGTGGCAGGTATTAGGCCACTTCGGAGCTTGATGCATAATGGCCATGTGTCATTATGGGTTTCTTTTTTTCCTAAAATATTTTAGACCTTGACCTCATGTCAAGTTATTTGATTCCTGTAGAAAAAAAAAAAAAAAAGGGAATATTATCTGTGGTGTTTTTACTAAACGTCAAGCTAGGTAAATATATTGCATCTTTCTAGAATCTTTCTCTATATTGTAATTTATCAGCATTCCCTGCATTGTCCCACAGATTCGTATTATGCTGCTGTGAGTAACTTAATCATCCTTATATTTCACCCCCAATGACTAAATTCCAGTACTGAAAGGAAAAATCTGGAAAACTCTCTCTATATATATCTGCCTCTCTTTGTATGCATGCTTCTGCGTACAAACAGATAGTAATTTTTGATATGGAGATAATTATTATGATTATTTTGACCAAGGAAAGGAATAAAATTGATAGAACCCTGAAGAAGATCAACAGGAGGAAAAGGCAGAAGCTTACTGAAACAGCAAGGCTATTTGTGGTGCGTTCTGATAGCAGAGATCACAAAGGAACTTTAAAACACTTTCACTGCAAATTGACCTAATTCTCTGTCATAATCTACTTAGGCTGATGAGGTTTCTACCTATCTTCAGGCATAAAATGTAGTCATTCCTTTCTAGCTGATAATCAGCATGTTTATTACTCATTCTAGTTGCTTAAAGACAGTATTTTCAGAAATAGTCCTGCACTACTAATGTCATCAGTGATATTGGAATAACAAGGGAATAACCTCAGTCTTTGCTATGGGAGCTGTTTAACAAATCTAAAAATGTTAATCATGTTCAGGGCATTGTCACTTTCAGGGAACAGAGATTACTTCCAGTGACGTGCCCAGAAGCAATCTATTTAGTTTTCTTTTCATATGAAGTTGGGAAATAATGAAGGTTTTATTAAATGAAACTTAATTCACCACAATAGGGACTTCAGATCTACCTGTTCCCACTACCAGGGGACGCAGTATAATTTAATAACAGTCTCTTTAGATTAGCTCTGTCTATTTGCATGTCACATTATTAACTGACTCCATGCCATAGAGTGTAGAGGATTTCAGAGACTGCTGTCTCAGCCTTTTTTATAAAAAAAAAACAAAAACAAAAAACCAACCTATATTGATGATTTGTAAACTACATTATTACAGTAACAAAACCATAGGATAAGAACAGCTAAAAGGGGTGATGTAAGCTTTTTGGCTGTGGTCCAAGGCACTAAGACTTAGTAGATTGCTAATGCTGTCTAGCAATGGTGTGTTTTTCCTGTCACAGTGACAGCTGCTGAGAGATTTTCTATTATTATCTTACTATTTTTTTAAGCATTAAAGTGTAATGATTTACTAGCCTATAATGTGGTAGCAATGTGTGAATTACTGTGGCTGCATTTGTATGCTCAGGAACATCTGCTTTACAGGTGTGAATATGTGGATTTTGCTAATTAATACTTAGTGTCACAGTTTCTGAGTGAAGACAGAGATGGAAATAAAGAAATGTTCTTATCTATACAATGTTATTTCAGCTCCCTGGGAAATAAAAAACAGATAACACATACTTGGGTTATTTTTTATTGTTGTTTTTACTGGCTACTTCTTTGGTTTGTTTTATTTTAATACCTCCATAATATCTCCCTAGTACCTAGCCAGGAAACATTTTGCTGAGGAGAGTTGTAGAGAGGTAGTTTATAAATAAAGTGTTTTAATCATATGTGCCAGCAAAGCTTTGTGATTTTTAATAAAAATTTCAGCTTACAATCTCAAGCACATAGTTAAGTAGCATAATAGCGAATGACCATTCCTCAGCTGAGTCCCTGTCCTGGTCCATATGCATGTTCTGACTTGGTGCAGTATGCAGGACTTGGTGAGCCCCTTTGCTCTTGCTGCAGGCTGAGGTTGAGGATGGGAAACATTACCAAGGCCCAGCTCTTGCATTGTAATCCAGTCCAGCTGCATATTTTTCTGAATCTGGTCTGTTCATGACCAAGTAATCTCCCCAGGCCTTTTCTCCTTTTGATACTTTACCTCCTTTAGTAAATAGTGTTTGAGAAGTTTTAAAAAGAGAACTCACTTTCGAGTTATAGGGAGGGATGAGGGAATTGAACACAGAAAATGGACTAAGGAGGAAACACTATCTTTTATCCTTCCCTTGTGATTATCTTAAACTCCTCCATTCTCTTGCAAAAAATACATTAAAAATTGATATTTTTTTTTTTCGTTTTGGTTTCTTTCTCTTTCTTTTTTCTTTTTTTTTTCCCCTGTGTCTGTCCTGTAGAACTTAATAGAGTATCAGATTACTACTGTGCACCTTTGTAGAATGATTTAGAAAAGCCATGCGACTCTCTGCTAAAAAATCTATGCCTTTTAAGTACACTCCATTTAGTTATATAGGTTTAGTCTCTATTCAATTCTGTGAAGCAATATCCTTCAATTCAGTATTTCTGAAGCTATGGACAGTGACCTTACACCACAGACAGTATTTCTGGGATTTATAACTGTAAAGGTCTAAAATGGGAAAGTTACTGTCCACAGAAGCTCATATTTTTCAGCTTCCAGAAGTTTAGCCTGTATGCATCACACAGGATTAAGAAATTCAGTTGAAAATCTCCAACTGAGAACATGGATCATAGGCTCACAGGACAGTTAGTTTGGAAGGAACCTTTAGGGTTTCCATGGGATGTCCAGTCCCTTTCTCAAAGGAGGAAAAGGTTGTGTATGGCACTGTCCAGGTGAGTTTTGACTGTCTACAGGGATGGAAAGATGGCGCAACCTGGACAACCTGTTCCAGTATTTGACCAACTGTGAAGAATTTTTTCCTTAGGCTCTGCATAATAGTAAAGGTAAAAGAAATATTTATTCTGGAAAAACTGACATAATTTATTACAAACCATCTGTATTTGAGAAAAGGAGATAAAACATATTTCCAGAGCCTGAAATCAAACAATTCTGCCAAGCGTCATTTTACAAAGGCAAAAAAATTAATCAAAATAATCAGTGAGAGTAAGAAATATCTGACCTGAGTCCAACATGGTAATAGTTTCAACTGAATGAGATCTTCACATAAAACAATGAAGTTCAATAACTGAGCTTTTTATGTGGTGTTATGATAAGTAAATTGGGAAGGACCCAAATACTGTAACTGTTTCCCTTCAGAAATTCAAACAGAAGGGAAAAAACAAACCCTCAAATGAATTACTTTTGCAATTGGTGGGACTAAACTGAGTTTTTTAACAGCCAAGATATGTAAGAGCTTTTCATTATAAAAAAGGAATGATGTAATTGCTAGTTAGCAAATAAAGCAGAAAGAAAGAATAATGAAACATATGTACTAATGTTAGATCCCTAGCTGCAGACGTGGGAGGTGCAGGTTTGAATTCATCCTCATTTCCTTTCTGATCCTGAGCAAACAATGAAAAACCCATCTCTTACTCTACAGTATTCTTTCACTCTGCCTTATTTCCTAACCTTGTTGATTATTTCAGTCTAATTTTTTTTTTCTTCATTACCCTGCAGAGTCACACCTAGCCCCTTCCACAATTAGAAAGTGTATTCATCTAGAATCATAGAATTATAGAATCATAGAATCATTTAGGTCTTTAAAAGACCTTTAAGATCATTGAACTGAACCATAAACCTAACACTGTCCTACTACCCAGAGCTGTTCTATTCTCTGTTTCACTAGAAACTCTTGTAAACTAAGAGGAAGACCTACTTTATGCAACTAGTTAATAATTTCTTGTAGTTTTTCCCTAAACTTTCCACAAGTGGCCAAACTTAACTCAAGTCAGTCTGTGAAAAACAGGATAAAATCTCTGCTCTACAGGCTTGGGAATCCAAAAGAATAAATTTCAGATACCTTCTCTTTATCATGTACCGAAGTCCACAGTCACACAGATTGCTCTAACACAGTTAAGTATATTCTAAACAAGGAATCTTGTTCTCTCTACTTTTGACTCTTTCCACATAAAACCCACATGGAGAAATGGATGAACATTCTTCACGGCTGTAAACTCTTTAGGGTTCATAATCACAGAATCACTTAAATTGGAAAACACTCCTAAGATCATCAAGGCTGACCATAAATCTAATACTACCAAGTCCACCACTAAACCTAAGTGCCACGTCTACATCTCTTTTAAATACCTCCAGGGATGGTGACTCAACCGCTTCTCTGAGCAGCCTGTTCCAATGCTTGATAACCCTTTCAGTGTAAAAATTGTTCCTAATATCCAATCTAAACCTCTCCTGGTGCAAAGTGAGGTGATTTCCTCTTGTCCTATTGCTTGTTACTTAGGAGAAGAGACCAACTCCCACCTCGCTATAACCAGTAGTTGTAGAGAGTAATAAGGCCTCAGTCTCCTTTTCTCCAGACTAAACAATCCCAGTTCCCTCAGCGGCTCCTTACTAAGATTTGTTCTCTAGACCCTTCACCAGCTTCATTGCCCTTCTTTGGACATGCTGCAGAGTCACAATGTCTTTCCTGTAGTGAGGGGCCCAAAACTGGATACAGTATTCCAAGTGGGGCCTCACCAGTGCCGAGTACAGGGGGACCATCACTTCTCTAGTCCTGCTCACCACACTGTTCCTGATACAGGCCAGGATGGTGTTGGCCTTCTTGGCCACCTGGGCACACTGATGGCTCATATTCAACAGCAGTTGACAAACACCCCCAGGACCTTTTCCACCAGGCAGCTCTCCAGCCACTCTTCCCCAAGCCTATAGCACTGCATGGGGTTGTTGTGACCCACGTGCAGAACCCGGCACTTGGTCTTGTTGAACCTCATACTGTTGGCCTCGGCCCATTGATCCAGCCTGTCCAGATCCCTCTGCAAAGCCTTCCTCCCTCAGCAGGTCAACACTCCCACCTACCTTGGTGTTGTCTGTAAACTTACTGAGGGTGCACTCAATCCCCCCATCCAGATCATTGATAAAGATATGAATCAAAACCGGCCCCAGTACCGAGCCCTGGGGAGCACCACTCGTGACCGGCCACCTACTGGATTTAACTCCATTCACCACCACTCTCTGGGACTGGCCACCCAGACAGTTTTTTACTCAGCAAAGATTATGCCTATCCAAGCCATGAACAGCAAGTTTCTCCAACAGAATGCTGTGGGAAAGGGTGTCAAAGGCTTTACTAAATTCCAGGTAAAAAACATCCACAGTTAGTCATATTCTAGATAAAAAATGAATTTTCTAAAAGATGAACAAACTGTTTTGAATCAAGTAAAGATTTACCTTATCCAAACAAGTACCTTTGCCTTTGCTGGCAGTCTGCAGGCATTCCCACTTCCTTTGCAATCCATTCCTAGGGCCTCAGCCTCTCTTAACTAGCCCTCTCATGTGGTGTACTCACGTAGTTTCTTTCCAAGTTCTCTACTTTGTGACCATCAAATACCTGAATAAAGCTTGATTCCTTCCTGGGGCTTGTGGCATGAGGGAAAACTGGGAGGTGAGACAGTTAAACCATCATGGCAGAGGAAAACTGAAAACTGACTGGACTTTGATAAGATATATACTAAAGAATTGTTCAAGTGAGGGAGTCAAAGTGTCTGCAATCTCAGCCTCCAATTTAGGCACTGGAACACCTGAAAAATTAGGCATCTGCCTTAGCAAGATGATTCAGCATGACAAATGAGGGATACTTAAGCAAATCAGATTTTTGGCTGCCTAAGAAGGGTGATTCAGGATTTCAGCACAGTGAGAATGGGCTTCTCTAGAGCTTACTCCAGGGAGGACTGAATCCCAAGGTTCCTCTGACCTCTCATTGCTTTTCAGATTTGATGAGGATTTCCATTGTCATCTTCATTCACATCCTCAGTCCTCAGAAGAGGCAGCCAGCCAAGACCACAGTCCCACAGGCATTGCTATTGAACTGATGAGCTACTGGATCACTCAAATGTAAAAGTTTGATGTTGAGCAGGCATGGGCACATGGCTGTTAGGTGCTGCATTATCTCGAATACACAGTATGTAATTTATTCCAGATTTATACTGTCATCCTGATTTTATAAGCTATGAGAAGACATATGATAAAGGATCTAGCACAAAATTAGTGTTACAGATGAAAAAATATCTCATTTGACATTGAGTCTGACAGTACAAAAATAGTCAAATGTTTTTTATGCAGACTTGAACTAGAGCGAGTTTACAATAGGTGTTGTATGACTACAGCATTTTAACCTTGTGCTAGAAGCAATAGCTCCAGATTTATCACACCATAAA
This sequence comes from Fratercula arctica, assembly GCA_947846985.1. Classification (NCBI taxonomy): domain Eukaryota; kingdom Metazoa; phylum Chordata; class Aves; order Charadriiformes; family Alcidae; genus Fratercula; species Fratercula arctica. Next base: position 105,789,666 of record CANTUZ010000003.1, read on the forward strand.
ATTATTACTTCAACAGAATTCTCTCTTTGAGTGAGATATTGCTGGCCAAAATGCATCTGACTCTGTAATCTAATTTTTGGGACACTGGGACAGGGAGACGCATGCTCAGTCTTTTCCATTTTCTGGTTTCTGTAGTGCTGGGAGTCGTTTTATTTACTTTGTCTTAGAGGTATATTGCTTTTATATGCAGACATTTTACATACATTAATAATAATAATAATAATTTTAATAATAGTTAAACTAATCAAAGAGGCAAAAAAATCACTTTGGGTTAGATATTTATTTACTCTTCCACTGTATAAAATTATAATTAAATTTGCAAACACCTTGTGGTTTTTTTTAAAGAAAATATTTTCAACCAAAATAAATTGATTGCAGCTTCCATGCCCAAAAAACAGGTAGATGATATCTTCTCAATAATCCCCTGTTATAGAGTCACCTCCATCAAGTCTGACCTTCTTGCACCATGATCGGCTCTGCTAGAGTCTGGTTAACTGGTAGCAGAATCCTGTTCTGTATAAAAAGCCCATTCAAATAACATGCCTACCACTGCACCCCACCATCTTTCTTAAATTAAGGAATATTTAGATGAGAGCCTTACCTGACCAAAGCTGCAGTCAAGACACCATGAACAGAGAACTTGTCACAAGTAGGTAGTCTGTACTAAAATAACAGGTTGGCTGGTATTCCAAAGTCACCCTGATTTTCAAGCTTTAAGCTCTTGCTCATGCACGCTGCTTCCATAGTTTTTCTTTCCATCAGCAGTGATAGTAGAAAGTGCTGGATAGTAGAATATGTTCAGTTTCAGTTAAGCTGAAGCTTCAAGTGCAGTATGAGACACTATTTCATAACTCTCTTGGTGAGAAAAAATGGATATGTATGAAGTTATTATTAATTCAGCATTCAATTTCAATCAAGAGACATAATGTTTTAAATAGCAAAAAATCCTACTGGTCTGACATTACTCAGATGTTTTCAGAAAAAAAAAAAAAAGAGGTTATATTTCTTTTAATTTTATTACTGTTGTCATGGATTTAAGAGAAGGGAGTGGTAAGCAGGAAGGGAGGAAAGGACTTGTTTTTTAGTGTGCTTGCTTTGAAATCAGAAACATTAAATCACAGAACAAAAGAAAATATGTAAGCTATAATGTGTAGAGGCTGAAATACCGTATGATTGGTAAAGAAGAGTAGAAGGGAACTTAGTGCATGTCCACAGCTGACAAGTGAAAATGATAACCATGAAATGGAAAGTAGATAAAAGACAGAGGACTGCTAATAGTAAACACACAGAACTGACATTTCTTCCAACGTGACATGCAAAAAACAGACAAGAGTACTGAACAACAACAAAAAATTTCTTAGTTATATATTTTTGGCTTTTTCTTCCAGGCTGACACCTTTTCATCACTGTCAAAAAAACAATGAGAAGGCAACCCTGCAAAATACCAGATTTTTCCTAAGACATACTGAATAGTCATGACCTTTCGGGATAGCTTTCAAAACTTGTTAAAATGCATCTAGAGACAGAAACATGAAAGAGGACAGGGGAAGGCACTGACTTACACTTTGCAATTTATCCTTGATAGTTGAGATACAATAACTTAATCTAAACTTTGTTTTATAAGTCACTAATGAGAATAGGACTTGTTCATTAGAAAGCTCTTCAGGCTGAGTTCTTTAACAACCTCTGTCATGATATCCTAGTGCCCCATAAATTATAATGCATTTATCCTTTATGTCTTGGCCCAAGGGAGGGAAACGGTATGTCCCATCTGTGTTCATGGAAAAGACAAAACTGATTTCATGAGTTTTGTTGCCTAAATCTCACATAACTTCTGATTTCAGTAAGAACCTAAATATCTTTGAATAGCTGACCTGAAACAATTTGCCCAGTATCATGCAGGATGCTTATAGTTAAATTTTAAAAACTACGTGATCCTTAAAAACAATCACTGACCGTAAGGTTCGGTATAATCAGAAGTTCACCTGAAGCTGGTGATCCAGACACAGATGCTGTATAGCTGTGATTGTAACACAGTCAGTCTCCACCACCGCTGTTGAAACGGGACCAAGCCTTTCAAGGAATGAGAAATTTATCGTTCCAGGAAGTCAGGGAGTGAACAGGCAAGAAGGAACTTGATTTGCCAACCACATCAAAGAAATTACTTGACTATGACAGAAGAAGTGAGGCATGAGGAATATTTGCTCCAGAGTCTGTTTATGCATTTTACACCAAAGAAAAAAAAAATTCAGACATGGTGCAAAAGCAGCAGGAACAGAGACAAGAACCCAGGACTACCCTTCTGCACAGGAAGAGTACTACTGCAAACTTGCAGTTTGTCTTCCTGTTGCTGTCCTGGCTATGCAGTGGTTTAGGTGGTGAGGATGGAAAAAGTCTAAGTCTAGTTTAAAAGCTTCAATGAGGACTAAAAATTCCACTATAACAGTTAAAAGCTGAACTTCTGGCTTGTGCTATACTCGCCATCCGTCTACCTGTCTGTGAATTCAGGGCTTGCTGATTTTGACTAAATTCTGCTTGTTCTAACAGTGTTAAGTCTACTGACTATCTTCTCTTTTTTCTTTTTTTTTTCTTTTTTTTTTTTTTAATTATCATTTGTCTTTACTGCAGAAACATCTGGGAATAAACATAGCATATCCATTATTGCAATTACTTTAAATGCCAGAAAGGGCCTGAAGCAAAGAACCTATAATTTATGTTCTACAATGTATCAGAATGTATGTTCGTTCTATGGACATATTGAATATATATATTTCAGATGATTAGCACAGCTATTAACTGTTTTCTCTCCTCTAAACAATCTAAATCTTACCCCAAATTAAGTTCTATTAAACAGCAGATATGTTAGTTATGAAGTACTGCAGAGCTGTAATTCCCCTAGCTATTTAGCACTATTCTTGGCAGGGTTTTTTTGTGAAAAATGACGCAGTGCTCATAACCTCTGATTAAGGAAAGAACCACATGACTGTGAGGCTACCTGGGAAGCAACACAGGACAGAGTCAATGGAGATAGCATAACATTTTGGCCCTATAATATAAGGGAAAAGCTCCAAAGATATAAGGCAAGACATGGGTGTTATAGCACTGAAGAACCCTCCATGCTATCAATCTTCTTTTAAGGATTTTATGTTTTAAAAAGTCTTAAGGGAGAAATTTTAAAAATTTTCTTTGATCCTGAATAGAGAGAAAGGATTAAGAATGAAGGAACTTGTGAAGGGCAAATGATAACTAACGCAGTCTCGTGAGGGAGAAGGTTCACCGAGTTATTCATTTGCATCAGTCAGTCACCTCACGATCATTGCGTTGAATATGAAGTAATGGTTCAGATAAATTCCTCAGAAAACTTTGTCAGCCCAAAATTACTTATATCTTATCTACATTTAGTTTGTATGGATCTTTTGCAGCCAGATGTTAATCATACGGTTCTATGAAGGAGATATAAAACTAACAATTACCTGCATTGCTGTTGACAGCAAAATTCATGGCTTATGATTTTCTGAATGGAGTTAATCTATTTTTTGAATAGGATGAAAGAATGTTACTGAAAATGAGGTGAGCGCTATTAAGACAGCAAAGTGATTCTCCATCAAGCCTTCCAGAGGATATTTCAGGGAGAAGATCTGAACAAGCTATATGTTGATTTATGTCAGTCTTGAGACTTCTGTACTAAAGATGTCACTCTGTTCTATATTTTATTAAAATGGTAAGGCTTTTGTAATACAAGCTGTGTTTTAAAGGGTTGGAGTGTGGAAGCCTTCCATGCTTATGCTTTGGAGCTTTTGTAATGGTGCATATCAAACAGAAGCAAAAGATAACACCTGCTTCAGAGTACAGTAGGCTGAAGAAAATCTTACTGCACAATATTGAAGAGTAGATTGCTACAAGAATCTTTAAGATGACACAATGGTAGAGAATCCAAAACTAACATGAAAACCATGGAGGCACACGGCTTTTTACAATGAGAAGCATCTAATCTGATGTGAGATACTTGTTATGTAAAATTCTACATAACATTGAGCTTCCCTTGTTGTCTACAGAGACCTACAGTGTTTTCTAGCAAGCAATTCGCCTGAATCCCACTTTACATGTGTCTGGTTTTTACCACTAACTACAAGGTACTTAATCAGTTCTGGTATAGATACGTAAGTTGCAGCTTTCTCAGTCTGGACAGATGTCAGCTGCTGTGGAGTGTAGAACGATGTTGAGAAACTGGTACGTTATATAGCACCTGATTTATTATAGTGAAAAGCACACTAAAAATATTTGAATACTTATGTTAACATTTTAACATATTGTCCTGGTTCAGGCGGGGATAGGGTTAATTTTCCGCAGGCTCCAGCAGGGACACAGGTGTTCCATCCCATCCATGCCCACTCTGAGCTGCCGTGCGGGAGAGGGCAGGAAGTCACTGCTGGGGCGTCCCAGATCTGGTCGGTGAGCGGCGGTGAGTGGTTGTTCCATAATCGTGTTTGTATATTCCTCTGTCCATGTTATTGTTGTTGTTTTTCTTGTTCCCTTTGCTGTTCTGTTAAATTGCTTTTGTCTCAACCCACGAGTTTTGCCTTTTTCTTCCAATTCTTCCCATATTGGGAAAGCCCGAGACAGTGGCGTGTGGTTCTTTGATGCTGCCTGAGGCCAAACCACGACACATATGTAACTAAAGTAAGTTTGTAAAACATTCCATAGACTGCCTAGGGGTTGATAAGTGAAAGATCAGATGTTGATACCTTAAAAGAAAAACCTATATTTCATTGTCACTAGTACACTCTAGTCTGAATCCATTTTGACTTGCAAAACAGTCTGAAGCAAAAGTCAGAGGTCCACTTGAGGCCTTCCTGATAAAGCAATATTTAAAGTATATGCTCCTTTGCAATGTGAAAAGTAGTTTTTATTGTCCGGGTATGAAAATGATACAGTGAGTATCTAAACCTAATAATCTTTTTTCTTTTTTTTTTTCTTCTTCTTTTTTCCACAACATGTGAGTGAAACTGAGGAGAGGCAGCAGAGAATGACTGCAAACGTGTATGTCAGTGCAACGAAGAATTCCACAAAGCAGACTCAATTCAGGGTGGTAATAGATTGACCTGTTAGATGACCTGGCTTCAGAAGAAAACAGTCAGGCTGTCAGGTACCTATAAAATAGGCAGAAATAGGTAGTTCATTCAAAATGGGAAAGGGAAGTGTTTCTATCTGCAGCTCCTAGATAGTTGTCATCACTGGTAACTTCCCTCCTTTAATTTTCTCAAGTCTATTGGAGGGAACTGAAAAAGCAAAGTGAGATATTGAATGTTGGAAGAGGTGATATTACCTTCAAAGATTAGGTAAGGCAGAGAAACTTCATAGAAAAAAGGTAGCAGAAATCAACAGGACAATAAGTGAACTCAACAAGAATTTAAGAAAATCTAAATTTGTATGGTTTTAGTAATGAAATCAGATTGAAGTGAAGGATTGCAGAGAAGGAAATTTTTTTGCATATATTTTCAGATTCAAGAAATCACAACTGTTCTACAGGACCCCCCTGATTAAAAGATGAGAAAAAGAATAGACCTCACTTCTCGCACATTAAATCTCACGTGGAAGGGGAGAGATAATTTGTGAAGTATTTGCAGTACTAAGAACTGTAACCCCTGCCAAGATTAAAAGAGTGAAACTGAGGAGTTGGTAATGTTTTGTAGCTCTCAAAATGCATGGATAGAAGCTCTTTTTCAAGCCTATTTCAAGCTAGGTGGAACAAAAGAAGAAAAATTTTGCTATACTAATGATCACATAGACCTTTCCCACCTCTAGTTGTGTGACTTGATGATTTATCATAATGAAGTAATGATAAATGAGAAGGAAAAGTAGGAAATACAGTAGTTAAGTGTGAGCTGCTTGGAGTGAGCTCAATAGCACAGTATGCTAATGGTAAAACTATTTTCATGAGGATTTTGGCTGCTGCCACCAGTGTAGTATTGCTATTTAATAGGTGTCATAAGAGAAGAAAACTTTGTTGGTGTTTGACACTAATGAAAAATTCTGTTCTAAGAATCTGACATAAAATAATCACTTCCTTACCCTAGGAGATAGGAGTGCATGCGGGCATTGGATTGCACAGAGATATTGTGACTGAACCATAGCACTGGAGACTGTTCTTCAGCAGTCAGCTTTGTTGGACATGAAGCCACAACAGGGTAGTACAGTCCTGATTGCTATGGGACATAGAAAAAGAAGAAAACAAGAATCACAAACAGAAAAACATTAACCTGAATCTGAGCAGACTTGTATTGGCGTTCCCTGGATATGTATGTTTGCATATAAACAAACAGGTTTAAGGGTATGAAGTTTAGCAATATTTTGCAGGTAAATAAACACTTGAGATTTTTTGCCTTAAGGAAATAGCGTACAAGTTGATGTATAGCTAAAGTATGTGAATATAATTAGGGTAATATGTAAATGTGTAAATGTCAACACAATAAGTAAATATTCTCTTGCTAGTACTTGCACAGTACGTATTGATCAAGTACTTCTAAAAATAGGCAAGTTGTTAATTTGATTTTTTTTCTTTCCTGACATCTTGCTTTTGACTACAGAGTGCCTTATTGCACTGTTCAGAAGAGTAAGATAATAGTATGCCTTCTGGAAGACAGTGATGCTAATATCGCCTTTAAAGTTACACCTATTTTTATAATTTTCTCAACACATTTTAAATACTGACTTTAAATGCTGCTTCAGCACAGAAGTAAAATATAGAAATTATAGAATTTATGGTTTAAATGTGATATGGCTGTGACAAATTTTCTGTGACCAGTTTGTGGAAAATTCATGGTGGCTTGTAGAAAACCACCATCTAATAGTACACAGTGGGCCTTACCCTTGTTGCTTCCAGTCTCCGAATGATGCTGGTGGACCAGAATCTATGATACAACACAGACTACATTAAGATCCATTTCTCAGCCCCAGCTTCACTTATTTCTTCCCCAGAATTGTAAAAAGGCAGGAAAAAAATAGTTTCGGAAACCCCGCCCCCCTTTTTTTTTTTTACTGATTCATAGAGCTCATTTTATATCAGAATTTGAATGATTCCTGATGTTTTAACAATCCCATTGCAGGATTTAATAGCAGTGAGCTCTAACAGAAGACAAAGGATAGCCTCTGTCTTATAGTATCTGAGTAATGATGCCACTTAAAATCAAGATTCACTTTCTAGAAAGTGGAGAGCCTGTTCAAGAATTCAGTTTACTTGTCAGTTCCTTATAAAGTACAGTATTTTAGCTGCCGATAAAAGTTATATTTTGTGTGTGGACATAGATAACATAAGATATTGTAGCAGACACTAATTAGAATGAACTCTGAAAGTAGCTTTTTCCAATGTATTTTGCCATAATTCATTGAAAAAATGACTGAATTTGGATAAATAGAGAAAGGCTATGGCTCTCTGAGGTCAGCTGAAAGATTTAAATTAAATCAGTGTCTTCACTGATTTTGAACATTGCCTAAGACAACCTTTCTGTGTGATATTTACAGGAACTGATAATACTATATAAGATACTGAGCTGTGAGTTTCTTATTTTCGTTTTTGTGGAAACTGAACAGAGATGTTCAAAAGAATTCAATCCTGCCAGTCGAGGTAAGGACTAGCACATGGATACATGAACAGATAATGTGCTTCTGACGTGCTTTTGGGTGCAGAATGTTGTATCACATCACAGAGCAGGAATGAAAGGCACAAGTACCTAGCAGAAAAAAAAAAAAAAAAAAAAAAAAAGCCATCCTTTTGTGACTGATCCAGTAATTAACTATTAGTTTTTAAACTTCAAAAATTCAGCAAATCTATTGCAATGCTTTACATCAAAAGCAGGTTTTTGGCTTATTATTCACATCCTATGGCACAACAATATGAATATGAGCCAGCATATTTAATTGCCCTTGAAGAGTAACCTCTAGTAGTTGAAATTATTCCTACTCTCAGATACTTTTCCTTTGACTTCATTTGGACTAATGCACACATGACAAAATCCCAGTGTGCCACTCCCCTGAATTTCCTTAACATCTGACCTCAGGCAGCTGTTTATTATTAAGAGACATTTGCCACTGCTGTGCATGGTACCATACACTGCCTCTATAATCAGCATATTTTTATCCCAAATACTTGAATTTACAAATAAGCTAGAAATGAATGCCTCGGATCAGCTTTAATTTTATAACGCAGTGACCCATTCTACCACTGTGGAATAACAGGTCCCACTGTGACAATTAAAACAAATCACCCTACAGAATATGCCATTAGATACATTCATGCCTCATCAGTAACTGAAGTGTCTTTCATGATATATTTCAAAGAAAGGTATATAACTTTAGCCCGGTTTCCCCAAAGCACAAAATGATTTATGACAAATCTTGCATCTTCTCGATTTACTATGAAAACGAAATGCGGATGAAATGAAATAAAAACTCTAATTAAGACTAAAATAGCTGTTGGCCACTAAATAAAACACAAGTGTGTAGATAATTTTGATCCAATAACAATTGATCTAAAATGAAACTAAGTTCCCAGACACCACTGCAGCTATTATCTCTTAGCTCTTCTATTTTGAACAAACTAGAACTAGCAAGAAGTAAGTGGAAAAATGAATTCTTACAGCTCATATTACATGCGGATCATTTTACCTAATTGGAGAACCTCTTTTACAATGTACTAGATCTCAACCCATCAGGTGACATTACTACAACTATCAGAACGGCACACAGTTTCCTCGAGGCCCAATCCCATCTCTATGAGTTGTGCTGTGCATGTAGCAAAAGTACTACAAGAGTAGCAACAGTACTGTCGACTTGTCAGTGCTTTTTAAGAGGGGTTAAACTATTTCTCTCACAGATCTTTATATTCTCGCTGCTGGAAGCACTTGGAATTAAAGTGTTGTAAGTGAACAATGTTTTCATTTGTATATTTTGGTAAGCTGCTTCCAAACTCTTTTTCTGTTCCCGAGTGGGTAGGACACTTATGGTTGAGATTCATCTCATTAACTTTAGACATCTGCAGTGTAGACATCTACATCGGAACTAGTCACTTGAGACTTACTTTGTAGTCAACAGAGAGATATAAACACTTTTAAAGGGGGATCCAGCTGACCTATTTGAGTCACTTGGTAGCAGGGCACCCATTAAAATAACCAGTTCACGATTAGATGAGTACATTTAGGTGTCTACGCTTGGTCAGATGAATCCCACTGAGAGTTCAAGACCTATATCTAGGTGCTTTTGTAAATTGGTCAGTGGGGACAAGAAGAGATGTTTTGCTCACATGTATCCTGTAGCTAGCACACTCAAGCTGTGCACTGTATTTTTTGGCCTTTTTTTGTTTGCCTGAAACCCGTACCATGCAGTAAGCAATCAGGTACTTGCTCAATAGTATAGTCCCTGGAGTGACCCAAGGATAAGTTTGCCTGTTGTCTTCACAGGACAATATTGAAGCCTCCCAGCATTTTCCTGGCCTCTCTATTGTTCCATGAGATGGTTCCTGAAAGCCATCCCATTTGCAGACAGGCAAGTACAGGCTGGAGTCACACGTGTATTTCCTGCACTCTGGAATCTCTTGTCTTGAACACGTAACATGCAAGCCATGAACTCCCAGGGCATATCCCTTCCAACTCCTGACCCTGGCTCATCTGTCTCATACACAGTTCATGTCCCTACTATCCCACATAAGAGACCTGCCTGGCTCCCACCACTGCCCTCCCATGCCTTGTACTGCAGGAAAAGGGAAGAAGGTGGATAGAACCAGGATAAATATGTTAGCTCTTAACTGGAGTTATTGAATCATATAATCCTCAACCAATGTCACTACCTGTCTCCCCTGCAACAACTCTACTGGATATGACAGGTCTTCTAAATGAACCCTCCCACTGAAGAAAAATGGCATTAGTCTTTGTCTTTAATTAGGCTTTCCCCATTGGACTGGATTTCCTTGGCTTTCTGCATACAAAGCACCACAGGCCATGTTGCAAAGACAGAAAGGGAAGTAAGTCAAAACTGTGAGCTTTTACCCTTTCACATCTGTGCATCCTTTGCTCTTCCTAAAACAAGCAAACTTATGTGTAGCCTAATGCTGTCAATGACCTAACTAATAACTGGATTTACATTTCTGTACCTTTGGATGGATTCATTTAATTCCTTTTAAAACTCTGATTCTTACTGCAGATAAGCCATCAGTGTGCTTAACGGGATATTGAAAGTAGAAAGCAAGTGTAGAATAGCAGGTTCATTAGACAACACTTTTTCCAAATGTGGAAGCTGAACACCAGATGCCGTTTTGCATAATAAAAGCAGTCAATGATTAGCCCTTAGAGGTCTGTGATCCCTGAATAATAACCCATTTTTCAACCTTGTTTTACCCTAAATTTTCAGCTTTGGGACTAGTCTATTTTTATAATCACATAAAAAAAATATGACTTGTAATTCCTAATGCTGTTTTAAAATTATGTGTGATTTTCCAGAATTTATTCAAAAGGGAAAAAAATCCTATAGCAACCAACCATTTATAGGAACAATGAAATCGAAAATAGGAATAAAATCTCTAAGAGAAAGGAAAACACATGGATGTTGGGTCACCCCAGCTGGTATAAATCCAGAGAGAGTTAAGAATACACAATCAGTGTCAGGCTTTCCTGACACTGAATTCCTGGCTTTGAGTCATAGTGAAGAAAAATGGAGAATCCCATCCTTTATCTTCAGGGAAGATGCTATAATCATTATCCTCCCTGAGCTCAAAAAGGGGAGTTTAGGCATATGGGCTACTGATTTCTTTGAAGAACGGTGGCTTGGGGGGAATAGCAGACATGGCATGATCAAATCTGGATGATTTGGCTCTGAGCATTTATATCAGCTGCTGAACCTACCCAGGTCCATCTGCTGTTTGTGGATGCTTCTTCCACAGCAGACTTCTATTTGACTCTCCTTCTGTATGAGGACAAAAATGAGACTCCCCACCATAGGTGGGGAAATGGTTCCTGTCTTCAAAAAGACAAAGCAATAGAGTGAGTGCAAGGGAAAATTGTCACAGAGGTTAAACCCCCGCCCCCCCCACCTCCCCCATCCCCCCACCCCCCCCAGCTTTCAGGAACTGGAAGTTGCTGGGATACCTCTGTGAAGAACTTTTATTTTAAAGTCAATATGTCTTGTTTCTCATTTCTAACTGCTCATTTCAGACTGATGCCATGTAAGATGAACATTGTACAAACAAACACAGCAGAGCACAAACTCATGGCCCAGGAGGACCCTATTACGTTATACTTTCAAGATTCTGCAATTACAAGAAGTAAAGGTTCAGTGCAATTATGGACAAATAGAAACATACTGCAGCAACAGATTTGGTACAATCATTTGAAAGCCAATACGTATTTTTGTTTTAGTGACAGTTATCTGTAGTCTGTTGTGTCTGCAAGCTGGTGGCAAGACACTAGAACAAACTTACCAGCCCATCTGGTGCTTGGAATGAAGTATTTCTGTGTGTCATGTTATTACAGCCAAGGCTGAAAGCAAGAAAACCTCCTGTGGTTCAGATCATGCTTCCATGTGAGGTCAAGAGGGTTGTCAAGATAATAAGGGTTGTAATAACATTTTAATGGCTGATGGTCATATCTTGCATATATTTTGTGCGTGTGTATGCATATATATATATGTATACACAACTAATACATAAATGAAAAATAAATCGAGGGTGGTTGAGTTGAGGAAATCACCTTTGCCAGAGGAAATTTTATTCTGAAGGTACTGTGCTAGAATAATTAACTAAAGTCACAGTTTTCAGCTAATACTAGACTTTTGCTGAATTTGTCACACTATGCTCTCCCTCAAGACTTTTCCAGTACCTTTGTTTCAGTAGCACAGAAACATTTCTATACTTTTGATTTGGTGGCTAGATATTACGGCCTGTAATGAAAATATTTCAGATATTAGCAATAAAACAAAGTATAGTTATTAGTTATATATGTTTTCAGTACAAACTAACAGCAATTCTCTCTCAGAATAAATTACAATTAAACTTGATCTTGGTGTAAATTGCAGTGAAAATAAATGGAAAAGAAGGCTGTAGCAGAGTACAAGGGCTGAAACCACGTATTATCATATGTTTAATGTCATAAAATATGTTGATTCCTTTTGTTTGGTTGGTTGTTTTTTTCATTCCCCGTTAAAGCTTTTGTTTTGGCAGGTAGCACCAGGTGGCACTGTTACATAAACATCTACATTTTTTTTTAGCGGGAGAAGAAGGTTCCAGTGTTGGGAAGACATGCTTCAACCAGGGCGGGTGCTAGGCTTTATGGAGGGAGAAGCTGAGGCAGGCAACAGAGAATTTTGCTTTGTACCCACACTTCCCTTTCTTTACAATTTTTATATTTATTTAATATATTGTGCAGATTTACCCCCAGGCAATAACAGGAAAGCCAAGATTTCCAGAAAGTGTCATTTCCATTATGCTCTTTGTAAGTAACCCTGTACCAGGACTTGTGCATGGCTAAATAAATCAAGATTTACTTAGCGTTTATTCAGTTACTTCATCACACTATTCTACATTAATAGCCAGTTTTTCAAAGCTCCAAATGTTTGACAGTGCTTGACAGAAAGATGAGAAATGGAATTCAGGTAAAGAAAGAACCAGCCACAATGGGGTTATCAGATTAATTCTGTCACTTGGAGTCATATGTTTTGTGGTACTGGATACTGTGACACAGTGCTTTCAGCTTCCCATTTCTGTGGATTCTCACAGCTTTGGTTTTTCCGCTTGCATTTACATCGCTTTTAACACGGGCTACAGTCAGCAAAAATAAGTGAAAGTGCTTTTTAAAAATTCAATGCAAATGACTTTCCTAATATTATAAAAACCAGGGCACAAAGTAAGATATCTACTAATATTTACCTATCCCACAAGTATAGCAAGAAAAGCTTCTCTGCCTTTCCGTTGTCTGTTTCACACATCCTTCAGGTGCTTTTCAAGCTAGGGACTCAGTTCTTATGCAAATTTTCCATTTTAGAGTGGACCTCTGTCTAGGAAAACAGGCTTAACTTTCCATCCTGTTCCTTTTTTTTTCCTTTTTTTTTTTTTTCTTTATTTTTTCATGTTCTCCCCAGGCAGTTGTATTTCTAGCTTGTCTTAACACATGTTAGTTTCATAACTATTGTCTACATTCAGCCTTTGACTTATAACTGCACAACTCTATCAGCAAGTCATCCAGGCTGAATATTCTTATGCAGAGCATTTCAAATCCCATGTTGAGTCTCCTCACATGCGGAACTTTGCTTTTCATTCAATACCTACAACTTGGCACAACAAGTTATGCAGCTGTGGATTTTATATACTCACTACTGGCTCCTGTTTGAGATCATACATTGCAATATTTATTGTTTTGACTAGTGATGACTTTGGCGTGCCAAGACATAGTCTTTGGTTAGACTATGACAAGAATTCTGTGCCTCAAATGTAAAAGAGGTATGTTGTCTGCCATGTACCCATATACTCTTTACTTTGTATATGCTTTAATAAAGTCTCGTAAAATTTCAGAACATCTTCCTTGCCGTTCACATTTTTTCATGAAATATTAGAATAATGAATATTGGAAGTCAAATAATACAAGACAAGTAACCAAATGACATGACAGGTCACTTGAGTCAACCACTTAACCAAGATGACAGCTCAGAAAAGGGGAGGGTGGAGGTATCTCAGCTGACTCCTATGGTGTCTCTGGGACACTGGTAGACACTGGATAGTGATGGTTAAATGAGTAACATGTGGGAATGGAGGAGAGACATAAAACTGGGTTGGTAAAATTTGTCCCCCTTCCTGGATTACGTGAGATTCATCAACTTTAAGGAAATGATCTAAAAATGTGAGGGCTACTCAAGCCAGAGAAAGTACAGTCAGCCAGCGGACCAGGATCACTTTTCGTTTCCATCAGTAGAACTGAGGTTTGGCTCCGCTGAACTCCAGATTTACAACTGCCCTATAAAGCCTAGAAGTTGGGGTACTGGGGCATGCCTTAGTATAGATAATCGTTGCAAGAAAAAGTGTGGTGCTTAAAATACCTTCTAGTTCTTTATAACAGCCTCTCTGACTGAGTTTATTGATCTCAAGGCAAAACTAGTAGAAAGAACCATGTGAACATTTCTCAGATGCCTTATAATCCACTAGTAAAAATTAAACCTGGTGTTAAGGTTAAATGGAAATCCAAAGTAGGATTAATGGAACTCTTGCAATTAATTTATTACAGTTTTCAGGAAATGCTGCATTTCTTGAAAGAATCCAGGATCTGATAAAATGTATGGCAGACAAAGATGACAATGGAGGCCAACTGGGGAACATACACACACATGCACACACACAAAAGGCTGGGAGGGGAGAAATCACAGTTAATGATTCCAGGAAGACTTCCAGTCCAAGAAACAGAATACCTCATATTCCTTTCCCTGGCTTCAGACCAAGGTTTCTGAGAACTTGTCTACTTTTCAAACATAATCACCCCATTAATACATAAACAGACATCATCACTGTTTGCCACACTGAAAAAACATCAATATCATTAAAAGTCTCTTTTCTAATATCCATCATAGCAATGCAGTAAAAAAGTGAAATAATATTGCAGCTATTCAATCTTCTTTCACTTTGCCCAAAGCAGGAGTTCACTTTATAAACTCTTGCTTGTCAATATTTTGATTAATTTGATTGTGGTGCAGGAAGTCTATATTTTCATGTAAATTCATTAAAAGCTGTACCAAATAAAATAACAGATTAATATCAGGTTGTTTCCTTTTCAGAGTGGGTGTGTATATGTAGAGTTACGCAGCATGCTGGAACGGAGTTGAGTAAGTGCATGAGGGGATCCATGGGTGGCTGTCCTTGATCACCTTGATGATTTGTCCTTTCCCAATGCATTTCCAATCAGGCAGAATGGGCAAAACTGAGAGATAAGCTGATATTTTTGATTTTGAGTCTGCTGGCCTGTCTTCTGGATCATATCACAGAAGCTATTATATACTATTACTATAACGCTGTTGAACGTATTAAGTCATTGGGAGGGAAAACTGCACTGGAAGTGTGTTGCACTGGCAAGTGTCACTAGTCAAGAGGAAGAATAACCGTTTCCTGCAGTACCTGTTATTCCTTAGAGCTCTCTCAACCATGCTTAGCACATAAAGTCTGACAAGATTAGAACCTCAGGTGGTATGGCTTCAGGCAAAGGAGAAATTCAGTTACCTGTCAGTAGTAATAATAAAGAGATGAGTGAAACCACCACAACACTGTCTCTATCTTTCCCCTGTATTACCTCTCTTTTCAGATGCCCTTATTGAGCAGTTATTCCCTGTGTCTACTGATGAAAGAACAAGTTAATGTTGTCCAAAGAAAGAGCAAGTCTTAAATCTATTTTATAGGTTGACTAAGTTTCTTTGAATATTTTTTATGACATTTTTACTTTTCTGTTTGCTCTCTTTTAATCTGAGCCATAAAAAAGTAACAGCCTACAATATTATTAGCAGGTATGTGTTACTCAAATACATTCCTTACTTTTCTTTTGAGTAACTTCCATCCTATGAGGTAAACTCAAGATTTCAGCTGAACCATAGAAATGGTTTGGGTCAGACTGGCCACTGAAACGAACAACACATGCTCTCCCCCATCTCTCCTGGAAGGAAGAGAGAGAAAGTGACTTAAGAGTTTTGAAAAAACTGAACTACTTTAATGAAGCATGAATAAAATAAAAAGAAAATAGTGAAATATATACAATTTATATAAAACCAGTATCAAGGTCCCAGGATGATGATCACGTCACCAGCAGGCACTGTGAAAGTCCTAGACTGGACTCAGTGATGGATGGGAACTGGATTCTGGATCTGGACTCGGGAACCCACGGATTGGGATCAAAGGCAGACAAACAGACAGAGTCCTCCTCAGATGGCAGCCATTGAAGAAAATGCTGACCCTTTGATCCCTCAGCTTTTATACTGAGCACGATGCAGATGGGATGGAATACCCTGTTGTTCAGTTTTGGGTCACCTATCCTGTCCGCTCCTCCCCACAGGTGGGACCCCTCTACGCTTTTCCATTTCTGATCCTCCAACGGGGCATATAACAAAGTTAGCTGACCTTGGTTTTTGTAGCAATAAGTATAAGCAAAAGCCTCTCTGCATACTGTTCCCTAGCATAAATTAGAAATAATCAGGTCTTATCACTCTGGGAGCAAAAAGTGTCTGAACAATATGCTGCTAATTTCAGACAGTTCAGTTAGTTAGAAGAGGCTTAGCTGCAAAGTAAAATTACTGAAGAGAAAATTGGTTCTGTTTTACCTCAAACGAGGACAATGGTCTACTCCAGCTCCCACTGAAATCAGTTTCATTATCTTCAGGTATTCCTACATCAATATCTATTTCCTTTTAATAGACACTTAGACTACATATTTGTTGTAGCTGTGCTGAAAAGCTACAGCTAAACCCTATTGCTTAACCACCTACACTATCATCTTCCAAGAAAACACATATAATGAAAGGAATCTAAATATATTCTTCAATATCTATATTAATACTATACATTTTAAACTCAATTTGCACTGTGTTTTCAGATTAAATTGGTTTTGTTTTTCCCAAGTAAATCCTCTCAGAATGTTCTGATTTTTACCCAGTTGGCTGCAAAACATGTCCTTTCCCATCAAAGGGACTGAGTTTGTTGTCTGAAAAAAAAAAATAATAGAAAGTGAATATTCTCCTGTAGATGGCTCAATAATCCTAAAAAGAAAAATCAGAATTCCCAATCCTTTAGGATGATAGTATTTTCATGTTATAGAGTTTGTTACGAGTTTTTGGGCTTGTTATATGTCTTTAATGCAATAATGACTGACAGGCAGAGAACTAAAAAATGCAATGGCCATATGACTGCTACAGTACATTTACAACCCTTTGAAATGAAAGTTGTTTTGCAAAAACTAGGGAGAAAGATTTCAAGCTAGAGATCCATTTAACATGTCCCTACAGGAGGTGAAAGGATTTATCCAGGTGGAATTTGACACATATCTAGTCAAGTTTTTAAATGGTAAGTCTGGTCACTTGCATAGCAAATACACGAAGATAAATAAGTCACATCTTTGATGTAGGCCTTAAAAAAAAAAAAAAAGACAGATTGTGGACCACTTAACCAGATGCCACAGGGTCTATGCAGGGCCTCTGTAATCTTGTTTTTGTAACTGCTGCATCTATTAAAAGGGAACAGAGGCCAGAATGCTTGTAAATGAGAACATCATCTTCTCAACACAGCCTGGCTTTTGGAAGCTTTCCATTTGCTTATTAGTGAGTGATATCCCTCAGTCATCAGTACACTAACATTTTACCAAGTTTTTTTTTAAATGTCAGTTTAAAAGCTCCTTTTTTTTTCTTTCTGGTTGGATCCCAGCTAGATATTTATGTTGTTTCTTCTCCCTGAATTACACAGTGAACTCTGTGATTCTTTGACCTTAAAAGTCAGGTGTAAAAATGTGAGTCCTTTGTAGAGCATTTTGATGGTAGAACTTCTCTTCTAATAGTGTTAGATGAATAAATGTGAGAAATCTCATCGGGATTCAGACTAACATTACAATGAGTAGTTGTGCTGTGCAAAGCCTTAGCTAAAGCAAAGCATCAAATGTGTTGGATATGTCAAAATAGTTTTGAAACTGTGTTAAACTGATTTATATAAGGAAGAAGAATTTTAAAATACACCTGGTTTTGCTTGTTGGTGATGTGGGTTCATCTTCCCATTCCGGCTTGGGATAAGCAATAACATCGCTCACAGTGGGTACTCATGAACTGTAGTGTCATTCAATGTCAATAGGAGTACAGGAGTTCAATGCATAGATGTCTTCAAATACTAGTTGTAAAAACTGTGTTTTTAAGTATATCTCTGAATGGGAAGTACAGAATAAACTATTATGGGTGTGCATGCCTATATAACTATTTGTGTGTTTTCTTCTGGCCTGTCCTAACCGTCAGATTGCTTCAAGCCCTATCCTCTGGCGGAGCTCAGCACAATGACATGCTATTCATTCACTGTTTTCAGGTCTTACCTACTGTCAGTGTAAAGCATACAGGACAAGAGGTGCTTTATACATATTTCTGCACACACCTTTTTACTTCTGTACCCTGGCATATAGTCTAAGGCATAAACTCTCTCCAGAGATACTTCCATGCAAGCTAGTATTTTAAAAAATACACAGAAAATTTGGACTATTGAGTTAAAGAAAATACCTGCTGTGGTGTGTTGACGTTGGTTGGCTGCCAGATACCCACCCAACCACGCTCTCAATTTCCCTCCTCAACAGGACAGAGGGAGAAAATAAGGTGGAAAATCTCATGGGTCAAGATAAAGACAGGGAGATCACTTACCAATTACCATCATGGTCAAAACAGACTGGATTTAGTGAAAAATAATTTCATTTATTGCCAATTAAAACAGATTTAGACAGTGATAGACAAAGACAAATTAAAACACCACCTTCCTCCCATTTTTTCCTCAAAGCTCGACTTCACTCCTTCATTCCTGACTTCTCTACTCCTGCCCAGAGCAGCGCAGGTGGATGGGGAATGGGGGTCAGTCCATAACAGCTCCTCTGCCACTCCTTCTCTCTCACACGTTTCCCCTACTCCAGTGTGGGCTCTCCATGGGCCACAGTTCCATCAGGGCATGCACACCTGATCCAGCATGGTCCTCCCCATGGGCTGCAGTGTGGATATCTGTTCCACCATGGTCCCTCCACAGGCTGAAGAGGAATCTCTGCTCTGGCGCCTGGAGCACCTCCTCCGCCTCCTCCTTGTCTCACCTTGGGTTTCTCAGGGATGTTTCTCACATTTTTTTTTTTTTTTCCTCGCTCCTCTCTGCCAAGCAGCATTTTACCCTGTCTTAAATACATTTTCCACAGAGATGCCATCATCATGTCTGAGAGGCTCAGCTGTGCCCTGTGATGGGTTGGTCGGAGACGGCTGGAACCGGCTGGAACGGGTTGTGTCCGGCCCAGGCCAGCCCTGGCCTCTCCTCACAGAGGCCGCCATGTAGCCCCTCCTGCCGGTGCCTGGGCACCCGCACCCCGTACACCTGAAAATATAAAATAACTTTGTCATTTTTTCTTCTGACATTAAGCCCCTTCCCCCCCCCCAGAAAAAAGAAAATTGTGTTAAATAAGGTTTTTTAATTACATCTATGTATCCACTCAAAGCTAGTCGATTTAGGATTGGAAAACCCAAGAGGAAGCCTGTGAAAAGGTTACTAATTTTGCATGCAGTTTATAGACCCAAGTAAATGTTCATCAGATCACTGTGGAGAATTTCCAGCAATTATTTGTCACTTGTAAAATGTTTGTCTGTCTCCACTTCTAAGCAAGGGCTGTCTTTGGCTATGTTCCTTTCGTAGGCAAATTTAGCAGCAATTCTAATATTTACTAATTCTGATTATTTTCAAAAGTTCTGATGGCATAAAGACCTCTTCTGAAGTCTGATGTAGTTTCTGGACCCAGAATATATAACTTGTAAAAACATTTTCCTCTGAAAAAAATACTGCAATTGTTTTTTAGTTCATAATCACAAAACGTTATTAAGCAGGAAACACTGGATGTTTCTTCCTCCTCCCAATAAAATCAGTTTGACTTTGCTTATATTTAGCCATTTTTTGGGTTACAAAAAATAAATAAATAAACAGTCATCTATATATATTCACTACAGAAGAAATGTTTTTCAATAGGACACAGGCTAATAAAGATAAACTGCTGAAACATTGGCTGTCTTGCTCAGCTGCTGCAGTATGATCTTGGCATGGCTTCCCCTGTCATTATTCATTAGACATAACACTAGATTACATCATCCAGAGTGGATTTTTTTTTTTCCCTAAACATGACTTAAACTGTAACACCTATCAGTTTTGCCATTTATTTTTCACCATGGGAATGGAAGGGACTTTTCCATTTCCAAGGCTGTACAAAAGATTGACTCACTGCACCATTTATGTGGGACAGCTGCTTCTCAAAAGACTTTGCATGAAACTTTCATCACTAAGTGAAACCCATGATTAATGTTTTATGGAAGCCCAGTCATCAACTAAGAATCCCAAATGGTTCTTCAGCTTCCCGTTGCTAAAACTTTCTAGAATATGGGGTAAGTTCAATTGCTCACTTGATGGCATTTTGGAATATGAAGTGCAGATAAAGGTATTGCACCTTTAGCCAATGGATAAAAATATGGATTTTTTTAAAATATTTGAAGCTTGACTGATAATATCTTTAAGAAAGGAAATGGAAATGTAAAAAAAGCCAATGACAGAAGCAGTAACCACTGAGAATGTGACTTGATTCATAGGTACTTGGAGAATTAAAGAAGCCATATGGTCTGAAGATGAGGAGAATAGTTGGTTGCTTTTAAATGAAATCCACTGTTCCAAGAGACACCAAGACCGGGACCCAGCAACTGACATAAGTGCATAATTAGCCCAGAAAAATTCACAGACATTAGGTAATTACATTGGCTCCCTGAAAAATCTCTAGATAAATAAAGGTGTGTATGAATATGATTCACAGAAGCCAGCAGGCACAGCCAGGGATCACCTGAGCTAACCGGTAAGAAGGACCGAAGGAAGGTGTCTATATTAATACCACTCAGAACCTTCATGTCAGAAACGGAGCTACAGACACTTAATGATTAAATAATGCTTGAGTTGGGATGTAAAAGTTCTAAATTTGAACCTAATGAAACCTAAAGCCTTGAAAGCAGCCCTGAGGAGAAGGACTTGGGGGTGCTGGTGGACAAAGAAGCTCAACATGAGCAGGCAATGCACACTTGCAGCCCAGAAAGCCAACCGCATCCTGGGCTCCATTAAAAGAAGCGTGGCCAGCAAATCGAGGGTGGTGATTCTGCCCCTCTACTCTGCTCTGGTGAGACCCCACCTGGAGTACTGTGTCCAGCTCTGGAGTTCTCACCACAAGGACATGGACCTGTTGGAATGGGTCCAGCGGAGGACCACAAAGGTGATCAGAGGGCTGGAGCACCTCTCCTATGAAGACAGGCTGAGAGAGCTGGGGTTGTTCAGCCCAGAGAAGAGAAGGCTTGGAGGAGACCTTATAGCCCCTTCCAGTACCTAAAGGGGGCCTACAGGAAGAATGGGGAGGGACTCTTTATTAGGGAGTGTAATGATAGGACACGGGGTAACAGCCTCAAGTTGAGAGACGGCAGATTTAGATTGGATATCAGGAAAAAATTCTTTACTGTAAGTGTAGTGAGGCACTGGAACAGGTTGCCCAGGGAAGTTGTCAATGCCCCATCCCTGGAGGTGTCAGGGTCAGGCTGGATGGGTCTTTGAGCAGCCTGGTCTAGTGGGAGGTGTCCCTGCCCATGGCAGGGGGGTTGGAACTAGATGATCTTTAAGGTCCCTTCCAACCCAAACCATTCTGCGATTCTGTGATTCTAAACTGGACTGTATTCCAACAGCCCACTATAAAAGGATAATTCAGATTTTATGACTACTTCCATCTATTGATTGCATGGGGAATCACACCTGAATACCACAGAAGCAGATGATTTGAGATGACATGTACGTTAGTATTTCTGAGCTCATTAAAAACATCATTTTGAAGCAAATTCCCCAATAGTGTTTACTTAACTGCACATGTGTTTGGTATGCAGTAACTCAGTTCTTTTCAGAGGAAAACTAAATCAAAACTGCTTGAAGTGCACACCAAACACATTGTGAATCCTCAAAAAGGTCTGATCCACTGTTTGGTCCTCTGGATAGTGTCAAATTACACATGTGATGGAGATGTTAGATTCAGGTCACTATACTAAACCTCATCTAGGTGACACCTCCAAGACACGTACAGTGTAAACAAAGAAAGACGACTCAGCACTGACTGTTTTGGTCTGCTAGTGTAATCCTATTGCTCCAAAAAACTTTTTGTTGCAAACTTAGCTCAAGTCCCCTTGGCTCTCTTGAACTGTGTTGCCATAGTAGGATAAAAATGAAATTTGTCAGACTTCGTAGGTGGTCTAACTACAGTCTCTAAATCCTTATTTTTTCATCTAATCCATAATGACTAACATTCAAGAGGATGTTGCTCACAGATACTGTAAACTGTAGTGATATTCAGGGCATTAGCTAATACGGTGAGTGGGGAAAAGAAGGCAGATTCTTTTGGTTTGTTCCTACTGAGAAAGGAGAAGAAAATACCAGAAACAAGCCACTACATAGTTTAAATCCTCCTCTTTTTTCTTCCTAAATGTGGTGTTTCGTTTTTTTTGCTGTAAGCATTTCACCCATGATTTCATAGGTAAAAAGGGTTTGTGTCTTTTTATAAATTATTTGGTGGATACAGTGTTTTCCTATTGAAAGGAAAAATAACAAGAAAAGTCTCATTTTCAGATAGCTTCTAGCAAAACATAAGGAAAAAAAAATCCAGGGCAAAGCTCCTCTCTAGCATAACTAGCCTTCAGTTTTCCCTGTGTTAAATAATGAGACATCAAAACTTTAGCTGGAAGATTTCCAAATGTTTTTAAAGTAGAGAGGTGATACAAATATTATCCACATACAGTGTCCTGTGTGGCCCAAGAGCGACATAAAATCTAGGGCAGGTGGACAGCCTATTTTTTCTGACAATTCTTTTGCTTGGCAATTGGGAAAACTAATTAGTGCTAATTTTTAACAGCAGCTCTTGTAATGTGCACATCTGTTTAATTGGTCTGAACTAAGACTATTGTGAGTTTGGGGAGACTCTTGAGGTATTCTTTATACTGCAGCAACTTTCAGGCTCTTCCCATCTAAGCTTTATTCAAACCTGTGCCTGTGGTATATTATCAACCTCTTCAATTCCTCTTGTTCTTCATTTATGTTAGAAAGATAGTAAGACTCTTTACACTTTTAAAGGCTCTAAAAATGTTTTGAGGTGTTCATATTTTCCCTTTATATATCACTTTTATTGCTCATAGAATCATAGAATTGTTAGGGTTGGAAGGTCATCTAGTATAGTGTTTAGTATAGTGACCTGAATCTAACATCTCCATCACACGTGTGATTTGAAACTATCCAGAGGACCAAAAGATCATCTAGTTCCAACCCCGCTGCCATGGGCAGGGACACCTCCTACTAGATCAGGTTGCCCAGAGCTCCGTCCAGCCTGGCCTTAAAAACTTCCAGGGATGGGGCTTCCACCACCTCTCTAGGCAACCTGTTCCAGTGTCTCACCACCTTCATGGTGAAGAACTTCTTCCTAATGTCCAGTCTGAATTGTTTTAAGCCATTCCCTCTAGTCCTACCATTACCCGACATCCTAAAAAGTCCCTCACCAGCTTTCTTGTAGGCCCCCTTAAGATACTGGTAGGTTTGTTGCTTTCAGACTGTCCTCTCAACACTGGACTATACAGCAAAAAAAACCCTGAAGTAATATGCTTTGAACAGCTTATACAGTAAATGAGGCAGAGAAATCAGCAGGGATGGTACTACAGGAGAATGAATAGCTACAACTTCTTGTTTCAATTGTTGTGTTAATGCTGAATTTCTCCCCAGGATTGGATTTGACCCTTTTCATGGTCAGCTTGGCTATGTTTTTATGTATCTGCCATTGTAGTTGGAGCGTAAGGTCAGCCACGGGTCTCTCTATAACTTTATCTAGCAAGGCTTGGATAGTTGAAATATGTTTGTCATCCTGTTCACAGGGAGGGTCTTTCTGCTTGTGTCCATTACCAAGGCATTCTGCATTTCTCCTTTTTTTTTGTATAGGTGTAGGAAGGACCATTGCAGCAAATGATAGGGGAAAGCCAGCTTGGCATGATTGCTTTCAGATTATAAATGGATTTTGGCTGTCAGCTCAGGGATAGGGTTTATGTTCTGATGATACTGAGAGAGGTGCTGTTTCATTTTGACATACTGCCCCGCTGAGTCTTGACATGTTTCCTACCAGAAGCGTATTTGGTCTCCCTATACAGTCTCCTTTAATAATCTCTTGTGGAAATACATTTCCCAACAACAAAAAAGTTAAAAATCAAGTTTAATTTGCTTTTTTTCTTATTATGCTATAGGATTCGCATGCCATTCATACCAGTTGCATAAATGGCTTACTAACCTTTACTTACCCTAAGTTTGAGCATAGCCCTGGCTTTGCTTCTTTGCCTTTTGGGTCAGCAGGCAGTTAGTGATTTCTCTCAGCGCCTGCTGTAACCCAGCTGTCTCCTGCCCTGTGGCGTGCACACGCTTTACCTCTCCTCCCCAGAGCTTCCACGGGCCACCGTGCCCTGGGCGGTGTTTCTCTTTTCAATTGACCACGCTGCTTGGGGAGTCGTGTCAGAGCTTCAAAAAGCTTCCCACAGCTTTATCATAGCGACGCTACTGCTTGGCTTGGCTTTCTCCAACCGGCTGCTTCACAGCTCCATTTCTGCAGCTGTCCATGCCCTACTGAGGCACAGCTTGCAGCCTTCTCTTCCTCTCGGTCGTCTGCTTTGTGATACTGCTCCCAGCTGTGTTTTTCTTCTTCTGACGGCTGAGGTCACAGGAAAAAGCATTCTTTTTCGATGCGGTTGTATCTATTTAGTGCCTCCAACTGAATACACAGTTAGCCCCTCTGAAAATACAGTGTGCAAGTAATTGAAATGCTGCTTCATTCTTTGAAATAATTGTGCAAAAGTTTAGTTACAGTGCAGCCCTTCTACTGTTGCAGGGAGAAAACACTCTGAACAAAACTCTGGCGTAAGGCATGAAGTCTGACAGTCGGCAATGATCCCAGTAAGGAATCTAAAAGAAGAGGCTTTCTTCTGCCTTTGTATTAAAGGACTAGGCGCTATTTAAGACAGTAGGATCTATGTTAAGATAAGATTTTTAACTTTCCCTTGTTTCTGCTACTTGCTTAAAGGCAGTTCTGCATTCACTTTCACTTTCATTCCTTACCAAATTAAATTTATTAATTTAAAAACTGATCAGTAGCAAAGCATTTGTGTATAAAATCAGCATATTTTTTCTCAAATGTTTGTCACAGGTGGATGAATGTGGCTTTGTAGCATGGAATTTTAAGTTGTGTTCGACCTCGTTGGACTATGGCCCAGTTCATTTTAAGTACGGCTAGACTAAACTTTTGGTTTATTAAAACAAACAAACACAACCCAGAATAAAATATTTTAGTTATTTCTATTGAGATCTCCTCTTCTGTCTATAATGTGCCACAACAAATATGTGTAGTAATATGAATTCACGTACCACGGTATGCATTGTGGTGTGTCCTTCAATTTCAAATCAAGGATTAGATTTATGCTGTTTCCTGTGTTACTTCTAAATAAAACCAAAGCTAAGATATGCTTTTTATAATTACATGTGATAGTCCTTACTGTTAAATTTTTAACCTCTTCCCTGGCATGGTTTTGACCTCTGCCAACTATCAAGCACCCTTGCAGGAGATACAAGGCATGATTCCGGGTAGGCAGTCTGGGCAAAGGCAATCTTTCTTCTTTTAGCTGACATAGATCTGCAGCACCACCAGACTTTGTACCTTCAAATACTCATGACTATCCATGTGAAATAGCTATAAAAGTACCACCATTTGGAGGGATTGTCTGCAGCTTTGAAAGCATTTCAGATCCTTTATAATGAAAAAGAAAAAAAAAAATACCCCAAGCAAACAAAATCAAACCCACAAAGAATGCTCTCTACCCATATTAATAGAAGTTTACTGTCAGGTACGTGTTCACTGTGGATGACAGTAATGTGACACAAAGGTATGAGTGATACTGTCATGAACAAGTTGTTACAGTGACAGAATATTATCAAGAAATAAACTAAAAAATAAACAGATACTAATTTTACCTGTATTTTTCCTTTTCAAGGATAATTATGCACAGGCAATTTCATGTTAGATATATTGTAATTAATGGAATTTAGTATCCTGTAAGAAGGGAGTTTGCGCACAAGTAAGGTGGGGGCTGAGGGATAAAGATCTATTGTGCAAGTCACAGTAATCCCTCTTGCCTTGCAATTGGAAACCTGGCCAAAGAAGTGAACAATAAGCTACTTGTCCTATATGTAATGTACATTGTTTTTGTTACATGGTTTTATTTAATCTGGCAACAAACCACTTCTTTTATGAAAGGAAATGTTTGGGATTTATTTATTATTACTCTTTATCTACCTGTTATTATTACTGTAGCAGTCTGAGGACAGCACTTGCCTTACATCTCTTTGGCAAGCCCAGCAATTACCAGTTACTTGTGTTCTTAAACTCAGAGGCTATGTTGGGTATCCTACTTGTCTGTGGAGCTCATGGTCTCCATATCGTCATAACTCATCACCTTGTACAATCATTCACATCAGTATAAAGTTGTAGAAAAGTATCAGAGGTTCTTCTACATGTTTTGCTGTGGCTGAATTAATGATCTGAGGTGGAAGAAAACTGCATTTGCTCCACAGTAAGAAAGCTTATAGTAGATTATAATTAGTGTGTTCTATTTTAAGACTCAAAAACAAACAACGCTCAAAAGCAAAGAAAACAAAGCTAAATTAAATACCTAGCCAAACCACTTTTATGTTGATTTCAAAGACAGATAATTATAGCAGTAATATATTTAGAAGGTTTTTGTTCATCTTTTTTTTTCCATTCACATAAGAAGGCACTGCACAAATCACGGTTCTATACAGTATTTTTTTATTATCATTTTACCAGCTGTGAAATGTCACAGAATAGTGAAAAGGACTTGCTTTTGTTACACAACCTCTGAGTTACAGTTGTCAGCTGCCTCTCTACAGAACTGCTGCTTGCTCTACTATTCCTTGTTTTACTTGTGCAGTTATTCTTGCAGAAGTACAAGGTTTTCATTTGTACTTGTGAAACTTCATCCTATGTTTTGAATCCTTTCTACAATATTTCAGGGTAGATGAAATTCTAACCTGGCAGCCCTTCCCAATTTCACTTATCATGTTTCATGTAATGTAATATTTGTAGTCTCTACTCAATCATCTAATGAAAATAATGAACAATGCCAGACTTACCTTAGACCCCATTTGACACATCTGTCTCATTGGAAATGTGGACCACTGATAACTACTCTCCGAGTGTTATTCTCCCAGCATCTGTGCGTTCACTTTATGGTAGATTCTTCTCTAAACTATGTTTTGTCTGTTCTTATGAATGTATCATCTAAAGCAATGTGAAGCCTGAGACAGCAATGTATGACATCTGCTGTTTCTCTCCTGTCCACAAGATTTCCTACCCTGTCAGCTTGTTCTGACATTACGTACTTTGGACAAGACCACCCTGGGTGCTATTCACTTCCTTGTGGTCTTTTAGTAACTTATTTTTTTTCTGTGATTAAAAGTTCCTGACTTTTTCCAGGAACTGGAGTTAGGGTAACTGCTCTACAATTTCCTGGACTACCAGTCTATGGAATGTCTTCCACAATTTCTCAGAGAAAATTATTACTAATGTCTTTGAAATTACTTCAGCCAGTCCTCTAAGTATACTAGAATGAATATCCTCAGGTGATCCCATTATGAAATGATTCAGTTTATCTAAGATTTGAATTTGTTCTTTTCTTATTTTACCCTGAATTGTCACCCTACTTTAGCTTCATATAATGCATTAGAGGCACAATGTGGGTGAGAGTGAAAGAACAGATTTCTGAAGGCTAGATTCTGACAAATTTAAATATGCTTAGTTTTTTACCCATGGAACATTGTTCCTTAATTCAGTGTGGCTTCTTGCAGAGTAAGGGAAACACTTCTGAAAGAGATGGAAGGACAAGGACAGTGGCACAGACGGCAGACACAGAGGTATACCAAGCCAACCACATCTATACAGAAGGAGTCATTTGCACAAATGGATATAGAGATACACAGTTGAAAGACTGAGGAGGAAGAGTGATCACATACACAAGAACATAAAAACCCAGGTGGAAGGACAGAATAGTGTGTGCAAATCTGCACAACTATAATTACGGTGTTGTTTGGCTAGTTTGTACTGCCGAGTATTGGCAGAACTATCAATAACGACAAAATTTCTTTGAACTTCATCATCAGAGAGGCAGAAGCTTAATCTTATCTGAATTTAGGTGTTTTTTAATGCAAACATTCATCCTTAACTCAGTCCTCTTAAGTTTTCTTTTAGGCAGCAGAGGGAAATACTGATGATGTGCTTCTCCTTTAGCCATCTATGTTAGGGTCAGATGAATCATGTTCTAAAGCTGTTCAGTTCTCTCCATTTGCTATAAAGGGAGCATGGGCAACTGGCTTGGATGAGGATATCCATAGTTCATCGGATTAATCCCACTCATTGCTAAAGTTCCATAATTGCTAATGGTTCCATCAAGCCTCACATTCCTCTTGCATACAGCAAGTGTCCATCTAAACACATTGCACTTTTAGTGTTAGTTTCAAGGAAGGGAAGGCAGAGGCTTCCTGTCCTGACCAACTGGTGGCCAGAAAGAGGACAAATCTGCTCCTCCATCTGTAGGAGAGGATTAAAGGCCTGCGCTCTTTATTTGCTCCAAACACTCTCTCACACACACACAATATCTCTGTCTATGTGTATATATCTCTTAATTATGTTTAAAGAATTACTTTTCTCACAAATGCATGCATATACACTGCTCTTAGCAACAGAGAGGAAGTCCTCACTTTCCCTTTTTATGTATAAGAGCTTCTGCTTCCATCAAGCCTCCTGTCAGCACAACTGAACAGAGCGTATGTAAACCTCAGCTTCAGAAGTCAGAACTATTCTCTCCCACTTTGGCTTTTTCCACATTGTCAGATGTTCCTCACTTAATTTTGCATGGATTCAATATACTTGAAGCTTTACTTGGAATTTCCAGTTTTAAACATAGATTCAGGCTTAAATCCCTTCCAAAACAAACATGGTAAATAATAACATTAATGTGGTTTTTTGGGGAAATTCCCCTCATTCCCCACTCTTCTGAATTTCTTCGTATTCAACCAAAATTTGGCCCAGGTTAATCTTACGATATAATTTTGGTGACATTTTCTACTGGTAACAAACACGAAATCTAATAAAATATTTCTAGTGTCTGTTCTGTTATAGATCTTTCATATAGCTCTTGTAACATTGTATGATTTTGAAATAGATTCAATTTGCTTCTTCCTTCAAAGAAGCTTAAAAATATTAACAAATGCATTTGTTGTTCATGTCATTAAACACACTCTGTAAGTCGTATTAAACCAGTCAAGGGAAGATATCTCAAAATCAAATAATACCTGCTCTTCAAATTCACTAACTAGCAAGACAATTGCAAAGCTTCCCTCACTTCAGTTTTAAAGTCTAAAATGAAAAATCTCTTTAAAAAAACTATTCCTGACACCAACAAAATCTACTTCATATCAAGATGCTTTTAATAACATTAACTGAAACCTTCTCCATGTTAAACTTCAATGCATTAGAATCAAGAATAATGCCACTTTTAATTAAACTAGGTATTGCAAAGGATCTGTGGTCTCTTACATTTATCCTTATAATCTTATTTCATATTTTACCCACTGAAGTATGTTTATTAATAGTGCTACAGAGATTTTGGCAGCAGGGATTCTTAGATCTTCTAATAACCTTTTGAGCCTAAGATTGCTTCCTTTCATGCTCAACCAAATCCTCTACCTTTAAGGAATGTTTCGCTTTATTCAAAGCTGTTCTTTTTTCTTTGACTACCCTTTAATAATTCTTCTGCTATAAAGTACTGATGAGTTGTTGTGCTCCCCATGCAATCTAGAAATATCCAAAACAGGCCACAGGCAAACCCAGAGAGAAAGCTTCTTTGTATTGTCAGTGAGTTTCCATAAATTCCTTAAAATAGAGAGAATAAAAGGAGATCCAGACAACCTTTTGAACTCTATCTTTTCTCTACCACTGTATCAATTTAGAAGGCAGCTGTAGATGAATAAATGTTGGAAAATGGTAACTGCACCTCTAGTAAATCAATTTTATACTGTAAAGTAATATTTACTCCCAAGTTTCTGCAAATTGATGTCTTGTTGATGCTTGAGTGTTTAACAGTAAAACTGCTAAAACTACACCTTACTCACCATTTTAAGTGGATCATATTATAACGATCTATTATTTTTTGTCCTCAAAACATTTTTCCTATGGATAATTTTGCTCACAGCCAAGAGCTAAGTTTATTCTGTGTGTAAATGATATTTGGTTTGTAAGGATTTGCCCTCTTGACAGACAGCTTCTCAATTTAAGTTTGTTTCAATGTCATCATGCAATAATCTCAATAATTTTTAATCTTCCATAATGAACAACCTATTCAATAGATATATTTGTAGCAACTACTGAAGGTATTCACTTATCAGTTTCAATGTATTTATAACAGTACGTGTATTTAAAGTACTAAAATACTGTTAAAATCCTAGTCACTTATTTCTGACTATAAAAATTCTAGGTTTAGATTCCACATCCAGACTTTCCATTCCCCCTTCCATTTCCCAAATCAGTCAAGACCATTTGTAATGCTCTTCTTCACTGCCCTGCATTTTTGATGAATAGTGGCCAGGTTCTCTCTCAGCACTTCTCTAGACCATGTAAATCCTGTCCTCAGGAAGAAGCAATGACAACAGCAGTAGCCCAGTATGTCCTCTCCCTTCTAGAGGTGGGTTCTGTCACCTCTGGGCAATTCATGGCAGGTGGAAAAGTTTTCTTGCATTTTGTACCTGTTAGTCTTCACACAGGAAAATAGGGACTGAAGATAAAACCAATCACTTCTGTACTTCAGAAAGTCCATGATGCTACTATTGCAGGAAAAAGAGAGAGAGGAGGAGAGAATGAAAGGGAGAAAAAAAGAGGGAAGGAAAGAGAAGGAAAGAGAAGGGAAGGAAGGAAGGAAGGAAGGAAGGAAGGAAGGAAGGAAGGAAGGAAGGAAGGAAGGAAGGAAGGAAGGAAGGAAGGAAGGAAGGAAGGAAGGAAGGAAAGAAGGAAAGGAAGAAGGAAAGAAGGAAAGAAATTCCTGTTGCAGAGGGCATCCTTAGGTGGAAGAGAGGCAGTATAACCCTTTCACCACACTGTTACCATCCTCCCCTGTAGGAAGGAAAGGAGCTCCTGAGATGCATTTCCTGGGCAAACAGAAGGACCCCTTAGCGTCTTAGAGTGCCAAGGTAAATAAATGTTCAGGTGTCCTAAACTGATGAACAGCCCAACCTCTTGTTGACCCCAAAACATACTATCATAAAGGTTGTTTAAAACCATGTTTGTCTTCCTCTATGATCCTGCTATAGACGACAATGACTACAGCATTCAAAATGCAAAAGCTTTAACGCCACTGCCCTCAGAATACATTAAGAGAGCAAATCTGGTTCTCTGTATTTTGAAAGCAGTACAGAGAAGGAATACTTTCTACAGAATGCCAATTTAGAATCTATTAAGCGTTATGATCTCAAACTCTAACCATTCTATGATTCTAGGAGCTACCTGGTCTCATTTCAAAGCTGGCCCTGCTTTGAGCACTGCTTTGGACTAGAAGACATTCAAAGGTCCCTTTCTTCTGTGATTCCTTGATTCTGTAAACTACACATTTGTAGACTAGTATGCAGAAATGTCTTGTGCTAACCATAGCTTAGGAGCATCATCTCTGGATTTTATATCCTTATGTCTCTGTCATAGCTCATACAACTACTCTATTTTACAGTGACATCATAAATCATCTTTCCTCTTCTTTAGAGCCCAACCATGTCCTCCTGGGATGACAAGAAAAAGAAATAAAACTTATTTCAAAAGAAAACAAAGCACAACAGTTTTGCATGAAGTCAGAATCTCTGTCTTCTCTCTTTGGGGGGTTTAAAAATACCAGTCTGCTACTCCTACATAGACAAACTGAGTGAACTTACCATTCTCTCAAAATTATTTCTGGGCTCATGTGGCATGATATCATTCTCCTGTGTATCCTAATGACTTTTCTCATGAGGCATAACATTGAGGTCCTGGCTTTAGCTAAGGTGGAAGAAACACTTATTCAGCTTCCAAACAACCGAGTAATGACTCCCTGAAGGAATCATTCAAGGATAATTTCACCATGAACCCACCTGTTTGTCATGTTGTATATGTTTCTGAGCTCACCAGATATGAAGATCTCTGCTTCTGTAGTTGATATCTCCTTAAGTAAATGCAGATAGATTTGGTTTGGTTTTTTGTTTTTGTTTTGTTTTGTTTTGTTTTGTGTTTTGGGTTTTTTTTTGGTTGGCTGTTTGTGGTTTTTTTTAAGTTTTGTAACAAGACTTGCTAAATAAACAGGATCTCAGAATATAGCTAATTTTAGGCTATTAAAAAGTGCATTTGTTTATATGCCAGTAATACAGTTATATCTTTTGCAGGAAGTTGAACTCTTGTTCCCTTGAACTTTCTTTACCACTTGCTCATTATTTGAAGTCCTCATTCTCAAAGTAGCTGTGTTACAGCAGAGTCTAGAGAGGTACAGACACAAATGCTGTAACTTCTGGGGGGTAAAATGGGGAATGGAAAAACATCCTGAAGTATGTTCTAAATACACAAAGTTTTTCAAAGATAAGAGAGTGCAAAAGTCACAAAAATATTATGTCTGCCACCAGCTGCTCAGATGTCTTAAAATCTCTGGAGCTCTTAGCTTCAGGGTTTGGTAAAGCCAGTCTAGTCTCAAGTTATTGCTGCTAAATACAGAAAGGCAATATTACCTGGCTTCAGGGCAGAGAGAGTCAAGGATGAGTTCCCGTTTCAGGCACTGATCTGTTGTGTCACTTTCCAGCTTTTTGTGTCTCTATAAACCTTCCAACCCTTTGTCCTTTTTTACTGTAAGCTTGTCAGTGTCAAGATGGCAACCTGCTGTTGTTCTTCCCAGAGCCTGGCATAGAGGGTACTGATTTCTAGGCACCACTGCAATAAAAATGATAGCATTACTGCTTTGTGAATATGTTCCACATGTGTAGAAATCTCCCTATCCAACTTTTTTATGCTACTGCTCCAGTACGAGTTGAGCAAGGTATGAGTGCAGAGCAGAGGATAACAGCGGTTAAAAAACAACTCAGGAAACAAGCAGTGTGCATACAATATACCATAACTGTCATATTATACTGGCTCAGGAAGAAAGAATGAAGAGCTTGAGTTCAATTCAGGAGATGATAAAGGAAACAGCAGAGGCGATGCAAGAGTGAATGGATGCAAAAATAAAATCACAAAAGGTAAGTGATTTTTTGCAGCAAAGTAGAATGACGACTTTCCATGAATGTCATTGACAATGCCAAGGCTGTTTTTTATGGCATGTAACATGAACTGGGCAAAGACATTTTGTTTGGTCTTAAAATTCTTAGTGTCTAAGTAAGAAATGTTAGACAAGTTTCTGATGGTGGGAGAAATCTCCAGGAAAGAAAAAAACTGGCTGTATTTCTGGATTCCTCCCCTTCTTATGTGCATTATATTCCATGTGAAACAATGAACATGCAAATTTGATTATTCATATGACAGTCGAGTGGATTTAACAGTAACATGACACCAACGTTACCGTCTTAAAACCTTTAATGAGTGACTTCACAGTGTAATAAGCCTGTGAATTAACAAGTCATTCTTACTTTTAATTTCTGCAGTGAGGGTAACTGAGAACAACTTCTACAAATTACTGATATCTTGTCAGCCTGTCAGGACTTGTCTACATGGGAAATTAGTTCTCAGGAAGTCCAGGTGATAATTTACTGGAAACTAGCTACACTGAGCTAGTCTCTGCGCCTGTGCCTGGGTTCTCGTGCAGCATGCAACATGTAAGGTATTCTGCTTTCAAAGAAGAACAAAGTAATTCACAGAGAAATCCATCATACTATGCTAGTTTAGAAGATGGGAATGAAAAGATACACCAAACTAGCCAGAAGGAGTGAGCTACAGCCTGGAAATCTTGTAATGGTTTTAGAGAAACAGTGCATCCATTTACTAGGAAAGCTTTTTAGCTTGGCCATAACCCTGCCCTACCACCTCTGTTTAATATTTGGAATGGAATTGGCTTGTCTGTAGCCAGTTCAAATTATGGACAAAAGAATAAATCTTCACTGCATCAGTCCTTGTAGATGTACCCTCAGAGTTCATTAAGGGCAATCACAGGAGGCAGATAAAAGGAAAGGTAACAAGACAGAGTAGCTAAAATACTATAAATTCATACTTAGTTGTATAGACAAATCCAAATTTATTCTTACATGCAGCACTCCAGAGTCTATGCTTACCATTGCAGCTGTTGTTTGTTATGGTAGTTAAGGATTTAAATGCCGCTTTATCGTTGTTACACATGAGATGAATTCATAAACTGCTTAGCCACAGGCATCAACGCATCCAGTAGTCTAGTAATATAAAAGCATCATATTTAAATCTTCTGATAAATTAGATAAAAAAAAATTCTAAAATAAATGTACTTTTGCTTCAACTATGAGGAAACTGGTTAAAGACATCTATGGACTAAAACTCGTGTATAATTTCATAATGCAGATTTAGAATCAAGTTAATGTTTTAAATCAGTGAAAACTGCTGTTTTGATGCTGTCCTGTTGTCTTTGAAACTTAAAAAATGAGATTCAAAAGACAAGGAATGAAGACATTTACACTGATTGAAAAAAAAAAAGGCAGAAACTGCAAAATGAGAATAAAACACAAGCAATTGGAAGAATCTAAATGACAAACACAAAAGATGTAAATGCAAATATGAGATCTACTCAGCTCTTTTATAAAGTCCTGTGTAGAAGGGATTTATTTATTTATTTATTTATTGTTACATGGAAAGAAGTTATGTATTGGTTAAGAGAAAATTGCTCTGTTTAGTTCCAAGACTATCAGCATGTCTGACACATAAACAATAGATCATCGCAAATGTATAAATGAGCCTTCATAAATTATGTATTATGAATACATATTCACTCCTCTAAGCAGATAGTAATGCTATATACTTCATTGCATACCATACTTCGCTACATACAGAAATAAAATGGTTGTAATTTAGAGAAACGTGGCTACCTCAGGCAGAAACAGAAAGTAATTTTTGTTCTATGAAGAAATCTAAAACATTTTTTTGTTTTTTAAATTGGGGTGGGAGAGCAATTGAAACTTTTATTTCATTTCAAATGTTTATAGTGTCTTTGAAAGTAGTATTTCAAGTTACAAGTGGAGACTTTTGTTCCCAAAGCTAAAATATAAATTGCCATTTAATAAAATAAATAAAAAAATCCAAAATTATTTTTAAGCTCCTCCTCCAGCAAATATGTTTATATGTCATTTGCACAGTAAAAATTATTTCAATTAAAAAATTGTACTTTAGTACACTGAAGTGAGATAACATTGCTGAAGATGAGACTTTAAAGAGCTGTGAATTTTATCTAGATTAAACACAAGATACTTGTGTTCACTTTCAAGGCCCATCATGCTTTTCTTCATAATCCTTGTTATCCTATGTCTGGTACCAAAAATGTAATTTCCAACTAACTGATTCTGATGCAAGACAAAATTTAAAAATTCTTCATACCTTCCTTGTGCTCTGTAAATATCTTTAAAGGTATCTCACTTTCCTGTTATTTAAATTTCACAAATTACCTTAACTTCTTTTATATCAGTCAGTGTGACACTTGTGTCACGTGTCAATGCAATATTGCTCCTTAATCTATGTTCCTTACTTGTGCATCTGCTGAATTTCTGTCACTGTAATTATTGTAATTAAAAAAAAAAAAAATTAGTTATAGCAATTGTAGTAAAGATGAATAGAAAATAATTTAAATTAAAATAATAATAACAATAAAACTAGTGGATAAAAGTAATTCTATCTGACATTGTTTTGTAAACTTATAAATGGATAAGAGCCAGAAAATCAGATATTCTACTAATTCAGGATCCTACAAAAAGAACTCCCAAAACCAAGAATGACATGCAACATCATAAATGTTGTCAATCTCTTGGGTCAAAAACTAGCAGAGATGAAAGAGGTAAAGCTCTTCATAGATCAGCCTGTGAGCTTACAATTAGAAATATGGAGGGAAAATGAAAAGAAAGTCCATAGTGATGATTGTTTCATATCACAGGTGATTGCATTTCTGTGGGAAAGAGATTCCTACACAGTGAGTGTATATTTGCACACACAATCGAGAAAAAGAAAGCCTGTTATCTCAACTTACGTTTGTTGCTCAGGATGGTATTATTAGAACAAGCATGGGACTTCAGGTAATTCAACTCCACTGCCTTATTCCTAAATAATAATCCTAGATAACGGCTGAGAGGACATCCTGGGATTTGAGATCAAAGAATATGGAGTCATAATGGAGCTTTCAGAAATCAGAATGGAATTTAAGTGAGACATACCTGCCAAGGCTTATACATTTTTGGTGGCAATTAGTGCAGGCTGTGCCTCAAGCACCAGGCGTCCCATTGAAACAAATACGTGGCTTTCGTGGGATAAGACTAATTGTTGGAAGTTAGCTATTTTCTCTCCCTATTTTTCTTTTGCTAGTAACTCCGCAAATACAGAAATTACACTAAGAGAACAACAAACCACTTTGCTTCCCTAAAAATGTGGATCAGTGGTATAAGTACCCACGGCTGGGTTTTTCTTTAATTATTCAGAGTTGCCTAACAAAGATGTAAGATAATAAGATATTACCCTTCCTGTGGTAAATTGTATAGAGTAGCTTTTCTACTGTAGTCCTAACCACATGAATAGAAATAGACTCTTGTTTTAGTCTATGTTACTATTCTGTTCCTTTAGAGGAACTTGTCTGTGTTTGCAATATCTTATTTATTTGGAAACTGTTGTAATGCATGTAATGAAACAAGTACTTTTAAGAGGGATACAGTGGAAATTATTATCTACATGTGTATGTGTGAATCTGTGTGTACACAGTGCTTCTAAAATTAAAGTAAATAGCTTATTTGTGATTAGAATTTTGATGCTAGGTACTGGTGAGCGCTCAAACTGTACTAGGGAGAATCTCTTTTACCTATTTGTAAAATACTCCCATTTTCTAGCTCTGTGAGGTTTTCTAGCCCATCTACATTTAGGGTGATTTTTGCTCTGAAGCCCTCAGGTTTATATCTCATCTAAAAACCATTTGACTCTATCTAGTGGAATCATGAATGTTCTCATTATCTGTATAAACACTGAATGCAGTTCGAAGCCCGCAATGCTTCTGGCCTCGGTGATTTAAAACCATAACACAATTAAGGAGAAAGTTACTCACTTTCTTTGAAATCATTTATCAGCTGGGCATTCTTTGAGTGTGATGGGTTATTTAGACATAATCATTTCTGGTTTTTTGCACTCAGATGGCAATGTTTGGTGGTAATTATATTCTAGCTGTTTAGTTCTTTATTGAATTTTTTTACTTACTTTTGATATATTATTTTTACTCCGGGGTACTTACATTTCTTCAGACTTTTTAATTAATTATTTATTGTTATATAGTAGCACTGCTAGAATTATATTAATTACATTCTATGGTTCTTGTAATAAATTCAAAGTTCTATAATAGGAAGAGGCAACACAGCAGTAAAGAATACTACTAAACTAGGTGAGTTAAAATTAAACTGAAAGTACATTGTTCCTTAGTGTCTAATCTGCTAAATCTTTAATGTTTTTCCAGACAGCTTGGTTAAAACTTAATCCATTAAAAAGCAGTGTAATTCAGAAACTTATAATTAGACAGGCTAATAGTGTTAGTATACTTATTAAGTTTATATCTTGCAGCTGGTCTGTTTGAAGTTCCATTTACTTCTAGAACAGAGTCTAGGATAAGAATGCTAAGATCAATAACTGATAGATTTACAATTTGCAACAATAATTGATTGGAAAAGAGGACTATAAATAGACTTATGCCGCTGTTAAATACTACCAAAACATTAAATAAAATCAATCACAATTTCACAGTTCCCTATCTCCTTCCATAATTAAACCTTTCAAGACACAGGTTTACTCTTTCTCTCAATATTCACGGACAAAAAGCCCAGAGAAGGAAAACAGTATCTTGGTTTGATTTCTGAGATAAACGATTGCTTCATTCACTGCAGGAATGTGGAGTTTCAGGACCAACCAAAGAAATGCTGCATTGCGAATTACTTTTTTAAGGCTCTTCGCCCTTAGAGACCCTGCTGCAGAAAGTTCTCTCACAGGGGTTTCTCCCCATTACCTTTGGTTCAGCAATGGCTGTTCTTGTGTCTGCAAATGGGTGAAAGCTTATGTGTAAGGCCAAGGTATGGCTGTGTAATCTCCTGTATCTAAGTAGCTTTAGCAGCGTAAAGGCATGTCTATGCCTTCCCCTGCAAACCAGAGTAACTCATGCAGTTGCTGAATCAAGCAGCTGCAGCAGTGTGGCTCTGCTAATACGAAGCTGTACCTGAGTAAGTAAACCCCTTACCTGCTGTAGTGAATGCTTTTATAAGTTTTCTGATGAGTGTAGCCAGAATGAATTTTTGTCTCTCGAAAAAAGGCCTGATAGATTTATCTTTAAACTTACTGAAAGCTTTTGGGCTATAGGAGCTCTGGAGATTACATCAGCTTTTCAAAATAAGATGTAGGCTCCTGTATTAGCTGAGTATAGTGGAATAGATTTGTGACTTGTTAGTAGCCTAGTGCGTTCAAATGTAGTTATATGGTGGTAGGCATTATTTTTAATGGCTGCGTCTGTTTTAGTTTGAGATTTGGCTGTGTAAGCTTATTTTCAGAGCCTCAATTAACCAGCTGATAGTAAAGATGATATTTTTCTCTCCTCAAGTGTGACTACAGGGCACGATGAATGCAACTATGTTATTCCAATGAAGAATACATGTCTACGTGTTTTGAAATCAATTATTCTTGTCAAAAGCATAACTGGTATATTTTACTTAGTATTGCAACAACTACAAGTAGTATTCAAGAGAGCTTTGAATTGAGACCATGCTAAACCTGAAAGCTAGATGCTTGAAATCAAAAGTAAGCTTGATAGTTTGAATAATAAAGATAGGTTGATAAATTTTGCACACCTGAATTCTGTAAGAACATACAGTACAAGATTTTGGAAAGGAATTAGTTTATAAAACCGCTTTGGAGACAATTTCACTGGGCTGAGAAGACTTCAATGGTTGGATCTCAAGACATATATATGCAATGGGAAACAAAGTCCTGTCAATTTGATGGGAGTTTTTTGAAAGGATAGATTTTAATTTTTCATTTTGAAATGCTTTACTCTTTCTAATGACTTAATTTCCATAAGCTATATTTTGTTTTGTTGATATAATATGCTGTATTTCCAGCTTAAAGCAGAGCTTTGAGAGTCACCTATAATGATACACTATATCAAATTTTCTTCTTGGAAAATGAGGAATTTTGCATTTTAAAGATTTTCCTCCCTGGAAAAAATAAAGAAATATTTAAGGATCCTTTTAAAACTGGAATTTCATTCTCTGTGCCATTATCTGTCTGTTCATAATGGCCAGCTGCTTCCAGCAAAAAATCTGTTCTGATGACTACTATGGAA
This sequence comes from Fratercula arctica, assembly GCA_947846985.1. Classification (NCBI taxonomy): domain Eukaryota; kingdom Metazoa; phylum Chordata; class Aves; order Charadriiformes; family Alcidae; genus Fratercula; species Fratercula arctica. Next base: position 105,829,116 of record CANTUZ010000003.1, read on the forward strand.
GGTGATAGTGGGTACCTGATCCCAAAATGAAATGTCATGTTTGATTGCATCACATCATGTTAAACTACATTATATTCAGCAAAAAGCAGGGTGCAGTGTTATACTATATCAAGTGAGAGCTAGCAATAAGTGTTTTCCCCACTTCCCCCTACATTGGATTTATGGTACCGTTGTAGTCAGAGTGACTTCAGGAATCATCTGTTCCAATCCTTTTGTGAGTGATAGACACAAAGCAGACAGCGAGCTGCCTGCCCACAGTGCCTGGTATGTGCTCACACTATGATGGCTTTTCACTGTAAGAAGTCCAGAAGTCCCCTAGTGTATGGTGTACACTCAGCAGAGTCTCACTTCTTGTGGTCACCCACTCTACATGACAATGTAACGTAGGCACGCCTAGTGTCTAGACAAAGACACCTCTGAATTAGAAAGGCATACACAACTTTTATTAAAAATGTCTCCTCTGCAAATATAAAAGATAATAATGATGACATCTGACGACAATGTCTGATTTTGATGTGGTCTTGGAGCATTAGCCTTTCCTGTACTCTTAAGAAGGCTTCTTGTTCTTTACAGGACATAATGTGATTCAGGAAGCTACCAGGATTTTATACAACAATTTGTTTATAATTCATTGGATACAGTAAATAAAACTCTTCTGTCATTTGAAAGTTATAAAGTTTCTTTTAAAAGCTTGCTGTAAAAGCTTAGGAAGAAGAAAAACCCTTTAAACTTACTTCTCTTCTGTCTTCTTCTGTTGCTAGGATGAGAGTAAGGGGAACTGATGGCAGAAAAGTGTATTTGATTGGGGTGTTTTATTGGGATTTGAATATCTGTTTAATCCTGACACTTTCTGCTATAGCTCTATCTGCAAGACCTGATTTTTCAGTTTGTAACACAATTTGTAGAGAAAATGAAGGATGGATTCTCAGACATACACTTCTGAGGAGACATGACCAGAGAAGAGCTGATGTAAACTACTAAAGATGTTACAAAGAATGTACACCATTATGTCCTGCCAAACTAATTGAAAGCTGAGGTCACACATTATGGCTCAGGATAAAGACATGGAAATGAGTCTCTTTCCTTCTGTGGACAATACTCTGATGGGAGAAATTAATCTCAAATAAGTGAGAGTTTATAAGCAGCTAATTAAAAATACTTTACCTGTTGAAATGTTCTAAAAGGTGGGTTGACGTCATTCTATCCCCATTTGGCTGGCTGGTAAACTGAACAGCTGTGGGATTAAAAGCTGTGCTCAAAAATCTTCATTTCACAGACCCTAAAGCTTGAACCCAGACTGAGGCTGAGTTCTCCACTGTAGGTATCAAGCTCCTAGAACAAGGGAAACATTGTCCCTGTAAGCAGAGATACTCCTCAGGATAAAAATCTAGTATAAACTCAGAATAAATTTTATACTTGTGAGCAGATCAAAATTTTGGGGCTTCTCATTTATCTTTATTCATCTTCATTGTGCCAGTTACAGATAGTTGTGCCTGATACACAAGTGAGGCAGTCGCACTCCTGTGGAGCACTGAACAGATCACTCCAAGTAGCTATTTCCCATGGCATAGGTATGGAAAGAAACTAGATTGATGCACTGCTCCAAGACCATAACACACTGATAAAACACACACTGACAAAATACTTTGGGCATATGGATAGAAAAGTTTTGATCTTACTAAGAGATGCTGTGGTTTAGGTGTGATGTCAAACAAATGTGCATGGACAAATTCTGGGTTTGATCCCTAGGCAGAAGATGCTGAGGGAGATATGCAGGCTATTTATAAGACTGAGTGATCATCTTCTCTGTGTCCCTGTCCCTATTTATTTATGGATGCGCTCCAGATGATATGCTTTCAAGCTTTGCTATAGTAGACTAAGCACCAACTAGGGAGAAAAATTACTGAAGCTAAGGGATACTGCTGGAACAATGGGTATAAATTAATCGGATCTAAAATCTGCTTGAAAATAAGAAGTCCTTACCTATTACAACAGTGATGTGCTGGAATATCTCAGTTTGTGCTACAGGAGGAGAAGGGAAAACCTGACTGTTTGTTTAACTAAAGTTGACAAGTTTAGGAAGGGTTTACATGATGTGAGAGTTGGGGACTGCGTTTAGCAGTCACTTCCAGTCCTGTGTTCATGTTATAGATCTAAGTTATGGTATTGTCACCAGTCATCGAGAAAGCCAAGAAAATTTAGCTCTGGTTTCTGATTTAGCTCTAAGTCTTCATTAGGCAACACCAAGTGAGAAGGCAGATCTGTAAAATGAAATGATAGGGAAAGCTTACACTAACCAGTATGAACTGCATCTTTAACAGTCCTCTGATTTCGGTTCTTGAATCTTGCTATAATTTTTAAGCTTGATGTTCTGGCTTGTTTTCAAATGCTGCAAAAACTCCTATTCATTGCTCTGAAATTATCTGATATGTTGGCTATAACACAACAGATAAAACATCTATGCAACTCAGTGCCCTTCCTTCAAGGCCAGAACTCCCTTTAAAATATTTTAGGAAAATATGGATACTAAAATCTGGTGTGAGAGAATTCTAAAGATTTCTTTTTCTTTGCTGATATTAGTGCTCTGTTGTTTATTTTCAAAGACAGGAAGAACTTTGATCTAAATCATGTATTTAAGTATTTTCATGAGTCTTCTGTAGAAAGAAGTCTATGTTATAGTGAGATATAAATAAAATGCTAAAATATTCAGGATTTTAAATTTGTGTAGAGAGGCAGCAGCCCAAGCAGAGACCTGGTCTCAAAGTGCTGGAAAAGAGTAAAATGCTAGAATGAGCTCTCCAGAGATGAATTTTCAGCACCTTTGACTCACAAGTTACTATTAAATTAGACTGGCAGTCCCTGAGGCAGCTGAAAATTGCATTAGCAGTATTAAAGATGGTAAAATTATACCTTAAAAAAAAAAAAAAAAAAAAATCTGTACACACAGCCTTAGGTTATTGCCATGTGATACTATGGCTTGATCTATAAATCTATGCCGAAAGATCAAACTGATTTCTATGCATATTCAGGGGACTGACGAGAAAGATAATGTCATGTAATGTTAAAATCAAGGAGCTTCATAAGCAAAAGTGAGGATAAATGACCAAAGGATGAACAGCTTGTGAGAGTTTAAAGACATTACTTCACAAAGGTGAGTAAACTAGACCGTTGCCTTGGAAGCCTTCATCATTCAAAATAGGAGCTGATCAGGTTGCATTTGTTCCTAGAACAAGTCAAATGTAACAATTACCTAAGACTATTCCTAAGACATTTAGAAGAAATTCAGCTTTGCTGCTATGAAAAGGATAAAACCCCCACTAATTAACTGTATTTGTAGTCTTCATATTAAGAAAAACACTTCTCAAATCCCTCAAATATTTATTTTTTTTTTTTTTTTTTTTTGCTTAAAAAACATATTCTCTTTTGTACTGATTTTGGAGTGAAATCATATTATCAATTGAGAGAGGAAAATTAAAGGGGCATTCAGACCATATTTTTTTTTTTTTTTTTTTTTTTTTTTAAATGTGGCCCATTGCTGCAAAATGAATGTTCCTCAGCAGTGTAATGATATTCAGGAGAATAAAATGAATTATCTTCAGAGGTTACATTTTAAATACATACATTTGAAAATTGCATAAAGATCTGAGGAAGAGTTCAGAGATCATTATTCTGTTTTATATAACTGCATTCTGGTTTGTATAGCTGTATATGCTACAAAAAAAGGAAGTTCCAACTCTAAGTCAGAGGCAACCTTTTTGATCACTTCAGTGGTAAAAAAATTTTACCTGAAGACTGTATCCTGATGGGTTTATAAACAACAAAATAATATAGGAGGAAATAACATGGCATCGTTCTTATTCTATTGTCTACTGTCTTTGCAAGATAAGCCTCATCTTTATGTAAACTTATTGCAGGAGTGACATATTGAGATACATACCAGTGAGATGGTTAAAGTTTCACCAGCATGAGACAGTCAGAGAAAAAACAAACACTATTATATTGTGTATCTCTCCTTTGGCAGTTCCACCTATTGATGGCAATCCCTTGTCAAGCAAAAAGACAGCATGTGGGTCCAAGGTTGCCTCTGTCACAAATTACTCTTGTTACAAAGTTTAACCAATCTTCAGAAGTGATCTGAACATACATACAAGAACTGATATTTGTTGACTTGTTGGGATAGACACTTTGACAAAAAAAAATTGATCTTTTTGGCATGAAGGACCAGCTACTATGCGTGCTTTATATAGGTGTACAAATCTTGAAGAGTGTTCACAGACATAGGTCACCAATAGCAGTTGAGATTGCTGTGTTCCTCTAACTACCAAAAAAAAAAAAAAAAATCCGGGAGAGATTTTGTGGTTTGTTTGTTCTTTGGGTTTTTTTTGTAATTTTTTTTTTTTTTTCTTTTAAAATATGAGATATAGTTACTCATTTGATGTGATATAGTCAGTGGCAAAGCTGGGGCTAGCATCGAGGGAGCTAGAAGCCCAGGCCTGCACCTCCAGCTGTTTAATCACACGTGTACTACTACATCCAGTGCTCCTGCCTATTGAAGTGGAGAGGGATGCTGAGGGCTAACTTACAGCTGCTCTGTCACAGCTGGAGCTGGCAAAAAGCTGAATTTCTTGACAGCAAGAACTTAGGGAATATTCATCGTTCAGGTCTAAGGCAGCTGATTTGTTTCAGGTTGGCTGGAGGGACAGTTGAGCACAAAGAATATGTAGATACATCTTTTAATGGCGCTTTTTTTTTTTTTTTTTTTTTTTTTTTTGCCATTTCCTAGTGGTTCCAGGCAGCCACCAGACCCCAGAGTGCTCAGCACTGCCAGTTTCCCTACTGAATACTCTTCCAACCTAGCACCCCACTGGTCTGTGTGTGAGAATATTCACTAAAGAGCTGATGTTGCTTTTTCCACTGTCTCGTGTGGATGACAGTCATCACCAAATCCCACAATAGCTTACAAAGGGATGGCACCTTTTCTGTGCTGCTACAGAGCAGGCAGAGAGCAATCTCACTTTCTCAATCCTTTCTCAGTCTGAGGGTCTTCAGGGGTCAGACCTTAAAAGCACTGGTAGAGGGCTAACACTGACTAATCATCACTTTCACTTACAGAAAAAAAAAACCCATCCTTTTACTGCCTGTCTGATTGCCTAGTGATTTTGAAATCTTACAAACATTTTTATTTTAACTTCTGGTAGAAGAGTTGGATTTACGTTAGACCCAAAAGTGCTCTGATGACAGTTTTATGGAATGATATAGATCATTTACTTTTGCAAGTAACAAGCAGAGCTTCTGTGCCCTGTCTGTACTTCTAAACACGGTAGGGGAGATGTGTTATAATATGATGGCTGATTGGATAACTACAACTTATCACAGGTCTTGCAAATTTAGAACTCTCTGTAAGTGAACTAAAAACTGTGCTACAGAATAATCCCACATGTAATGTTCTGATAATTAAACCCCTCTGACAATTACATCATACATTATCGGGATTAGCCAGATCCATTACTCATCACTGGTGCCTTGGACAAAACAAAGCTGGTACGCCAGGGACTGTCAGCTGAGCAGATGCTCCTATGGAAGAAAGCAGCCAAGTGCTGTTTATGTAATACAAGCAGCAGCATGCTGGAGAAAGATATTGCTTCAGCTCGCACAGTGTTCCTGGAGTTTAGAAACTAGGAAAGGCAGAAATCTGAAGGCAGCATATTGACTGTACTTTTAAAAATTTATTCTTTGAATACCAATTTATTTGCATGTTCTGCTTCTCTGTTATAATTATGCTTTGCTGAAACATTTCTTTATGTACATAAAGCGCACAGCTTTGCACTTCTTCTGTTTATAAACATTAAAGACAATAATCCACAGAACACAGAAGAAAAAAGGGAAGAGAGTTAGTTATTGTAAAGGAATACTATGTTAATCACAGGAGTTTATATTGAAGACTGGGGTTAAAAATAAAATGTGTAGAGAAAATTTTACTAGTACTTTAGTGTTGGGGTTTTTTTTGTTGATGCTGTTGTGGGCTTTTGGGGTTTTGGTTTGGTTTTGGTTTTGGTTTTTGGTTGTTCGGGGTTTTTTTGTTGGTTCTGATTTGGTTTTGTTTAAATGGCAACACAATTGGAAAAATCCGTTAATACCAGGACCATATTATTTCATATTGCTGTTTCTGCATTCTGCAGAAGGACCTGCTCCAGCTAGGGAGTGCTCTTCAGGAGCTAATAAAGATTAAGCATCCACATTTTAGAGATCACGTCTAATTCTGTCCCAGCCCAGTGAGATTCTCTTCACAGATTAATAGAGGGCTCCATCTGAAAGTGTGTGTGTTCTTCCTTTTTTTTTTTTTTTTATTTTTTTTTTTTTTTTTTATTCTTTAAGGCAGTTTTCAGGTAACCATAGTCCCTTGGGCACTGGAGAAATTCCAGTGAGGAGAGCAACTTCTAACTAGTAAATACTGAAAAGTTGAAGGGAATTCTTATACTGAGCTGTGTCAATTAAGTACAAGCTAAGAAAAAATGGGATTTATCTGTATAAACATTGGACACTGGGGAGATTTAGGATACATTCCCTCTTAAAATCTTTGGAAGATTTTTAAGTTGGAACCTTTTCAATAAAGGTGTGTCCAGCCCTATAATGGGTGAATCTTTTAATTCTAATGAACATTTTGCTTTTAAAAATTTCTTCTTTCATTTGCTATGGAATAGTGATGGATGGTCATTGGCACTGATGTGTGCCCTAGGAGTCAAACAAAAAAAAACCAGTACGTCTAAGCAGCTGGGCACATGGGCTTCGGTAGATGATCTGTGTCAGTTTGAAGTCTCTGTGTCCTGTGTCAGAATAGGGTCAGGAAAATCTCAGATGCTGCAGTTCGCAGTCTCGTGCCTTTAATGTAAAGCCATCTTCATCTATAGATTAAACTGACAGACTGTGAACGCTGTTGGGTGGAGTACAGCTTTATGCTCAATTTCATACCCACTGTGGGGTGATAATCACTGGTAAAAAAATGCTGTAAAGAAATGGGCACAATTTTGCCATTAGCCATTGTGCTTTGACAGATGTAGCTGCATTTACAAACCCTCAAATCTTCTTCTATTACTGAAACAGTATTTTCCAGTCATCCACTGTCCTGCAATTATTATGGAGCTTTCTCCCTGTTTACAGATGAAGTCACTATGCCAACAATGAAGAGGTAAGGGTAAGGGAGGGAGATGGAAAATTATAAAATACCCTTTCCAAGTATGGGTAATATTTTGTGTTACTGATTGCAGAGCCTTTACTAACTTTATGACAAGATCCAATATTATACAACAATGTGTTCCTGCTGCTTTTCTTTAAACAGTCTATTAACACTGGCTGAATAATACAAAAGAAGGAAATTTATTTTGTCACTCCATAATGAATCATGTTATCTGTTTGGTGTTTTTTGGTGGATATTTCGATTATATTAGTTTGGGCTGTGAAATATTCACAGATTCCCAGGTTCATAATCATATATGATCTGATCATAGAATCATAGAATGGTTCGGGTTGGAAGGGACCTTAAAGATCACCTAGTTCCAACCCCCCTGCCATGGGCAGGGACACCTCCCACTAGATCAGGTTGCTCAGAGCCCCATCCAGTATGAGTATCAAGTATGAGTGCTTATAACCAGATGTTTGTAATTTATCTTTTGCTATTTAGCTTTCTTTTTCTTAGCTAAAGTCACCTGATATTAATTATTTTCCCCTATATGGTGTGCCTTATATTTATTTCCATTGTGGGGTCTGGATATATGCCTTGGATTCAGTTACATGAAATGTAGCACAAGATCCTACTGTACACCAGCATTGGCCCTACTACCTCATGCCCTTTTTTGATTTCATAGTGAGAAAACCCAAATATACTGTAGAAGGAACATCTGTTATGTGCTTTAGGTATAACCTCAGATGATCAGTTGATGACCATAGACATGAATCACAAAGGAGAACAGCACAAAAACGATCTTTAGTTTAGAAGTTGAATACACTGGGGAGATGAATCACAGACTAATTTCAGCTGCTGCAAGCAAGGCGTGCCATCTAAGTTTGGTATTTACACTGGTGAGAGGACAACCTCCGCAGAGGGTGATTCTGCCATTCTAAGGCAGGTGTCCCAGATATGTAAACCAAGCCACTTACCTGGATGTGGCTCTTACTTTACTGACTATAGATAAGTCTTAAATCAGGCAACTAACTTTCATAGAACCATTGTTTGGTGAGGTGAATCCCATCTGCAAATTATTGTATGGTTGCAGCAAGTAACACAGTAGAAACCAAGACAATTGCTGAATGGTTGGCAACACACATACATAATGAGATTTCAGTTAAAGCCTGATAAAAAAGTAAAACAATATTTAAAGCAGGAGCAATTTGATATGCTTGAAAACCGGCTATTTCTACATTGCACAGAACTGAGGAGATGGAATATCTATGGCAGGCTACCCAGTTAGCTTAACCGTGGATGTTCACTGAAGAATTTTGCCTTTGAAACCCAATTTGTCTTTTGAATCCCATTTTACAGATGAGACTGAGGCATGAAGTAATTCTGGCACTCGGGAATATTCTTTATGAGACTGCTTTTAAATTTTAAGACCACTCCTTTGCAGAATTAGGAACAAGTATTCACGGAGTGCACAAAGCCAATAAAAGCAGCAGCCTTGCTGCTGAGAAACTGGCTGCCCTGAGTTCCCTGGCTCGCTCTGGGAAGTGGCACATCACAGCTCCCGTGTGCCAAGGGCAGGCTGCAAGCTGAGGGATATCTAGAGAAGTAATGCACTCTTCCCTTGCTTCCTCAGCTTGTTCCGTCACTTCCTCCACTTTGTCTAGCTTGAGAGAAAGCAGGCTTTTTAAAAGGTAAATATAGTTCATGTAGAAGTTAAATTTCCTGGGGCTTCTTTCCATTCAAGGATGACTGCTGCGCTGTGCATTCACATGCAGCATGAGTTTATAGCCTCATTACTTGGCGCAAGCCATGAATAAAGTACAGCTCAGCCAATAGGTGTGGGAAGAAATGCAGTTTAAACCTCTGCTCTTGCTATGGTGGCATCTCCTGAGGAAAAAAAAAAAAACAAACGTTATTTTTCTGGGAAGAACAAAGACAGAATGCATCCCCTGGCTGTTTGAGACGATCCCATGCCAACGTGTGGCAGCAAATGGCACCGGCCAGCTGCAAAAAGGGGACTAGGCACCGGGATGATGCTCCTGGAGAGAGTCTCTCTGTGCTCTGCACTGCATCACGCTTCTAGCTCTGCTTATGAGGCACAGTCAAGCCCAATTAAAATCATGACTGGAGGGTGTTGCCAGAAAGAGCAGGTTAATGCCTGCAATTAAACTGGTTGCTAATTATGTGGCAGGATTTTTTTATTTTTTCTTCAGTGGCTAATTTGTTTCACAGAAAGCTGTGTGCACAAGTGTGAGCTCTTCTGTGTGCGTGCAGAGGACGTAATGCTCTGAAAATCCTTTGTTTTTCTTTTTCTTTAGGTTTTCCTTTTCCCCTTTGCTTCTCTTAGTTCTCAAACTGTAAGTTATACTTATTTAACATCTGTACCATAACTCAAATTTGCACCAGCATCGCTCACAGAATTTTGACTTTCTTGCACCAGGGCTGCTTTAGTCTCCTGGTGCTCATCTGTGGAGGTCACTGTGGGCCCCACAGTCATTTAGCTGTATGTTAATCTTGAATCCTCCAGCAGACTCCAGACCGTTATGGATCATTTTCTTTTTATTGTTGTTCTTTAATTAAACAGAAAGTGATAAATTGTTTATGTCTGTTGTGCAGTCTACAAATACTCACTTCCTGGTTCATTACCATTATTATATGACATATGAAAAGAATGGAAAGGAGTAGATTAATGGAGCTGCATGCTGATCACAGTTTTGCTCGGAAATCTCAGATATCTGCAATCTGACAGCCATTCAGAGACTGCTATCTGGCCTGATCAGATGTCGCTGAGCTGTGCCCAAAACCCAGTGGCTTATTTTTTTTTAACAACACACTTTTCAAAATTATGCATTAAAGCGATTATTGATCGTTGCTGTGCGAAATATAATAAATGGCAAAACTACTTAATTCCACTAATGTGAAAAGGATAATAAAATACAGGATGAGTTCTTTAGACAAAAGAAAGGCAAAACTGCCTTCTACAAAGCACATTGAGTATTCAGAAGAACTGTAGCCACAGTGCAAAATTATGCTTTGATGTAGGAAGATTGTGGGGAGCAGCAGTGATTGCGGGACATTTAAGGCTCTTTGAAGGTGCTTTCTGCAGTCAGAAAACTCGACTGCATCCACTTACCTACCTTTTTATTCTGCTTTTGACTTTTTTCCTTCCATTCTTATCAGGCATGCTCTCAGTCTTTCTTCTGTGGGTGGATGAACTCCTGTTGGTTAGTCTGCTCTCACGTGTGTAATTCTATTGAATACCAGGGATGTGAGTTTCCACCACAAAGATATTTACATCAACACAAAGGGAGTATATAGCAGTACTGTTTTGACTTGGTCATATTTATTTCATCCTCGTGTAAGAGAAGAAAGTGGAAGAAGAAACCAAACAGTTGCAAAATTAGGATTTTTAACAGGGATTAGCATATTATGTGCCATGATACATGATTTTATAACATGTGGGCAGTGACCTGTTTTTCTTTCCTCCTTTCCCTGTTTTGTAAAAGTATTTCCATCACTAATGTGCCTCTGTTCCTGGGCCTGCCAGTGGCAAATCCAAATGGTCCATTAACTGTGAAGTCAGTTGTCAGTTCTTCTCTCCTGCCTCTGGTTTGGCACACTTCTAAGTGACTTGCTTCATTGATTGCACAGTGATTCTGCACTGCAGAAACGAAGCTCAGGTCACATATCTTGAGGTTAATTCAAACTATATGGTATTTTCTGTCAGACAAGTTAGCATATTTTTTCAATAGAAACAGACTGGTAATGTATGCCCGATGATGATTTGCTATAACAGCAAATGTCCAGATTCATGTTTAAACTGAGATGGGCAAAATAAAAGGCAGGATTACACTGGAGGGCATGTGCATTCAGATAAGTCTTTTTGAGTTTAGGGGAGCATGATTCTTGGATAGGCATGGGATTTTGTTGTGCAACTTGAAGATATAATATGATATGTTTGTTACATTTACTGGTTCCTTAACGTTTATGGGGAAGATAAGAATAAAACACAATTTTAGTTCCTTCCTTGTCATCTCAGATCTTCTCTATACAGTTCCACGGTGCAGAGTAAGCTTGTTTCTTATATTTGAAGTAGCTCATTAGAGAGCATTATATATTGAGCTGTGCTCTAGGGCTGATAGAGAAATAAAAGCAGTGTCTTGCTATCAGTGGGCTCCACAGTGATCTTCTTCCCTTAGATGGTAGTTCCTTGAACTTACTGATTTTATGCTGCTTTTAAACTTCTTGTCTTTTCCTACATTCTATAAGTGCATCTGTAGATGATGTGTCTTTCTTCTCTTTTTTCTTAAATGGTTTGCAATGTTATTGCACACTTTCCCCAATGCAGCAGGGAAGTGACTGGATTTTTACTGGTGAAAAATGATTCCTATATACTCTTTGATCCCGCAATTCATTATTCTACTGTCAGTTTGGTTTGTTTTTCACTCTAGCCACTGTTTTCTTGATTGCTTCAAGCTTGAAAATTACTCTGTTCCCAAGATCTGCTGTAAAGTGAAGAAAAAGATAAAGACAACAGGGACACAAGGAAGTTCTAGCACAAGCTGGGCAGCAAGATTTTCTCCCTGGTATGGATAACAGAGAATTTTTTCAATAATTGGATTGGGACTGGTATTACTGGTCTCTCAGTAAATCAGGCTGCATTGACTAATTTTCTGAAAATATTTTACCTTTAAAATAAAATACCGAACTTCAAGTGTTGTGATCTTTTCCAACGTCTGTGGGAAAACGTGGAAAACTTTGAAAAGCTGAATGATTTTTGTATTTATAACTTTCATGATAAGTACAGGGGAGATAGGTATTATGGGAAAAAATACCCACATTAAAACAAACAAACAAGAATACTTTTCCCCTATCACTTATTTTTGCTTCACTTCCAAATGTTTGTATAAACATAAAGAAATATGTAATCTCTTCACTTGTAATCAGATATTTTACATATTGTAGTTACATTTATGTATTTTATATACAACAACAGCAGTAGCAGCCTGTTTAGACTGTTGGGTTTTTCCTCCTCATGTTCATCTCTCTTAAGGAAAATGTGCTCTGAGTTTGAAAAAAAATCCATTTTCCAACTGATGATAACAAAATTTTGGAAGCTGTCAAATAGCTAAGAAGAGAAAATTCATCCATGAAAATAGCTTTGCTCAGAAGATTGTTATAGTCTTAGACCATGGTCTTTCCTGTTCCTCCTACTCTGACTTCACGCAGGATATTCCTGCCTCAAAGACTTATTTTAGAATAAATAAATTAACACCACTGTAAGTCTTCATTTGAAAAACAATTCATGGAATATAAGGATGCATATTTATTTAACAAGATTCATCAGTGCATTTCAGGTTATTTTGTTCCTGCAGAAAACTTTTTTAATTGGCAGAGACATTCATATCCTGCAAATGACCAGTTTGTCTGTCATTCTCATGTTAAAACAATCTTATCACATCTGGTTTTGCTAATCATAGAATCATTCTGGTTGGAAAAGACCCTTGGGATCATCAAGTCCAACCATCAACCCCACTCTACAAAGTTCTCCCCTACACCATATCCACCATACAATACATGTGTGAAAGCTATCCATATTCTAAATTTTCTGCGCAATACTATAATTGAATTTAGTTATGATTAGGTAGACTCAAGAAAATAGCACTATCAGTGAGGCAGATAGTTTTGACATTAGAAGGATTTATTCTTATCTAACAGCACAGATCTGGTGCTGATATCCAGTTTATCTACATATACAACTTATTTTGTATAGATGTGTTTCTAGGTTATGACAATACATGCAAAATTACTTCTAATTAGTTAAGTACCAAGATGTAGTCTTCATATGTGACGATCCCCTTATACTTGCTGACAAATTAAACTTGATAAGGATGACTAGGTATAACTGAGGATAGAATTTGTCTTGTGCTCTTTTTTTTTGCCTTTTTTTTTTTCTTTTTGACAATTTACTTTCAAACACCATCTAAGATATCTGTTAAATTTAAGTAAGTTTATTAGTGCAAGGCTATATGAAATGTACTGTAGATGAGGACTGGGGGGAGATGCAAAGGAATAAATGGCCATCTTTTCAACACGTGACCTGACGTGTGCAGGTGAAAGGATTGGGAATGGAAGGAGTTCTTCTAACAAATTATTGTTTCAAACCTGATTTAAAGCTGTTTCATACACAAAGATTAATGTGGAGGCTCACTGTGATTACCTATGTGTCCTATAATAAAGAATCCATGAATTAATGTCCCTTCCATCTGAAGACTGTCTTTCAAAAGTTAGCCAAACATGTGTAGCTTCAAATTCTGCCCATTAATCTCATTTTGAGTTGGTTTTATAGATTCAAGAGACTTCTTTTTAAACTTGTGCTCTATGTGGGCAATAGAAATTTAATAAGATATTGTGATTTAATAAGAATGTGATCAAGTAATGCTTTGTCCTTCTGTTCCTTAAGTCAGACTGATCATCTTTTGACTTTTGCAGTGAAACATTTCCATTTTTTATATGTCCTTGAAACTTTCCTGTGAGGCCTTTGCAATCTATACATCCCTGAAATGTGCTCAGACGAAAGGAGTTAGCATTCCAGTAGAGGCTGCTCTGTTGCCAAATGCGGATGCAACCTGACCTCCCTGCTGCTGCTTCACCTTCTGTAATTATACACCCAAGAATCACCTTTTTGACCCTACCATTGCAATAGCCTCTACCATCAGCAATTCCTTTTCAAAGGCCACATCTAAGCTTACCTGCAAGAGAACACCAGGAGACAACCCAGATTCTGCTTGCTCCTTGGATAACGAGATCGTGTGCTTAGATTTCACCTACATGGAGACAGGGATGTGGGAAATGGCTGGTGCATATCCAGATAGCATGCTACTGGGAAGTCGGGATGCAGCAGGGGCCAGTACCTGCATCTGGACTTTAGGTTCCAAATATATTCAAAGAAATTTCTTCCTGGGATTACCTCTTACATTGTCTGATTCTGGGTATATTTCCTGAACTGCTTACTATTTCTTAAGCAAAATCTGTGTTTTGTCCTCTGTATTTATTTTCATACTGTGTCACCTTTTATCAACAGTGATTTTGTGTTTTAGTTCAAGTAACAAATAAAACTTCCTTAAGTGTAAATATATAACTAAAATGCCTATATACTTAGTAGAAATTGTTACAAGTCTTGAAATGTGACAGAATGTAAGTTTTTAATCCTTTTTTGTTTGTTTGCCATATTCATTTTATATTCCTTTAATTTAATCAGAATGTCCTGCATTACTAAGTCAGATGCCTACAGAAGCATCAATACTTCATTAATCAAGTCCCATATTATTCACTACATTATTTTGCGTACTTATTTAAGTCTCACAGCCGCATAGTTGCTTAGATTATACCATTTAAGTAGCGGCACACTTTTTCTTCCTCAGGTCTTTTGGAGCTTTCATGGTGTCCCAAAGTGTACTAAAAATGAACAGTGATGGTCCAGATAGCTCCTTTTTATGATATTTATTTAAAAGTTCTTTATAGAAATTTTCCAGAGCTGCTGATCTACAAATATTTTTTAAACTAGTGTTCCATGTTGCCTTCTAATGGCTGAAATAAAAATCACCATTCAAATCTCATCAAGCTTTTCCCAAGGGCACAAGAGATTTATTTACTGAACACTTCTGCTTTTCTTAAGGTCTTACCATTATTAATGAGAATTCTACCAGCTCTATAATGAACTAATGCCACTTTTGGAATTCTTTTGTGTCTAAAAAGTTCCATCCATTTTCTTGCTCTTATCTCTGTTGACTTTAGATTTTTCCAGAAGTTACTTTGATTCCTTTAACCATTTTCTACAAATCCCGTTTTCTGATTTATATTTATTACTAGTATTTTTCTTTTTTTCTATTTTGTTACATTTTAAAGCTATTGGTAATCACATCTAGATTTGTTTGGTTTATTATTTTTTTAAATTGTCCTTTGTCTGCTGAGTATTTAATAAAATATTCTTAGGCAGTTCCAGTTATCATTCATGTATTTCTAATTATGTTCTGCTTTCTCTGATGATGTTGCTCATATCTATTTCAAGATTGGTCTTTTCTCTAGGGCATCAAATTTAAGTACTGCTGACAAGGACTTTGGTTTCTTCATGTGATTATGGCAGGAACACTCTACTGAAGATATCATTGTTCTTTAGTTTTGAGATCAGCTGTTATCTAAGTCAGGGCAGCTATCTAACATAGCTGTTATCTAAGTCAGGCAGTGTTCTTCCATGGTTTGTTTAGGAAATCATCAAACTTGTCTGTGGTGTGTCTAGAAAAAATAGCTAAATATAAGTCCAGCATGTGCCATCCTAATGTGCTGTGTGTTCCTGGGATCTCATTCAGAACTAACACAGCACTCATGCGCTCAGAGCTAACAAGACTTTGTGTAGCATTGTACTCTGCTGTATGAATCGGCTGCAGGCTACCTAGCACTAAGGAGTGTGCCTCCCACATGGCTTCATTTCTGATGGAAAAAATATGTCTCTTAACTGCAAAATATGCAAATATCTTTCAGATAAACATCTTTATTTTCTAGGATACCCACATCCATATGTACAAGACAGTCAAGGATTCAAGCCAGCAGATGGACAGACATTTGACTAATATGCCATAAATGTAATGAAAACAAATATTTTTCAAAGGTTTGCTCAACAGTTACAGGCAGAATGTGTACAGGTTCATGGAACCATTCAGGCAGTCCATGATGCTCATTGTTAGACAGTGTAGTAAGTGCAGATTTCAGATTTGCAAATGATTCATGTTTGGTGGTGAGACCATTTATAGTAATCACTAGGCTATTACTTGATACTTATAGAGATGTCATCTTAAAATGCAGTCCTGTCATAAGAACATTACTTCAGATGTGTAAAGGTTACCACAGAGCACTGGGAATGCCATGGAGGACTGATCCAGCATAGGATCAGAAAGCAGCTTTAATCAAACAAGCTATTTTCTTCAAAGAAGGGAAGAAATCCTATGCCTTCTACCTTGTAGGACAACATGAGGTTATCAAGTAGTACCTTCTTGCCTTAAAAAATTGAATTTTTTTGTATCCTATGAATGGGAGCTGCATTCCACTCAGTATCTTGTGTTCAGCAAGCGATGGAGCAATTTCCTGAGAAAAGTCCCGTAAACCTTACGGCAGCTGCAAGGTTTCTGTACGTAGTCTGACAGATTACTGACCAAAGGAAGAAATACTGTTTTCTAGTACTAGTCTAAGGTTTTACTACCAACATGGATACAGAGAGATTTCCGAACCACAGTTTAATGTGACCTCTTCCTACTCCTCCCCAACAAACCCAAAACCTAGCCACTGTTTAAATTCTGGTTTGATTTTTAATCTATGAAGAAATTTAACTCTGATGTGTGTGGTGATTAACGGGTAACAGACTCAGCCTAACATTAAGCGACTTGATGCACCATCATAAGGACTTGAAGCAAACTGGGCTTGAAGCAGACAAAAAAGAGGTGGCTCCTCCTGCAATGGACAACAGATCTGTGGGGCTCATCACCAAAGAACCTTGTGGGTGCAAGGAGCTCGCATGGGATTGAAAAAATCCCCTGATATGAAAACAGGTTTTGGGAGAGTATTGGGGAGGTGGTGAATTAGCACATATGCTTGTTCTGATTTCTTCTTCTGTAGCTCTTCAGTAATGCTA
Organism: Fratercula arctica; assembly: GCA_947846985.1. Lineage (NCBI taxonomy): Eukaryota > Metazoa > Chordata > Aves > Charadriiformes > Alcidae > Fratercula > Fratercula arctica. Next base: position 105,845,978 of record CANTUZ010000003.1, read on the forward strand.
CTGTTTGAGACAGGACAACAGGGAGATGGACCCTTTGTCAGTGGACCCTTAAGACAGTGCAGCTCTCTTAAATTATGTCTTAGAGTTTATGGAGGCAACAATCGGTATCTTTGTTTGTGCCTGACCTCTCTTATAAGAACTCATGGCCAAAACCTCTGACTTAATTAATTTAGCCTTGATCATGCACGTGCTTGTTAGAAGAACCCACTTTAAGTATTTGGGAGCTGTTCTGAAAATGCAAATGCAATTGTGATGTGCTTATTCACTGAAATAAAACACATTCACATAAATGCATGTGCACTTCTTTGCATGCGTGTATATACGTATACATGCATACCTCAGGAGTTATTGCTGTGCTTCATAACTTCGCACTCTCACTTTGAAAGTTCAGATTGAATGGTAATGTACTGATCCAAGGCTAATGTGAAGGGATTAATACCTTTCCTGATTTTTGATGGGAAAAAGGAAAATCTATGTTCATAATAAGCTAAACCATATATTTTACTGAAAGTGACATATGCAGAATGGTTTTATAAAAATGAGGCTGCCATTCTTTTCTGATGAAGTTCACTATCATATGGCATCAGATTAGTCTTTTGTAGATTAGTGTTTGAGGTGTTGCCTTATAGTGGTTTGTGGTTGTTTTCATATAATGAAGTAAACTCCTGTGAAACACAAAACTAGCCATGAGTGTTACAATCACAGCAGCTAAAATAAACTCTATATCTGTTTGAGGCTGATAGTGTCACCCTGGGCTGATTCTTTTGGGCCAATTAAGTTGTTGGCAGTTATTCCTTCGCTGCTGTGTGTCTGCTACTAGTTACCACTGGTTGAACCTGTGGCTTCTAAAGGAAGACTTTCAATATGAGTACAGGAACTCAGGTGCCCAATGAGAAACCTCTCTGTAAGGAAAGCAGAGAATTACATTAAGGACACGTCATTTCTGCATCCATCTCTGAAGTTTTATGGAATACGTGGAGCACTTGGAGGGATTCAGTATTTGTTGTCAGAGACCAGTAAGCTCTTGCCTCAGAAAGACTTGAAGAATGTATCACCTCTGAAAATAAGACCATTGATATTTGTTTCCTTAATATGGAGTTACAGATCTAAATTTTAGTATTCCTGTTTGGCAGCTTGCATAGCAATCTCTGTTCTTGGCCCTTCTATGGAAGGGCCTCATATCTGAGGGCAGATATGCCCTCACTTCTTGTAACAAACGTCACTGGACTAATGTCCTTGATAGGATTAAGGGACCTGAACTCCACTGACTCCACGGAACCACGCAAAGCTAGTTATATCAAGACCAGATAGGATAATTTATAAAGTATGCTGGGTAGTTAACTTTATCAACTACATCATTGTAATACAGAGGTTTCAACTTTTCTATTAAATCATGTCCCTTGTGCAGAGGAGGCTGTTCTTCATGGAGGAAAGTGGAGGAGGGAAGGAAGCAGTGACTCCAGGCTCTGTGGGTCCTGCAGGCTTCAGAGTGGTATTTGCCATAGGGGTAAGCAGTATCTGTGCTTCCTGGCTCTATGCAGGGCATAGGTTCTTCATTCCTACTTCTGAGAAGAGCTGAGTTCAAAACACAGACAGAGCTCATAATGAAATTATGTTAATTTACCCCTGTATAAGAGTTCCTATCCCTATAAAAGCTCAAGGTCTCCTATCCTTGTTGAAGTGGGTGTGCTCTTAGCATGAAAACCTCTGTTTTAAAGGAAGAAGAAACTAATGCACTTGCTGTCAGGATGTGATGTTCTTCTGCATTCTCCATGCTGTATTTAAGAGTATAACTGAAATCCATGGCCTGACTGAGCTTTACGCAGATCAAGAGTGGCTTTCGTAATGCTCTTTCTCCCCTAGGCACTAGGACGATAATTCTCCTGTCCGGTCTCTGTCCAAACTGCTCTCACTTCTGTTTTTTTTTCCCAACATTACAGTTGAAGACCAAAAAGATTGAAGGCATAAAATTTGTTATGTTATCACAAAAAACATTATTCTTTTAGCTAAAGAGCTACTATGAAATTTGAAATGTTTTGTTGGGACTGTTATCAGTACATTAAAAAAAAATCTTTACAGAAACATCTTGTCTTTTCTGGATTAAAAATAAATACTAAAAAATAAAAAGAAACAACAAGTTTATCCCAGAAAATTGATAGAGAGTTTTATCTTTTTAGTACTGATTCAGAAGATTTCTTTCAGCTTTTTCTGAAACTAAATTTTAAATGTATTTAAGTACCTCCGTAGTAATACTTTCCACAATACTTATAATAAGTTTTAAAACTGATAATCCGAAGAGTTTTGGAAACCTAATGTTAATTGCTCAAGGGACAAAATGACAGCATTAACCATATAAATCATGCTAGAACTAAATGGTGTCTTTTTATTCAGAAGAGAATTCCTTGTACATTGTCGCAAACTGTACTAACAAACAAATCCTTATCTGACATAATTTATAGCGTCATGATCTTTGTCATATCATATATCCACCATCCACTGCCTCCTTCCCATTTCTTTTAATTTATCATTCCAGTCTCTAGGTTGGCATCCTGTCTCATTCAGGACTGACTTCTTCCTGACTGCATGAGCGATTCCTTTGCACGTGGTACCTTTGCCTACAGACAAAGTTATCAGCCTGCAGTAAGTGTGTTATAATCAGGTCCCAAAGTTCAACAGCTACATTTAAGGTCAGACTGTGCACATTGGGAAGACATCAGAAAAAGGCAACCACTCCCAGATTTAGGGTCAAGTCCTCATCTTACCATTCAGCCAACGGCTATATCCATATTAATAAATTAAATAGGGCCAGGGAGAGTATGAGTTTAAGCCTGATTAAGTCTATGATTGTACATACTGCTTGATTATCAACAAACTCACTGTCAGGTTTTTGACCCATGCCAGCTGGCATTTTCCTAGGTCATGGCCAGATCTGACATAAGGACAGTGCTCTCAGGAGGCAATATGGACTAATTCCCCCTTTGGAGATTAGAGGAAAAGAACATTTCTCATGCCACTTTTGTCTCTCAGTTTGTCCTTCCCTTCTCTTTATTTGCTAGCGTAGGTGTAGTTTTCATCCAGAAAAGTGTAGCTTTTCTGCACCCTATATTGTCCAACAAAGACAAGAGAAGAAGAAGTAATTTTCTGCTAGGATGAACAGGAGAGGAAGTAATTTGCTACCCGGGCTATCGGCCCTCTCTGGAGCAAAAGTGTACTGGAGTCATGCTTGAGACCTCCTCCTGAGGTAAAACACAACACGCTGAGTGTACACAAACCTCACGTTACAACTATCTGTCTTCCTGCTTTATGTGCTTTTGGGGTTTTTTTTTGTTTCATTTTGTTTTGTTTTGTTTTGTTTTGTTTTGTTTTTTTTCTTAAGAGGAAATAATTGTGTCCAATTAACTCATTTGGGCAACGTGAAAATACGAAAGTTAAATATTTAGGTACAAACTGGGAAATTGTGCAGATATTATACCCATGTGACATTTTTTGTTGTAAATCCACTACATTTATATCATATTTTAATTAAATTTTCCTCTTAAAGGTATTTAACAAAATATCCATACATGGCTACTCTTGGGATTAGTGACTTTTATTACCTTAAGCATGTCATAGAGGCAATTTATGAGAAAATTCAATGTTTGGGTTCTTTTTATTCCCTTTACGATCCTGGTTTTGATAATCATTATTAAAGTACTGTTCAGCTTAATGGCTTTGCAGTAAAAAATAACAATGCAGTGGAGAGAAAGAGATTTATTGGAACCACAATAAAAATAAAAAGATTATTGCCAAGTTTGGTGTTTTTCTAAAAGCTGTGTCTATACTAGTAAATAAAATGGACCAGAGACTATTCTCTGTCCCCGAGGACAAATGATATGGCACAACCCACGTTTATACAGCTAATCTCTCTTAGCTCTCAAAACAAGGTAACTCCATCCAAACTGCCTATTGGGAGCAATCCTTAGAGCACGCCATCCCCAAATCATGCTTCAGGACTCTTTGGGATGGTGTTAATTGGTTTACATCCAAAAGTCTGCCAGGAACTATGCTAACAGTGTGGATGCTTTTGTGTCCTTATACAGAGTCTGTTGCTCATTAGTATAGTCACGGCCTCATTTCTACAGAAAACTGATCTCACGGCGCAGTCGGTGATCAGAGGCGCTGGTAACTGCTCATGGCACTTGTTCAAGTTCCAGCTCACTACTAGGACTTTTAACTCAGAATAAAAAAATTGACGGATTCAAGCACTGATATTCAAAATAAAACACTTCCTTGGTTTACAGTACCTCTTTGGAAAATGAGTGAAATCATGTCATGTAGCTGAAAGATGAGTTGCCCTCAGAAGTTTGCTAACGACAATGGATAAAGAGAAATTAAAACCCATGGAGTTCTAGCCTTACTGGAAACACCTTTATTTTTAATATTCTAAACACTCTTAAGGGACTCTGTGAAATTTAAGTCGGGCTTAATGTAGCTTGGCTTTCATTGCACTTTACCCCTTGAAAAAGAAGAGAAGCAATAAAAGAGGCAAATGAATCTGCCTGTAGCTCGTGCTGAGGCAAATGGTCCTGAGGTGGGTTTGCTGAGAGCTACCTAAAGTGTTTGTGTACCGTGGTGAACTATGCCGTACAGATGCACCTTGTGCAAGACATAAATAGTTCCCGGCTCACCCATCACTTCAGGAAAAAAGTAACTTTCACATTGGTGGTATCAGCATTCTTGCTGTCTTGCAGGCTGAGCCATGGCACACTGAAATGTCAGGGGTTGGGGAAAAGCCCCATCTCTCATGCCACTCAGGTGAGCGGGGTGCCAGGCACTGAGAGCTGTGCGATGGGCGTTCCTTTAGAGAGAACAAGGCAGCTTCTAGGGAAGACCATTGCCTGCAATTCAGGAAAGTACTTGAACACATGCCCAGCGTCCAGCATGTTTGCATCTGGCTGTATGAAACAGAATCTGGTGGTTTCCTGAACTGGGCTCTGAATGCGCAAAGAGTAAGAAAAATCTCCTGAGAAGGAGAGATAAAGGCACTAGGGTAATAGAAAGAAGACAATTATGACAGCTTTTATTTTAAAACACTGAGCTATAAATGTGAAGTAGAACAAAGTGGAAAAGCAATTCAAAACACTGGAGGAGGCAGGCAGCCAAAAACATTTGTCTGAAAATGTAGCTTCCTTGGTACTCATAGGCCTGAATGGTTTGTGTTTTAGCTTACTCTGAATTTTGTTTGATTTGAACATTATTTGGCTTTTGCAGTCAAAAGGAGCCAAGGCCTAATCGATGTAGTACATTTTTTTACTGTCTTCTGTCCGTAGCAGTTTAATTTTTTTTTTTAGAAATTAGGAAGGACAAATTGGTCTGTCTCTACAGTAACTCTGATGGATAGAGTGACCCTTCTTTCTTTTTTCTTTGAAAAATTAAACTTCTGGTCTTATGACATGGATGAAAAGGAGCAGTGTGCATCTCTGGTTGGTATCTTTTTTATTTAAACTGGCTATGGGTCTATTCAGATGTTTTTCAGAAGCAACTCCAGTAAAAGACCTTCAGTCTTTCCCCTGTTCTGGACAGAGAGTCAGTGGTTACGGACGGAATGACAGCCATAAAGCCTGCAGCTAGAAAAGACTGCTGGCTTCAAAGCTGTGATACAGCCCTGTTTGATGCCTCTTATAGCTGTTGCTAGGACGAGTTGAGTAGTTCCAGCTTTCTCGGTGTTGGAGAAGTCATTTTACCCAGAGCAATTTTTCATAGCTAGAGACTCTCATCTTAGGAACACAACATCTTAGGAACACAACAAAAGGGACATAGTCTTTGATCACACATTGAAATGAGTAAAATTCCAACTGGATATATATAAAATAAAGGAAGAAGATGATCACAGAAGCAGTACGGTCTCTGCCCTTTAAGATTTCTCAAACTTGACAGGACAACACTCTCTTCATTTAACTTTGAAGTTGGCCTGTTCTGAGCAGGAGGTTGGACTTTCAGAGACCACTTCAAACCTAAATTATACTATGATTTGAATTTTAAGATATTGTAGAAACTTAGGCAAGGGAGAAAAAGCCTAAATAATTAAGTAGAAATAAGCTATCATTTTCAAATGAGTTTTATTTATGGTAAATGCAATCTGCATTTCATTTTGAAACAAAAAAATTCTGGTCTTAATAATCCAGCGTCTCCATAATTTCTATAAATCATCCAGATATAGACATAGCTAGATGAAACAATCTTCAATTAGCATTTTAGTGGCTCCAGAATCTATTTAGCATTGTCCGTGGGAAGACACACACTAACTTTTTTTTTCTTTTTACATATGTTAAGAGGTAAATTACGCCCAAAATGTTGGAAAAATATCCTGGACCTCAAAGAGATCCAGTGGTTTTGATACCACACACTATGAATTTCTTTTTCAGCTTGAAGCCCGGGGCTTCAGGTTTCAGTAGACTCCAAATTCAAAGGAAGATTAAGGAAAATTACAACATTTTCTCTGCTTCTGAGTCAAAGCCATTAATCCCACAGAGGTTTTCATGGCTACCATGGTATAACAGCAGCTGCACTGAAAAAATTATTTTATGAAATCAATGAAAATGTTAAAGAAGGGGAACATGAAAGAAAAGGCTTCTGCTTTTACAAATTTCCAGTATATCTGGTAAGATGAAAGAGAACCACACACACAGAGGCAGAAAGCAGGCCGAGCGGGTACCACGGCGAGGTATTTCCAAACAGCTTCAGAAGCAATTGCACTTACTTTAAATGGTCTTCTCATGAGCAGAATGGGGGAAGCTCAAGTTTAACGGTGGTCCTGAGAGACGATGAAAATTTGTGAGAATGAAAAATGAAAACGAAAGCACAGTGACTAGTGCAGGCACTGATTTATCAGCTAAATGAGGGAATCTAATAGGACCCTGCCTGTCATTAGCATTGCAAGAGTGCTGGCCTCACACCACAGCATGACCCAGGGTTTCCAGGCAGGTAAAATATTTTGGCCGAGTTTTGTGAAGGAATCCGGTCCTTAATCACCACAGTCGTGATACTTTCTGTAAGCAGAAAATAATATTTTCTGGTGCCGTGTTAGCAGTTAATCCGTTTCTGAAATGTAAATGAGTGAGTGTGTCTATGTGTGAAAAAGATGCAGAATCAGCACCCATAAAGGAGTGAGAAGACGCATTTGGGATTAAAGTGTGTTAAGTGAACCAGGTAAGCACATGTATATCACCTTTTATCATTGCACAGTCACTATTTGTAGCAACCCAAAATGCAGTACTAGACATGTACTATAACAATTTTGTGTGTAGCATTAGTAATCTGACCATTTACTCCTGCTAAAAATCTGGCCCTTATTAATGTTTGCCATTAGAAATTAATTTCATGGGAATTTTCTTTGCTCATTGTTACATGTAATAGATGACAAACATCTTTCTTTCTTTCTCTTCTCATTTCTATAGAGCAAGGTCATCTTTCTGTATGGTTCATAGCAAGTCAGCGTGGAAAGGCAGTATCATCCATCATTTAGGTGTGTTTCCTCATTACCTACATGAGCATTGCTGCTGTTAGCTTCGTAGTTATCCTTGAAAATTTCACCCGGTTTGATTGCTCTAACCTCCTAAATTTCATCCTCATTTGATTCCTCATGGAAATGAGAAATATTTACACTGCTAGAGAATATTAACATTCTACCTTTAAACGTAATCTTTAAGCTCAGCAGATGCCACTGTTTGTAAACAACCCCATTCACAGAAACTATGTTTCCTGTTCAGATGCACTGGGAGGTTGATATAAAGTGGGTGACATTATGGACTGGCATCTTTTTCATTAAATTCTCTGGTTTTGGCAGTGTCAAGCTGTTTCAGAAATCTTTCTTGACCTCCCTCAATTACTTTAATGTGAACCGAAAATATTTTTTTAAAGGTGTAATAAATTCATAGGATCTTGATTTTGCATTTGGAAGCATCTTTTTTAGTATTATTACTTAGGATTTTCTTTCAATTTTACTTTACAAAATTCAATACCAGATTCTCAGATTCAAGGCAAACATTGTAGTTCAAGTCAAGCAAAAGATTATTTTTTAAGTATTTGGTTCATATAAAGTATTTTTGGCTGCCTTATTTTAAATCAAACGTTGTTAGTATTAACTTAACTTTTATTTTCCTTAACTGAAAAAAAGAAACTGGCAGCACAGCTTTAATCTTAACAGGATCTTTAGTAATGAGGGCAGCTGTTCGCTAGAAAAATGGCTTTCATTTATTCACTCATTTCATCTTGGACACCTAATGTGATTGACAAATGTGTCTATTCAGGTTTTTCACTTGTTCTGACATCCCAGTGCTGGCAGAACTTCATTGAATTACTTGAGAAAATCAGACTCTGTTGCCACAAATCAACAGGTGCAAACTTATGTATGTTGTTCGCACCAAGCACTGCGGAAATAATCTTAAGAGGATAATTATGCAAGAAGTGATGATGGGTCTTTCTAATAGAGAGCCAGCAGCCAAGTCATGGATAGTTTGCAGTTGGTCGCCGAGATCTGTCTGCCCGAAGCCAGTGATGGAGCATGAAAATTCTGCTGCAATTCCTCTGATACTCAGACGCAAATTTATCATTTCATTTACTCACTGACTGAACCGATTAGATGCCTTAACTCAGGGTCTGTAGCACTAGCTATTAGCGCTGAGCAATAGGAGCGGATCTGGAAGAACCAATGATGAGGACCTAACATTGCCACTATACTTGTTTTGGGGATTTATTTCAATCTATTTTACTTATTTCAAATATATTTTGGTGCTGTCAACTAAAGGCTGCAGTGCATTAGGTATGCTCCTGGCATACATCATCCAGCTAAGCCTCAAATGAGAGGAATCTAGGATGGGTGTTTTCAGTGGGCTCTGCAATGTGAGCTGAAGGATGGGGGGTGAAGACGAGCAGGACGCTCACTTCTGTTCTAAAGCACTAATGCAGATGCACCCTTAACCAGGGAGACTGACCTTTCCTTTATGGTGTATACTTGTGACATTTTCATGTCCAAAATTGCCTCAGGAATGTTTAAGCCCTGCAGACCTTTGGGGCTGGGATCTTAGCAGACTGCCAGACCCCACTACACCATTTTAAGCATTTCAGTCCTCTTACTTTTGGCATCTAAGTTAAGAGCTGTGGTTCCCTCTCAAGTAAATGAAGGAAGGTAATTGCATCCGTAATACAAATCAGAATACCTAAACAGGCAGTGGTTAAGCTATTACTGTAACGGTAGTTGGATGTTCCTCTGGAGGAATATACTTTTCTTCTTGCTTACTGGTGCATAAATTAGTACTTCAGGGCAGTTATGCTAGATAGCCAGAGTTAGTCAGTCCTTCCTCCCTGATCCCTGGCAGTAGCCCTGACAATGTCCAAAACCTATGGAACGCTAGTCCAGGAAGTGCAAAAGCATATTTTTAAGTCTCATATATTAACTCAGGATATCTAACTGTAAAACTCTAACAACAGAATTCCAGTTCTATTTTCACCAGGATTTCTTCTTCAAAGTAAGTTCAACATATCAATCATGCCTTTTTCTTTACCCAGGATCTTCAGGGGCCCCTCTACTCCCTACAGGATTGTATTTCACAAGCCATCTGCTGAGAATCAAGAAAACCCTTATGCTTCCTCCATCCTAGCCTTTCTCTTGCAGGATAACAGAGCCACAGGTCACAGATGAAAACTCCTGAAAAAACCTTCCTGTTTTCTGCTGCTCTTCAGCTCACTCAAGCTGCTGCTGACTTTTACGACCTGGACCTCTTCATGCTGATACTTGGCTATGCATTCCTGGGCAGTAGCTGTATTCTACAACAGAAGTAGGTGACTACACAAGTGGCTGAGGTGATATTCCTTTTGGTTTTTGTGTAACACATTTTACTCCTAGAGATTGTAGTCTCCCAGCATGAAAATTCATAAGAATGAGTTTGACAGAAAACTTACACTAGGCTTATGGAAAATACAGAGCTATCAGTAAAGGAGCTATTATTGAACAGTATAACTAACAAGAGAGCCTTTCTTGGTTTTGATTATTACTACAATCATTTGTTCCCACGCCTGATTTAGAAATGATCCATATCTCCTGCTTATTGCTCTCCCCTCGTTGCATTTCTACTTCCCTTGATTTTCATGGGAAGTCTCTCATCTGCTCACCAGACAGTCCTGATGGCAGGAAATTTCTATCCTCACCACAGTGGGAGTACTTAGTCAAGGTCTATGAGCTTGAAAGACATAGCCATTGAGAATGATGTTATCAGTGATAGGCAATGCTGGAGATGATAAAAGCATTTAAACCAGAAGAGAGGATGAAAGTGTGGGAGTCTGTGTTTATGTAGCGGCATTAATTTTCTTAGGAAGGAGATGAAGGAGGGGAAAAGAAACAGGAGACTTAAGCCAGAGCACCAGAGCAGTTGCCACACCTTGCTGAAGATAAGACCGGACCTTTCATCTGGACTTGTCAGGGACACAGATACATGGTGTGATGCATGCAGTTGTCTGCAGGAAAAGGTCCTAACAAGATCTGAAGGTTTTTACTGATTCCTGGAAGGAATGAGAAAAGTTCATTGTTTTGAGTAGCAGAGAACTTCCTGTACCATATGGCTGTGGTCCAGCAAAGCATGGAAACCAATTGCAAATGTAGCCATGGAAGGAGTCAATACACCATTGTAAAGCTAGAAGTCAGGTGTCTGTCTAATTGTTGCTTGAATTAAGTCGTGTGCTGTATTTCTTACAAAATCAAGCAAAATGATGAATGAACAAAGCAAAAAAAAATCTTCAAAAATACCAGTATCAATGTTAAGATTTTGTGAAGCATATATATATATCTTATGTAAACAATATAAAAAGGACTGTCGTTAGGCTAAGCAGTTTATATCAAGCATATTAGGTATCTTTTCCTTATTCAGTTTGCTATCAAAGAAATTATTTAATTTTAAATCATAATGTTTAAGTAATTACTTATTCTAATTACTTTAGGCAATGAAATATATTTATACCTTTTTACCAGCAATTTCTTAATTAGCATATTTTCATTAATCAAAAAAATGAATAATTTAGAAGCACAGGAACAGATGACTTATGCTAAGAGATTTTTTGTCTGTGAAGAACAGTTTACCCATTTTTCCCATATAAAGTGCTGGGCACCAGCCCAAGAGCTTTGTTGTCTGCACTATGGAAACCAAAGGGCTGCAATATCCTTTAGTTAGATCCTTTGCTTTGGATCTGTTAATACAATGGGTTCTGCTGCTTCCAGATTCCCCCAGCTGTGACTGATAGAGGTCTGGTGCGAGTTAGAAAAGTCTCAAGGCTGCTTTAAGTTATAAATGGCATACAGTCCCAAAAGAAACTTATTCCATAGAGGAATGTCTCTTTTTCAAGGAGGTGATGGTCTGTAAATGAGACTGCGGATAGCCACTTCCATCTTTGTTCGAACTGAGCACCCTGCACAATGATGGTTGATTTAGAACTAGGCCAGGCAACAAAATCCAAATTCTGAATATCACATTCTTTGAGGTGGGATTTTGTTGTACTGACCCCTTTGAAAATATTCAGAGACTTACATTATTGAGGTGCTGGAACGTGTCTGAAGGAGAGCAACGAAGCTGGTGAAGGGTCTGAAGCACAAGTCTTATGAGGAGCAGCTGAGGGAACTGAGATTGCTCATCCTGGAGAAAAGGAGGCTGAGGGGAGACCTTATCGCCCTCTACAACTACCTGAAAGGAGCCTGTAGAGAGGTGGGGGTTGGTCTCTTCTCCTAAGTAACAAGCAATAGGACAAGACGAAATCACCTCACTTTGCACCAGGAGAGGTTTAGATTGGATATTAGGAACAATTTTTACACTGAAAGGGTTATCAAGCATTGGAACAGGCTGCTCAGAGAAGTGGTTGAGTCACCATCCCTGGAGGTATTTAAAAGAGATGTAGACGTGGCACTTAGGTTTAATGGTGGACTTAGTATTAGATTTATGGTTGGCCTTGATGATCTTAGGAGTGTTTTCCCTCCTAAGTGATTCTATGATTATGAACCCTAAAGAGTTTACAGCCGTGAAGAATGTTCATCCATTTCTCCATGTGGGTTTTATGCAGAAAGAGTCAAAGTAGAGAGAACAAGATTCCTTGTTTAGAATATATTTAACTGTGTTAGAGCATTCTGTGGAGATTTGTTGTCTTCAGCACATAATAAAGAGAAGATATCAGAAATTTATTCTTTTTGATTCTGAAGTTCTGAGCAGAGATTTTATCCTGTTTTTCACAGACTGACTTGAGTTAAGTTTGGCCACTTGTGGAAAGTTTAGGGAAAAACTACAAGAAATTATTAACTGGCTGAAGTACGTCTTCCTCTTAGTTTGCAAGAGTTTCTAGTGAAACAGAGAACAAGTGGATTCATAAAGAGAACATCTCTGTGTGGTAGCATGCCCTGTTATGGAGCATTACGTGCATCTCTGCAGAATTGTTGCCTACATTACCCACCACAAATCCAAGCTGAGCACTGCACTGGAGTTAATGCAGGGATTTCTACCCCATGTTCAGCTGCATACCATAAAACTCTTCTCAGAGTCTAAATCAATAGTTAAGTAATGTTTAGATCAAAAGAATGACAGGATTCAACCCCATAAATACATACACACACTCTGCTGCATAGAATACTTTACCCTCATATCTGTTATTTCCACGTCTTAGTTGTAAATTGTACTCCATTTTAAGAAAATGGATACTACATGTGCTTGACATGATAGTTCCATAGGAGAAAATGAGACTGATATGAGCACACAGCAGGGTCTTTTAGAACTGATGCCAGACAGAAATCAATGCAGATTTATGCCATCTGAAAATCCAGCCTAGGAAATAAAGAGTGAAGAAAATTGAAAACACATAGATCCTGATTCTGATCTCAATTATGCTATTGATAATCTTGTGCAATGTCATTGGTCTTGATTTCCCTGTAGTATAGTTTTAAATAACCAGGACAGGTCATTGACTCAGTTACTCCAGATTTACCCCTGTATTTTTGGAATTGAGTAAAATAAAAGTTAGTCTAGATTTACAAGGATCAAACTGAGTTACTCTGATTCAAGAGTGCATCGTAAAGGCCATCAAAGACTATTTTTTTCCCAAATAAACTCAAGATAGAGTCTTTTATATGCTGACATTGTCACCCAGTCAGTGCAACTGCTTGCTCATGCAAGAGAAACGTTGCTGCTGTTAAAAGCTCAACAAGACTCTTTAGTAAGAGATGCTGTGTATCGGAAAAAAAATGTTGTAGTTGATAAAGCTTTATCACCTCCAGGAATGGCATTAAATAAATTTACAAGGCTTCTTGACACCTGCAGTTACATCCAAGGTGACAAAAATATTTTGACTGAGTCATTTAACTTGGAGAGCTTTCTTGGTAAGGACTCAGTATTGTAGACAAATCTCTGAAGCTTTCTTTACGTCACTGGTTAGTTTGTCAGCGTAAAGTATTATAGGTAAAAGATGGGAAGAGTGCTTGCTCTTCCACATTCTAGACACTCAACCAACTCTTGAAGTCCAAAAGCAGATACATAGCGCAAGAAGGGCACACCATGTTTTTTCTTCAACTGTATTTCAAGGCTTGCTAAGAGAAAATGGATTATGATTGTTTTAATTGGAAAAGTATCTTCCAGAAGAAGAAAGACGATGCAAGGAACTTCTCCTCCCTCCCCGCCCCCCCCCAGTGGAGAACATAGACAACAAAGTCGGATGTGGCCCAGAAATTCCCAAAGCCAAAAGTTTAATGATCTCAAGTGAAGAGCTTGGACTGTCTCCATCACAGGAAAAAAATAATTTATGTAACATAAGGACAATACAAATTTGGCAGAGTTCTTCAAAATCACATCTGTTCACCACGTATTATGTTTGGTGACAGAAAGAACAAACTGTAAAGCAGTATATGATAAAACAGGGAAAGCATGGCAAGTTCGTTGACTAAGGTTGCACTGGTAATTAGCAGAAATGGCTTGTTGATTGTCATCACGTTCTCCTGTAAGTCATATGGACCTGTGATGGCTAGCATTTAAAAGATCTTCATGCAGCAACTTATATTACAAATTGTTGACGCGGAAGGCTTGAGCAATAACATGCAGACCAATGTGATCAGGTTAATGCCACTTTATTCAACCTAAGTGTTACATTTATAGTATTATGATTTCTGTTCACGCGCTCTAACTCCTACTAATTGGCTGCATGTTAACCTCACGAGCTGTCCACGCGCTTAATTCTTTCTTGTCATTGGTCGACCTTTCTTGACGTATGATGTTTTCAATTCCTTTGTTACACTTCTTTCTGGTCAGCACCTCCTTATCTCATGTCCGACAGTAACCTTTCTTAAACTCATGTCAAGGCAGGCCTACACGGCTGCTACCAACTCCTCAGTGCTTGGAGTGTTCATAGGGTGACCTCGTTGTATTAGAAATCCTTCCACAAATCCCCCTTTTTGTTTTTGAACACTCCAAGACTCTTCAGTTGCAAGCATTACTTGATTAAACCATATTTTTCTTACCATGCGCTCCAAGCCTCTTTGCAAACAATAGAACAGACAAGGAACAATTAACAACACAACAAATACCACGATCAAAATCATTACACCTATCTTTAAAAGGGATGCAACCCAGCCTGTGATCCCCATCCTTTGAGCAGTCCTGTAAGCCAATGCCAGCTACTCTCTATCTCCACAACAAATTATTTGTTTCCTGTTATTAAAACTGTGACAGTCTGTCATATGTTTATACCATAATGAAAGATATCTATTATTCTATTAGAAGTTACTCTTACCTTTAAAATGTTTATTTTTTGAATTACAAACCTAATGTTGTCAGACTATTTGGATTATTTGATGGAAGGCTATTCTTACTACCTTGTGGATGCAATTCTTATTTATATGTCATTCAGTGTGGTGCAGCATCTACAACAGATGATTAGTACGGGCAAGATTTTTCTCCAACAGTTTTCACACAGCATTGCAATTGTGCTTGTCTTTCACATCTGTATAACCAGAGATTAGAAAATTAGGAAATGGTGGGGAGAAACTTAAACAAACTTTGCAATAAATATGGATTATTATCTGAATTATTCTTTTTTTTTTTTTTTTTCCCAATTGTTCTGTGGTTTCTCTTTGAAATTACAGTTTGGGTACTTACTTTCCTGGCTGGTTCTAAGGAACATTTCTCTACACTATGTAGAACTCTTCTTCTAATGTGAGGAGGACTCTTGGCATTTCTGGGTATTGTACATTTTAGGTGCGTAGCTAGGAACCAAAAACATTGAGATGAGTGTAACATAGGGCTCTTCACTATAACTTTTACTGAGTGCAAATATTTCTGTTTTCAAATGTTTATAGTACATCTTGAAATGTGAAAACAATTATGTTCATTTAAATATGGACTCATGATCCTCTGTCTCCAGATAGAGGTCTGCTTTTTTTCTAAGCCACTGACCACATGTGCTAAGGGACCGCCTGAGCCACACATAAATCTGTGTGTTACATATATGCCATTGTCAGATTACAGTTAGAGCTCACCAGTTAGTGAATCCAGTTCCAGTGGTTGTGAGGCTAATCCTTTGAGTTAGAGCTCACCACACCTCAAGTGGGAGTGGGATTTAACCTTTGATGATAACTGTGGGGGGTGGGGAGGAAGGTGGGCAGGGGAGAAAGAATCATTTTGTATTTATTCTGGTAATTAGATAGACAAGTCCAACCAGGCTGACTTCTAGGACAGAGCACAGAAACCTGATACCAAATTTTTAAAAGCATAAGGGAAGGAAGATCACGCTCGTACACAGTAGCTTGGTCTTCCTTTCCTTCTTCAAATTCGTGGGTTCCCAGTGTCCTGAAGTAGCCTATTGACTGGCCCAGAAACACTCACAAAATACACTAGCTGCATTTTTCCCTCAAAACAGCTGCATTTCACTGATGGATGAAATGATTGCTCTTAACGCATGTGGTACTTTTCCTGGATGAAAGGTGTAAGCCATAAAGGCAATCAGCTGTCATTATTTTCAGGTCTCTCTCAATCTGTCATGACTTTTACAAGGCCAGAGTTCTTGGTTTGAAAGAGGACCTCTCCAAACATGCTCCTCTTTGATGAACACTCTGAAAAAAATAAAGGGAAGCACATAAACATGTTCCAAGCTTTCAGTTCATTTTTTTGCTCGATCTAAGAGGACATTCAGTTAGAGAATAGGTACAAGTTAGCTCAAGCATTATAGCAAGTACAGGGTTAATTGTGTTCCGCGTGTTTATTTAACGTAAACCAAGCCTTGGCATTGTAAAAAGGGAATGTGGGAGGGAAGGGAGTTACTCCTCTGAAGTGTAGGAAGAACATAGAAAAGGGAAGTGCTCTTGGAGATAAAAGAACAGGGCCTATCACAGTACATCGAGAAAAGGACAGGGAAAGGAGGAAGCAGGTGGTGGGGTTTAGATTTCAATTGAAATGCAGGACAATTCAGTGACCTGTGAGAAATTTTTAGCACTTTTCATAAGCCTGAGAACTTTTGCAGTTTATGTTCGCTACTCTTACACCTTATTGGCAGGCATGGTGATCTCTGAATTGTGAGAGCCTTCAGCTTTCAGAACAAACATTTTATGATGGGTTTTAAGGCAAGGGAACATTTGTTTATATATTCCTTGTACTGTCTAGTCAGTTTGAGTGGTTTCTGGAGCAATTAAAATGAATGATATTATACATGTAGAAAATCAAAGAAAAAAGCTCATCTCATTTTTCATATATTCTGTACTGCATCATAGTCCTACCATCAAAATGCTTGAAGTCCTGTGTTGCAGAGGATCCAGAAAAACCTCCTGAAAAAGTGTTGTATCTGCAAAGAAAGATGTATTTGTGTGTGTTTGCGTGTGTTTGTATGTTTATGTGTATATACAGGTTCCCAGCCCTAGAATTATTCTCATCTTAATATTTGACAACCAACTACTATACTTATTTCTTTTTTTACGTATTTGTCATATTTCTCTCTAGTTTCGTCCTTTGAACTTCCCGAGAGAGTGAAGTTCTAATTCTCAGAGTAGGAAAGGGGCAATGTATCGTGACATTGACACCAGCAGGAAATTTGCCCCAAGACCCAACTAGTCTAATGGAAATAAATTTAAAATCCAATAGATTTTTGAGTGCAAATATCAAGGCTGTGAAACAAAATTTCCAGAGTTTCCATGGACAACTAACAGTGTAAGTGAAGTTCAAATGGCCTTAGTTGGAAGAACATAGCACATCTTTGCTGTTCATCTCCAACACATAATCTTTTGAGAGGTATGTGTTTGTTCTTACAATATAAGTAATTTTGTTTTAAAGGTAATCATAACAAGCATCCAGACTATAAAGGAATCGTACATAAGACTCAGCACGGAGGCTCACCGACTGCAGAAATACCTTTAGCATGCAAATCTTCGTGAGTTTACAATTTAGGGAGCATCAAACAGCAATCCAGCTTGTTTATGTAAAAAATTATCTCCAGATTGTTCAACATGAAATGGCTTCAGCATATTGTGAATAATTTTATTTTCTTGCATAAACTATTTTGCCAATGTGAACTGTGAAAAAATGATGGGTGGGAAGTGAGTTGCCAAATCTAATCTTTGTTTTAAGTTCTTTTACTTTTTTTTTTTTTTATCTTTTTTAATTTATAATGTCACTGACTCCAACTATTTCATTTTTTCTCCAGGAACTATTGCTAACATGTCACCAAGTCCAATCCCTTTTCCCTTTATTGTTGTTTTTAAAAAAATCTCTAAAACTAAGACTTTGTGACAGAAAACTGATTTTATTATTTTAAAAGTTCCTTGCTTTTGGTAAAAAATTAATGAATATATAAGCTTTTACTAATCCCTTAGATACGTCAACTTAAACTGATTCATATATTTGTTTTCAGGAAGGAAGAAAGGAATGTTTTCCTAGACATGCCAGAAAATACTCCATGAGCAACTTTTTGTTGTTGTTGTTCTTTTTGGATGTTGTTTGGTTGATTTTTTCTTACTTTGTAACATTACATGGATAATCATCAAGGTTGATCTGTTTTGTGCAATTTCAAAGAGACCATCACAGCTACCAGGGGTAGTTCTTCCCCAAAGTTGTGGGTGGGGCAATATCCTGTCATTTGTTAGTAGGTGTCACTGGTGAAAACGTCCTTTGTCCTGTGTGCCCCTGTGACTCTTGTCTACTATTTTCCTGGCACATGCACTCACTGAAAGCTGGTGCCGTTGGTCAGCACTCAGGTAGAACTTAATGCAATAAGTCTACCACAAGGCTTATTGATTAACCTTAAAATGGAGTACGTTTTAAATGTCCTGCATCTTTTTTTTTTTTTTTTTTAAAGACTATGATAAAATTTTAGTTCTAGTATTTGAAAATATTTTCTTTTTAAGCAATGAATGTAATAACTAACTAAGCACAAATACACCAAGAAACTATTCCATAAAAACACAGTGTTTTAATCAGGCCAAAATCAAAGCTTTTGTCAGAGCATGCTGGATATTGCTTTATTTGATTTTTTTCAAATACATTTTCCCTTTTGGTTCAAAATGAAAACTTCTAATATATGAAAAGTGCATGCAATCACTATCTTTCCAACAAATTTCCTGAATCAGATTATTTCTGTTCCACTGGGACAACTACTGTTCAAGTTAAACCAGTATGCAACTGGCGTAAGCCCATAAAAATAAGGATTTCCAGCAGCTTTAACGAGGGCAGAATTTTGTCATATGCTGGCATTTGTGAACTATTTGCTCTAGGATGATAAACACACATTTTTCTCTGAAAGAGGGAGGAGGGGAGGGAGGGTGGATAGGTGTTTTAGGATTAGAGAATATGAAATTTCTGCAAGGAATTACAGAGATACTTTTGCCCTGCTCTGAACATTCTTGACTCCTATTCTTGGGAGAGAAAGGGGAACCCACCAAATTTCCTGTTGTCAACAAATCCTTTATACATTTTAGCTCCTTTGTGCTAGCCAAGGCTAGTGTAGCCAGCTATATATGCTGCAATTTTTTCTTTGTTTCAGTTTCTTTTTTTAAGAAAAAACAAATATAACATCATCATCATCTTGAAAACCAATGCAGCAAGGGTATAATGAGAGAGAAAATACAGAGGTCACACAAGACTTGAAATGAATTCTTTTATATTTAAGCAATGAATTTGCTCTGTAATTTAAAACCTTTTAAATTTGCTAGTCAGCAACCTGTTCCATGACTCTTCTTTAGGATGTGTAAACACTTTTGATTAGAAGTATGTTCATTTTTATATGCTCCTTTTGAAATGTTCAGACTCTTATTAGGAAATCCCAATGGAGTTGGGTTGTATCAGGTCATACCACAACATATCTCTGCCTGCTTTGATGTGACCTTAAGTACTGTCCTGTACTATATATGTATCATAGCTACGTGAATTCAGTGTGACCAGATCTGAATATCGAAACTTGGGTTGACAGGTACTCTTACTTCACTGGTTAACAACCATTTGCAGGTAACAAAGGAATGACACGAGGAGTCCTATTTCAGACATGTTTTGTTGTACATTTACAATCAGCATTGACGGGGCCCAACGGGGAAGGGCTGACGTGACTCTCTAAGGCAGGCACAGCCTTCAATTGTTGTAATTTTCTCTGATGGAGAGCAGAGGAAGCTTGAGGCAGTCACCTTTCTGAGATTGCCCCCAATCTTGTGCCACTCAACCATCCTCCTAATTTCTTGGTGCTTTCTGCATTCAGTGCTGGGTGTAAGACTGTGATGAGAGCTGTATTGAACTCCTATAAAATGCACTGCATTTTACTCTTTTGGGTTCTTCTGAAAACAAATTGTTCCACAAGCAGCAGAACTTTAGGCACTTCCCTGTGTGACTGTTTCCCATGTGGCCATTCTGGTCTCTGACCACATGGCTTTTTCCTCAGTGATCGCTCTAATCTGGAGGTCTTTCCTCTATATGGTATCTACTTTTAGAAACTAAGTAGGAATTTAATACCCTTGAGCTTTTTACTTTTCTATTAGAGTTTGTTGAAATTAGCCAAGAGATTTGAAGCAGGGGACAAACTAAGAGACTGACTTGGAGAGGTGTAATCACATATGAATTCTTTATAAAAACAGGTTAAAATCAGGTTTTTAATTTTTTTTTTTTCAAAAACAGTTTGTCAGCACATTTTAAATGAAGGTAGTGAAAACACTCCTGTAAATATTGTTATGTATAATTGAGGTCAATTGAGGCAGAAATTGAGATACATCAGAGTTTTTCCTGATGATTTAAAATTGCAAGCACCTTTGATTCAGACTTTACCATCAGGAAAAAAAAAAAAAAAAAAATATTTTATCAAACATTCAAAGGAATTATTTCTTCCATTGCTGAATGTATCATGAAATGTTTACTGTAAAGCAAGAGACAAACAGTATTTCCAGAGAGGCCTGTGAAATGTAATGTAGCATTGAAAAGACCTGCCAGGCATTGACAACTGTCACCCTCAAATAAGCAGAAAGATTAATATATGGTATTGAAAGTGTGACTGGTGAGACTTAGTTCTTGTGCGTGCTGCTTGCAAAACCATGTTCCAAAGGAGCGGAGACGGGGCTGGTGAGCAGTAGCAAAAGCAGAAAATGCCGCTTGACAAGACTGGTCCATCTAGCTCTAAATTCTGGGGAGTCAGACGAGAAAGCAGAAAAGGACATTCAGATCTGGATTTAATGTACCACAATATGCCAAGGTGTTTTCATCTGAGTTATGGTTTATTCAAATAAATAGAAAATTTTTGGCAAACTTAAGAGCTTGATGGAGATGCGGTTTTCACATTCAGTACTTTGACTGTGACTCAACTCACTTTTACAATGCTTGAATTTGTAACTCATTCTATCACAAACTGTGTTTTTTTTGTGTCATGGGTGCAGTATCTTCTGTGTTCATCAGGTGGGGATAAATGCTGGAAGGGCAAAGGCTCCGTAGCACTGCCAAGATAAGTGTGCATATTTGGTTATGCATTGTCACCACACAAGATTATTGACAATGCCAGAGCATTATTTCATGTACCTGTGAATGCTCTTAACCAGTGAATTGAGATCTGCTGTGGGAATATTTCATTTTTGTTCCTGCCTTTGGTGTTTTCAAAGAGTAAAACGTATCCTGGCCAGAGGGTACAGACAGAAATTTTTCACAAGTGTGTAAACCACAGAGGTGAGTTGGGGTGGAATGGGCAAACGGGGGCTCTCCATCACGGCTGGGAAAGGCTGTGAGAGAGCACAGTGCCTGTGAGCTGGGGGGAGGACGCTCTGTATCGATGCAAGCCCTGCGGCCCCCACACTCGATGCAGTTTGCAGAGTGGCTGTGTCTGTCTCTGAGCACTGTGATCCCACCTCTCGAGTAGCAAATTCAATTTGCTGTTACTGTGTTTATGCCTGTGAGCAAGTTGGATTCCCACCTCACTCCATCTGCTCACAGGCACAAGCACAGCTAAAGGGAACTCAGTTTTCCATTTAAATGAATACGGGTGGGAGCTCGAGGTATTCACTTCACTCTGGTGAAAGCCTGGAAGCTGTTCAAAAACTGGAGAAAAGTAAAAGACAGGGTCTGTCTCATTTGGATTGCTCTTCAAGGAAACAGGAGCTACTAGAAGATTAAAACTGTGATGATAGGGTAGGAGCAGATGTTCGCTCTTGAGGGCAGTGATGAACAATAATTATAGCATATGTTGGTATCCTATAGACAACAGAAGACTTGTACCAGTAACTGTAACTTGATAGATCCAGACAAATATGCCAGTACCACTCATCTTTATGTTCTAATACACTGTGAACAAAGGAGAAAAATAGAGACACCTCCTCTCACATACATGCACACACTCTAAAAAAACATGAGATATAATTCAAGAAAGGCAGGATTATTGTAATGGATTTTTTTAGTGTAACATAGAGGAGAAAACTGATAATTAGTGTTGGATTGAGGGTAGAAGGGGAGGCTTTTGTGAAGGTATTACTTTCCGGTTACCTGAGGAGGCGGGAACTGGGTAAATCAGAAGAGAAGAGGCTGAGTTACATCCCAAATATATATTAAGTAGAGTGTTGACTGCAAGTAAAAACCTTAGAACTAAAGAACTGGAGAAACTGAAAAGCAAGAAGAAGTCTGGAGAATGAAAGCTACACTGCTTAGCATGCAAAACCATCTTTAAAATACAAACCAGGCTTAACATACATAGCAGTGGTTTTTAGGCTTCTGCTCATGATTCCCACTTCTGGTTGTGAGCCTCACTTGTACAGCTGAGTTTGTCCCTTATTTTCAGAACTACCAATAGAGTAATGCTTACACATGCCTGATGCAAATCATCAAATACACGCAAGTGTTTCAGCTTGCAGGTTGTCATGTCTGTTATAAGATTTAAGCAGATGTTATTTATTTATTTAATTAAAAGCAGATTTTATCTAACATTGGTGTGATGCTTCCAAGTATGCATATACTTTTCTTCTTCTCTCTAACAAGGAATATTGCTTTCACTGGGGAACTCCAGAAAGCTGTTTCTGCTGAAGGCAGTGGTCTTGGTTAGTAAAAAGGTAATTTACAAGCTTTGATAGCAAAAACAGTAAGCAGGAAGTATTGCCCCTGGCAACTTTATTTAGAATTTCACCATTTATTTCAATGGAACTAAGATTTTCCTCTGTCTCCTTAAAAAATGTCTCTAACTGTACAAAAGAGGAGATAATGCAAAGATTTCAAAAGGCTAAAAAGTATTACCTTGATTTTCTTAAAACGCCTTGACTTTCATTTGCTGTCTTTTTGTATCTTTTCTGCGTTTTCATCAATGCGGGCCATTGTGACAGAGCTTCGGATTTGTCTTGGGTGTGAAAGAGAATAGTGAAAGTGAGACATCCAACTTCATGTTGCAGGGAAATAATACTTTCCCTGCATTCTTCCTGCCAGTTGGCCTGCAGCTCTGGCATTAAACAGTTCAACAGTGAATAATGAGAGAGATCAAGAAGAACTGAGTTTGAATCAAAACACCACAGAGAATATTACAGGATGACAGATTATTTTTAAAAGATCTATTTCCTTTGGTTTCTAAACACATTATTCCATGTGCATATGGAACCGATACAGGGACAGCAAATTATAATACGGTTTTCTCTAAATGAAAAGAATCAAGTGCTTTATTATTCTAAGACAATCAATGAATAAGAAGGAAATGAAGAGAAAGTGTTGAAGAAAAAAAAAGTATATATTTTCACTGCAGTGTTTGAAATTGAATGAAAGCATTTAAGTCTATCCCTGCTTTTGATTCTTCATTTGCTCACAGGGTTCATGTTACGAAAGACAGCTATGGTAACTGAGGCACCAATTACTGCAATACCAGGGTTTGCTATAGCTATAGTGGGAACTTGATGGTTTGAACTCCTAGGTTCTGTCTTTGTGTGATTTTACAAAAGTTAATTTGCTTCTACTGATTTTTTTCCACTGCCTTCTCCCTTTTGCTGATGCTTGTAACCGTGCACAGCATTTTCTCAGAACTCCCACTGCACTCCTCTCCAAAAGTGAGACACTGCCCTCACTGAAGTCCAGGGAAAAACTGCCAACCTATTGAGCAATGGCAGGATTTCCCATGCAACCTTCGTCTACACTTGACACAGAGGCATATGGCAATAAAAAGAAGGGCTGATACCTGTGGTTCCTGTAGCTTTCGTAGAATGAAGTGTTCTGTGGCTTAGTGGACAAGTAAAGGTGCTCATATCTATTAACTAAAAAAAAATAGAAGATACTGGTATGGCAAGAAAACATGTCAAGTACTGCACCCTTTGGGATGTGCAGTCAGGGTATGTGTTGAAGATTTACACACTGAACTCTGAATACAGAAAAGATATGTCCTATTGTGCCAAGAAGCTAGGAGCAGAATGATTTTATTTACCTGTTTGAATAGAGTAGAGGTGCTTCACTATCTCTTGGATCAGGACTTTGTTTACAGTGGTATTCCAGACCTGCTACGGATGTTACTTTAGATCTTCATTTGATATAAAGCCACGTGTGATCAATTTCAATTCCTGAACAGAAGATCTGAGATGGAGAAAATAGAATAAATGTTTGTTGGAGAAAGCAGCAGAAAAACTGCAGACAGTGTTTGTCTGTCTGGACTTACTGGTACCAGTTCATCTCCAGCCATGCAAATTATGTTAACTCCAGCAGAGCCACTGATGTTCCTGGCACAGCACTTCAGTACAGTGGTTCTGCAAAAGCTCGATAGATTCAGTGTGGCAGGGCATAGATGCATGCAGAAAAGTTCTCCAGGATCTTGCCCTGAGCCCAAAGTACCAAACCTCACAGAAAGCAGGACTTCCAAGGAGTTGGTCAGGGAGACACTGCAACAACTCTGCTAGAAGTAGCCTCAGCTGGAATTAGCCCGGGAGCATCCAGATTGACTGTCTAAGTATATACTACTCAACAAAACAGAATTAGGTCCAGTTCTCTTGCCAAAAAGCTGGCTGATATTGTCTTGGTATGTGCAGCTCTCTTGAACAAGTTAGTATCTAAATTGTCTGTGTGTGATGGTTCATGAACATGCCTGAATATCACCTGGGACTGTGTCATTTACTGAGGTCAAATGGTTCTAGAGCATAAGTCTAACAATTTCACAGAGTAGGTGACCATTCTTTTGACCAGGTTTGTGCCCTGGCACTGTGCAATTTTCTAGTACAGGTGTAGTCGCTAACTCCCAGTTTAGAACTGGATCCAAGACGTCTGCCTTGTCATCCATGGACCTATGTCTAGTTCACCACCAGAAAAAGGGTATTTTTGAAACATTAGGTCAGAACTGTTTATGAAGAGTTTGGTGCAAGTAGAGTTTGTACCTCTGATTCGACTTGATCTTAGTTGGTGCTGTCAGCAATGATATTGCACTGTGTTTACTTGCCCTCCTTATCCTGGGAACTTTTGTAAAAGTAGCTTTGTGTGAAAGTAGACTAAGTCAGGTAGGTTTCATCCTGTATGTTTCCTGGATCAGAGGACAGTACAGCTCTCAAGGCAGTATAGCTTTGCTTATGCGGTATTGTGCTTTAAGCAGAAACAATTTGAGGCCTGAGGATCACTCCATGACCTGGATAATCTGCATTGATAATTCCACTGCAGGTAAACTAGAGAGGACTGCAGTGTCACAAAATTTATAAAAATATGTTGATGTCTGCAAATATTCAGAAATATGGGCTCTCTACCCATTTTGTAATCCAGGGACAAAATCATTGACATTTAAATAGAATTTATTTGTCCTATGCAATGCTTTTGTACATTTAATGTAGATTTTTTTATCTATGAGAAAGAATGACTGGTAATAAAATATATGAAAATCCATTAGATGTTCTTGAAAGTGTCTGCATGTCTGTTTGGGTATATAAAATATGAACTTGGCTGAGTTTGTGAACTAGAGAATATGAAGAAATTAAGAGCGCCAAGTATTATTTTTAAGTTTTTTTTTTTTAACATCAGATAAAATATTGAAAAGTCTAAGAAGGAGAGAAAGGGAAGAGAAACAAGGAAGTGAGCTGAGTAAATTAACATGAACAAGCAGATCCCCTGAATGTTAGCCCTGGCAGGCTTCTGCAGGAGTCAACGCTGAGCCCCCCTATGCCCTACGTGAGGATGCGCAACTGGGGTTTATGTGGTGCCATGTGCCAGACCAGCCTTTGCTTCACCCACCACACCCAAGGCTGAGCATTTACTGGCAACTTAAGTAAGCGCATTCCCAGGACTCTCCTGGTCAGCTGGTCATGATGGGTGGCATGAGTGAAACAGGGTTAGGCCCAGCAGGTTGAGCTGGACCAACACCAGGGCCACCTTGGGCTACCTGGGGACAGAATGGGCTGGTGGCCACTCAGCTTTGGGGCTGAGAAGAGCTGTGCCGTGCCGGAGAACAAGACTTGTCCCAGTAGAGCTACTAGCTAAGACGACACACAGACAAATGTGTATCCTTCCAGAGGTTTTTGTACCTTTTTAGCACGAGAAGTGCACAGACATATAGAAAATAATGAACACACTTAACAGACATTTCTTTATCACAGTTTCCACTCAGCGCTCGCAGAGTTTTGGCCAAAGACAGCATCCTTTCAAGATTCCCTGACTCCTCTTTCCTGTAAATGTTTTTCTTTCCACTGAATCATGTTCTTTTACTCCCTCCCTTTGCTGCAGATTACTTTTCTATGATTTTGGCTGGTCCTGCATTTACAAGAGATTATTGTGCTATGAAAACATACATTAAGCTTCCTGTCTCCCATTTAAAGCTTTCTGACATTCTCTTTGAGTCTCTCAAAATTATATTCACTATCATTCTTTTGTTCAACCTTTGGGGATTTTCCACTCTCAACTTTTTCTTTTTCAGCAGAAATTTTGAATTTCTGGTTCTCTTAGCCCAGTTCAAGGTACTCCTGTCAAAATGAGATGTTAGGAAGCTACATATTACCCTGTTCTTCCAGACCGTGGATACAGCAATGACAGTAACTGGCTTGTTCCATGATGAAGTAACTTCATAATCAACCCCAAAATTAATGTATTTTGTTACTTCCTGTAAAAGGAAGACTTTGTCTCTTGTTATATTTGGTATACTTTTGATATCCCCAAATAATCAGTTTATTGCTCAGTGGGTGAAAAATGAGGCCTGCTATTATAGGATGAAAGGAGAAGCTTTTTCACTGGAAGAAGTTTGAATAGAATATTTATATGACACCTAAGAACAATTTAGAATACATTCAGAGTTCTCCCAAGTATCCATAATGATCTGATCACTGCAGTCAGTGAAGCCTAGAGAGCAATTCAGATGAGCCAGTACTTTAGGGTGAGCTCCATTCCCCTTTCCTGTCCATTGACTACATTGACTCTATTTCCCTTGTTTACAACTGATGCTTCTACATCTGGCTCATACAGAAAACCATTTTATGAAGAGCTAAGTTTAAGGATGTGGGTTACTTACCTATGCTAAGTTGTCTGGTACCTTTTGAGATAACATAGGATATCCTATTTGGCCTTTCAAGAGCTGCTCCAGAAGCCAGGAGTCTCATGCAAGTCTTGTGTCACATCTGTCAGCCCCATGCAGATACCCTCAGAGATACATTATAGCTGGTCAAATGGCTATAGACTCCTATTTTTAGGCAACCTAAACATGAGCAATCAAACACTTGAATCCGGAGAGAAATTCCACCACTTCTCTGACTGTCACCAAGTGCTTTAATTTCTTTGAAGTTAATGCTGATGAAATGAAGGGGACCAAATTCATATCTATTTCCTGTTTCTGCTTGTCCTAGAGTTGATACAAATTTCTATTTTATTGTGAACGTGCCCAGATAACCAATTGACGTTTGCTAAATTTTTCAGGATCTTTCCAGGAAAGCACGAAAGCAGGATAGGTACCACTCTTTGTGAGGAGCTGAGGGAGCAAGGCTTTTTGTCTGTTGTTTTCCTACCCTTACAGCTCTCTCAGGCAGAACACCATTTCAGTTAGCTTCTCTCACCTTTTTGGTTAAACACGTATAAAGTAAGGATAATGAGTTGGTTCTGCCCTCACATTGACCTGCTTGGCTCTCCAGGGCCAGTAGTATCACATTTTTCCCATTCAAGGGAGGAAAGGACTTGATAAAAGCCATCTGATGCTTTGTTACGTGAGGATTAATCATCTGAGAAAGCCCTTTAAGTGAGATAGCATGGAAGTGGGGACCAATACAAATGTAAAGTAGAGCAGAATGTGACATTTTACTTAGAAGAAAAGGAAACAAGGCAGTGTAGGATCAGCTTTACCAATCCATTTCTTATATTTGTAACTTGCTCCTTCCACTGAGAATCTGTTTTTAGTTATTTGTGCGGTGAAAGAAATGCCTTTAGTTTACCAGTAGGAAATGTTATAATTCTGTAATGTTGTGGTTAATATGTGAGAAGTAGTTTAGCTCTGGAAAGGTGTCAGAAAACCTGGGGGGGGCGGGGGGGAATGCTCAGAGATTCATCATAATCTTTCAATCCAATCATTCCTGTGCTTGTTTTTGCTTCAGTTCAATTTTTGGTCATCAAATTGGAAACTGTCAAGACACCAATTAATGTTGTGTCTCCAAATCTTTATGTATGACGAAAGGAAATCACTCATCTGTATTGCCAACCCTGGGGGGAAAAGAGGAATAAAAACCAGAGAGAATCTAAATTCTCTTAAACCGCTATGGCGAATACTGTTGGATCAATTAGCGTGATTGGCGTGAACGTGCAGTGGGCCCTCCTGGCAAACTGCTGTTCTCAGTGTGGGTCTGAGCTGCAGCTCTGTAGTTCAGCACTGCTCTTGGAAAAGAGGACTCTTAAACTGCCTGCTTTATCAGTATGGAATTGCTTTTCCGGGATAGAATCCTAACTCTCTAACTGAATGAGGTTTTTTTATTTTGTTTTTTTTTTTGTTTGTTTGTTTTGTGTTTTTTGTTTGTTTGTTTGTTTTTTTATTTTTTGTCTTTACATCTATCACCAGTTCTTTGACTGGAAAAGTCCCCGCTACAGGGACTTTTGTTGCTTTCCTACTGATGCTATTAACGTTTTCTAAACATTTAACATTTCTTCAGCACGGATAGCATTTTACTTGCAGAACAATGTTTATATAATGTATAACACTGCATCTAGTAAAATGCTTGGAAGTGGTTATTGTTTCTTTACAGGTATGCTGTAACAGCACACTGAAGTGGTGGGGTTTGGCCCTCAGCACTCTACTGCAATTCATTTAACTTCACCTGCCTGGAGTTTCAGTCATTCTGCTTACACACCACTCATACATTCTCAGCAACGCCCTTGCTTTCACCTACACGGTTTCCATTAAAGTCAGTAGCAGAGCTGATTGATAGAAATAAGTCATCGAAACCTTTTTTTTCCCCTCTGGAAACTCCTACTTTGAATAAATAATATTTTTTTCAAAAAATCTCATTGATGTGATCAATATTTATTAAAATAGAAGGAAACGATTTTGAAAATAAAAGGGTATCATTTTAACAATGATAGATTTTGAATCTTAGCTACAATTTCAAAAGGTATTAAAGCAGGCAACAGTAAGCAGCATTTGTAATTCAGTAAAATAAAATATTTAAAGCTTAGCATAGGAAAGTGTTGCTATTTTCCCTGAAGTTTGCTTTTTTATTTTTTTCTTCTTGCCTAAAGTTTGCTATTTTATCTCAGAGAAGTGCTAGATATATAAATTACAAAAATTTCCTAAGATAGAATTTTCATTTTCTGAACTGCACAATAATGATTATCTAGGTGATTGGTATTCCCTGCAATTTCACCCTAATACCAGAACCGTATGGGGCTTTTTTGAACTCTGATATGTCTAAATTTGAAATACACATTATTTCATTAGGTGGTCTGTGCTGAAAATAGAAATTTACTAGACTTATAGAAAGCTCCTTTAGCATTTGCAGAAAGTCACCTCAGTCATTTACAAATTGTTTTTCTTGTTTGCTTTATCTAATTCTATCTTACTTTTTTTG
This sequence comes from Fratercula arctica, assembly GCA_947846985.1. Taxonomy (NCBI): domain Eukaryota; kingdom Metazoa; phylum Chordata; class Aves; order Charadriiformes; family Alcidae; genus Fratercula; species Fratercula arctica. The sequence goes on from CANTUZ010000003.1 coordinate 105,875,442, forward strand.
CCATATCTTTGCATCTGTGTTCTTATATACATGCTCATATATAACACTTTTTAAGTAACCTAAAATGGAAAACAGTTAAGGAGAAAAAAAAGAGTAAAAATTTTTTAAATACTCATCTATTCATAGATTTTGCATGTTCTGTTTGGTAGTAATAAACTTGATTCCATCAATTTTTTATGACTAGGTTGCTCCTCCTTATCTGCTCTTTTGGGAGTTTTTCTCAGTGACAGAAGTAAACCCTTTCATTTTGGTTAAAGAAAAGAATATTGCTGAACTCTTTCTAATGAGCAGTGAACTCCAGACCTGACTGTTCTCACCTATCTGATTCCAGGCACTGGGCACACCTGAAGTGCTGGTTCAAGCTCTAGACTAGTCAGAATAGGCTTTTGTATAAGGTGGAAATATGGGAATTCTTTGAGATCCAGCTTCCACATGGATACATATTTTAAAAGAAATTAAAGAATTGATAGACCCAAAAGATTTACATCTCTGGGGTTTCAAATCCGGATTCAAGTGTTTGCATCATGAGACATTCATAAGAAACATGCATAATATTAGCATAACAATGACTTTATTTTTGAGTGATCCTTAGTTCTCCTACCGTGCTTTTTGCAAAGTGAGAATCAAGCTCATTTATTATTATTATTGTCATTATTAATTTATATTGTGGTATTGCACAGAATCCCGAGTGACTCCAAGGTCCAAATGAAGGAGTAGAGGAAAGGTACAATCGAATATATACCGTTTTTGTAGGCATTGGCAATTATCATTGTTATCAGCAAATAGTTCTCAGCAACAATTCTTCTCCTCCGTCTATTTATTATTGATAGTTTTGTTTCCTATAATCATGCAGAAATATGAAATGCAAAATAAATAATAATAATTATATTGTATGTTGTGTGCCTTGCATTCTGGAATTTTATTTACTGAATTATGCTTTAAAAAATTTGTACATGAAAGAATTTTATTAAACCTTCAGGTATCATGATAATAGGTTTCTGTTTCCTATCAGTTTCTATGCAAGAGTTTTTTGGGGGGTTGGGTTTTGTTTGTTTATCTGTCTCGTTTTGTTTTGGTTTGGGTTTTAACTTTAATTTTAATTTCTGAGCGACATAAATGATTTAGTTTTCTGCTCATGACACATGGCAGATTTTCTTTTCTTCAAATTAGACAAGTTGGTTTTACTCTTGAAACTATTCAACTGCCTAAACAATGCACAAATGATGCCCAATACACAAGAATGTGAAGCATGCAGACTTGTCTAGTAGGCATCTCTGGAATAACATATGTCCTAAAAGTCAGTTTGCCATCACTGGGGAAATGGTGACATGTCTGAGGCACTGCTGCTGACATTGCATGAGGTTAATGAATGACAGTGCCAAAATGCCAGCACTTACCTTGTCACCGCCAAAGAGCTACAATTAAATTGCCCCTTAAAGAACTGACAAGTGACGAAAGGGGTTTCAGTGAAGGTCATGAGTATCTAAGATTTCTATTCCTTTGAGCACTGCTGTAATTTCTGATTTGCCACAAAGAAATCACAAGACAAATATCCTCTATAACCCAGCAGTCTTCCCACAGAATTATTAAATTACTGGGGCACAGTTAGTATTAAACCTGTAATATTAAGACATATTGTATGGCACCCCAAGTTTACACACTAAAACTGTTCTGTGTCCTAAGTTATATTTCTTTCTCGGCCAGCAGTATCCATAAAAAGGGAAGGAAGCCCTCCAAAATGCATTAGAATTTTCGTTATGAAAGAGCACAGGAGTTTTTTTTTTCTCATGAGAAAGACATGATTTGTATCACCCATATGAAGGGAGGATGGGTACTGTCTAACAAAGGTTTGACTGTGTATCCACTGACAACAGAGGGTGGAATGAATGTACCTCTTGTGCTGATATTAATCCGAGCAAAAGATTTCAGTCTTTTTTTCTTTCATTAATCAGGCAAAAATGCTATCAACAGAGGTCACAGAGTTTGGTTTCCAGGGTTTAAATGGACACTTTCAAACGAACCTCATTTTTGAAAGCCCTCATCTTTCTTACTGTGTGGCAAAGGTAAACCACATTCCTAGAACACGTGTATTTATTTACCTATATCTCAGATAAATGAATGAAATTATTTGCTCTAAATTAATTTTATCATATCTATGATTCCTTGCAATACTAGAAATTTATTTTACACATTTGAAAGAAAGGGAATTTTGTTTATATTTTTAGACATTAATTGTGAAAACATTTTGGATTTCAATAACGGTATGAACTCAAAACTGAAAGACAGACAGAAGAAGAAATAAACATAGTATTAAGCAAGCAGACAAGAGAAATCTTTCTGTCTGAGAGTCAAAAATAATGTATGTGGAGGGTCTATGAGCTGGAGAACGGTTGTTTTTCCCCCCCAGGTAGCAGAAGTTGCAGACAGCGGAGATGTCCACCCAAAAGCAGCGGTGTGGAATGAGGAGATGGAGAAAAGCCACTCTCAGCTGAGCGACAGAAGCAGGCAGAGAGGAAGGCAAAACTGGTTAAACAGACAAGGACTAGTCCATGGCAAGCTCTGGAGTGGGGAGAGCAGTGTTGCATCTTCCAGGGGGCCCCAAAGAAACCCTGAACATCGTGACACTAATTGCTGAGTTCCCTGAAAGCGAAGCACTTTGCTTCAGGAGTGGAATTCACATTTATTGACTTCTGTGCTAATACTCTGAAATACTGGACTTTTTCTTGCCTGGACTTGGGGTCCTCCAGTAGTTCTGCAGTTAGGGACCCTGATGCAACTGCTGTTGAGGGTCCAAGTACTCATTCTGCGTTATGGTGGAATCTGCATTATTATTTCTTTCTAAAAAGTGGTTGGATTAGGAGATAATGATACAATATTCTTTTTTTTTTTTTTTTTTCGAATGGCCTAGTGATAACAGCATTTCTACATGAATTAGAAATCCCTCCTCCCCACACACAAAATTCTATATTTTGCTCAGTCTTTAAACGCTAAACAGCTAAGAAGTTTCTCAATCAAAAGCTTCAATTTAAGGCAGCCCACTTTCAGAGGGCTGCCCCCACCATTCATTTACAAAGCCAAGTTATCACAGAATCATGGAATAATTTAGATTGGAAGAGACTTCTGGATATCTTCTAGTTCCACACCCTGCTCCAAACAGAGCCAATTTTAGTCAGGTTGCTCAGGATTTTTTCACCTGAATTTTTGCTATTCTTGAGGATAGAGATCCCACAACCTCTCTTAGCAGTCTGTTTCAGTATTTGACTGAATTGTTGTGAATGTTTTTTCCCCAATATTTTTTTAATTCCTTTTGTTGCAACTTGCGTCTATTGCCCCTTCTTCTATGAACGAGCAACTCTGAGAGGAGTCAGGCTCTATCTTCTCTAAACACAACCCTCTCTTAAACACCTGTGCAGACATTGGCATCCACACAGTATTTGTGTTGTACCTCTCTAAGCCTCTCAGCGTTTTCTAATCCTGCAAAGACACCACTATGAGTCCGTTCTGCCCTTGCAGGCCACCAACATTCATTTTGAATACTGATAATCTCCAGATTCTTTCACAGTGTCAGAGAATATCAGAACAGGTCAGTTACTGGCACTGAAAATGCAGAGCTGTGGGTGGAGGATGCCAGATGAGACACAAGATACTGCGTCCCATACGCAAGATGGGAAAGCGTGTACTTTAAAAAACCTGGTGACTTGTCACTTCTACCAATGAGTACTAACTGAACTCGACCAGAATTGAGCTAAATGACTCTCTTAAAGATGACTAATGTATCAAGTAGCAACCCTGACCTCAGCCATGCCCTCTGAGCCGCTCCTGCAAAGGGGAGGGATTCAGCCATAATACCACAATAGAATAGTTTGAGTATAAGACACAGGAATGTAAGAAATGATCCCGCTATTAAAAATGAATGTTCTGGATAGTTGTTTATCAAACAGCAGTTCTGCCTTTGCTTTCCAGTCAATCAGATTACCCCATTTACAATACACTGTCAGACTCTCAGGGCCACCCTTGGAGTAAACTAGAACTTTGCTTTAGAGCATAATTTATTTCTTATGTCTCATATGTAGGAAAAGTGATACATATCTCCAAGTGTGACTACCCTTAATTTCAAAATCTTACTCATTAATTTACAATAATGAGGTGTAATGAATATTTATAGAAGATTTTATCTATACTTACTAATTTACCATGAAATACCACTGATATCTCTGCATTTTGAGTTAATTACACAAAGCAGAATTAAATGGAAAGCTGATAAAACTTCTGTTTGTCATGTAAGACTTGAATTCTATGTTTAAAGTGCACTATGCTCTCTATAAATGGGAGTTCATTATGTAGTTCACTGGCTACATCACAGAGAACTGAGTGACTCCATGGATCTAATTTTACTGCTAGTATGGGTCATCATTTTTCCCCTTGTATTTTAGGTATAAGCTAAAAAAAATCTGTCTTTCTGCACTTAGTAGAAACTGAATGTCTTCACTGCCATTGGTTATTGTGAGATTCAAGAAATCTTTCATTTGGATTAAAGATCAAAGGAAAAGCTGTGATTATAACTCACATGTTTTTCACCATCATCTTTGATAAAAGGTTTCAATCTCAGTCACCAATCATTATATATTCAACTACATGAGACTCTAGCTTGGCGGTGTTCTCCCCTCTTTAATCGCAACTTTATGCATTATTTCTTTTGTTACATAGTTTCTCTAAAGAAGAGTGGTTGATTGAAATGTTTCAATTTAATTTTCTTTTATGAAACAAAAATTGCAGCAAATTCTGCATTGTGCTGAATTTGTCTAATGAATGTGTTCAAAATGTGAAAATGTGAGTAGATGTATTCAGGAAAAAAAGGGTGATAAGAAAGAACAAACATGTTCATAACATTGTACTCACTTTTTTTTTTTTTTTTTTTTTTTTTTCCCATTTATCAAGGTAGATTTCCCTTGGGATTTCTAGTAAGTAGAGATGTGGAAGTAACTTCTGGTCTTCAAAATTCACCAGTATTTTATATTCTGTAACTGTGCTTTTCACATGAGGGAGCACTTCTAGCTAAATCACTTAAGATCACCAGACTAAATTTTGTCTTTACATTGGTACAATATAAAGTTATTTAGTTTGAACACATTTACAAAACAATTCTGAATCAAAAATTGGGGTCTAATGTGGTTCGTTCTTGCTTGTACAAATTGAATAATAATAATGGTCCATTACTGTAAATCTAATTTAAGTTTTTTGTCTGTAACTACAAAAATACATATACTGCAACAGAAATGTCCAAATATAATGCTGACACTATCCTGCTTTTGTTATACTACAAAGCTCAGCCTTAATCAGGACTCTTTCCTCTATTTTACTAATTCTCTACCTGATTAGTTCTTTACTCTATTGAATGTTTATCAGTGCTATCAGAAGAATTTGGGTTCCATTAGACAGAATTCAGAGAAGGGAGTCTTCTTGGGAGAGCAAATGCCTTGCTTTTGGGAGCTCTGGTTACAGAAGCCAGACAGAAGGATCTGAAAAGGGCCTCCTGGAGGTTTTGTGTGTGTGGGTGCGTGTTGGTTGTTTTTTTTTTTTTTTTTCCCCACACAGTTTGCAAAAAGAAAACTAGCCTAGAAATCAGTTTTTCTGCATGGGCAGCTATGCTCTGTCAGAATTTTGAAAAGCACACTGTATGTCTCTCAGAAGGTAAGTGAAATGTGAAAGTATATGACAGCCAGGTATAAGCACAGCTACTATCAGAGCATAAACAAATATACTTTTCTATCAAAAATACTTATATTGAAGCTTTGGGTTCAGCTCAGATTCTCCAAGCCTTAAAAATCTTTTTTTAACACTGATTTGAAATCTAAATGGCTTCTCGTGTGGGCTACTTTTATGCCTCTGCTAACTGCCAAAAGCTTTCACAAACGTGTTTTTTTTTTTGTTCACACAAAATATTAGGACCAAGTCTACACCCATCTTTACCTGCAGACACGGGTAATGGTGTATTAAAAATAAGGACTTCACTATTCCTCCCTTGTTTTTCATTCATCTCCTATCTTACAAGTTTAATTTGTCAGACCAGAAAGCAGGAAAAAATGTCTAAAGACCAAGATAACCAATCATGCAACCAAGTGGTAAGCAGTCCATAGTTTACATGAGCCTACATGCTCAACACAGTGAAATTCAGCAAATGCCTAGATACCACAACTCATTTTTGTTAAAATCAAGATTATATTATCCTCTTTTTTTTTTTTTCCCTTTCTACAGTGTCTTGTAATACTGAAATCCTTATAACAAATCCTGACTTTTGCAGTCTCTCCCTGACACACTTTAGTTTTCTTACACTTGTACAACTCATGGACATCATTATTCCCTGCTATTTTCCTGAAAGAAAACCAATTTAAAACAGCTCCACCTTGGTTTGGGGGTAAAGATATTCAAGGTCATGTCTCATTATACAGAAAGGTAGCAGCAGATGCCCTTACTTGTCAGGGCCACACCAGTTGTTTGATTAGAGGTACGTGGCTGACACTGTGATAAACTGGAACTAGGGAAAGGACTTTGCCTTAGAACCTGATTTATTTCTACCTCTGGCATCCAAAACAATGCACAATGACATGCTTAAATAGCAATATCGATTTCAAATGCAGACACGAATGATTTCAAATTAACAAGAGGATTTGGAAGGGGTTTTTGGCCACCATTTAGTGATATCTTATATGTTTTTATGGAAGATAGCAGAGAGATTGGGAAAGCTTAGAGGGAGGATGAAGACATGAGCACTAGATGGAAACACTGAATAGCTCCTTGCCAAAGTGACTGGGGAAAACTGAAAGCTCCATGGCTGAAAAGGGGATTTGGATTAATGAACAAAAACTGTCCATTGAATTTTGCTGCATTCAGAAAACAAAGGTTCTTGCATTCTAGACTGTAAATGGTAGTGCATTAGAGTTACCCCACTCCACGATCAATTTCTTTTCCTAATGACCCTAAACTTAACTGCTCAGTACAAAACATCATAATGACATTGTTATGAAACACAGGCTGATCTTGCTCAGTTATGAATGAAATAGCCTGGAAAAAAAAAAAAAAAAAAAAAAAAGAAAAGAAAAGAAAAAAGAAAAGGCAGTGCTGAGATGAAGCACATGTACTAAATGAAATATTGTCTCTGTAAATAATACTTTAACAAATGCTGCTAGTAGGGAAAACCATAATGACAGAGCTGTAAGAGAGTGATGTGCTTGGACCTAGCCTTCGGAATTGAATATCTTGAGCCATGCACTTCTCTGGCAATTTCATGCATTTTCTCAGCTAATCTCACATCACCAATATCAAGCTTGTCATATTGATTTTAAAGGGGAGGTAGAAAAGTGGGAAGGTAGCTTGCCTTTGTCAATCCCGAACATGGTTGCCTGGCAACTTGATGACCTGACTTGGGATGGATTGTTACAGTGATCTGACTAAATACCCCCAAATCACCTGAGAATTTGTAAAGAAAATACTGCAAAGTTGAATTATTGCTGCAATAATAAGTATTACGTTTCCCTTTTGCCTCTATAAACAATAATATATACAAAGTTTTCTTGTTATAAAAGGCAAAGAATATTCTTTGTACCTATTAAAATGGATAATTATAAAAAAGAGGAAGAATGATCTATTTGGCATTGAAAACTTTTTTAATATATATTGTTTCCATTTAGAGTGATAAAATTGAGATATATAGTTAATTTAGTATAACTTTCTTGTTACAAATAGGGACTGTTTCTTAGATATACTGTTCGGGAGGGCTGAGTAGGACAGATGTGTGCAGATTAAGCTACAAAGTTCTAAAGGAAATTTTTGAAATGCTGATTTATTTGACAAATTTTGATCTTCATTTTGCTGTCAGTAATGCTTCGTATTTTCAGATTGAGGTTCTAAACTTAGTTACACTGATTATATAAAAAGCATTGCTAATATTATTTTTTTACTACAGTCAAATGTCTGCTTTCAACCTTTTAACTTTGGCAAATACTAACCATACTGATACTGAGTGAAATCAGGTGAATTTTGATGAAATATCTGAAATGATTCAACCTTTGTTTCAAAGATCGATTGTATCAACAGTGAATTTCTGTTTGCACCAACAACTGCAAGCAAAAGGAAGACACTCAGCCCTATTTCTAACAATACCTTGTTCTAAAACACTTGATGTTTTCATAGTTTTCACTTAATTGAGCCATAAGAAGGCAACTCTGAAACTGTATTGCAGTCTGAAGGGTACTGTACTCTGTAGAAATGAAGTACCCAAGAGACAGATGTTTCCTACAGAGAGGTACACAAAACAGTTGAAAACATAGAAGAGTTTGTGAATGATTTGAAGACGAAGAGTGTACTTTGCAGTTCCGTTCATTTATAGAGGCCTTGATAAGATTATAGTTGCTATGTGAAACAAAACACTTTGAGGAAAGCACTTTGGGAGATGCATAATTTACCAGCCCTAACCTCAGTTAGAAATTGCCATGTAAGAGCATTCCATACGGAAGGTTTCTATGAGTGCCTTTGCCATCATAGGCTTTCTACATGTAGAAGTTAATGAAAAAAAATCTGCCACAGAAAGACATATGGAGCTCAGAGTGATAATTCTTTAAATGACACAAAACCAGTATGTGGAACTACAGCTCCTGAGGCAAAAAAAAGCAGACTTTGGAATTAGGTGAAATTACCATAATGGATTGTATCACTTTGCAGTAATGGATATTTTAGCTGTTGGCAGGCATTGGAAAACTGTGCTTGAACACCGCACGTGATTCTTCACTAGAAATGACCAGTGCATAACATTCTATAAACTTACAGTTGAGACATTAGCCTTAGAAGTAAAAAAACTTCTATTAATGGAAAATAATAGGAGTAGGAACATATGCAAATTTGGTCCACTAGATCTCAACAATACTTAGTGTTTCTCGTTTCATATTAGATTGCCCCCAAGAAATTCAGATTAAGATGAAGATTAAGCAATTCAGTCTAAGGTGAATATGAGGTTTAATCTAAGAATCATAAAGATGACAAAGAACTGTTCAGGGTAAGCTGTAGTGGACTGTACTGAGGACGAATTATCAGAGAAAGATTCTGGGGTCAATGCTTTTTAATATTGCAGTTAGTGACTACCTCGGTGCTGCAGGGAAGGCTCTATCCACTGATTGGAGGAGAGATCATGACCAAAACGGTGGCCTGCTCTTTGTGTTTGGTGCAGTCTGAGGGACCACCCTAAAAAATAGAGCTTGACCGTCTTGTGGGCTATTGCAAGAGAAATGTGGTGAAATGTTACAGAATAAAAATGAGATGTCAAACTTTTGCAGACCAAGCACAAGAAAGCTTTCCATTTCTTATACTGAGAGAAAGGAAAATAAAACAAAACAAACAAAAAACAAAGACTATAAAATTGGTCATCAAACTGGTCCTGGAAATTAAAAGAAATTTCATAACCATAACATGTCCACAATTTTTAGTAAACTTTCAAAGAGAGTGGTGGGGACTTAAATTGTTTCAAGATGAAGTTTGATAAGTCTATACAAAGGGTTGTATGACACACTATAGGTCATTTGGTGTTCAAAATAAAAGCTTGAAGGTGAGACTTTCTGATATTTTTGAAAGGAGTTGAAAGGAATGTAATCAACATTTCTTTAGTCATGTATTTGTACTGGAAATATATTTTAGTCATAGGTTTATATTGAGATAGCTATATACTTCAGGTCACATGCAAGAAAGTGAAGAAAAGAAAATTTTTCCTTTTCCCCATAGCTCTGTTTCCTTCCTCAGCTGCAGTGGGGATTAGCCACAAGACCAGATGATGGGTGGAGTGCTCTGGAAGCACCTCATGATACTGAGAAACTCACATTTAGGCTGGTGTGTCCCTTCAGTGCTCAGCCTTGAAGTGATTGCCAGATGCTGGAACAGAAAGTTATTTTCCCAAGGTCTAGAGTCTTAGAAATCATTTTTTCCCTCAGTACCATGGGATGTAATTCATGTTTCAATCATATCTGCTGTTCTTCAGTGGCAAACTGTGAGATTTTTGGACTTTTGTCCTTCCATACATAAGTTTGTAAACATGGTGAGTGCTGTTTGTCTGTTGTGGCATGGGAGGGCAGAAAATAAAAGTTTATTGTACAGTGACCTGTGTAATAACGACCTGAACTACATGGTTTGGGTAGCTTTTTTGTTTGGTCCTGTGTTTTAAGGCACTTCATATGCATTACTGGCTGGGTATAAGTTGGGATAGGGTTGTTATCAAGGTGGGTGTCATTCATTAAGAAATTCAAAAATCTGTATATGTCATAGGCAGTTTCCTAGACCAGTTATTCCTCACCCTATTAAAAGCCTGAAAGGCTTTCAGTAGTGTCTGGATCTGGAGATTTTCCTTTTCTAATTTTGTCCGCATTAAGGAGTAGAAATCATAAAGGTCAATCAAACAATTCCAGGTTCTCTCTGGAAATTATTTCTTTTCTTTGTTCCTGAGGAGTGTTCAATAACAATCTGGTATTTGCTTAACAAGACAACATCCTTTCTGTTCACAGGTCTTTTTTTCAGAAATTAACAGTCTCCAAAAGATAATGAGCTCAGTGAATCTTATTAACACAAGTTACAGCTGACTGACAAGTAAGTACATGGCTGTCATGTAATCTAATCATGCTGTTATAATTCAATTAACTATTGATTTTAGTTACCAATACTATATTCTAACTGTTGCAGAAAAACATTCAATATCTGTAAAGTTTTATGATTAATACAAATTATATCAATACCAGACATTATTGAACTCAGACATTATAGAAATGTATGTAGTTTATGTCTAATAAAAATGGTGTTCATTTTCAAATATTACTAGTTATGAGCTATACTGAAGTTTCTTCTAGTTGATCAAACTAATTATACTTGGAAATAAAGTGGGAACTATTTGCTGTTTATTTAACACCTATGTAGATCTGATGCTTTATCATTTGGCACTTGTACTGTCATTTGTATCTATGCAAAATGAATATAAAACAGGCATGAAGCCTTATTTTCCAGACTGTTGATTTATCTATCCCTTTGGACTAGTGTAGATGACTGCACAAACAGCAAAGTGTGTTGCTCTCAGGCATGAAGAGAGAGTCGTGAGTCCAATTACAAATGCTAGGCTGACTTGCCAGATGCACTACTATTTCAATGAGTCTCAGGCCACTCGAACGCATACTTTACACCAGAGGCTTGGGAAAGGGAAGATGAGAGAAAATTTCTCCCATTTTCTAAGCTATGGCTTTATTAATTTCTCGTTGATGGTAGTAGTCAGGCAGTTGGGCTGGTGGAGCCGTTGGTGCTTTACTCCCCCCAGTCTTGCTGCAGCTGTTATGACAGGGAGAAGCACAGAAAGGTAGAAGAAGCTGTGTCTAGTTTTTTTTCCAGCAATGGAGATAGACAATAAAATAGATTTGACTAATCTGAGGAGGGAAATAAAGCAACAGCTAGGCCACTACATAATACCTACACTCTGGTCCAACATTTTAAAAAGAAATAGCAGCTGTTACTTAATTTGTGACGATTCTTGATCTCATGTTAGCAATGACATATTTTCAAGAATATCTGCTACAATGATCACTTTAAGGCCCTCATCAACAACATTTCTCTACTGAGTTTCCCAATTAAGATAAGGCAGGAGCAATGAGTTGAGAAGCGCAGTCACAAGACGTTTTAAACCTTTTGATTATTGTCATTTGATTATATCAACCTGCTCTATTTAAAGTGGAAAAGCCTGGTGTGCAGGTAGGTCTTCAAGAGCCATGTCATTTTGGACTTGCATGCCAAAAGTCCAATTTTGGATTTAGGTGCTTAATTCCTACTTTTTGGATGTGGTCCATCAGTTAGTTCTGCACCAGTGACTACAGTTCCCAGAGGTGTCTTACAGCAGTCTTCCAGACTGCTCATGTTTGAATCCTGTTTGAACTGTGTCAGGGCCCAAAGACTTTAGACCCAGTTTTTACATTGTAAAGTGGTACTTTCCCAAAAGCTGTTCATGCCTTTCTTGACTTGCTTGGATTTCAGCGCATGCTGCATTAAAATTAACTATGCATATATTTTGCTTTAGTATGAATTTTTCTAGTCGTATGAATGTCCACCACACACTGTTGCCTGAACCTGATTATACCAGAAGCTTCAAAATCTTTGGGTCTTTTGCCTGACAGATCTATCAATCAACTTAAATGACTATGGCTTGCCAGCTTGCCTGTATACCAGTTACACTAACAGCCTGAAATGACCGGCAAATAATGTAAGTAATTCAATGCAAGTGTCTTTTATGTGTATCACACATAATTTACATGTACAGAATAGTATATTAAAATGACTTAGTAAAAAGAAAAGCCATTGCAGAGAATTACTTTTTAATGTCACTGTTTACCTCGTTTCTTGTTCCAGTATGGCCCAAACCCAGGCAATTTGTTTTGTCACTGGCACTGCCAGAAGACACAGACGGCAAGTTAAATGTAATAAGCAGTCTGCCTACTTTTGGGAAAGTAATACATTATCTCATTCTCACAAATGGGTACCTATCACCAGCCCCCATGCGTAACCATTTTAATATGTGTGGCATCTTGGCTGAACAGCACTTCTCATACGTAGTCTTAACAGATAAGCAGTTCTTCAGTATGACTCAACTTTGCTCTTTTCGGAATTCTTTTCAAAGGGATATATCCTCCTAACAGATTAAAGTAGTACAGACAGGGAAGCCTTCTACAGCTTTGGTTTTGCTAGTGTGACTGACACTGAAGAATTGGTGTCAGGGGCATTTGTTATGTCCCGTAAAAAAACCTCATGGGATGCCTGCTAGCCACATTCTCAGATTGCTAGCCCATGCAGTCATTTTACTGCAAATTTGTTCCCTGAGATAAATATATAAAAGCAGCTAGGATATGTCTGTAGCTTTTACAGTTTCACTGCAAGTTGCTTGTAGAGCTTTTCATTGACATTGTCTGGGGTGGACTGTGATTCTTCAATGGAAGAAGAGTGAGTAAGAGAGGGACATGTTTTGCCGTTCACAGTCTGACTCATTTTCTTTATGTATATGTACTCAGATTTTGGAGTAATGATGGAATACAAACATCTTTGTTCAATCTTGTTGTTCATTTTATTCAATACATGCCTCCAACAAGAACACATAAAATAACAGGGCAGGGTGGAAATAAATATAAAAGGGGTTTTTTAGCATAGTGGGGTGAAGAAGCATGCCTCCATCTACTGTGAGGGCCCTGTGACATTGTCAGCTTGCAGTCACAGCACTCAATCAAAACCAACAGTATTACACAGATAGTCAAACCTTGTGGAAAGCAAACTCTAAGGATTTAATAGCAACACAGAATCATTATAGTTATGATACAGGAAAAAGCCCTGATGAAATAAGGCTTTATAATTCTTAATACACTTTGCTTTTATGTGTACCTGAGTTGATTAATAGATTAAAAATCACACTGCTGGATGCCTCAAAGATGGCCAGGCATTGCAACAGCCCTCACAAAATCACCCCATTGTCTGCCACTTCAGTTAATTGTCCAGGCTCCCAGTACAACCTGGCTACTGCTGAAGGGGATCTTCATGATCCGGTTGACTTAAAAGGCACCCAAGCTAAACAGGAATGAAGAAGAAAAGGAGCAGGGTTTACACTGGCAGGCAGGACGTTTGTGCATATGATGGAGTCTGCAATGTGAGCAGACAGCCCAGTGGCATGCCTTCATCCCTATTAACTCAACCTGTTTGCAGGTCAGCTCCACGCTGGGCTCCACCTGCCCATGAGCTTGGATTTCCCTAGAGAGGAAAAGAAGATGTGGACCATTTGCAGGCTGTGTGCACTCCAATATATCTCTTTACAGGAACAATCAAGGCCAGGACTGCATCGTCGAGCATGCAACACACTTTTGTACGCAGATAGAGCACAGGTCCTTGGAGCAGGACTGTGGGAGCCACCTGAGACATTCCTACTCTCTTGTGTGGATTTGCCTAAATCTTACCAGGATGATATTTAACTAAGAATACAGAACTGAGGCACCACAATGCAATAAAATACATGCAAACTAGCACAAGAAGGAGGGAATGACCAGGTTTTTTGTCTCTATCACAGAAGTAACCACCAAAATTACATGTCTTCCCATGCAGGGTTTACTTGGAGGAGAATCACCTCAAACTTTTACACAGGGAAGGCAACATTCTGTCATACCGTCAATACAATCCAAAATGGCTATATCTGGTATTTCAGTGGAGCTCCACAGCAGGAAGCATCCCTTTTCTGTCATGGCTCTGCAAAGCTTGTCCCTCAGCAACATGGAGCAGTGACAGAGGCACGCAGACAATGTGACCACAGGTTAGGATGCCAGTTGGTGGGGATGGAGTCCTTGAAAGTGAGTTCTTCTGCCGCCAGGGGATACAGCTGTCCCTGGCATCTCTCACCCTGGGCAACTGTCCACCTATAGGTAAAGGTCTTGGCTATGGAGATTCACGGTTTCTTCTAATGACAAACACTGTCAGAGTACCATGGTATCTTGTTAGTTATCAGGTTCTGTTACCTGGGAAAGAAAGAGGTCCAGACTTGAATGCTGATATAAAAATAATTTGAGCTAAACAGTTTCTTGCTCAAATATGCCATGTTGTGGGCACACTATTCCAAAGAGCCTAAGGAATGTAAGAGAGCAGCCCCAGGCAATACTGGAAGGGGCATACATGTGTTATTGCACAGATTTAAAAAACAAAGCTGACAAGCAGACTTTCCTAAATTGGGTGGGTTGGTGCTCGCCCAGAGCTGTCACTAATTCAGTGCAGATTGTCTGTGTAACATGAGTGCTTATTTTCAAAAGAAACAGGGTGGAAAAAGTGTGTGCAAGTCTCAGGAGAGTCTGATTGCAAAAGGCATGGTTGGAGCCGATTAGCCTGTTTACCCTGCCAGTTTTCACACACAGACAGATAGGCAGTCTCATGCATTTCCCCAAGCAGATTCTGGAGAAGGCTGATGAAGAAAATGAAATCCAGCTTAATTTCCATTTTTTCACTGAGCCTGGTGTTGTAAGCAGGGGTAGTGGTTCAGCTGGAGATCTCTTGTCATAAGTGGGAAGAACAGGCCAATTTCTGGGACCATCTTTATGGCAGATCAGTAGTACCTGAACTTATTCCCTCACCTTTGCCTGCCAGGGCTGAGATTTATTAATCAATTGGTCATAGTGCAAGACGCACTTGCATTTTCTTTCAAAATTTTGGTACTGGGCCACATGGGGACTATTTTTTCCACTGCATTTAAAGTTACTACAACATTTATGTTACTTACAAGGTCTTTTTTTCCCTTTGGATAATTGCAGAGTATTTAATTTAATGACAGGAATAGAAATCTTCCTTTCTAAATGGTTTCCTGTGCTCCAGTTGTTTGAAGTCACAGCCTGTCTCCTTTCCCAGTCTATTCTCCAGTCTCAGGTGTTTCCATAAGTGTACCTGTATTATTGCATTTCTTTAACTGAAAGAGGAATTTTCTTTCCCTAATTTTCATCTCTGTTCCTTTTTCTTGAGTTTTGAATTGGTTCAGCCTATCACATGGCCCTGGGGAACCAAAGGCGGTGCAGGGAAAAATGCAGTAGCTCTGAGGGATTCCCACCATTTAGACTGATTTTCCTGAGGACACCTAGAAGAGTTTTAGGAGTGCAATGTTTAGGGTCCTTAGGATAGGTGACAATTTATGTTCATTTTAATTCTTTTTCTAATTGCTAAATAGTTGTGGAGAAATTCCATGAGTGGGGCACACCTCACCAAATTTCAGCCATCCAAAATTCAGGTGTCAGGTCTAAGCTATTTTAGTAGGTTTCTGCTCTAAATTGTAAAGAAAGGCAGGTACCATAGACAATAATTTATCCCTCCTCTTATGATGCCTCTTTAATTCTCTCACTGCATCTCACTGGGCCCTAGGAAGACAAATTTTGCCTTAAACAGTAAATAAATGAAGAATTTGGAATGGTAGGAGACAACATGGTTTTGCAAATACTGCCGTGCCCAACTTTTTGCTCCAAAACAGCACTGCAATAAATTTTCTAAGTTATTCATCTCAGTGATAAGATTTGGAAAATATCTCATTTCTGGCCACAGAAGTTTAGGGCAAGCTCTGCAGCAAGGGACAGCCCCATAGCACAGGGGCCAGCCTGGAGGTACCCCAGAATTTTTATTTGTAGACTCCTGTTTGCACCAAAAAAACTGTTGCAGCTGTCTAGGATCCTAGAGATTTGATTATGGACATATTTATGTGCTTCTGACGTAAAGTAACTTTCCGCGTAGGGACATACCTAGCCTTATTGTAGCCACCATGCAGTCACTTGCAGCTAGTGGGTGGGATCAACTATGGCTATGGGAGGATCATCAGCTCTCCAAAGTGCTTTGGCACCAGACTGAGGCTGCAGGGAAGATGACTTTTAATTCTGAGTCATTTTGCTGATCTCTGCAATTATGGCAGGTGAAAGCAGGCCAGGGTGTAAGACCAGTGGTTCCACCCAAGCCCTCCTAGAACAGGCGTTTCCACATTCTGGTGATGGGACACTACTTAATCCATTGCACCAGATGAAGGACCATCTAAAAGCATTAACCTGGAATGAAGTAGCCCATAAAGCAGTGGTTTTAAAAAGTCATTTTGCAAGACATTTTATGGGAGTAGGGGAGAAATGTATAATCCTTAATTCTCACTTTGCTGTTACTGGGCCACAGGGGAAGAAAGGAACAAAAAAAATCCAGACGGGAATGCATGTATGCATGCTGAGATATCACTGTAACCGTATTTACAGCCTACTGTACTCATATAGGCTTGAGAGAACTGTGTTTTCTGATTTTTGATCCCAGAGATATTTTGGACTTTAATATTAAAAAGAATGAGGAAACTTACATATAAATATTGTGTGTATATTTATATACATAATTCACAAAAATATTATATAGTTTTGGCAGTGATAACTGGATTTCATGACTATCTTTCCATTTCCACTTCAGTTCCCTGACTGCTTTGCTGTTACATCAGGCTCTTAGATGTTAGTTTTTTTTCTATGTGAGCCCCTCCAAGGACATAGCAGGAGGAAGATGTATCTTCTGGTTCCCAGCTAGCTGGCTTAAGGATGTGCCAAATGCATCCTTCTGATCATCCCTTCCAGAACAAAGAATATTTTGAGCATCTGCAAAAGTGTACCTCTAGGTATTCAGAAATTAAAAGTAAAAGAAAAAAGCAGAATTGGTTTTGGAGTACAGACTTCTGAGACTTTAGATGTCTGCACCTCACTTTAGAATTTTCATGTGTCTCCTCTATCTTAGAAATTGAGGTCTTCTCTGATTTAAATCCTTAATACCTTTGTCCCTGCTACACCCCAGCATCTTTGCTGAAGATCTGAGACACTGCAATCAAATTATTTTAAGAAGTTATATAACTGTATTGCACTGCTAACTGTACTTTTACTAAATAACATGTGCAGCTTGCTATGAGTCAGATTCAGATGCCCTTTCTCATGTGGAATATTTCCGTGCTGCACATCTAATTAGAAATGCCCAGACTAGTAGTTTGCTCGGTTTTGTTCAGTATCCTTATTTGGAAAGGTACAGAAGGTGCTGACACAAGATGTTCAAATACTTTCCCATAGGGGGAGGACAGCAGTCGTGTCAGTATCCCTGGTGTGATATGAATTTACAATTCCCTTACATCACTCCTCCTAAAGGTTCCATACGGCTCCACTGACTGGTAACAAGGTTCTTTGAATATGTTTTTTTTTTGCATTTCAATATTATCACTGGTTTTTAATAATTGAATGTGGGATAACAGGTACGGGGAATTTTGAACCGTGTTGCAAAACATTCAGAAAATAATCTGGTCAGAAACCATCCGATCTGACACTGCAGATGCCTTTAATTTTTCTGATTACCTGGAGTTTCAGACATTAGTGCAGATGATGTTTTCTGTTAGGGACAGAAATGCTAACCAGTCTTGTGACCTTACCTTGTTACTGCATTGCCATCACGTTTTTCAGAACTTATTTCTCTTCACTATATTTTTGAAACAAATAAGAAGGGACTGTAATATGGGTCTGTCAGAAGCCTATAACCTTGAGAAGACAACCAAAACAGGCCCAGTAAGTGTGAAAGAGTTCACTCACACTTTGTGCTCATATATGTAATCATAAATGATTCATGACCTCAGTAAATACAGTCTGAACCATTCACGCTACTGGTTTCACTTTGGTCCATGCAGCCAGCATACCCGTGCGCTGGTTTGTTCTTCAGCTTTTTGGTTCTGACAGTTTTGGTGGGACTGCCAAGGCCATGCCCAATTCAGCCAATTTTCTTGCACAGCTGAAATGGTACAAAATGGACGAGGTAGAAAGGGGAGGAAACTAGAACTGGCCTTTCCAGCCCCATTGCTCAGTCATTCGTTCATAGTCTTCTCAAGGCGGGTGAAGGAAAACTGCAAAGTTTCATTTAATTTGTCCAGTGTTTGAATATCACAAAGTAGAACTACTGGTTCCAAAGTCAAGGCAGTCCCAGAGCAAGACATGGTTGATGAGGGGGATGGCGTTGCAGGCTCCTGGGCAAATGCCATAGCCTGGCAGTCACTGCACCGCACTGTGGCAGATTGGGTTCATGCATCCCCATCACACAGAGGTCCAGGCTCCCACTGAGGTCTGCAGGCAAAGGGAGAGGGGAGACTGAAACCACTGTCTCACAGCCAAACAAGACATTGCCATTTTGGCACTTAGCGATGAGGTATATCGTGCCTCTATGTGAGGCAGAGGCTTTCACTAAGCTCCTGTGGGCATTAGCAATGCAGTCCTTTCCCAAAGAAATGTTAGAGTGGGTGAGCTGTTTTTTCTTTCAAAAAAACTTGTCATACCATGTTGTCATTGCATATTCGTCCTCTTCAACTGATGAAAATTGTTGTCCTTGAAAGCACATGCAATCCATAAACTGATGAAGGTTGAGGTAGAAACATTACAGAATTGTTGTCTCCCATCTACAGATGCAGTGAGTGTAACAAAATCTAGTATGAGTCTACACTTTCTATTTATAAGATGCTACAACATTATCAATCCCATTTCTGAAAGCTTGATAGGGTCCGAAACAGGTTTATCCAACTGCCAGGCAAGTGTCTGCAGCTATCTAGAACTGTAAGTTTCAGTCCTAGTAATCCCATTTCCTGAAAGCTTCTCTTTTATAAAGAATGATAATTTACAATATTTTCCTAGAAAGCAGGAGAAAGTAAAGGCAAACATATTCTTTTCCATGAGCACCTAGATATTACTGTCCTCCTGGTCACAACAGTCCAAATGAATACTGAACTCTATTACTGAAGAGATTTGTATCTTTTAAGTGTCTAAAGAAGTTTGTGTGCAGTTTAATAGGATCAGTATTAGCAGCATTAGCACTAATACTTAAATGGGAGCTCTGATCCAACCTTGAGCTCTGTGAGTCTTGAAGACAATACTTATTACAGCAACATAAGTATCATCTTCAATGCCATTAAAATTAAATATGAGTACACATCAATTTCAGTGTCAGGAGACGTACTGTAAAGATCAACAATAATTCTAGCTGAAGATCTCTCTGGAAGCCCATAAAGCCAGAATACCACAGTATGAGTTATACAGAAATTAGAGCTGTCTGAATAGTATTTACGGATATAGAACGCTGTTATTTTTGTCTTTTGCTTTTATAGAGCATTCCTGCAATTTAGAAATTCATTAAAGTGAAGTGTATCTCGGCATTGTACACAAATGAGGATATTTGAAAAGTCTTTAACCTTGTTATTTGTGATCTGAATTTCAAACCTGGATACCTCAGACATCTAAGTGTCATATGAAGGTCTTCAAATCAGTTTTGAAATTTTGCAGTTCTGTGGATAGTGAAATATTCAGACTTGGTATAACTGAACTGAAATGCTAAACATGACAAAAGAGTGAAATTCACTGGCAGGTCCTGACTGTTTTGTGCCACTCCAGTGGTGCAAGCAAATAGTAAATCTGTGCTGTCTGTTGTGCTGTGGATGGTCAATAACTGCTTCACGGCTTCAGGTTAGCACAACGTAGATGAAGAATATTGGTGAATCTGGCTCGAATATTCACCATTATTCTTTCTTGCCTTCATCCAGCTTTGAAGAAAATATATTAACTGCATCCAGAATATAATAAAACTACCAGAGTTTCCAGTGCTGAAACAATAATTCTTTTAATAAAAGGTCTGGCAATAGTTCTTACCTCAGAGAGGTACCCAAAGCGAGCGCTTAGGCTCATTAAGGGCCTAATGCTCTGGGAGAATGAGCTACTGCACATCAGCTGATCTACAGTAACCCGTCTGCATTCAGACTTACTGTAAACACTTCTGTGAGTCTGAGCCCTGGAGCATTTCATGCAAGATCTTACTGTGGTTCAGGACCTTCCAGGTCTTGTTCCCACAAGTCTTCTGATGTGGCCTCCAGTACAGGTCCAGCCTCAGCAGAAGGACTCCTCTGAGCATCAGGGTCTACAGACAAGCCTGCTGTCTTTCCCTCGTTCCTTCCTTCCTTGTGCACAACATTCTTTCGCATGCTGGGGGAGGCAAACAGACAAAGATACCCATGCCAATATTTCCAGCTTCATTTCCCCAGTTTTCATAGAATCATGGAATTGCCTCGGTTGGAAGGGACCTTTCAGATTATCTAGTCCAACCATCAACCTAACACTGACAAGAACACATTTTGTGTTCTTTTACATCCTAACTCTTCTAGTATCTGTTGACACTTAGATGTAAGATTAATTCCTAAAAATATTATGTTTGCACAAGATCATCAGTTCTGCCAGAACTCAGCTTTTGTGGGTAGTACTCCTGAGAAATCAGCATCCTGGCTGAGTAAAATGGACTTGGTCATGCATGTGTCTAAAGGGTATCTGGGAGCAAGCTTCATTAGGCTATAGAAATGACAAAGGGCTGATCCTGATCCTATGGGCTAAGAAAGGGTCTGAAAGACCTGTAGATACTGATAGGGATCTTGATAGACTCAGGGATGATGTTCCTGGAGCAGGAAAGTGGGATGCAAAGGATTTGAAGCAGGAGAGCAGTGCACTTGGTAAAGATATAAGACACGGGGGTAGCAGTTGCTCTAGAGTGAACCCATAAGGTGGAGCATAGAAAATCTGGTGTGGGAAAGGTTTTGGAAGAAAAGGTTGGGTGTAGAGACTTCATAGAGCCAAAGGCAGAGACTGGGGGCATTAGGGGAAGACCAGTGAGATCATATCTCTGTCTAAGGAACTTGATTTTTCAGAGAGTGTATGCTCAGAAGGGTCAGGAAACAGAAAGGTCGTGGATTACAAGGAACTCACCATCACTGTATGTTGAGCTACCTACCAGTTTAAAAATGCTATTGTTCTCTCCTCTGTTTCCAGTTAAGTGATTTGATACAGTCTCACATCTTTGCTGTTGAACCTAGTAATTCTTCTCAAAAGCAAAAAACCACAATGCATATGTATTGGTATATATATGATATTGGTTCCAAGGCTGTGTTTAGATGAGGAAGGACCTCTAGTGTGGCTCAGGGCTAACCTGGGCTGGCAGATTTGCCATTGCTCAGTGAGTAACTGAAAGGAGTTTGTGGGAAATTCAATAGTAATGCAGAACAACTCTGTCCTACAAGTACTTCTTTATACCAGTTGCACATATTTGTTCAATCGCAGCGATGTTTTATTATTTATCTTTTATTTATTTGACTTTTAACTATTAGTAACCATTACTGTTACTAACGTAAGACAGGAAAAACACCTCAAAGGATCTGGGTGGGCTGGAAAGTCATAGATGAAAGGAACTTCCTTCGTATATCTTACCCATTTCTCCCTACTGTAACAGTACGTGCTTGGCTTTTTAGCATGGCCAGGACATGCCAGCAATACCATGGTGTCAGGAGGTCTCTGCAGATCATTTCTGCAGAAAAAAAAGATCACCTCCACCACTGCCCCAGACTCTGAGGGGATCCAAAATACAAGACAAATTAACTTATCTTATCCTGCATCCTGTGGGAAAAAACCCTTGCCTACAGGGAAGGCTTTGGCAAATCCCTTCTCAAGGGGAGTCCATCAGGTTCTCAAATTACCTGAGTAGACTAGCTGTTTTCATGGGTAACCTTCTGTCATGTTAGAGGTGGCAATTGGGGAATTAGTCTTTTAAACATGCAGGGATGAAAAATGTCTGCGAGGTCAGAATGTAAATAAACAGCATTTATTTATCTCTTTTCCATCAACCCTTCATTCACCCTTCTTATATATTAATGAAGTATCAACAGATGTATTAACAAAGAGGAAAACCACACTGAGATTTCTTATGGCAGTGGCATTCTTGTAGTGAGGAACTGCGAAACAATTTCACGAGCAACAGCCTCCAAACTACCCCAAAAAAGCTACATCCTTCTGGAGTTCGAATGAGTTAATGCTTATTCATCCATTTCTAATGTACACACAGTGTAATTCCAGTTACTATAATGTCATATAATGGGAAAAGACAAAAGCTGTTTCTAAAGACCTGGAAGCAGATTTCCCTACACTTGTCTCACAGCAGCTATGTAAATTAAATTTATAATATTAATGTTGATACTAGGTGAAACAAAAAATATTTTACTGCATTCTAGAAGTAGACATTTAACTTTTTCTGGAGAAGTTATTATCAAAAGTGTATGTGTCACTGATGAGAGGTTTAACAAGGCTAGTAAATGAGAAGTGCAAGCTGTATTCTGTGCTGAGTTTTGCTCAGCAGAGAGGTTTGACATTTCTGCTGATGTCAGCTGCCATGGTAGACCCTTGGCATTTATACAGAAAAACAACACCTCATTACAAAGGATATAATTTATCCATTCTCTTTTAATCTCACCAATTATACCCTACACTTACAGTCTAACTGAATCGCACTTTGTTCAAAACATGCCGAATTGTGCTGTTTTGGGATCGTATGTCAATGTGACTAGAACAAGGTTGAAACTAACAGCTAAAATATTTTGATATATAATCTGAAAAGAATGATGAAACCCATGAAAGGACCTCTTGAACAGTATTGTAAGGATGGCTTGTGCCTCTTACAGTGAATGAAAAGGAATTGATATAATATCATATATATGTCAAATATATGCATTTTTGTATCCTGGGTATGTAGATCTGTGCAGAACAGTGGCTTTTATTTACATTACTTGGTTGAAACAATATTTATTTATCTCAAAATGTTGTACACTGAGAACATTTCCTCTGGAGCTGTTCAGGAAAGACAGAAGTTAACATTAACAAAGGTTATTGCAGTTCCTGAGGGAGTTTTGCCAAGCCTATTGAGTTTGCAGGCTTGTCAGCTTGCAAAAGGACAATAACAAGCCACCTCTAACGGTATTCCTTAAAATCTTGTCTGGCTTAAGAGACTTCAGGGTAAGGTCCTCTCTGCAAAGTCTAGTTTCCTCGGCAGAAGTTCTGCGACCACTGTTCTACATGACCCACATGAAAATCCCCATTACAAGTACTAGTCGCACTGTGAAACTAGCCATGTCAGAGAGTGACTCAGGTTCTTAACACTAAGGGATGGAAATAAATATTTTTCCAGTTTGAGGTAAGTTTTTCTTGTACAAGACATTGCTAAATGGAAATCCACCTGTTAGAGTCCCTCAAGCAAGTTCATTCTTCTTCTTAGGAAAACTGGTAACTTCATTGGACAAGCGAATGAGGAAAAGGCTGTGGATGTTGTCTACCTAGACTTTAGTAAAGCCTTTGACACCATTTCCAACAGCATTCTGCTGGAGAAACTGGCTGCTCATGGCTTGGATGGACATACTCTTCGCTGGGTTAAAAACTAGCTGGAAGGCCAGCCCCAGTGAGTGGTGGCGAAGGGAGTTAAATCTGGTTGGCGGCTGGTCACAAGTGGTTTTCCCTAGGGCTCAGTACTGAGGATGGTTCTGTTTAATATCTTTATCAACAACCTGGATGAAGGGACCAAATGCACCCACAATAAGTTTGCAGACGACACCAAGTTCGGTGGGAGTGTCAACCTGCTTGAGGGTAGGATGGCTCTACAGAGGGATCTGGGCAGGCTGGATCGATGCGCTGAGGCCAATGGTATGAGGTTCAACAAGACCAAGTGCCGGGTCCTGCACTTGGGTCACAACGACGCCATGCAGCACTACAGGCCTGGGGAAGAGCGGTTGGAGATCTGCCTGGTGGAAAAGGACCTGGGGGTGTTAGTTGACTGCCGGCTCAATATGAGCCATCAGTGTGCCCAGGTGGCCAAGAAGGCCAACACCATCCTGGCCTGTATCAGGAACAGTGTGGTGAGCAGGACTAGAGAAGTGATGGTCCCCCTGTACTCGGCACTGGTGAGGCCCCACTTGGAATACTGTGTCCAGTTTTGGGCCCCTCACTACAGGAAAGACATTGAGACTCTGGAGCATGTCCAAAGAAGGGCAATGAAGCCAGTGAGGGGTCTGGAGAACAAGTCTTATGAGGAGCGGCTGAGGGAGCTGGGATCGTTTAGTCTGGAGAAAAGGAGGTTGAGGGGAGACCTTATCACTCTCTACAACAAGGTAGGTGGTGTTCTCTTCTCCCAGGTAAGAAGTGATAAGACAAGAGGAAATGGTGTCAAGTTGCACCAGGGGAGGTTTAGGATGGATATTAGGAAAAATTTCTTCAGTGAAAGGGTTATCAAACATTGGAATAGGCTGCCCGGGGAAGTGGTGGAATCGCCATGCCAGGAAGTATTTAAAAGACATGTAGATGTAGTGCTGAGGAAAAGGGTTTAGTGGTAACTTTGCAGTGCTAGGTTAACAGTTGGACTTGATGATCATAAAGGTTTCGTCCAACCAAAACAATTCTATGATTCTATTCTATGATTTTAACTGCTTCTGATTCAATTACAAAGAGGTGGTGCAATCTGCAAATCAGGAACTGTAGAGCTGTGTTCCCCAGTCGTGGAGCAGCAGAGCATGTGCCTGTGCGTGCTGTTGAACTAACATGCTGTTGAGCTGAGCTCAGAGCAAAGGGGACAGGACAGGGGCAGCATGATTGATGATGACAGCTAAATGAAAAGACGAGTTGTACTTTCCAAACTGTGTATGAAGAAGATAACGAAAGGGAGTTACCTTTCCCTTCCTAATGGATGGCGGCTTTTAGTGGTTCCAGTTGCAGCTTTGAACAAGGAAAACAGCTGGACTTTGAGCTGGAAGTATCTTCAGTATTATTACGTCCTGCCTAAATATTCCCCCACATGCATGGTCTCCTGGGCTGATCCCATTTCCCCTTCTACTCCTCCTCCCTTTAAGTAGTACCGGGGCAGCTAAAGCAATTGCATAAGTAGAATAATTTACATTGTGTCCTAAACCAAGAGCATTCACAACACGGGAGTTCTGGACTTTCCCCAGTTAATGCTTGCTGTTGGCTCATAGACAAAAGAAGTCTTTCCAACATGTCACCAAATGTATCTGCACACTAGGAGCAGCAACAAAGTGTAAAAGTTATGAGAGAGATAGAAGAAAAGCGGGTATTTGAAGAGAAATTGAGATTAGGAGAGGGTGAAAATAATGAATAGGGGTAAATAAAGGGAAGGGATACACAGTAGATGTTTGAGGCAGAACAGAGAGATGTAAATAGAGGTGGATGCTCTCCTGCTGCTCTCACTGAATCCTGACAGCAGCACAGGACCGTTTCACCCATCCGCACAATCCTCCCCTCCAATCACTCCATTAATCACTTGCTGCTGCTATGTGTGAAGCACGGAGAGAGAGGGCTGCTCTTGTTAGCATGTAACCATCCTTCATTTCAGCTCCCAATGCCAGTCACATACATCAGTCTGAACAAGCACCACTCTAAACCTCAAGAAAAAAAAAAAAAAAAAACCAAACAAACAACATGAGTTGGAAAAAAAGAAAGAAAAAGATTTTTGAGGATGGTGGAGGAAGATAATAAGAAAGGTATTGCTTACAGAAAGGACAGCAAACAGGGACAAAAACCAAATATCTCTGCAGGATGGGGCAATCTATTCAAAATATTTTCTGCCGGAGTCATGGTTAAAATTTATCAAGCTGGGAGTCTGGATTTTTAACCAAATTCGGGCTTTCCTTAAAGAGTCAATAAGGACTAAGAACACTTTATTTGCAGGACACTGTCTTTTCATATATGTGGCTGAGTCTTACAGGTACCTACAACTGAGATGTCGCCAGGCTTCCTGTACTAGAGGGAGAAGACCAATTACTTTGCTTCATTAAGAGATACAAAGAGGAGAACTAGGTGTGGCAGCCTAGGAGTTACAAAGATCTTGCATTGTTCCACAAATCAATTCTCATTGTCTTAATGCAAAACTTATAGAACTACTGCGTTGTATGTGGCATGGACGACTGTGTCCTGTTATAGTTGTGCCCACTTAAACAAAGCATTACAGTTGATGTCTTTGTTACGAAAGAGAAGACTGCATCCATAAAACTGGAAAAATAGGTTCCCGTTTGGGAAAAATATTATTGTTTAAGAAATAGATTAAGTACTAAATGGATATTTTATTCTCCAAGCAAGAATTCTAAAATATATGAAATGTGCAGTATATTTTCTGCACAAAAATTTCTTGGTGTTCATGTCACCAGGTCCATATCATTTATCCTGCACTTGGCTGTTAGCTAAGTGTCCGATAGAGCTGACTGACTGAGCTGAATCAGGAACCGCATATAGCCCAGAAATATCTGTGTTTTTTCCCTTGATTAGTGAGATCCGTATGCTACTAACACTAACATATATGCCTGTGAGTTGAAACATGCCAAAGGAGTTTGACTGACTACAGGTAGTTAATTTTTTTTTTTTTTTCAGTGGAAATAAAATAAAAAATTAAAAAAAACCCCTGCATTTTCTAAGAGCCTGAATTTTCTTTTCACTGAGGCCGTTTTATATCATTTTGTCAGTGTAAAGTGGTTTTATGTTGAATTCAATTCAATTTATGCCTACTTGAAAGACAAGCACCACTGTGCTTGAATGTGAATGAGAATCATAGCCAATACATGTGTATATCTTGAATTTTGAACTTACAAATGAATGCGGTGAGAAGCGTCAAGTCTCAGATGATCATGTCTCAATGACTTCGTAGTTTCTCTTAATGTTTTATTATCTCTGCCTTTGAACTACAGGCACCGGTCATCTGTAAATTCCTCCCCAAGCAAAGTGATGGTAAAACATAGAATAAAAAGTATTGGAACTGTCATGAAGACCTTCCACAATAGCCGGGCACAAAGTCCTGAAAAGAAAACTCATAATTTCCTTGTAATTTTTATGAAAAATTGTAACATACCCAAGGTCCACTTGAGTCCAAGGCAATTTCAGCTTTAGTTCGAAGTGTTTCATACATCCCATTAGGATTGTCATGTTTATTTTGTGGTTTCTTGCCCCTTGAGTTTATTTCATTATCTTCATTCACTGATGTGCTAGCAGAAGTTCAGATTTTTCATTCTCTAAATCATCTTGTTAATAGAAGACTAAGTAGTTTACCAACAGAAAAATATTCTAATTGATTTCAGAGGGATTTATGGGTTCATAATTAGATAGTGGAGTTCACTTTCTAAATTCTAACAAGCTCCAAAACTGACCAAAATTAGACTGGGGTGTTTGTTTCATTGTGTTTTTTTTTTTTTCAGCAGCTAATGATAGAGTAATGGTGTGGGATATAAGAATAGCAAAAAAATGGGGCTTGTATTTACATGACTCAGTGTAAAAATATTCATGTTTACAATTTAACAAACTTGACCCTGACATAACATATTGGCAGCTTCAGCATGAAACATGCGTTCCTGAGCCTGCAGGTGATTCTCACTGCAGAAGATCACATATTCACAACTACCCAGTAAAACCCGAGAACTGGTAAAATGGAGGATAAAATATAACTTCAGAAGACTATTCAAAGGAAGCCACTCTAAAGTCAAAATCCTCAAACTAGATTTAAGGTTTGAAGTGAAGCAATTCACCTCAAATAGGAGCAAATAAAAGATACTTTAAAAGCATAGGATTAAAAACTAGACATAAAAGAACAGTGATATCTTCTTTTCAAGTAATAGAACAAACTACATTATGAGCAGCATTTTGAAGTGTACATCAAACTGATTTTCCCCTCTTTATCCTTTTTAATCTCCACCAGATGCACTTTCTTTAAATTCAAGTTTTACATTCCTAGCCATAACTTGTCTGAACACACGGAAAGAGCATTGAGAGACATTAGTGGCATTCTTTTTCTTTCTCTGTCACTCTATTTTTTACAGCTGCTGAAGGCTTATCTTCTTAAGTGTCTCAGTTTTATAGGCTTGGTTTCCTTTACTCTCATCCATGTTTTAGGCTCCAAACAATTCCATGCCATTCTTCCATGGAATGTTTTCAGTGAAAAAGATGCACACACAGAGATTATATATATATATATATGTATATAAATGTATATAAATGTGTGTGTATATATATTTATACATATCTATATAAATGACATTAAAGAAAATCTCACATGATTGTTACTGGCATGGTAGAAAAAAGCTTTACAATGGTATTTTAAGGCTTAAATGACAGAACATATCATGATTGAAATCTCAGACTGAAAATGCTGCAGGAGGAAAGAAGGGTTTTCATTAAGACACACCAATACTCAGTAGCACTTTTTCTCAGTTGATCCCTCGGGGTCATAATTTTCTCAGGAATGACGAAATACAGTTTCCTTTCCCATAAACATTTTAGGCTTTTTTACTTTCTTAGGAGATTGTCAGTAATGAGTTTCTCCTATATTCTTTCCCTCGCCTCCCTTCCACCTCATTTAATTGTGGATCAGGACGGATTTGCCATTTTCACTGTTTCTTTTAATTACAACTACACGTATGCGAAGCAAACCGATGTGTTACTAGGGGTTTTTTTCCTGTACAGGGAATACTCCTGACTAACATCCTGCAGTAGTTAAGTCTTTAGAATAGTTTTTATTCATTAAGGCAGCATGATATGTTTTAATGATGTTTAACAGAATCTGCACAATTTCAACAAGTCTGTCTGCTGACCTTGTGTTGTAAACACAGGGCATATTCCAAGGATTACAAAAGGCAGCAAAAATGTTATCTTTATTTTATTTTATTTTTTTTTCTGCAGGTAACAAACCTGGCTGCTTGTTATTTATTGTGGACTGGGTGGACAAGAATTGCATTTTTAAAGATTGTCAAATCCACAAAACATAAAAGGCGCACTGCATATAATGCTGGAAATAACTCTCAGTGAGGAAACTCCAGCATAAATGGTACAAAATAAACCCCTCATACATTTGATTAATCAACTCTATTCCCCTTTTCCCCTCATCTTTCAAATTCATGGGCAAATGACATTTGCCTTTCCCCGGCATGCACCTCTCCGCTAAACCGGGGAGTTTGCCTGGGGCCATACCTATATATCTGATCCATGCATAATGAAGCATGAAGCTGCCAATTGTAGGGAGCCTCTGCTGTGTCAGAGACTGATAGGCATTTCATTTGCTGAACTCCCAAGGGCCCTCACACATCTCAGGGTTCATGTAGTATTTATTTTAGGCACTCGCATTTCTCATCTGTGAACTTCACACCATATGTAGAATGAGTAACACAAGCTCTGCGTGAAAAAGCTCTCCAGGTAGTCTTAAATGTAACTCGGTGGAGTGGGGACATTGTGGGCTTGAAAAATAGGCTTGCATGGGAAATGAAGGAATATTAAGCTTTGTCCATACAACAGCTGTCTGAGTCTTTCACTGAATAAGAATGGCCGTATTCTAATAAGATCACTGCTCTACACTTCTACTGCATAAATTGCTTTGTAGCATGCACCGTGCAGATCTACATTTTTCACAAATTATTGCTACTCTGCCCTACCCTCTACAAGGAAATCCTCGTGTGCTGTTTCTAAAGTGCAGTCTCGTTAGGTTTGAGGCTCGCAGCCAGGCTGAGCTGATGGAGAGCCAGCCCATAGCCCTGCATCTTTTAAACCTGAAGGCTGAATAACAGTCCTGAAAGGATTGCTTTGGTTTCTCAAAAGCTGACCAGACAGAATTAGGGAGGCAAATGTATGTTTCTTGTTTATTTTCGCTGGTAGGGATCTAGAAAATATTCCATATGCAATGCTCTGTTTTAGCATTAACATGAGGGAGAATAATGAAGAGAGAGATGTTTATTTTCCATTGGAATCTTTGCCGAATAGGTGTTTTAAAGCATAACAAAACCTTTGACATTTGCTTCTCTGTTTGTAGGTGAAGTGATTATGACATCCTTGTGAAAAATCCTCACATGTAAGCGTTCATAAGGGACACACTGCTAGGACAGATGTTGTAGGCTAGACAGTAAAACTGACATTCAGAAAATAGATCTGTTTGATTGTTTAGGTATTAAGCTTGTTTCTGGGAGGAGATAAATACTATGCTCCTGATCAGAAGTATTTAAATATGTGCACAATATGAAGCATTTCGCTGTTACACGGGTTCCGTTGCCAGATTACTCTTGCAGAATTAAACGCCTTTGTGGGCGTGGGCTGCGACGGGGGAGCAGACCCTCTGCTGGTTCAAAGTGCCTTTAATGGAGCAATGTCAATTTAAAACAGAAGCGTTGCTGCCCTGCACTTCCATCTTCATCTGTTTATAGCAGTCTGCTTTCATGGGTGCTCAGTGTCCAAACTTCTTTTGGGGAACAACTTTCTCTATTTTGCCCCTCGTTCAAGGAGATTCTGGGGGTTTTACCGTTACAAAAAAGAATCTTCAAAGCCCTTTTCTGTGGGTGTTATATGTCATGTACAATTCATAATAGGCAATGCTGTGAATGAGACAGTTCACTACTATTAAGCTAATGAAATACAAAGTATAAGTGGTTTCATTATGCCAGCAGCAATTCTTTCTTACATTTCATTACAATACTTATTCCATAGTATGTTGTACAGTAGGAAATTCTATTGAAATTTTTTTATTATTATTATTAACTTTGAGCCATAAAAAGACATTGCAGAATCCTAGTCCATGGATATATAATCTTGAAAACACACTGAATGAATAGAGTTGCCTGCATGGAATTAGGGTATTACAATAATGAATGCAATCATGTTGTGAAAGGCTTTTTATATTGTTCAGAGTCACACAAGAGTGCAGCAAGATTTGTTTGGCGAGTAGCATTTTGGCATTCTCTGGCTTTCAAATTCCTAATCACAACTTTACCTTAATGTAAAGGTTTTATTTCTAATGCATTATTTGTGTGCACGTATATACATATGCCAAACATTTTAAAAAATGTGTACAGTTCATTAGCATGGCTGAAATTAAGTAGTTGTTACCAACAGAAGAATAATTGTGCAATGGTGAATTCAGTCCCTTTCGCTCCAGCTGCTACGGCAAAGCTGTAAGCTGTTTCTAAGCTGCCTTATTGGTACAAATACATGCATGTGCAGGTGCCCTCGTTTGTGTGCATACATAATAGATGCATGAAGACACGTACTGCGTGTATGTGTATGCACACTTGGCCTGGCCACGTACACTTATTTTCATTAATTGCCATGTTCAAAAGGGAGCGTAAGGCGTGAGAAGGAAGGACGCAGACATCTCCTGATTCACGTGTCATCTACGACGCAGCTGACTGCATTGCAGGTCTTCTCCTGCTGCCAGTGGAATTGAACCATGATGAGGAGGGACCACCCTCTAATGGAGAAAAATAGTATTTCGGTTTCGGGCCTCATTTGAATATTGGCTTTCAGCTTTGCCTTTGTAGCATGGCTGCAGCATTGCGCAGTGAAGCAGAGACCACACAGTACCTTAGCACAGAAGGGGCAATTTACGGACAGCTGGCCCAAAAATGTGTTAGATGCTTTCCATTCAGATTGCTCCCATTACTTTAATCCTGTGGCGTAGAACCTCATCTCTGAGCTTAGTTTTTAGTCAGTTTGCATTTTGCACATGTCAACAAGCGTTTTAGACACGTAAATCCTAGTGGCAGAAATGGACATTCCCCCCCTGAATCTCCCCAAGAAAAGCAGTGTTCTGAGTAGAGAGAATTCATAGTCGGGCAGTGGTAGCACACTCTGTGAGCGGTCTATTTATTTTTGAAGCCTACATGCATTTCAGATTAGTTTTGCAGATGAAAAGAAAGGCAATTTATCCTTCTTGAAAGCTGGCTTAAGCATCATGCATGTAAAAGCTCTAGCTCCATAAAGACATATCCTCAAATAAAACAAATATTTCCCTCAACAGTTCCAAAAGTTCATTTCCATGAGAAATCTATTTGTTGGTTGGTTGTGGGGTTTTTTTCAGTTGATATATTAATTTAGAAATATCTGTTCATGCTGTTCAAAGAGATATACAACAGGAAATACCCAAATTCTCTCTCAGAGAAACCATATGAATAGCACACTATATGCACAGTCTCCTGAATTTTCATTGCTATTAGGCATCCCTTTAATGAGCACTGAAAATACTTCTAAGCCCATAGAATTAATTCAGTTATTTGATGCTGAAAGACTCAAACCCCTCCAAGTCTATTAGCATAAGCTTATATATATTGTTCTTTTTAGTTTAGATTAACCTTAAAAGGCTATAAATTTTGTTTTCCAACCAGTGTGTAATTCAAAATTCACACCTGAAAAAGTCTGCAGAGCTGTTGTAATGAAAGATAATATTCAGATGAAATTAATGAAAGCATTGTTATCCAGTTTGTAAGAGGTAATTACATTTCACCTCTCTAAAATTCCCCCTGATTGCTTAAACAGCGAGTGAAGACTCTCTTCGTAAATGGCTGTGTGTTACTGCTACACATTATTGACAGCAGACCTTGATGGAAAATTCTTCAGTATTTTTTTTTTTTTTAATTTTAAATGATGCTTAGAAAAACATACACTCATCTATATGTACATAGACACATACACTTGCATATATGTGATCTTGTTTGGGTTGTTTTGTGAGCTGATTACGAGGGAAATGATACCAGTATACAGCAAAGAGAATTGTTTATGCGTTCCCCTGTGCAGGAAGCATTCACTTGATGTCAAATAAAGCAGCATACAATGACATTTCCTCTTTCTGGCCACTTCTTTGTCCAGGTGGTATTTGTGTGTAATATTCTTTGCAGTCAGAAGATTGCATGGATTGAAGCTGGGAGGAGGGATGCTTGGGGGGAAAAGTCTGGCCCTGCATGTGTAAGAAAAGCCAACTGCAATCTAGCTCAGAATTTCTACTTTCCATTCCTAAAATTGTGAAGTGTTCTGGGATGATGAAACATGCTATGTCATCGAAATATATTGAAATTCACACCTAAATGTCTAAAATATGTTGAAGAAATTGAGAAGAGAATACAAGGAATAGAGAAGAAGGGAGAACAGTCTGAGCAACACATTTTCACAAATCAAGAGCTGCAGTAAATAATATAAGCTATTTGATTCATTCAACTGAGTCAATCTCTGAAACACTACTTTTTTTTTTTTTTTTCCCCTCCTCCATTGCCTTATAAACTTGGTAAAAATTGTCACCTTACAGAAGTAAGATTGCAGAATTTACCAACTCGGTCCCATGCAACCTTGCATTTCAGCTGCTACTTTTCTGTTTAATGACTTGCATGGCTTTTATTCAGAACTAATTTTACATGGATGGAGGTGCCAGTACCTGTGCTAAAACACTAATACGTATTCAGGTTGTAGCACACTGGTCTATAGTGTTCTGCAGTCGGCCTTGCTACTGTCACTATTTGATCTGAAAACTACTCTGGTATTTATAAATTACAGCTCCTAGTCCTCCTGAGCCATTGGACTTTCAGATATTTTTTTTCCCCATTTTGCCAGGGGAGCAAAGAGAGTTGTGCGATGCGATCACAGCATGCTGGAAATCAATGACCAATATGCAGTATGAAATTGAAGTTTTACATTATGAGATTCATTCAAAAATTTAGGAGAAGGGCACCATAAAGACATTGACTGATGATTTTTAGGATGACGTCTGCCTTAGTCATATTTATGTGCACACCAAATCTAAGCTGACTTTCTAAGGCTCCATCTATAGTTAAAGCAAAAAAAGTTAATCTCCTGGGGGCAATTCACCCTACAAATCTTAGATACCTGATACCTATCTTAACATTGGAGAAATCATTCCTTTTAAAGTGTGTCTCTCTTCCTTCACCACAGGGGGTGCAAATTTGTCTTAAATGCCTAATTTTCAGGTGTGCAAAGTATGATGAACCCCACATTACACAACTAGGTTAGCATTTGGATACAAATTAGCCGGAGAGAAATCTAGTTACAAAGCAGAGCCATTGGGGAACACCGTGCTGATAACTTTAATGTATAGGCTGCAGCCTGTATGCATCTTTATGCAGGTTTAAAACAATGCTAATGAAATAGCTACCTCAGAAAGCTCTTGTGTCTCTTCACAGACCTGTCATAGAAAATGGCTTTGGGATGTTAGGGTTAAAAACTTTGTAGAAATGCAGATGAAGGATTCATTGTTCACTGTACAGCCCACGTCCCAATTTCTTAGTCAATTTCTTTCTTCTTTAAAACAATTTTGAGTTTAAATAATGTGAAGAAGCTACAAAGAAAGAGAGAGAGAAAGAAAGAAAGAGAGAAAAAGACAAAAAAAATGAGAGGAAGAGACAATGAACGAGAGGAAGAGAGGAAGGAAGGAGGGGCAGAGAAAGAGAGAAGACAGATGTTTCGTCTGGAGCAAAACCTTTGCACATCTCCATTGAGGATGTTATCCCAGCTTTTTTCAAGTCCAGGCATCATCCTTTCCATCCTTTGACACGTTGCTGCCAGCACTCCTATGGGGTGTAGAACTGCTCACATCTCTTGACTTTTATGGAGCTCTGTGGACTTACTCCAAGATATTTAACCATTATCTGAAAATTCTTCTTTGATTTATATACAATGGGTTAAATTCGGTGGCAGTAACATCACACGGTCCTCCTGGCTTCCAAGCAACTGCAAGAGTGTAAGTGTTGGCAGAAGCTAGCCCATTTTGTTTTAGCAGAGCACAGCTCATTTAATCCTTTTAAGACTTGGAATCACTGTTATCCATGGTCTTACTTACTTGAACTATCATACTATGTGCTTTTATCACCTGATTAATTAAGAAGCAAAGCAGAAGCAAGCTGTCTAATGAATTCTGTATCCTTCTTTTTTACCTGTCAATAATGGGCTACCCAGGTCCGCATTTTGAACCAGCACAGCACCGACTTCTTGCTTTGTTGCAAGAGAAAAGATCCATCTGGGAGAAATATTGCACATGCTCACTGGGATAACTACCAAAGATAGACTATAGGTAATTCACTTGTCTATTTATAAAGGATTTTGTGTCATGGAGGACTTTGGATGTGACAGGGTCTTGGACAGAGTGGTCAGTCAGAACATCCCAGCAATGCAGGCCAAAGAGTTCAGATTTTGCTGTTTTGAAAGCATCAATCTGCCAGGAAAAAAATTCCAGGGCTCATTAACAAAGCTGCAGCTCGGGGTCAGCCCTGGCTCCCTTGACACAGCGTTAGTAACTCATCCTTTCTCATCACAGCAGAAGTAGCTTTCAAACTTTCCCCGTGTGCTGAAAGCAAGGAGACAGCTTCAGCCATGGCCCTGCTGCAGGTTCTCCTTTCCTACTGCTCTGTACCACAAATCCGTGCTCACCCTCACAGCCGATGGCAGGACACACGGCTGGACCTCACTGCTCACCAAAAACTTGTGTTTGCCTCCCTTCCTTTACTCAAGGAAGGCTGTTATTGCTCAGCCAGAATGAACTTACAAAAGAACAGTTCCAGCTGTATCCAGTAGTTTGCAATAGTGTGCATATACACACATATATAAATCCACCTACACACAAACCATTATGGTATGCGAACCATAAGGTTTTTTTATTCACTTTTATATTTACAGTCTCTGCTTCCCCTGTCCAGCCATGAATTGCATAACCACAGATTTATTTTGAATTACTCAGCTTTTCAACAACCTACATGCAAGACTGGCAAATTATTGGGAAATATTGTAGAAAACAGCCTTTTTTTTCTGTTTTATACAAGTATTTAGATGGAGCTATTAACCACACAGGCCCCAGAGCCAACAGTTCTAGCTCTATCACCAAAAGAAAAAATAACTTGAGTGTGGTGAGGTGGTCAATAATATCATATTACTAGGCTTTTCTCCATGCAACACACTAATACATCAATATACATGCAAAGCAGAGTTAGTATCCCAGAAAATCTTATACTGTTTCTAAACTACGGGCCTAATTTTCAGATTTTATTATCCAGCACAACTGTGGGAGTAAAAGGTTAAAAATGCCTTCCTTTTTTATTACTGTATTGAAATTTCACAAAGCCTCTTCTCTGAAGAGTCTGTCTCAGGTATTTATGAGGGTCAGAGGAATACAACGCCCCTAACCGTTAGGTTAGAAAAAGTAGATCATCTAATGGTGAAAATATAGCACTGCTTGTGCAGTACCAGACAGAGGAAACCACAGCCAGAGAGTGATGCCTGCACTGCTGTACTAAAGGCTCCTACAAATGGTGGTGCCAAGGATGAAATGGTCCGTAATGAAAGTAAAGGCCAGATTAGACAAATAATAGGTCTTCTGAGGAAAATCATGGTGGTGGTCTGTCTGTTGACAATAGGATAGACAGAAGTGTTCTGTTGAAAATAATTTTTGATGAACAGTGGCCTTTGTTTGTGAAGAATTTGCATTTATTTATCTAAATTACCTTTATAAAGGAGGATTTAAGTTCAAGGGGAAAAAGGGATTAAAAAAAATGTGCAAATATTCTTAGGAATCCCTTTGTTCCCAAACCTCTGTTTTTCTTTCTTTTGTATCCTGAAATAAAGCAGCACTTTCCAACAACTTGTGCTTTATGCAGCCATCAAATTTTGAGTGAATTCTGAAGCAAAAGCCCAAAAAATTTGCCTTTTAATGTGCAAGCCATGAATAGGCTGAAGTACTTAGCTCACCAAACAGTTTTTTAGGCAAAAGGTCTGCAGGTTATGTTATATACAAATATTTGTGCAGACATATTTCTTTCAAGATCATGCATTCACCAGCATTTATATCCAAACAATGACATAGACTCAGATGTTTTATAAAGAAAAAGTTGTGTACATAAAAATAAAAAAAAGCAGCCTTTAGGAGCTTAAACATTTGGTTAGTTTTAGGGAAAATGTTAAAAGTAATTATTTGTTCTTTTGTACATGTGCAAGGAACTTGAATATATTAGCCACTAACGTAACAAATTGTCACTGTATGTAGAATTCCCAGTGCCCCCAATGGTAGTGAGCAATATACCTGGAAAGTGCTTAATGGATCAGGTCACCCAGAAATACTTTTACCTGTATTGTCTGACTACTTCTAATAATGAACAGCTTCATTTTTGGGTAGCAGACAGAGATCCTTATGTATCAACAGCAGAGAATAGAAGTTTGATGCTATTGTTTGGTCCCATGTAAGTTTATCAGACATTGATGTATGTCTTAAAAAGAAAAAAAAATATAGTACTGATTTGTAGCTATTTAGAGTCTCCTCTCTAATAAGCAACATGACAGACAAAATGGATTGATATTCTTTCTGAAAGCAGCCATAAGGCACAAAAACCCAGCCCCCAAAGAAACAAGAAAACCCCACATCTGTACCAGCAGTAATAATAATAAAATAAAAATCACAATCATTCTAAGATTGTGAGATGTTTGTGGGACTGAGTGTATGCTGAAGGCCTATCTATTTCTGACCTTGAATAAAAAGAAGATATTTTCTTTATATTTCAGCTAAGGCTTTAACTTAAAATGAAATTGGAAAAAAATAATAACGTTCTTTCCTTACTATTGCAATGTCCCTGAAGTCTTAGAAAAGCCATATCACTTTAAAACATTAAAATGAGTGGTTTTTAAAAAGCAGATATACAAAAATTTGTTCAGCATCTGATTTCTAATTTCTTTTTTTTTTTTTTTTTGCAAATACTATACATCTTATAATTGGTTTACCTGATTAATGCAAATATAGTATTCTTAGTAGTCAGAAATAAGAAAAGTTGGATTTCATAAATCAGAGCACACCATTCCCAAATAAAGGTAACATCCAAATGCCAATATTTCCTGCTAGTTGACCCAAAACTGGATTATTCTGTTCACAGTGTACTGTTCCCACTCGTTGATGATGGCATGACTGGATGGATAGATGAGGGGAGGGCGGTAGATGGGGTCTACCTTGACTTAAGCAAGGCGTTCGACACGGTCTCCCACAGCATCCTCATAGGGAAGATTAGGAAGTGTGTGTTAGATGAATGGACAGTAAGGTGGATAGGCAACTGGTTGAAAGACAGAGCTCAGAGGGTCGTGATTAGGGACCCCAGAGTCTAGTTGGAGACCAGTGATGAGCGGTGTTCCCCAAGGGCCAGTACTGGGTCCAGTCCTCTTCAATATATTCATCAGTGACCAGGATGAGGGGATAGAGTGCACCCTCAGCAAGTTTGCTGATGACACAAAGCTGGGGGGGGCGGCTGACACACCGGAGGGCTGTGCTGCCATACAGAGAGACCGGGACAGGTTGGAGATCTGGGCAGAGAGAAACCTTATGAAATTCAACAAGGGCAAGTGTAGGGTGCTGCACCTGGGGAGGAATAACCCCATGCACCAGTAGAGGTTGGGGGCTGACCTCCTGGAGAGCAGCTTGGTGGAAAGAGACCTGGGAGTCCTGGTGGACAACAGGATGACCATGAGCCAACAATGTGCCCTTGTGGCCAAGAAGGCCAATGGCATCCTGGGGTGCATCAAGAAGAGTGTGGCCAGCAGGTCGAGGGAGGTCATCCTCCCCCTCTACTCTGCCCTGGTGAGGCCACACCTGGAGTACTGTGTCCAGTTCTGGGCTCCCCAGTTCCAGAAGGACAGGAACTGCTGGAGAGGGTACAGCAAAGGGCTACAAAG
Organism: Fratercula arctica; assembly: GCA_947846985.1. NCBI lineage: Eukaryota > Metazoa > Chordata > Aves > Charadriiformes > Alcidae > Fratercula > Fratercula arctica. The sequence goes on from CANTUZ010000003.1 coordinate 105,914,345, forward strand.
ATGATGAGGGGACTGGAGCACCTCTCTTATGAGGAAAGGCTGAGGGATTTGAGTCTCTTCAGTCTGGAAAAAAGATGGCTGAGGGGGGACCTTATCAACACTTATAAATACTTAAAGGGTGGGTGTCAGGAGGATGGGGCCAGGCTCTTTTCCGTGGTGCCCAGCGACAGAACAAGAGGCAACGGGCACAAAATTGAGCACAGGAAGTTCCACCTAAACATGAGGAGGAACTTCTTTACTTTGAGGGTGGAAGAGCACTGGAACAGGCTGCCCAGAGAGGTGGTGGAGTCTCCATCTCTGGAGACATTCAAAACCCACCTGGATGCATTCCTGTGCAACCTGCTCTAAGGTGACCCTGCTCCGGCAGGGGGGTTGGACTAGATGATCTCCAGACGTCCCTTCCAACCCTGTGATTCTATGAGTCTATGATTCTATGGTTGCCCATACACTGAAGTTCACATCTGCTTTTTTTATCATCTTGTCCTGTCCCCTTCACAGATTGGGAGCTGTCAGTCACTCTGAAATCTTCCAGAGTTGCTTATTCACTACTCTCTCCCTCCATTCTACTCCCTTTTGTGCTCTCCCAATAGCTCTCCACCTCTCTCAGACATGTCTGGTCATTGTTCATCTTGTGCCATCATATAGGTGGCTGCTTTGTAAGTTTTAAGTGCTAATGTCTCATTCAGGAGAATTTTACATCATTTACGGTGGGGCAAATCCAAACTGAAAATAAGCAGAACTGAATTTTCTCCGTGACACACATATAGAAAACATTAAACCAAACTGAATTGGCATGTGCTGTACAGCTCCTCAGTGACAGCACTCAGAAGTTAACAGGGTCCAGCATATCCATTCCACTTTACTCCTTTTACTCTGCTTCGTTCCTTTCACTTTTCTAATAGTTTAATAATGTAATTTTTGCTAAAAAAAAAAAAATACATTTTTGTGTCAATCCTTAGAAGTAATTTTGCCCAAAGTTATTTGGACATTCATCCAATATCTCTGGAGCATGCCACAAAACCAGAATCTTTAAAAAATAAAAATAAAAAACCAAACAACAACAAAGTAAAAAACAACAGTAAGGATAGAACAGGATTTTCACCTTAATATACACCCCCCTCCTCCACTCTTTATGGAGTCACGTGGACAGTGGAAACTGTAGTGCAGGATCTGTTTTGGTTATCAGAATAGTGGGAGTGAGAATGATGGGGTTTGAGTTCATAACTGATAGGATTCATTACAAGAGAATAATTCTGCTTATAAAGGGTATTTACATATTGGCATGATGCAGCTGTTATTTCTATATGGAAATTAAAAGGGAAATTAGACCAAAGTCAGTTAAGAAATCATTTAGCTTCAAGAAAATTTCATCCTTAGAATGAAATAACGTTGTGGGAGAGTAAGGTGAAGAATGTAACCTTCAAAACAAAAGTTGGTTGTTTTATGGGTTTGGGTTTGGGATTGTTTTTTTGGAAACTAGTATTTTTATCTGCAGGAGGCTTGATGTGGTCTGTCATGGTCTTCCTGGTTTCTTTTGGTACATTCCAGGCACATTCCCTGCCCAGCCTTCCTTTTGTTTTGATTAAAGCACAACTAAGCTACTTGCTACCCTTTCACTTCTCCACATAAATGTTTTTGTACTGCTCTGGATAAATTATATCACTAATAAAGAACTTTAAAATAATGTTGACCTCCCTACAAATAAATTGAGTGCAATATTAACATTTAGCTATCAGTCCTTCTAGGCTCATGCTTTTGATCTCTTTTTATGACTAGCCAAAAAGAAATGTACTTGAAGTCTTATTCAGTCTAAATGCGTTGCCATAATCAACCTTACACTCTAGTATTACTTGCAAAGTTTTGACTGATCTAAGCGTGTTTTCAACTACTGACTCATGTTTAATAACAGCCATATCAGGAAAACAGTCAAACCTTTATTATTTTGTAGATTTTGCCCTTAAATCACTTGTATTAATCATGCTTGATGACTGAATATTCAATACTCATGACTTTCCTTTCCTTTTTCCCCTCCACCTCCTTCATTTCACACTTCTATAACTTCTTTGATCTCTTATTGTCAAGGCTAGAGCCAGAGCAAAAATCATTGAAATCTGCTTTCACCCTATTCATTTAAATGTCAAAGGATCAAACTGGCAGTATCTTCTGCAGAGTCCCTGGTACAGACAAAATAACAGATATTTCTGGGTTTGATGCTGCACAAAGACAAGGAAAAGAAGAGGAACTATCACTCCTTTCTAATTGGAATACTATATTTGTCCTTTCTGTTCACATCTCATTATTCCATCAAAATCTAATGGGTAAAATCAAATATATAAGTCAATTGCACCATAATTCTTCAGATTTTAATTAAATCTAGGAGTCAAGGTTGTAGGAAGTCAGACTCAAACCCCCACATCTCCAAAAGTGGGATGCTTTTCTGTGTGACCATTTGCTCCTTTTTCATCCCAAGACTATTGCCTGTTTGCATTTTCACAGTATACAAAAATGGACAAAAATCTCTCATGAAACTTCTTTTTCATTTTGCTTGCTACTGTTAGTAGCAAGCTTCAAATATTACCTTTGGAATAGTAAAACACAAACTTTTTTTTGAAATAGTGAGTTTTGTCTCTGTCTTCATGTCAAAGAGAGGGAACAGAGGGGTTAGCATTTGTTCTGGTCATAGGGAGTCTCAGGGAGAAATCTGCTTGCTTTCAGCAGTAGAAATAGAAGAAGTTGCAGAAAAAGAGCTTCTATGCCTGAAATGATTCACCTGTCTCTAGCTTCTTTGGTTTTTTTTTTGTTTTTTTTTTTTTTTTTTAATTAAAATTAAGAGCTGTCTTCCCTTTTATTTGATTGCCACTATTTTGAGGGATTCTGCCAACCTCATAACTTCTGGTTCCCTTTCACTGTACTGGTGCTGAGCTGGAGAGTTTCACCTCTGTCATGGCATGGATGCAGTGGTGGCAAAACTCCTCGCAGTCAGCATATCCTTGGGTTACTCTTATTTTCTTGGATCAGTGAGTCATTCATATGAAAACATTTTGCACCGCTCCCTGAACCTGTTTTCCCAGGTCCTGACCACTTTTTTCAATGAAAGTCATCAAGATTGTCTGAAGTAATAAGCTGTCTTACAAATTCAACACATCCAATACAAAAGGAAAGTACTTAAAGAATGGGATCTGTTAAACCCTGTTTCAAATATTTAATCCACTATACATTTTGTTAAGGAATGATGTAGGAAGTTCAATATTCATTCACTGAACCTTAATGTTACTATGTTATGCAGAGTTGCAAGAGCTTGAGATGGCCACTCACTTGATGGGGATCCTTTTGAAGAAACAGTTCTCCCAGTAAAACTGTTATTCCAGCTGCCTTCTTGATACATCATAAATAGTTGAAGACAGTTAATTATAAGAAAAATGAAGCTTGCATGCAGAAATATGACTTTATTATAATACAAAAAAGTAATATTATCATTATTTGCACTCCTGAAAGTAAATATCTCAGTTCCAGCACTTGAGAGCAATGATTATTTCCGTGAAATAAGGAAAGATAATATTTTATCTTCTCAATAATTGCAGTCAGTATTTATTGTGGACTATAAACATGAAGACAAATGACCTCCTTTGGAAATGTTGTGTTGTTTGTTTTTTTTTTTTTCTCTTAGGTTGACTTCTCTAATCAGAAAGGGAAAAATACAGTCCTATCACTGAAATTATCCAAACAGTCAATGAGAGTGGAGATGCAGAGAAACCCATTGTACCACAGAATCTCTCTGCAAATGATGAACTTGTATGTACTTAGAAATATTCTAAATAGGTGCACAGGTATATGTCCAATTCTATAAGCTGATAAGCACACCTTTGTTGCAGAAGGGAAGGGTCCCCAATGTTTTACAACCTCAGCTGTGGGAACTGGAAATCCAACTATGATTGAATAGAAATTCAGTTCAGCCAGAACAAAGACACACTTGATTGTTCCTTAACCTAAGAGAAGAATCTGCTGTTGCCAAAATTCATAAAAGTAAAGTCAGATGTAAAAGAAAACCAAAATACACTATTAGAGAAGTTATGAGTGATACTGAAATTATCTCAGCAAAGGGGAAGCTATCAAGCTCCATTATGGTATTCTTTTACTGTGTTCAAAATAGCTATATCTAAACTGGCTGAGCTTATAAAGTAAAACATAATGATGATAACATGGGAGCTAATGTATTTTGCAAGAAATTGTTGAAAGTGTGACAAGCATGGAAATAAGACATTTTCCTCCTTAGATTCCCCTGTACGTTTAGCATTAGTCCTGCTGCGTCAGGTGCACACATTTGCTTAAATTTTTACTGTGGTCTCAAAGTCCTTTTGGAATCTCTAATCTTGAATAGAGAGACCCCTCATCCTTCCAAGCGTAGCCCATCCTTTTTATTATTATCTGTACAAATTTGTCTTTGGGTATACCACCGTGGACTTTGTGTGTTGCCAGGTCTCCAAGTGATTCAGATTATTCTGAACCGGTCACCTGTCCTCAATCATTACATCATCTGTAATACTAGATATCTTTCATGTTTCCTTCCAAGCCATTAAATGTAGCATAGCACTACCAAAGAACCCAATTATAAATGCAACAACTCAGTGGTGACTCCTTGTTTATAGTTTCACTCTGTTAATTTCTACTCCATTCAGTGTATGCTATATTCCTATTAGATTACTACTGATATAAAAGGTATTTAATTTGATATGTCCACACTATCTGTGCCCTAGAGAACTTTTCTGCACTGTTAGAGTCAGAAATTCTGCCATTTCTTCACCTATTAAAGAATCCTTTTTTATTATTGTTATAAGGAGTTGTTTAAAGTTATTATCTTTCACTCTGCTAGTGACGCATATTTCTTACGTGCTATAACTTTATCAATTGAATTGCATTACTTTCTCCTCCTATCAACACTTACGGTTTTCTTAGTTTTATAGCTATTTCTTAACTTAATTTTGTTTTATAACCAGTGAAGCTGTAATTATGAGCTTATGAGTTATGAAGCATCTAGTACGATGTTTTGACACATTTACTAATTATCAAACATATTTTTCTACTAAATTGCCTCTTTCATCTGGCTTTGGCCACTTTATCTCTGCCTGCTTGAACTGCCTCTTTATAGAAGATGTCTTCAGAGTATTGATGGACACAGAGCTTCTGACTCAATCTCAAGACCCTCAGAGGCATGACAAAAAACTCTCAAACTCTGAGCTGAATCCTCACCTTCTTCTTAAACCTCCTGAAGGTCCTGTCTGCCAGAACTCATGCAGGTGTGGCTCTGATGGTATGTAACATGATTCCTCTACTGAGTTCAGAACTACTTGCCTAAAGGATTACATGTCCAAGTCCTGACCTTAATTATGTCTCCTTTGTGTTTAAACCTTGTAATACAGACCCGATCGGTCCATCACCTGAAAGATAATACAGTGGCAACCTTCAAGATCAGCCCTTTTCCTACCTCAAAATCCTTTACAAAAATATACCAATGCATTGATTTCCTGTATCTTTTTATTTCCCACTCATAACACAAACAGCAATTTTGCCTTCAGACCTTATAGCATGTCAATCCCCACAAGAAAATATGAGATGAGTGGCTTGACAGACCCTGATCTTCTAAATCCCTGTAAGTACTCTCTGAGTTTCAAGAAAAAAACAACTGGTCTTTTGAAGTGACAGATGCCCTTAGTACAACCTGAGACAAACGCTTGGCTCAGTAGATGGGGAGGTTGAGACCATAGACAATATATTCCACTTTGTGATTCAAGCACGGATTCCCATAAAGCTACAAGGCTTCAGCTTTCCCTGGAACCTTCACTGCTTCCTAACTTCACAGGTAAGCTTTACACACAGTACCCTGATCATCATGAAGTTCAACTCCTTATTTCAGAGTGTCTGAAGAGAACACAATAACTTGTATGATATAAGGTTAGGGAACTGAATTCTAATCCCATTCAAAGATGGTCAGGGTCTTCTGAAGATCTGGTAAACACAAAGTGACCTGCTGACTATCCTTAAGAGGTGAACTGAGGGACACTAACCTCTAAATCACTCTCAGAACCATCCCAACATCAGCAAATCTGGTCTCAGGAGAGGCAGCTTTCCAAACTCTGACCCAAATCCACTTAGTCTTATGTGCTCAGAGGGAACCTCCACATCACATTCAAGAGGAGGTGTGGCTGTAACAACAAGCCAAATTCCTTCTTCTCGAGTTAGCATGCTACCCAACACACCCAGGAATCGACTTTCCATACCCAAGCCATGTCCCCAGTCCCGTCTCCAGGGCACTGTCTGGTCCATCATATGAGAAGAAAATGTAGCAGTCTTCAAGATCAGCCCCCTTCACAACTTACTGGCCTCTGTAAAACACACCACTGCCCTCAGCTCACTTGGACCTTGACTCCAACCCTGCACTGAAGAGCACACTTCCATGGTGAGTGTGGATATCTATCCATGGTCTGATAGAATCATAGAATCATAGAATTGCCTAGGTTGGAAGGGACCTTTCAGATCATCTAGTCCAACCATCAACCTAACTCTGACAAAAACTGTCACTAAACCATATCTCTAAGCACTACGTCCACCCGCCTTTTAAATACCTCCAGGGATGGTGACTCAACCACTTCCCTGGGCAGCCTGTTCCAATGCTTGATAACCCTTTCAGTGTAAAAATATGAATGCTAACCCTATTTTTCACTCTGCAAATTCTGGCATATATGTTAGTTAAGAGGACCAATGCAGCTTATAATTCCCAAACCCTAAAAGCTTGTGCAGAGCCCTCACATCCTGTGAATGGGAAGGCCCTTAAGGAAGATGATAGGTCTGATACAAACCAACTTCCTAATCCATTGAACCCTGCAGCATACAGCAAAATAAAAGTGTAGCTAATTCACTCCCGAGTGAATTAGATAATCGAGCTGCAGCCATAAGACCCTTAACCACTCTCACAGTTCATGCAAACACCCACATCTATGAAGAGACAAACTTCCTGCGTGACTCTGTAGTCCTTGCAAGTTTTACTAGTAAGCTAGAAAATACAGATTTTTTCAGGCCCTTTTTATTCCTAACCCTATCCTTACTATAATGGTAATTAAAGCCAGGAAATAAATCCCTGAGCTAAATGAGATCCTATTATTTTGATCCTATTAACACCATGCCCTCTTCCTAGCCCTGCAGGCACTTCTGAATCCAGAAGTAATCACGGCTCTGAATGTGTGCATTCTCAAATTCTAACCCTAACAGCACCCCTGAATTCTGACCCTAATTAAACTTAACTTTAATTATTGAAGGACCAATTGTACCTTAAAAGAAAACATGACTCATTGTACCTTTCCATAATTCTGTGGGTCCTTCAGTGACTGTTAATAAAATGGGATTTTGAAGGTTTATTCCCAAGTCCCTCCCCAAACTCACACTCCACTCCAGTCTCTATTTGCAGTCTAAAGTGAATAAAAGACATGATACTGTCTTCTGTGGATAGTATTCCCTCTTCCTAACTTCTAATTCTGCAGTAATGAACTGAACTTTTGAAGCTTCATATTCCCAAATTCTACATAAAATCTCCACCGTAGCTCTAAAATTAATTGTAGCAGCATGATTGGTTCTTACCAAGCCTTAATCCCAAATCTAATACAAACATTATGATGCCAAATGGATTGGTAACTATGCCAAAAAGAAAAAAAAAAAAAAAAAAGAAAGGAAAAAAAAAAAACCAAAACACTTTGATCCTCATCACCAGTAACCCCCTCCCTTTCTCCAGGGCCTGTAAAAGTTAATGATAGATTACAGGAAAACAGAAGATTTTAGAAATTCTGAATACCTCTCTCTAGCTAGTTCTTGGGCCTTGGAGAACCCAGTAATGTATTAGACTAGTTAGAGGTTATATTCCCAAACTCTACCTTAACCTGGAAACTTTTTATTATACGGACTAATTTCTATACAAAAAGATAATCTAATGAATTTTTAGCACCAGCTCCCTCTCTAACTCATTGAACCTCACAAAATCCAGCTATAGATTTACTCTCAAATCAGTAGACACCAGATCCTTAATCCCCAGCTTTAGTTATCACCAAAAGACCAATCTATGCAATGAAGTATAATGAAAAGACATTGGCCTAACCCAAGCAGACGAACAATCCAGTATTAAGGTAGCCTCTTGGTATTTCCCTAAATGTAATCTTGATTTGAAATATTGCTCCTCTACATGCAATTAGAAATATATCTGAGACACATTTCTACACTAGATGGAAATACAGAGGAGTGGAGATGCTGCTGACACTTTCCCCTTTTACTGTCTTTATAATAGGAAAGTACCAGTATGTGTGACATACTCTAGTTTATAAAATGAGACTGGAAATTTTTTGAGAGTGGGATGGTTCTAGAGGACTGTGTAGGATGAAGGGAGACAAAACAAGTATGGTATTTTCCATACTGGGTAATACTGGGATCAGCCTAAAGCAAAATATTTCCAGGAATAAAATTCTGGAATTTGCTTTAGAGGGAAGTAGACTGTTCATTCCAATATCAGAGATAGGAATAAACTAACCTTTATGCAATGTGGACAAGTGGAGGACCAGAACCTGGGAGTAACTTGCACAGTTAAATTCTAACAGCATTACAGAATTTGGTTGTATGGTACATCCTTTGCTTGGCACTTAGCAGAGTGTTATTGCAGGGTCCAGTTTCAGATGGAACCTGTGTTTGCCAGAAGGTAGAAGGAAACTATATTTAGCTTGATTTTATACTCTTTCCCTGAGCATCTGCCTCTGACCACCACCTAAAACAGGACTGCAAAATCCCTGGTGTCTGATACAGAAAAAAATCCACACACGTTAAGTTTAGGAGCCAGACCTTGTCTACTGTTAATCTGCAGATCCACTGAAGTCAGATCATAACCTGAGGATGTGGATCAGGGAACACTGAGAATTGCAGGATCTAGTCTATTACTGTACAGGTTTTGAAGGCTTCCTGCTTATTTTAAAAATCATTCACAAATCCTTATCCCTGGACAATTATTGCACATGTCTAATTGATGTATAGCCTCAGAGGATCATTTGCTTCGTACTGTACCTGACACATAATTTCTCAAACAGAGATTACTATTAGTCATCTCTCTTCCATGCTTTGCATAGGTCACTAAAGTAGCATCAATCTGTGCTGAAATGAATTTTAATCCGAGTCACATTCTGATCAGATCACAGCTACAATGGTGAAAATGTTTTAGTTCAGCGGAAAATCATCTGTAAAATAGATTTACTAAGCTCTTCTTTTCCCTTTGTTCTTTTTTATTTCCAGCAAAAGATAGAGCAATCTACTTTTGAAACTTAAAGACAGCAGTTCACAAAAAATATCATACATATTATGTATTGTAATTTGACTGATGAAGGATTGTAATTAAAGAGATGCGGTTAAAAAAGCAATGTCACACTTCTGAATCTTTCAAAATCTCAAAGCATTTTACATACTGTAAATTAAGCCTTATGGCATATTAACTGTAATATGTTAAAAAAAAAATACGGGTTATATTTTAGCAGTGAACAATCTGAGTCATATACACCTTTCACCCTGTAGGAGAGACTGTATATGCAAATGTCACCAGTACATCTGTGCAGTCTAGGAAGCAGGATTGAGTTCCCAATTCAGTTGATGCTTTCTTGTAGAAATATGGGACCTTATTATCAAAACTCAATTTTCACAACAAGGCTGGTTTTTTTCAAGATTATCCAAAAGCCAAGTTTTTTTTGGTTTTTTTTTTTTTTTTATTCCTGTCTTGTGATATTTACTGACGAGCTTTGAGAAGGGCTATACATCTTGTAAGCTTAGCTCTGTAAAAATCCAGCAATTTATTTTGATGCATCTAATTGGTTTTCAAAACATGTCAGTCACTCATCTCGCAGTTCCTTATTAGTTATAAGGGGATATTACTGCTTCCTTCCCTTTTCACACCAACGTCTTTTAGAAATAACTGTTTATTGCTTTTTGTAACGTATCACCCACTGCACAAGCTACATCTATGCTAGTAGGTGTAATATACCTAGGACTTCAATATCAGTTCACTGACGCTACAGCCAACTGGATGACATGTAGTGCAGCCGTACCACCTTCTATTGCCCTCCAGAAGACAGCAGCATCACGCAGACTGCCGTCAGGAAATAATCACAAACTGCACAACAGAATTGCCTGGGAGCACGTTAGGGGGCTTCAGTCCAAACACAGTGACTGCTCTACCATCTAAAGACCTCCACGTTGCAGACCATGGATGAACAGCACCAGGAAACTTTCTTGGTACTCCTTACATGTATAGAGAAACATGACACTCTTGTGTACTTTAGTCTCTGTAATGCATTACTCTTGATAATAATGACACCAACATGTGACCTAGGACCTCCAAGCATGTTGTTAGACATCAAACTATACATCGTTCCTCAGAAATGCCCATCCTAATTCAAAAGAACCCAATTACAGTTCCTTAAGAACAAGGCAATACAATATTCAATTCTTTCCATATCAACATAGTAATTATACTGTAAAGCATCTTCTAGTTTTAGGGAGAAGTTTGCAATGAAAGTATACAGATGACAAAGCAAATTAGATTTTAGGTGTTATAAGATTAAGCAGAAAAAGATATTCTCAGCTTAATTTAGTTTTTCATTTTCCATTTTATAGGCCTGTTTGCATATTCCTAAAGAAAAATCTGTTTCACAAATTTGCTGAATTTTTTAAAAGTTATGACTAATGGGCATAGGTAGATCTCGCTAGATGGGGGAGGAAAAGATGTGTATGGTATTAAATGTCGAAAAAATAACCTGTGTTTCTAGGTTGATGATTGGCAGGAACATTTGTTTGGCCCTACGGACATTTATGAAAAAGCTTGCTAATATGAATAAACCTGCAAAAGGCACTTTCATAAACCACGAGAGTGGTTAGTTTGATTACTTAAGAAGGAATATTTGATAGCTGTAAATAATACGACATATATCTCAGCGGTAGCCCCACATCCAAAATACTGTGTTCGGTCGTTGTCAAAACAGAGTCAGAAGAATGAAAGGTAATTTAGGGAAGGGCAACAAGAACGATTAAAGCTGTGCAAAGAAATTCATAACATGGATAAAATTAATTAGATGGTTTATTTTAGATGAGAATTAATAGAAGGGGACACGATAAAATTAAACAGAAAAGTTAGTGATATTAAAAAAAACACATTGCGACCTGCTATTTAGTGTATCCCATGAGATGATAATGATACCGAGACCCAGACACACTTCACTTAATCAGTGTCTAAGTGATCTGTATGGTAAGAATATCCAGAGTTTTGGCATGAAATCTCAGGATTTATGTAGGCTGTCTGGTATCAGACATGAGGAAATCTGTAGTTTTTGTGGCCCTGGAAGGAAGCTTCCTCGACACCAAGTGATTCCTGACTGTCCGCTCTTTCTCCGAACTCTGAAGCCACAGCCCAACACCATGTCAAAGTGTTGGATACACAAGCAGCAATTCCTGTCAGGATATTTTCCAATATATAGACATGTATTGCCCTGAAGAAGGGGGGGAAGAAATAGGGAGAATGTAGCATATGTATGTCTGCTGTGGAATTTCTGATACCAACTAAGCATTACAGAAGTCACTGTAACATCTGCAGTTCCCTTTTTTTCAGAGATTTCCTTGAGCATATTGACAAGTTTATCTTCTTCTGAATGAAAAATCAGAAATTTTTACATGTAACATAATATTTTTCTCCCCACCTGAACTTTTCTGCAACTTTGATATGGATTTGCAGCCGGTCCTCTTTCGTGTCACTTCTTATGATGCCTCACTCCTAGATACCTCATTTTCTCTACATGTTTCCTTTTCTGTTCCCAATTATAGTTCCTTTTTTCCAGCTCTCCTCTTTTTTTCCCTAGTTTTCACCAAGTATTTCCAAATTCTTCCTTACAAACATTGTCTCTCTCTGGTTTCATTTTCTCTCTTGCCAAGCTATTTTGCACCCTTATTTTCCCCATAATCCTAAAATGTTGTTTCCTCTGTTGCTAAGTATCTCTGTCACCCCCAGTTATTTTTTATGATCTCCCTCCTAGACCTGTATCCCTGCCCCCACCCCCACCTCAATTTTCCATTTGTTGTTTCCCTGGCACAGTTCTGTGGCTCTGCGTACAGCAGCTACAACCTGTGTGAAGATGAGGCAAACAGATAGTGGCAATTGACAGATGGTCTTTTTTTTCTCTGATTTCTATCCGATAATGATGCTAACATAGCAATGAAATCTTAGAATTCTCATAAAAAAATACCAGAGCGTCACTTTTCAACTGCATGAAAATTAACTCTTAACCAGGCTTAACCAAAAAGTAAAATTATAAATCTTTCCAAATAACTCTTAAAACAAGAAAAAAAAAAAATACACATGCTAAATTACTAACTCCAACTTTTGGTTTTGCCTGGGAAATGTTCAGGATAGAAAAAGAAGAGGGTGCTGAGTGGCACAGATTGCGAACTAGTGGCTGAAGCTAGAGCTTGACAGATGTCTAGTGTTTGATGGGCCTCTAGCATTCAAATTACTCTCAGATTAGCCAGCACATCTCCAGTAATAAAGGAGAATAATGATTTCAGCTCTCTTATTTATTCATTTTACACTGAGTCTGAAAGCCATAAAACGCTATGCTGATGGATGTAAATTGTCTCAGACAATTAGCTCCAATTGTACAAAAGCAAATTTGAAGTCTCTCCAGTTTAATAAGCAAGATGCCTTGGATTGCATTTCAAATATTAGTGAAGTAAACAAAAAGAGAAAAAAAAAAGAAAAAGGCTTATAGTGGGCAGACAGATGTGTAACGTCCAGGGTGTGACTGGAAAGCACTGTTAGGAATATAAATCTGCAATGAGGACACATTAGCACAAACTAATACTACTGCTCAAATGCAAATTTTCCCATCCTTTGTGTATTATTAACAATCTTTTCTTAAAATTAGTAACACTGTTATCTTGCTCTTTATAGTATTTCTTGGTTTGATTGCTAGGTCTAGATAGAATCATGACATTTACAATTCCTTCACTAAGCAGTTACATGATCTCCTGAACACCTCAGAAAATTTCTCTGCAATATCCATGGCAGGTTTTACAGTAAAAGAATCCTGAAGAATACTTCTACCTCTGATCAGTCAGCAAAGCCATTCAAAAAAAAAAATTAGACAATTTTCCTTTTATGGTGCCAAAGAACCACAATTCAGTCTGGAAACTTTCAACCCATACTGTAGATATTTCCCTAAGTTTTTTTTTTTTTTTTTTTTTTTTTTTTTTTCATTTTAGAGTTTTAAGATTTCCTGGGAATTCACCGTGGATTTGAACCAAAAATTCAAGACCTAGAAAAGTGGACCCAACTTCTTAAGCATCATTGATTATTAATTTCATTCTTGTCTTGCTGAAATTTATTTCTCTTGTTGGTCCTGAGAGGTTTGCAGTTGGAGGAGGATTGAGCTCTGGTCATTCAGAAATGAATTTGAAGGAAGCGTAGGAAATGATGGCTTAATCAGTTTCAGATTTAAGACATCCTTTACCCTCACGGACATTAACAAATTCTTGGTAGTATTTATATGAATGGAAACCATGACGTATGCACAACAAATCTAAGGAATCCCACAAGCATTAAATTTATCGCCCTTTTGCTGGACTTTTGCAGCAGGTACCTCATGTTCCCAGCATGCCAGGATGATGGCAGATTTCCTGAACAATGCCATAGACGCCTTTAGCACAACCTCCTGTGTCACATATCTAGTCACAGCGGTTCAATAGATCCTCCTTCAGTTGGCTCAGGGCTGTCTGTCCTATTTTGACTGTTTTAGCTTTGAAGTAACGACAAATGGCTTCTGTGAAGCTGACATCAAAGCTAAAACAGTGGCAAAGGCTGAAACTGGATGATCTCTTTGGAAAGTATCGGTTTCCACCAAACTGATGGGAAAGTAGTGGGGATCTACAAATCACCAATTCACTGCAGTACTGCTAGCTATTATCCAGTACGCCACCTATGAGTACTGTCATTTCATATAATTGGTCCCAAATCAGAGAGTGAAAATTTCCAGCGTTGTGAGGGAAGAAAATATTATAAACGTGAGATGAAAATAAATAACGTACTTAATATAAAACAAGTAATCAATAGAAGAGAAAGTAAATAATCCCAGGGTCTCTTTTGGTGAACCTGACCTTTGATACCTAGACCACATTTGCTTTATCAGCAAAAGAGAGCTGCAAAGGATATCAATAAATTATTACAAAGAGATAGCAGTACCTGAAGAAAAAGACCTGGTTCTCATTTAGCCTAAGGCCTTTTCCACTGCACTAGCAGTGTAAATGAATTTACACAGTGTGTGAAAATCACATTTGCAGTTGTAGAACAGCAAAATGGGCTTTTGTATATATGTCAATTGGATTCTCTCTCTCCATTTCCTGCTTTCCAACACATCTGCTATTGAGATGAGACAGGTCCTGAAGGACATAGTCAGTATGTATTAACAGTCCCAGTGTGCTCTGGTTTTTCCACAGTGATTGTTTCAGCTTGAAGTTGGGTCCAAAACAATAGCTGTCTAAAAGGAGGCCTGTCTTCAGTTTCATTCATGGAGGTCCAGATAATTAAATACATGGTTTTCTCAGACAGCGAAAATTGAGAACAATGTATATGATTTTCTCCAAACAAATATAAATTGTGTATTTAGAAGATATGAGTTTAAAACGCTACGCTTCCTCAAATTCCAAACTGCTTGTAAATGGGCTATAGCCCTAGTAAGATTTTTTTGGTAAACCAAGTATCAACAACATGGTTTTTTATGTATAAATTCAAATATTCATTCATCAAATGTCATCTTCCTGCCTTTAGCAACATCTTATTAAAAAAGTCACTAAAACTAGTCACAGGAGCACTGGCTGACTATCTGTAAAAAGTTCCTTCTAACTTGATAGCCTTACCTGTTGTCTTTTCTCCTTTCAGGCACAACTGCTCAATACCACATTCCACTTGTTCAGAAAACCAGGTTAAGCAATTATGAGTTGGTTTAGGAAAAGGCTGCCTTTTTTTCTGTGTTGTTTATCCCGTATTCTTAATGACTTTGTATTTCAAAATTCAGCCTAAGTTTTGCATGACGTTATTAAGCTCCTACAGAATCTTCCTGGAGAGTCAGCCAAACCACGCTTCCTTTTTTAGAGGAAGAAATGCCAAAATCATTACCCAGACCTGATTGCACTAATGTCTCCTTTTCCTCTCTGTTCTGCTTTTATTGATAGAGCCCAGGATCTTTTTAAGATTTATTTTAATTTCCTTTGCAAAATCTAAGTCAGCTTGATCATCTCAGTCAACTTTTGGCAGCCTTTACTTTATTACTATATTTCCTAGCCTTTAATGTATAACTTACTTTGCTGATCAATCCCTTTCTTCATTCCCTGTAGGCACTCTGCTGACTCCAAATGTCCTCTTTAAGGTGCTATTAACTGAGCATAAGATTACGTATTTTTCATGTCTTGAGCAAAGTATTTTTGAAATCACAGAATTTAACGCATTTATATAAAGCCAATATTATAGTTTAGCAAATATGGATATCTATCAGCATATCTGCACAATCCATAGTGCATACCAGTTGGTGTCAAAGCAGTAATTAAATACAGCGCAAAAGCAAATCAGGTCCTCCAAATGTTAATCTCATTATCACCTTCTCAGCACTGCTTGCCAGAAAGTTAACAGCCGTTAAAGCTCTGCTGCTCATCCAATCAGAATATTAAATTAATCAGTATGGCCTGACACAAATATTGCCAGTGGTGTTAATCCTTTGCTTTGTACATAGCAAATGGGGAAATAAGCAGCTGTCTATGGAGCTCGGTGCATTCCTATTAATATTTCAAATGCGCATCCCACTTTGGAATGTTTTATGTCATGGTGAGAAATGAAAAGTTTCTCAGAGACTGGAAAATGCATCTCATGTCTGGTTCCCAAGCTCTTTCCCTCGCCTGTGTTCCCCTAGCACTGGTCATAGCTTTCTCTCTATTCTCTCTATCTCTCTCTATGCTGTCATATGATTTCCTGGCAAATTTTTAAAAAATGTGCCAACAGTCTATGAAATCAGATATGATTAGATAGATGTACCCAGACAGGCTCCAGCATTCAACAGGCATCTGTTGTAGGGAGCCATCTGAATCACAATCTAACATTGTTCCTTTAAATGCATTTCGGGTATCACAAAAGCTATATAGTATTTTTTTTTTTTTTTTTTTTTTTTTTTTTGCTATAAGCAGACAAATGTGTGAAAACAGTGGCTGAAAGAGTTCTCCTGTGTTGTAAATCTTGGCTAATGAAAGACGTCGTGTTCTCAGAGACTTAGATACTGTTCAACGGAGGCCTTTGCCCTGCCTTTGTTATGATAGTTGCAGCTAAGCCATGATCCTGTCAGAATTAATCATAGATAATAAAAAAATATTAAATGTACATAATTCCACCTTTCATGTGGATGCTTCTATTTATAAATAATGCACATCTATAAAAAGCATGTTTACAGCTTTCCAGGATTACAACTGAGTGTGTACATCCAGATGTGCATATGTGTATGGATGGATGTATATGCATGAGAGTATACATATATGGGAGAATCCATATACATGTATATCCATGTGTATAGAGCTACCTAAATATTTTTGTATGTGCATATCTATATAAACACAGAATATACATACATGCATATACTCTTGCTGCAAGAAGAATAAATATTCATTGCTCATTTTAATAATTCATCATAATAAATATTTATATAACATACACAATGATGTGTTGTGGTATAAATGTTTCAGTGGCATGAGTTGGGGCTGAATACATTATTTATGAGTGACAAAGCCACAAGTAAGTCATGCAGGTCAGCAATAAAATCCTTCCACTTCACTCTCATGAATTTCTCACATATTATTAACAGAAGAGAAGCACTATTTTTCAAATGTGTTAAAAAAACATTATTTCTGTTATTTTCCTGTGATAATGCCCCTACTTCTGACGAGAAAAAAAAATCAAAATGGCTGCAAAAATGTACATAAATTTACCATTTTAAAACTTCTGTATTTTCATAAAATTAAACTCAGCTGTCATTCATTAACAGGGAGTAAAGATAGCATCAAAACAAAGATGTTATTACACCCAAATTACCTATAATGTTTTGAAAGTAGACCTGTGAATCTGATAAGAGCAGAGGGAAGAACACAGCCTGATGCAGAACAAAATATAATACAATAATGACAACTTTTCCAGGACTCAGAGTTACACACTTTAGATTTTTGTGAGGTGTAAGTACTGGAAAAGCTCTTTATGAAAAAATCTCTTCTTTGGTAGTGGGGTTTTCTTTTTTCTTAGTTAACATACAGTTGTCTGAAGCTGTTCAGAGGTGTGGAATATTCAAGCCAGTCTTAGAAGAGACGGATTAGTGGCAGGAAAGGGATGAGACAGTCAAAGGTAACTGATAAATTGAAGAAGCATGAGATAAGTTTTATTTATAGCATGGTTTAGCAATTTGTCATATGACTATACAATTTATCTCATTGTTATTACCATTACTTGCATTTCTTTGCATGTTTTTACCTCTATCTTTTCATTAGTTTGGGTACAAGGTGCATTTGTTTAGGTCTGTAAGATATTATAAAAAAATACAAACAATGTATCTTTTTCTATATCACATAATGCCATGGTGATGACAGGAAATATTAATATGGATAATTCTGGATAAAAAGGCACACTTGTCAAAAAGTGCTCAACCTAGGCAAATAGGCAAGTACAATAATATGAGTATGTGAGGATCGCTTCCATATAGATCCTTTATTGTGATGGCCTGGAAAAAAAAAATTACTTTATATTAGAATAGTGTGGTACTAAAAGCTACCCTGTGAATAATGCTTCTGTATAGTTTTATGTATTTATATATACACATGCATGCTTCTTTTTTTTTATTTATTTTTATTTTTATTACATGATCTTTTACATCTGTCATTTGGAAAAGAGAAGGCACCGGGCAATGTAATGTTTTTCCTCTACTGCATTAGCAAACAACTGCTGATACCAATACCTTGCAGCCCCCTGCAACATAATACCAGTATCTTCTCTTCCAAGCCCCTAAGCCTAACTGTGCATATTTTCATTAATTATAATTTGGAGGAGATGGAGAGTTTCTTTGAGGTGACAGACAAACAGCAGGATATCATGAATATGTATTGCATGTCTGAGAAAATAAATTAACAGGGGCCATCCACTCTGGTGACCCACTTAGGCTGTCATTGATGAGTGTGACAGGAAGGTTCTGTAAGAACTGAATTTGCATGGCAGACTTTTCTCCTGATCAACTAATTTACCCTATGCATTTAGATTATTTTAAGCACTACACGGCAGTCAGATAATTAATCACTAAATCACCAATACTGACTTTAAGGTACAAGCAATACATTATTCCTGATTACCACTTAAAACTCTAGCTTGTCGGGTTTCAGCTCAAAAATTGGTGTAATCTTACACTAAGTAATGAAATATATCATCTGGTATGTTCATAAGGTTAGATGTTTAGGGAAAGAGGTTGATACGCTATAAATAAATGAGCTTTGTTGTTCATTATGACAAATACGCACAGATGATGGAAATTCGCGCAGAAGTACCTGGTTGCCGCCAGTTATTAGTTTATTATATTAAAAAGAAGTTCCACTAAGCTTGTGTCTAAAATTCCTAAAGTGAAAATGTTTGTGTGCATGCACATATATCTGTTTACATATAAACATATAAATATATGAATGAATATATCTAAGCCACCTTTTCTGTGGCTCAGATGCCATCATACAAATGTGTGCATTTTCAGCCAAATCTAAACCTTAAAAGAATATAAATAAATATTGAATTATAGTAAGATGCATCTCTCAAAATATAACATTACAATGTGCGTTTATATGATGCAGCAGAAACAAAAAGATTGCACCTTCTTGTGTTGTAGATTTTTACTGATTCAATGCCCGTAGCAGCTTATAAAGTCTCTCAGTCTCTTTCTTAGTGAGTTGAGTTTGGCCTCAAAGTTATGCTATGAAGGCCAGATATACACTGTCACATATTTTAACAAATGCATCAATGAAGGCATATAAAAAATAAAGTAAAAAAGGCCACCTGCTCTCTTAACAACTCAAAAATGAAGAATAGAACTTTTTTTTTTTTCCCTAGCACACATACAAAAAGTTCTCTACTCTAAAAAAATCATCAGGCATCTGCAGTCCTGTTAGTCACGTAAAGAGCCTGTAAAACTTTGTTTTGAAAATTGGCAGAAAACTCTTAGTGTTTGCATGTTTTTGACTGACTTTAGACTACACGGTTTTACAAGACCAGAAAGATCCAGCACAAAATTCCTCAGCCCAAGAGGCCTCTGACACTTTTGGAAACTTAAGCTTCTTAGTTGGAGGATAGCACATTAGTGTTTGAGATCTGCTGTCTTTAATCATCTATGCTTACTTGCAAAGAAACAAGTCAGGTCTAGAAGGCTTATTTATCCTGAGGTGCACCTGGCAAATCACTTGTTTGCAGCTCCCTTGCAGTGACTGGGAATTCATCAGTCCATGCTTGTGTCTTGGGTGCCTTTTGGACACATCCACCTGTTGGGATGTAATGGACTGGGAAAAAAATAACCCATTTGGCAGCCAAGGTAATTCTTTCTACATATAATTAGTTAGTTTTCTTTCCTAAGCAGCAGCTACTTGTGATTCTCTTTGGGCTTTTTTTTTTTTTTTTTTTTTGTACATTTGTTGAAGAGTATTGGACAGTACTGAGAAAGTCCCAGGAAGCAAAGTTCTGCAGGTAATATTTTTTTTTAAACCCACCTTGACTCCTATCACTTAGCAATTTCTTGTATGCTAACCTGCAATTGTATCTTAAAAGCTTATTTTAGTTCCCAACCAGCAGCTGAGGAGCACAGTAAGAGGTGAGGCCATTCAAGTCATCACCTGAAGTACTCTGGAAGCTTAGAAAATTGTGTAGGGTTTTGCTCAGAAACACTGGAAGGACAGCTATTCCCAAATGCACTCCACAGGCAACAAAACTTTTCCCAGAAGTCTTTTAAAACCTATGTTTAATAAATAAAGCAGTAGGTATTTTTGTGCCACCAGCAGAGAACAGGAAAGGCTGATGCCCTAGGAAACCGAGCCGGACACTTCAGGCTCTCCACAGTACAAAGTCCATACCCTGGGCTACAGAGGTAAGCACACGAACAGTAATCATAGTAAGTTTGTTGATCTTACAGGAAATTCTCAACCTCTACCTACTTTTGAAAAGCGGTTTACCTCACTGTGTGTCAGCCAGGCAAAGCTATTTCTATGCTGCTGTAACTGTAATTTTTATTCTATGCTGCTGTAACTAATTTTTACATGTCTTAGTAACACCCCCCATTTTGTAAAATCCAAATTGTACCTATTGTCCTACCATTAAAGTCCAAGGACACCTCATCTGAAGTTCAGATCAAAGCTGTTCTTCACACATAGCTATGAAAATCAGAGACTGTGAAACAAAAGCAGGTTTTCCAGGCAGCGCTAAAGCCCAAAAGGAGATAGAAATCATGTGATCCTTAGCCCAATCTGACCAAATATATATTAGACCCAACCAATCCATCTTTTAGACCCAAAAATCCATCTTTGAATGAGCTGAAGTTTGTGATTTTGGAAAATATTTGTTCACATCACATATGTTACTGTGGCAACAACAAAATGAGGTTGAAACTGAGATATTTTGCAGAAAAGAATCCAAGATTAATTTCAGTGGAACAGTGAGAAAGAAAATGAGAAACCAGAAATATGATCACAGGCTCATATGTAAGTGCTCCAAGGAAGGTGATGACTTTTATCTCTTGCTCCAAGTCCTGTATATACAGTGTGCATTAAATATAAAGACAACGTATCAAGAAATTGTTACTGGGAGGGAAGAATCCAAGATTCATGACCTACATCTGAGTTTGTGAACACAGGTCCATGTTTAAGCTCGTGGTCTCTCCCCAGCCCTTCACAGAGGGTATGGAGGGTTTAGTTCTGCGAGACCTGGCCCCCCCTAGCATCGCACACAGAATCACATTCAGGCTCCAGTGCAGCGATGGCAAATTCGGTCCCCCTCATACCAGGTAGAATAACACCAGCTATCACTGAGAGCACAGTATCTATCCCGGCCCTACACCTTTTCCCCAGTAATAATACCATACTAATTCCCACTAGCTTGCCACTCTAATATCTGCCAGTCTACTAGTTGAAAGGAAGGAATTCCCCATTTCCTGGAAAGCAGGAAAGAAAAAGGAATTCCCTGACAACCTTGTTTACTTAGATAAAATGCAGATATTGACATTCGTTCGAGGTTTGGAATTCCAGCATAAATCCTCCCATTTTAGCGGGATTAGTGGGCAGAGTGCTCATGTAATTCAAGAAATTTAATCACTGGGTTTCAAAGTGAGGAAAAGGGATGCGAGTCATTTTTAGAGAAGAGTGGTTTGTGAACAGAGATATAAGAAAAGAGCGTGTAGCATGAGATATAAAAGCAAGGAAGTCCTTTTATCATTTTTCTTTCTGTTTGTTTTTGTTGTTTTTTTTTTTTTTTTTCTCTTTATATTACATGATGCTTAAAAAAAAAGTAGTCTGTTCCTGGAAAGATATTAATTTTGACCAAGTAATTTTGAACAATGTCATTTTGGTAGAACATATTTTTTTTATTATTCAGTTCAAATATATTTTTCTTGATTTATGTATTTCCTTGAGGGTTGTCTGGATTTTCAAGAATCATCTAGACGGAAAATGTCCATGAACAGTAAACAACTTAATGAAAATCTTCCTGCAACTAACTTGTTGGGGACAAAGGCCCTTTGTAACCACCATTTCTCATATTTAGGATTTAAAACACACACACACACACACACACACACAAATGGGCTGTTTTCTGCTCATGAGTCAATATTTTTCATTTGGAATCAATGGAAGTGGTGTTTTTTTCACACCAAAGGTTTCAGGAAGAAAAGAAACTTTTCCATTTTCCAAACAGTAATCTACAAACCACAAGTGAAAAGACTTATTTGCATGCTTAACTTAATCATGTGAATAGGTCTGTTCAGTATGTGCACGCGTGTTTGCAGAATGGAAGCCCAAAAGACCAATCTTAGTCCCAGTGGAATTCGGAAAGGCTTTGCCAATTATTTCAGTAGAAGCAGGATCATGACATTACATATGAATGAGAATTGATGGTTTAGAGACACAATTGTTTTCAGAGCAACTGTTTTGTACACTGCCAATTTGTCCAGCTCCCTAAGGTCTGTTACTGAGTCCCACGATTCCCTGTCTTCACTGGGAAAGATACATATTGCTTCAGCCTTACAAGAGGCTGTGAAATTGGACATTTCGTTCGGAAAGCAAAGAGTTATTTTATAATTCTTAGCAGAAGAATTTTGCTTAATAATTACTTAAAATGCTTAATAATAGCTCTTAATATTAAACAAGAAGAGAACAAGAAACAAAGTGAGGTTAACTTACAGTTGACCTCTAAAATGTCGTGAACTAGTAGATAAACACACAGTCTGTGGGACAACTCCCTCCACAATGAATTATTTAATATTTGGTAAACAGTGATATTTAGAGGACAACTTGTGGACATAAGAAGAGGTACTATTTAATGAAATGCAGCTGTCCATTTATTTGGACTCTTAAGTTTTTCATAAGAAAGGGTTAGAGACAGAATTAATTTAAGTTTGCAGTGAGAAATACTCTAGTTGAACTTCTACGTTTGAAAACACTCATCAACTCCTTTACTTAGATCATTCTCCACACACCTTTCTTATCTCCTCCTGTTGGTCCCTTTTCTTTTCCCTGAAGAAAACAAAACAAAACAAAACAAAACAAAAAAAAAAGAAAAAAAAAGAGAAGAGACTGCAACAAAGAATGACCATGTAATTGTATAATCAGATTAAAGTTGGGCCAAGTTTTCAGACAAAAAACATGGACTCCAAACATTCCTTTTGCCATGGTAAGTCAGATTTTTTTTCAGGTGCTCGTAGGTTGCTTTGCTGTCTGGGATCAGGTCACATCTTTGCATTTCAAGATCCATTCATTTGCTCCTCTAAGTCCTTTGTCATTTACATTTTCAGAGCAGTAACAGAGTGATAAGGTTGCTGATCGTAAATTCAGAGGTAATCACTCCTTTTCTTTGGAAAATATGAGTTGGCTGAAGGGCTGTGGACGTGCTTAGGGAAAAGACTGAGGAATAGTCTGTAATCTTTTCTTAAGATAGCCCATTAAGGGAAAATCTAACTGGGATTTCCCATCATCATAAAATATGCAGTAGGTGTATTCTTAATGAATCATGGAGACACAGATGACTACTGTAGGTGCAAAACCAACCATCAGCCTCCTGTCACCCTTTGCTTCTTCAGGGGGTCATGGCAGTGTATACTTTGAAATATTCTCACCCTCACATACGCCTTTTACTTTGTTCCCTTCTTTTTCTTTCCCTTCTTCTGCATCTACCATAATGGAAGCTTCTGATTTTTCTGTTTCCTCATCTGGATT
The DNA here is from genome assembly GCA_947846985.1 of Fratercula arctica. Lineage (NCBI taxonomy): Eukaryota > Metazoa > Chordata > Aves > Charadriiformes > Alcidae > Fratercula > Fratercula arctica. The sequence goes on from CANTUZ010000003.1 coordinate 105,937,925, forward strand.
TTCCCTCTTGTGCTTTTAAAAGTATCATCTCCCCCATTCTGCAGTCTCCTTTTCTTCATGCTGACAGCATACTCCACCATCCATCCTGTTTGCTGTCCTCTTCATGCGCCTGCAAGCAAATCCGCTCTTTTGGCAGCAGCCCTGGATTCCTGTCTCAGCCCTCTCTCACTATTTAACAGCAAGGCACTGCCACCTGCAGAGAGCAGCTTTGACAGTGACAACTGCACGGGAAATGGGAAACAGTAAAATCTGGCTGCTGAAGGAGCAGTAGTTACATAGGTTTTGGAGGTTTTTACTTTGGATTAGGAAAAATTTCTCCTACCTTTTCTTAAATCCACTCTGATTTAATACAAGGTAAAAGAAAGTGTGCCTGTTTCGGTGTTTAAACAGGACATGGTAGTGGAACTTTGGTTGGACTAGATGATCTGAAAGGTTCCTTCCAACCTAGGCAATTCTATGATTTTATAGCGTCTCTTGTGATACAAGCTAAAGTTTCGTTTTATTAAAATTACAGAGTTAAGTCAAAGTCTGACCAGGCTATGAATGGTTTACTGAACATCTAGTTTGCCATCTGACCTGAACGCAGGTCTATCACCTCCTTGTGTGCTGCTGTGCTGTCTATTGCAAGTGGCAGTGCCTACCTATGTTTACCTGATGTAACATCTAAGCTTCTTCAGAGGCACTGAAAAAGGATCCAAACTAGTTTGTGCCTTGGTTTTAGATGCTGCCTTGCCAGTGAAAATCTGTGTTAAGACATAGCAAGAGTTGTGTTGCACTGTCACTTGCAGGAAACAAGAAGAAGCACCTCAGTTTGAAGAAATGGTCCCTTTTGGGGACCATTGGCAACTACAGGAGCATTCAACTTTGGAGCCTGGAAATCTGTGTTGATAAATTAAATGTGCTCTCTGGAACTGAAGCCAACTGCCTGTTATGTCCTATTCACGTTACTAAACCTTCTTGGCCTTCAGAGTAAGATGGTTGTATTCACGTCTCATATTGAGAAGATCCCTGGCCAGAGCTGAATCCTGAACTGTACCCAAGCATTGTTTCTGAAAGTGTTCATTATCCTGGGCCAAGTCTGTGCCAGAGCTGTTCTAAAAATAGAAGTTTAGACAATGGAGTTTTAGTCTTGGAATGATCCTTTGGCAATTTTTACTATAGTTGATGCAGCCTTTTATCATTTAACTGTTTGGAACAAAATCTGGATGCCTCAGAAGTGTTTGTTTCAGACTGATTTATTTCCCCTTTGGTGATATAAGGCTCTTTTCAAGACCAGCTTGTTCTGCTTAAACGTGCAGACAGCTCTGCATCTCCTTTTCCACCATGGCTCCCCTGTACTAGCACTTCAGTTTTCACTCTGAGACAGAAAGCACATCCCCTGTCAATGTCTTTCAAAGAGTAATAACCACTCCCTCCCCTTCAATCCTGTACTTCTGTAGATTCAATGCATCACAGATGCCAACTACTGCAGCTGCAGAGTTTAAGTGGGTGGACAACACATTGTCTGTACTGTGTACAACTCCTGTGCCATGTCATGGCCTAGACCTGGACTTGTGGCTGACTTTCCATCAGTTACATCTCTGAGAACTGATTAGGCACATCTGGATATGGAAGTGTTTGATGAGAAGGCAGGAGAGCAGATATCGCCAGTGATGGACAATTAATGGACAGGGTAAGGGTCAACGACAGCACTGAAGAAGCAACCAGCTGTGTCTCCTCTTTTCCAAACAGTGGATGTCATAGTGTAACAGCTGTGGAGGGAAAAGAAGATGACTTGTGGGGACTTAAACCACAAACTTCATCAACTAGGCTTACATAAATTTCACAGCAGACTTTAAGCGGATGAAAATACCTTGGTATCTGACATACTTATGAAACACCAACATTTGTCAGTCTACAGTTTTCTTTCACTGTCTCTGGATCGCTAAGAACTATTGAAAACCATTTGCTGTATCTGAATTATTCTTCTAACTTAATTCAGTCTAAATTTATTTTCACCTATATCTTTCTCGTGAGATCTAGAGAAGTCCCCAGGTTAAAACTATTCTTGCTTTTATTGACCTTAAGCCTGACAGACAAATTCACTAATAGAAACAATAACATTTCTAAAACTTAAACCCATGCAACTACAAAAGTTAGACTGCTTCCTCAATGGAACGGACTAAGTTACTCCAGCGACAAAATAGTCCTGTGTGTGTCTGAGAGATTATTTCAGCGGAGACCTCTGCAACTTCAGGAAATATGGAGTTAATCATGAAGTTATCATTCAAGGAGAAAAGAAAATGTTTATAAAATAGGCTTGTAAAATAAAATTTAAAAAGGAGAAACTTAAAAACTTTCACTTGACTGTAGAGCTGAGAAAAAGACGGGGAGGAGGCAAAACTGGCCTAGCAGCGCAGTTATACATAGCATTTGCCCTGCCCTACAGGAACTCTGCTATATGTTACATGCACAGTATTTTTCTCGCGCTCTCATTCTCCAGATAAGCTAAGGCTGAAGCAGCGTATAAATGCATACCTGGCAGGAGGCCAGGGCAGACTCATTAACTGTGTTCTGGAAAAAGAAGTGTCATGTAATGTCTGACCAAGAATTATGCAGCTGCTGAAGATAAGAAGATTTTCCCCTTAAAAAATCATGAGAAATGACTGCAGAGTCCTGGAAGCTGGGTGACCTAACCTGTCCATCAGCGAAGAGATGAACCCCAGTCTGCTGTTGTTATTGCGGCTGCTGCGCTATCTTGTAAGTCCTCCTGCCTCTACAGCCATGGTGCTGCGGTTCAGCTCGCTCTCATTCGAGTAGCTCGGTTCATCCAAGCAGTCATTTGACGTGACGTGTTCCTTTACAGGTGCACCGCTATAAATCATGAACAAGAGCATGGAGGTTGGAGGTTTAGTATCAATATATAAGCAACAGAAGCAAAAACAGGCTCAAACAAGAGGAAAAACTTTGGCCAGCTTTTTAAATTTATACTGAATGACAGATTTATGGAGTAGATTATAAACTATTCAAGGCAGGGACTATCCTTTTCTTCTCCAGTGTTACACATGCTGAGACTGGAGCCTCCAGAGTATGAATAATTATATGTCTATTATAAGCAACATTTTTATTTTTAAACATGAAAAACAGCATTGTCAGCAAAGCATAAATATATCTTCTGAGGAAGACGGCTCTCCCACTGAATCTTTGGTAGTCACAGAGGGGAAAAGGTCAGTTCCTAGAACTATACTGAACACATATCACCCATCCTACCATATCCAGTATAGCACTGGCATACCATGACTGTGTTTTCTTTCACTCTTTTCCCTTCGTGTTCAGTGTTTTAGGGCTCTTCATCTCAGAGTTTCACTGCTATCTGTCTTTGTATGTGGATGATACAGGGACTTTCCATACGCTCAGAATAACTTAAATAAACTCTTCAGCCATTTGAAATGTGGGTGTTACTGTTTAAGGGGAAAACGACAAGATGGAGGGGAAATGACAGATGTTTTTACTCAGCAGTGTGCTCCCATGATTTTAATAAAGATTTTTGATATATAAATAGTGCTTGCAAGGCTAAATATTTTTCATGTGGTATTCAGCTGTAGCTTTGTTGTTTTTTTGGAATGAAATTCAGCTGGGAAAAAAATAGATTATACAGTATTAATATCCATGTATGTATGCCTTTATGGTTCTATAAAAGTATATGGTTCTTTAAAATGAAAATAAAACCAGAGCAGGTATTAAATAACATTAAAATATTAAAAGCTTGAACTATCTGAGTGTGTAAGCAACCATGTTTGCAAATATCCTTATAGATTCCATATGTTTCCAGCAGTAAGATCACCCCCCTAATCTGAGACAGAAACGTACATGTCTAACCATAACGTCAGTCCCACTCAAGCCCCACACAGTCAGGTGTGTTTAAATGTGTATCTTCTTTTGTACAAGAAGACTGAATATAGTCACAAAAATTGGGGTAGAGTCACAGTTTACAAACAGTTTACTGGCAATATGTCATTTTCCTGAGCTCTAAATATGATACTTAAAAGTGGGTCCAAGTACTGGAAAACTGAGCTGTTTCAAACCAAGACTCACAGAAATCAATAGGCCTTTTCTCACTTTATTAATTTCTTGAACTTTGTATCAAGGTGAAGATCTTGATTTAGCAAAGCCAATGGCCACAAACTTAAGACCATCTTTTTTCATCGCCACATTTAATTTCAAACACATATCAAAAGCGTTTTGCTTAAGTGAAACCTCAGTAACTTCCAACTATATATGGAGATGTCGTCATGATACCTCCCAAGAGGCAGGCATGCACAAGGCGCATTGGAGATCACTGAGAGCAGAGGGGTGGCCTAAGATGGAGAAGATAAGGTTTCATCTCCAAGCTCCAAGCCTTGTTCTGAAAAGAATCTTCTCTGCCTCTGGGCAAGTCGCAAAGTGTTTCTCTAGTACTACACCCATGCTAATATATTATGGGTGGGGTTCATGTCTTTTTTACGCATCTTTAACCATTGGTGCTATTAAAAGAGGCAGCCCAGCCTTCTCCACCTTGCTGTGGTTGCAAGTCCCCATTACTTGCCTTGCATCAGCACTAGGAAACATGTCATTGAACAGTGAGCTAAAGGGACTTGACCTCATGGAAAACTGACCATTTTTCTTTGCTGGACAAATTTTTAGCTGGGTAATGTCGCTGAGATTTTCCACATAGCTGAGCTAACTTCAGGACAGGCAAAAGGAAGTTCTGAGGTGGATTGAGAACTGGTTGAACAGCAGAGCTCAGAGGGTTGTGATCAGCAGTGCAGAGTCTAGTTGGAGGCCTGTAACTAGCAGTGTTCCCCAGGGGTCAGTACTGGGTCCAGTCTTGTTCAACATATTCATCCACGACCTGGCTGAGGGGACAGAGTGCACCCTCAGCAAGTGTGCTGATGATACAAAACTGGGAGGAATGGCTGACACACCAGAAGGCTGTGCTGCCATACAGAAAGACCTGGACAGGCTAGAGTGTTGCAGGGAGAGGAATCTAATGAAGTTCAACAAGGGCAAGTGTAGGGTCCTGCACTTAGGAAGGAATAAGCCCATGCACTGGTACAGGTTAGGGATTGACCTGCTGGAAAGCAATTCTGCAGAGAAGGACCTGGGAGTCCTGATGGACAACAAGTTGACCATGTGCCCTTGTGGCCAAGAAGGCCAGTGGTATCCTGGGGTGCATTAAAAAGAGCGTGGACAGCAGGTCGAAGGAGGTTATCCTCCCCCTCTGCTCTGCCCCGGTGAGGCCACACCTGGAGTACTGTGTCCAGTTCTGGGCTCCCCAGTTCAAGACAGACAAGGAACTATGGGAGAGAGTTCAGCGGAGGGCAGCAAACAAGGGACTGCAGCATCTCTTATGAGGAAAGGCTGAGAGACCTGGATCTGCTTAGCCTGGAGAAGACTGAGAGGGGATCTCATCAATGCTTATAAATATCTAAAGGGTGGGTGTCAAGAGGATGGGACCAGGCTCTTTTCAGTGGTGCCCAGTGACAGGGCAAGGGACAATGAACATAAATCAGAACACACGAAATTCCATCTCGACATGATGAAAAACTTCTTTGCTTTGAGAGTGGCAGAGCACTGGAACAGGCTGCCCAGAGAGGTGGTGGAGTCTCCTTCTCTGGAGATATCTAAAACCCACCTGGACGCGTTCCTGTCAAACCTGCTTTAGGTGAACCTGCTTTGGCAGAGGGGTTGGGCTAGATGATATCTAGAGGTCTCTTCCAACCCCTGCCATTCTGTGATTCTGTGAGTTTTTAGGAACACACAGGCAGAAAAGGGGGAGGCCTGAACTACCCTTTCAGCCACATCCTTTGCTGTGACAGTCAGCCCCCAGACTTTCAGCACAGTATGTTAACTCTGGTGCAGCATGTGGCTAGAACTGTGTCTGGACCAAAAATTTAGATGCAAACGCCTACATTGGTGTCTTTTCCCATCATATTTCCAATTCCAATATTAGCACGGGAAAACTGAGCTCAGTTCTGCCTGTACCTGCTAATGTACACCTACACATAGCTTCTGTGCATCTGCTCTTTGTCTGGAAACTTGGGGAAAACTGTATTACCTTATATGACAGAGAAACACATTCTGAGGGAAAATGCTTTCACAGCTTGTGAAGCTTTCAAGCACTGAAGTAAGACGCACCAGTCAAGCATCTCGGACAACTCTGCCAAAAAATATGCACATAGTTCCCAATTAGATAATTATTAAGTTGTGGAGAAGGGAATGCTTATATATTTAGCATCGTGTTCTGCTCAAAGACTGTGCATGTTTTAAAGTGGTTCATTTAGGCATGAGTCTCTGTCTTATTTTCATACGGTGAGCTGGTTTTAATCCTTCATCAGACAACACTGTACAATTATTGAATACACACACAGCCAGAATGTCTTAGGGAAATTGATCTTTCAACAGTTTTGTTTAGTAACATGATTTAACATGTGTTTATTTTAGGCTTGCTGATGAAATGCATGGTGTATAATAGAGACTGCTAAGGAATCCTAGTCTAAATAGAATTCAATCACAGAATAAAGAATACACACTACTACTATTTTTGCTCAATTTGTGGACTGCTGCAACCAGTACACTGCTAATGGTTCTGATTCATGTTGAGAATACTGAATGGACCTTTATTCTCCATTCTGACTAGGTTTTTTGAAGATTTATTTAAATAATTTAATTTTAGATAGGAGTTTATATATCTTGAACAACTTTGTTACTAAAATGCCACATTCAATGAAGGGATCAAATGTCATTTTTTTCATTTACAAATGTGATTTTGTTTCTGTTTAGAAAGGAAAACACATTGAAGTCATTATTGGAACCAGATTTCCCAAGTGCTTTTTAAATAAACTGTATGAGAGACTTTGATCTAGTTAGCTGACTGATATCACAGTTCCATGCATATGTCCTTCCCAATTCTATTGAAAGCCTATTACCATTTCAGATCATGCGTTATACTGCCAGTGGGTTTGGTTGCTAGAAGTTAAGGCCAATAGTAAAGGGTCTGTAAGCTAAAAAAAAAAAAAAAAAAAAAGAAAAAAAAAAAAACAGCTATCTAACATTAACTGAAATATTTTACACAAATTCAACTCATAAACCCAAAAGGAATAAGTTTTCTTCCTTTTTTGTCTATCCTCTGTGTAGGACTATTGTTTAATATGGGTGAGTGGGGTCAATGGAATCATCATCCTTTAAAAACATCATCATTTTGAGACCAAGCTTTTGGAATCTGTCCTGCGTTTCCAACCCTCAAATTATTGGCTTTAGGCTGTGCCTGAGAGGCGATCGCCAGCTGACACGTGTTACCTCTATGTGCACGGAAGGCTGGTGCAACATTTAGCCTGGTAATTTATCATTTGTGCACAATATCATGTCATGAAACACTCACCAACCTCCTGAAGAGAGTCAGAACAATATCTACCATAATGAAGTACAGTTCCAGTGGGCACCAAATTACATCTTAGATATTTTGTTACTTGTCCTTTATCAAGCAAATGTAAAATTGTAGTGAGGTTACTGACAGACTCTATAATTCAGCTGTCTGCTGCTTTATCACAGCTCTCAGTAGGTCTCTAATGAATATTTCTGTATGCATGTTTCTGACTGATAATCAAACTAAGAACAAGTCCTAATTGGGTTTTCCAGTGCACAGAAAAGTGCCTATATTACATTGGCAGATATCCCAACCAGTGTTAAATTAAAAGTACAAACATAACAGACTTTCTTTTACAATTTTTTTTATTTATTTATTTTTTTTTTTTGCAAATCAAGTACTTTTTTTTTTTTTTAGTTTTAAATGTGCATGGAGTAGAAACAGACACTTATGCATAAAGCTACACAGTGCCATAGAATAAAATGATGGCAAAGAAGGGGTATATTGCACCCAATGGAAGTATATAAATCAGTGACTATGGGTCTGATTCTCCGTAGATTCACACCAAAGCAAACTGAAATGTCTTCAGCAGAAGTGGTAGAAATGGGATGAAGGATTACATCTTTATCAGACATATAGCGTAATAATGACTAGTATTTGGGACCCAAATCTGCACACCATGCTTATTCAGGTAATTTTAATGCCATTAAGGATTTAGATCTGTCTTCCAGGCTAAACACACCTCTCTGTTAAGTGGGAAGAACAGATAGTTACAAAATGGGAGATATGCGTCAGTACGAGCAATATTACAATAACAAGAAGGATCATAAGAAAACATAAGGCGCAGAAGCAGAATGGCTACAGTCTCTTTTTACAGAGACACAGTTTCCAGCATCTTTATGGACTTTTGCCAAAGAGTCTCTCCCCATCTCACCACCTTCCCCCCTACCCCTACTGTCAGTGAGTTGTTTTAGCTGGGGCAGCGAGAGGTAAAGTCAGCTGCATGATCTGTGTGCATGCTGCTGGCCCCCGTGAGCCTTAAAATGCTTAGTCTGTTTGAGCTATAGTGAACTCCTGACCTTCTTCAAAGAGAGAACCAGAAATTTCTCATTATATCCTCCCGTTCTGAACAAGGCGGAATTAATACACTGAGACAATGAATTAAAAAAGCTGTTTTTCAAGGCTAAATCATGCCTCCAGCAAAATGCAACAAGAAATAGATACAGAATGAAGAATAGGTACTGTCTTTCATTCAGAGCAGAACTGCGAGTTTCATTTAGTTCTCAAGATATTTTTCCTCTTCCTGTGAATTATCTTTACCGGCCATGGCTGGAGGCAAGATACTGGATAAGGTGGAGTATTCATCTGGTAAATTTGAGCATTCTTAATTTCATATGCCTGACTTCAGAAGAAAGTGTTTTCTTAGAAAGATTGTTTTCCAGACTTCCTAGACACGGGTTAGGTTTCAAACATATTAAAAGTCAGAATGATGATGAAAAGGAGCAGGAGCTAAGAAATGTATTAAAGATACTGTGGATGGTGGAAATCTTGAATGTCCTTTCTGCTTACACAGTCGTAAATGTATTTTCGATCCTAATACTGAGAGTTAGGGAAAGATCCTGCAGCTTTAGACTGTTACATGTGCTTAGGCAACCAGTATCTCAGTGTTCGAAACGTGCCTTACCAGCCTCGAGGATGTGTATAACTTTGATCGGCAGAGGCCAGAACTCCTTACGTCTGCTTCGTAAAAGTAGTTCTTGAAGAGCAGATATCTAATTATTGTCAAATCCACTACGCAAGTTTACAGTATCTGATCTTATGATTACAGACAGGTGCACTTAGAATACAGAAAATGTTTCTAATTCAATTTCACTGATGAGATAACCAGGACTGACTTTCTACTAAGGCCATGTACTCTGCAGCCTTGAACTTTTTTGTCTGTGCCATTAATGGCCATTCCTACTTTTTTTTTTTTTTTTTTTTTTTTTTTTTTTGTAAAACAAACCAAGAAGTTGGTACTGGAATTGAAAGCATTTTGCCATTATCTTCAGAAAAAGTAGACCGGGAGGAGAAAGTAAATAAGTAATTATATGTAACTGCTGAAAGCGTGTCCTGGTAGGAAGCCGAAGAACTTCAAAGCTAGTTCATCCCAATAAAATGAAAACCAGGTCTGGTATCTAAGGTCCAGCCAAACACTTTTAAGGTCCAGGAGGGAATTATTAATTTTACAACCGTGTAGAGCAAATACAGTTTGACTGACATAGTTTTGTTCTCCTCCAAAAACTTTTCAGGGAAGAGTCACCCATAATCTCATGGGACAATGATTTAAGAAAACTTTAATCTGTATCGCCCTCTAATATTATCCACTTGTTTGAAATAATTCTGTTGCTATTTAAAACAGATGTAAAGAGTCCAGGGTGGATCTGGGATTTTAATCAAAAAGCTCCAAGTAAGATTAGTCTCCCAAACAGTGAAATCACTGGAGCAGTTATTAATTATAAAGATAATACAATCTTCTTATGTTTTGAACAGCTACACTGAAATTTGATATGAACTAACTAATTTATATAAAATGCAGCTGAATACTCCCCATCCATTTGGTGAATTTGTCCATTCTTATGGATCCGGGGACCACAACACACAAAGAAAAAAACCCCTTTATTTTAAATGAAATATCTCTTACTGGTATTATTTATTTGACAGTAGCTCTAAGAGGATCCAGCTGAGAGAGGGTTGTTGTTCTTGATATAGTACACATGTGAAACAAGTCTTTTCACCTGCTCTCTCCATAAGATGTAACCATTGCTGCTCTGCCAAAACAATCTGTATGCATATGTACATCTGTAATGTAAAATAAATGAATAGTTTATAAAATGTGTGGCTATCCTTTTCTCGTGCAGCACATGGCGCTGTGTGCATGAGGCAAGCACAGCTAGCAAAACCTCACTTGAGAATGTTCTGAATTTTAAGCCACAAAAAGAGCCAGATTTTCGTTTATTCATCCAAGTCGTTCCCAACACCTGAAGGTCATCACCCAGTCCCACAGTGTTGATTACTACAATCACAGTGATCTCCCCATCTCTGTGTTATGGTAGTAACCCAGACACTTCCACTCCCATCTCCGATGTTTTTCTTTCCTGCCTGGGATGAGCATGTGGCTGACAATTTAACTTTGTTGTTGTTAGGGCAAGATTGTACAGCACGCTGAGCCACCTCTCCTTGAGGGTATCCTGGGAACAATGGATTGATTCATGTCCCTATGTTTCTTTCAGAGAAAACAGGAACAGGTAAGTAGTAAGTTCAATACTGTAAATTTTCTTCGACAAGTTTGGCAATTTCCTTCTAATAGGGACATTTCTGTCAAGCATGAAAGCAGGAAAACGGCACCGGGGCTCATGAGAACTGAGGAAAGGAGTTAAAACAAACAAACAAACAAACAAACAAACAAACAAAACCAACCAAACAAACAAAAAAACCCAAAACAAACAAACAAACAAAAAAAACTAAAACAGAAAAGGGACAGAAAGTGAGCGTGTCGCAGAGTCTTGAGGTATTTTTTGCCCCGAGGTTTACGCCAGCTAGTGTTATCACTGTTCTTTCACTCTGTTCCTTGCCTGTAGGATCAAAAAGCACCCCAAAACCCCACTGCTTTTGTTGAAGTGAAATTTTAACGAAGTTGACATTCATCCTAACCTGGAAAAGGAAATAGGGAGCCTTGGTCCCCTCAAGTCCCTTATGCAAAACCTTGAGTGAAGTACTTGGTGAAGAATAACACCAGTCGAAGAATGTACCAAAACCCTTGAAGCAATCACTCCTTACCTTCGTAATTCTCTTCTAATTGTTCGCTGTGTCACAGGGACAGCGGATTTGTTTTGGTAAGCCCACAACTGCTGCCTGCTGCCCTCAGGAACAGGGCAACCTGTTTTATTGCAGGCTACACAATCTCAGCCTCAAGACTTCAGTCCACCAGTGAACTCAGTTTATCTGAAATTTTTCTAGAGGTTTCACAATTTGTTGCCAGGCTGTGGCACCTTGGCTATAGCTGGTTCTTCCTACTCAAGCTGACTTCGACAAATATGTGGCTTTTGATAACACAGCTGCAAATTTATCACATTTTGCTCGATGTTTTCTTGACTTCTGAGAGGTAGGAGCTTCTCACTAAAAAAAAAAAAAAAAAAGAAAAAAAAATTGTGTTCTGGCATAAATTGTAGGTTATAGACAAAAATAATTCCAGCTAGTAATAAAGAAATAATAAAAATCTCTCAACCAGGAGCACATCTCTACATGTTTTATATGATTTTAAAAACTGATTCTTAGCAAGGAAATCTGATCCTGCATGGATTCCGGGCAGCTTCTTTTCAATTCTTGTTGTCACTACCGTTGAAAGTACTTCAAAGTGTAAGAAAGTGAAATGAGTTCAAATGCACCCTGACATATCTTTGAAGCAATAATCAGAGATCCTTAAGTACGAATACTAAGTTGAAAATTAATGCAGGTGGTGTATTATACCATGTCTCTGTACAGGTGATAGATAATATCGAGAGAACTGCTTATTTTTATTAATACTTTAATTTACAGGCAAAACTGGCTTTTGCAAGGCATTTCCATTAAAATGCATTCATAATTTCTTTGTGAAATTAGAGGAAGTTTATGTAGCCAACATGACAGAGTGTATCATATGTAAGTACATCTTTCATTTATAGGCAGATTATGCCACCTTTACCTTTATTGATTTGAAGAAGAATACTCAAGCAGCAGGAACTATACTTGGTATGGCTGAGGCCAGCCAATAGGTCAAAGATAACTATATTAGATGCCTCAGAGAAGCAAGGGAAAATGTTTTAAATATTAACAAGGTACTGAGGTCTATCTGTATTCCTTCAACTGAGATGGAGAGAGGGAGTTAAACCCTGCAATTTTATGATTGTGTGTGAACTATGCAGACACTCACTGCAGGTTTTGCACTTACTCTTTCTCTCAGTTTGTTATAACTTTAATCCTAAATCTGAAGAAGAGCTGTGAGAAGTATGAAAGTGCTTTTCTAGCAAACAAACGAAGGCATCTTCATCCATCAGCACACCAGGGACTATAGTGGCTTACATGTTCCACAGTTTTAGACATCAGCTAAATTAGTGTTTTAATCTCCCTCAATTCCTCCTGCAGTCAGTGGAGAGAAAGAATTGGTTTTAGTCTCTGCTCTGGATTACTTCGCAGAAGTATCTAACTTTTTCCTTTGGCTAAGGAGGAAAACCAAGATTAAAATAAATGTTTGAAATGCTCCTAGGGCATCAAAACTAGACAACTAAAGTAAGTAGCATCATCAAACTTTGTGGTAGGTATTTGTATTATATATATATATATGTATACTTTATAATAATTCTATGAAAACATCATATCAGTGATCAGCAATGGCTAAATAAACTCTAACCGAATGTTAGAAATTATTAGGAGAGAAATAGCAAAACAGAATGTCTAAAGTATGGCTACAGCTATGAGTACTTTTTGAATGACTTTTCTTTTGACTCAAAAAGTATATAGTTTAACTAGAAAAGGTTCAGAAAAAGACCAAGAAAAAGTCAAAATTATGCACTGGTTTCTGCATAAGGAAAGACTAAGTGGACTAAGACCTATGAGGAAAAGAAAGAAATGGCTAAAAGAGGAATATGACAGAAGAAATATAAAATCATGCCTGTCCTGGAGACATTGAATATAAAATAGTTGCTTTGCATTTTGCTCAAAGAAAACAAAACAACAACAACAACAAAAAAAAAGCAAGGTAGGAAGCATCAAATAAAACTTGTAGGTTGTATGCTCAAAACTAAGGAACAAAAAAGGCTGTTCATCGCACTTTGTATAGGCTTCCTTGCTACAGTACTCTGTGGCTGATAAAAGGCAAAAGAAAAAAAAAAGGATTAAAAAAACCCCCAAACCTGCAGAAATTAAAGGAAGCAGTGGCTGTTGGAAACTCAAATGCAACGAAAACAATTTTTCCTCTGGAGGTCCCTTAGCCCTAAATCACTGCAGAAGCATTGCTACAGGTTTGCCCTGTTCTTGATCTCTTCCCTTGCTTTTGGCCCCTCTCCAAAGCAGGATTTGAGGACATTTACTCTGACCTAACAGGGCTTTTCTAAGTCTAATACTTCAGAATTGCTTAGAGGGAAAAAAATAATGTATCTTAAATTGTTACACATGGATTTATCTTGAAATGATATGAAGGGCATTCTTAAAATCTAGGCAGGTGCTTTTGTACCATTTCTCTAAATATTATCAAATAGACAGTTTTAGGAGGCTTGATTCTCCTGCAGATGTCAATAGCTCCTGTTAAATTGAGTCTTGCTGGAGCAAGCCCATTGTGAATTATATCGCTATTCTCTTTCACTTCATGGCATCATATGCTTGGAGCTGTTTGGGTTTCCTGCCAGTTTAGCAACATGGTTTTCAGTGATTTTCGTTTTTCTTCTTTGTTTTGCAAGCTTGCTTAACTGTGAGACTAATGGATATGTTTAACATTGGAATAAATTAGAATTTATGATCCTAGATGGCAAGGGAACAATACGCATGCATGAGGTGAAGACATTTGAAATCAGAGATTAGATGTTTTGCTCAAGTTCAAGAGACATGGACTTCCAGTTGCAACCTGGAGTAATGCTTGGTTTAAGCAACTGCGGGGCCAGGAAATCTACATAGTCGGGAATTTCTATAGGAAAGTACCAGCACTCAAGCAGCAAGACAGGCACTTTTCAATGCATTTCTGCTTCTAACACTAAAGTTGTAAAAAAAAAAAAAAAAAAAAAAAAAAAAAAAAAAAAGGAGAGTTATTTTTCTTTGTGTGTAGAGGTAATTCAAAGTACTCACTTTTAATGGAAAATTTGCCAATGATTTAAACAGAACTATGAGTATGGATAGTAGTGGTGAGATTCACATTGCTAACCATGGCTGCTCACAACATAGCCAATAAAACATGAGTTAGTTACCTGAGGCTGCTGAAACGGTAACTGGAGACTAAGTCAGTACAATAAATGTCTGTCGGGACGTGGTATGTCTTACCCTATGTCCTGGTTTCAGCTGGAATAAAGTTAATTTTCTAGCTAGTAGTTACTGTGTTTTGGATTTAGTATAAGAATAATTCTGACTATGCACATTGGTTTAGTTGTTTCAAAGGGATGTTTACATTAGTCAAGGACTTTTCCAGCTTCTCATAGAACTTGGGAGGGAGCATAGACAGGAAAAGCTGGCCAAAGGAATATTCCGTACCACAGACATCATGCTCAGTATATAAAGGTGGGGTTGGCTGGGGGGCAGGAACGTGTGATCGCTGCTTGGGATGGGCTGGGTGACTGATCTTCAGGTGGTGAGAGTGACTTCTGTTGTATCACTTTATTCCTTCTATTCTGTATATTCTTTTACCATTACTATTATTATTTTCCTCTTCCTTTACTGTTCTATTAAACTGTCTTTATCTCAGCCCACAAGTTTCTTTCCCTCTCCTTTTCTCTGTCTTCTCCCTACTGTACTGGGCGGGGGGTGGAATTGAGAGAGCAGCTGTGTGGTCCTAGTTGCTGTCTAGGGTTAAACCACAGCACCCTAAAACAGACAGCTATACTTGATGAATTGAACCCTGTCCCAAACCCATCGCCTGTAAAAGAATCCTCGAGTGACTGACTACCTCTGGCACATACTCCCACATTATAAACATAAAATAAGGTGACCATAAATCCCATCTCGTGTTTCCAAGTATACACATTGCAATTACTGCATCAATTACTATTATAAGGATATTTTCCTTGGAGTTAGAGGTGCCATTTACATTGTCAAACCCACCAGGTCTTAAAGATACTTAAAGTCCTGTGATACCTCCCAGGGTGTAACTGTTTAATTTGTTTATATTTCTTACATTCTGAGATACTTCTTTCTTTAAAGCAAATAGCTGTATGTTTTAGACCATAGTAAAATTACTTTAAAATTCTGCTGTAAACTTACTTCAATTTCATTAAAAAATATTAAAAGTTATCGACCAAATTCCCAGCTAGTGTAACTAGCAATTCTTTATAAATTTCATAAGGATGTACTCAATTGGCACACCAGTGACTCTGAGGAAAGCATCTGAGGATGGCATAGTCTCACATAGGTAGATGTTGTTAAACTAATCTGCAAATTCTTTCACCACATTACACCTTCTCTGTTTGTACTTTGCTTAGGGCAGCACAAATACTTCAAAATGTTTCCAGTGACTGAGTTATAACGTCTTACTTATAGATAATTAAAAATAATATATCCTCTAACCTCAGATTTGTTCAGAACTGGCACGCAGACTCTTTCTGTAAAAAAGAGCATGTTAAATTTTCTTATTAGCACTCTGTAAACTTAACTAGGCACGACTGAATATTTCATGTTGTAAGCTCTTGTACTTTCTGCATCCTTATGGTAACGTTACAAATTTGCAATGGGAAAATTAGTAATTTTCAAATTTGTTCTTTGAGTTCATTTTCTTCATCTCACTGGCAGAAATAAGTGGTCTAGAGAAAGAAGGGTTGAAATGTGAGTCTCCCTTGAGTGATTGTAGAACTACGCTCTAAAACCTGTAGGTGTGGATGCATTTCAGTTAGGATCTCAGAAGAAATTATACAGCATTTCTGTACTGTTTTTTTCTTTTTGAGTTTCATACCCTTTTACCAACTCAAGGTAAAATGAAGGTAAACGGGTTTTCTGTGAATCATTCATTTTGTATCAGGTCTTCCCCCTGCCACCCCCCACCCCCTTCCATGCTGCCTGAAAAGTCACAAATGTATATTTATTTTCGTACGTTCAATTACTCTCTTTCTAAAAGTTAAGGCAGACAGAATCATAAAATCAGAGCCTCATGTGCCATCACCTCCCCGGTAGAATCCCCCACTGCAGTAATCTGACAATTCTTTTGATGACTTTAGGTATGACTCAGCAAAATTGATATACTAAAAGGTTTGTCTATTTATTTAGTGAAATACCCACGTATGATGAATTCTTCTCTATGATCTATTTTCTAATGTTTTGTCCACTCCTTTTAAAATTATAAAGTCCTTGTTTTAAAAGTCTTTAAAACTAGGAATTTCACGGCTTTCTTGGAAATTCATTAGAACAAACAGAAGAAAAGGGGGAGTACATTCACCATTCAGGAGCTGCTGCCTTACAGCTCTTCTCCATGCTTTTCAAGCAGGATTTAGACCTTTTTAATTCTCCACTTTTTATTCATTTAACAGCAAAGCCATTCACAGTGTCACCTAATGGTGCAGCAAGATGTACTAAAAGGACTTTAAACACAAGGGTAGATCAGGAAACAGATGAGGACAATGAATTAGGGATTTTGCGTATCTTCAGTAGCTGTAGCGTGCACCCTTGAACCATCTGAAAATGAACATAAGAAAGGAGAATTCACCAGACACTTGAGAGAGGATGCTACCAATTGTTCATTTTTCTTATTCAAAGTCATTTTTAACTTACCATTTGACCCAAAGCTTAAGGTGAAACTTTACTTCCTCCAGCACTGACACCTAAACAGCATCTGTACTACATGTGGTCGTGTTATTGAAAAGATTTTTGTAAGTAAATATCTTACTTGTCCATTAACTTTCTTTTAGTCCTTAGTAATCATGACAGTTACTTCCCCTGGCCAACAGAAAGTAGCTTGTGTTAGAGAATAATTGCTATGTACATGAAAAGACAAATTGAGAACTTTTTCTTGACTCTGGCTGGGGTGGATTTCCAGAAAAATTGGAAATGGGGTGTCCTCCTTCAAGTCAAGCAGAAATAATCTGTTAATGGTGGAAGAGCCTAGAACTGCAGCAGTCAGATGACAGACTTCAGGCCAACCTCAATCCCGTTTCAAGACTGGGACTAAGTTTTGCCTGAATTTGACCATTGTGTCAATGAAAAAGACAGTGAATTGTTGAAATATCTCCCATGTGCAACTATACATGAACATTTACAGCACCACCATATTTCTACAACAGGAGACCTGGGCATTTAGGATTAATGATGTTTTGCATTTAAGTGCAAATTGCAATAGATTGCAGATAGTGACATCCTCTCCATCCACTGAGCTCTCCATGTAGATCAGGACTTCAGCGCAGAAAGAAAAATACAGTGCATTTCATCTGCCATAACCAAATACAGATATTTGACTTGACTGTAAAAAGTTGGTATAAATTATTAAGCTACCATCAGTAATAATCTCATCATTTCCTTAAAAGATTCCCCATGGTTTCTGGTACAGTCCTGAAATGTAGAACCTTTGAAAGTTTTGTCTCCCTAAGGTACTGGTATGTTCCTGATTTGAATGTTCAGGGTGGTGACAATTTAATATGCGTGATCATCTCAGATACAAGAGGAAGAAACTTTTTCTCTCATTAGACCACCTGGTGCAGTTGAGAGAAGAGGTTTCTGTTGGTGTACTTCTACCCCTACCTATTTGATGAAGTGAAACCGATACAACACAAACATGATAGCATCAAACATAAGAATTATGCAAGATGTAGGGCCTGTGACTTCCTAACTATTCCTTTAGTGCTTGTGAAGTACAAAAAGGGGGGAAACATCTTTGCCGAGTCCACCTTGAAAGCTAATATTTCGCACACCACAGCTAAATGGACTGCAAATATGCACAGGTGTGTAACACATGAATAGGGTTGACTGAGCTTGTGAAGGGTGTGATGGGAGTATTGTATGCATGTTACTGTTAGCCCAAGCTAAGGAATGTCAACAATATACAAGATATTGCAGAGGCTGCAAGTTAATAAAGAGCTACAAGGTGGCCTTATAAAAAAAGGCTGCCTTATCTTTTCTTTTTTTTTAATCCTTGCTGCAGAGTGTGGTTATTCATTTGCATATCATCTGTATCAATTAACTACTGAATTATCTTTATCTATTGATAGTGGAAACAATAACCTTAGTGTCAAAGAAAGGGGCTACTTCTCTGAGATTTTTTTTCTTGAGAATATTTTTAAATGAAAGAGCTCTTTTGCATCGTAACCAGAAATACGCACTGAAATGGATGAACAGTCTTAAAAATCAGCAATGTGACCCAGCCCAAAATAAGGATTAGCAGAATTAAACTCCAGTGTAATGATATGTGATTATACACATGAATAGTGCCAAATGGAATGGTTCTCATGTGTAAAGCTATTCACCTGCTTAATGTTGAAAGTATCTTTTTGTTTTAAATCTGACTTTAACCTTTGCAGAGATATCAACTTCTGTTCTGCCTGGAACTGCAGATGTGATATAATTAGTGAATGGAGAACTTCCTTGATACATTTAAAATTATTGCCAAGCACAATTTCACAAGTTTTATTTCAGAGTAGATTGAATAATAATTATCAATATGTTGCCATTTTTAACAATATTTTTCAAAATAATTTATTCAAGTGTCTTTCAGCATTTCACTGAAATACAGAGCAGGAGTTATTATTTGGAGGTAAAGATGGGATTTCTGATTCAGTTTTTATCTGATCTAGATAACTGCATCGAAAGCTACTCAGTAAGCTTTGCATTTTAGAATGATTTCTTTTCATCAGTAAGTTATTTTTGTTAAAATCATTTTATTCAGCTCTTGATGAGATATGGGCCAAAGTCCATAAAAATAAATGCAAATACTCACTTCTCTTTAAAGGCCTTCCGTCACTCCCTCCCTATTTTGGCCTGCTTGTCCTTCAAAATATGAGAGCTGGTTATGTGACTGGGATGCCTGAAGGGAAGCTGGAAGAACTGCATTTCTTCT
This sequence comes from Fratercula arctica, assembly GCA_947846985.1. Lineage (NCBI taxonomy): Eukaryota > Metazoa > Chordata > Aves > Charadriiformes > Alcidae > Fratercula > Fratercula arctica. The sequence continues at coordinate 105,957,061 of CANTUZ010000003.1, forward strand.
GTTTTGTCCATGTTGCTTGTGCGACCACAGACGCTTCCTTTATTCTCTTTGTGTATCACTTCTCCACCTGAAAAAGCAAAAAGCAGGTGCTTTCTCACCCTCTCATCTCTGCTTTTTTTTTTTTTTTTCCTGCTTACCTTTTGGCAGAACTTTTTAGAGTTTTTGAGAAAAGGAACAGTGGCTGATCACAGTTTGCACAGTTGAGTAGAATAGTCCATATAAAAACAAAAATAAAGCTAGAAGGTGTCATCTACTCTGCATACATCACTGATTTCAGATCGCTCAGCATTTACCAGCTGTAGTTGTGGTTTTGACAGTGAGCTGAATACTAAATGTACTTGAGAAGAGAGGATGCTCTCTTGTCCTGACATCCTCCAAAAAACAACCTCTGCACCAAAGGTTAAACAAAGGAAAAGCTTTTTCTTTCCCCATAGACAAACAACAAAAGCTCTAATTTAACAGGGTGACAACCTGGTTTGATTTAATTCATTTATTTAATGAATAAGGAGAATGTTGAGTAAGCCAATCAAACCTTCACAGCACAAACACTAAGCAGTAACAGCTCATTAAGCCCCTTTTCCACTGTTGAATTCAGCTTGAGGAATTTTTTTTATTATTATTAAAAAGAATTATCACAAAGCTCAAATTAATAGTAACAAAAAAAAAACCCCAACAAACATTTTGCCTTTGTGTTGTCCTAAGACTGTATTCAATTTCCGACACTATTAACAATCAGAGATTAAGTTTTCTTTCAATTCTCCCACCCCCTTGGGGGCATTAACCAACCAGATACACAACAGCTCATATCTCAAGCTTAAATTTTAACTCTAGATAGGGGCCTCAAGACACCATTACAATATAAGTAGCAAAATAGATAGTCATTAATAATGTTGCTGGAGCTTTCTCTGCTTCAGTTTTTCCTTTCCTTCTCTTTTTCAGCATTTGGTGAAAGTCTGTTTTGTAGTCTTTCGTTTGTGACAGATTGCTCTAATTTTGTGTGCCCGGATCCTGTTAGCTCTGTTTATGTTTAGCCTACCCAAACTCTTCTCTTCTATGAAAAGAGGTTTCCTTTGTTCTGGATAGTTGAAAATGCTTTGTCTTTTGGATGGAAATCTCTGGTGGGATGCTTGGATCTTGAGGGAAAAAGCCTTTTGTCCTAGCACTTGCAGAAAGACTAAAGTCAGCATGAAAGTAATCTGCTCCTTGCTTTGCTTTACTCTTGCTTCTTCTTTCTCAAAGAATCACTGATTTCGTTGACAAAGAATCTAAATGTGTTCCTTCTTTGATTTATACCTATTACCTGTCAACACCTCTTATTCAACATCAAACAATCTCCATTCACTCAATTTCTAGACTATTCTGCAGTTGTGTTTTCAAGTTGGCTGCTGATGAAATAGGAGAACTTCCTCTGATGGGATCCACCATCCCTGTTTGTGTGCTCCCTCTCACCTCCTTACAGAGCATTAACATTACACCTCAGAGATACACTTTTGCTATTGCTGTGGCCCATGTGGTATCAATAAACCTCAAGTACACATCTGACCGGATTATAGGTGTTGTACTCTGTGGTCAAAGGCTTGAATTGTTCAGGAAGTCTAATATGGTGCAGCATGTTGTCAAGATGTGGCCCATGTTGGCTGTATTTGTGCTGATCGCTCCACACTGGGTACTTAGATAGAGTTTAAGGCATTTCCTTGGTGCCTGCAAGAGCAGCTTTAGGCTCACAGTGGGTGAACCTAGAGAACAAAGAGGTGCCCAACACCCCAAATCACCTGGAAATGAAAATAATTAAAGCCCTTCAGAGAGCACCCTGATCCTTACCTATGTGAGACTGGTAAGAGTGCTATGACTCCTGATTTACCACAGAGTAAATATAATCCAAAGGTAACAAATGGAATCAGATTTCACCAGAGACAATAAGAACAGTCTTGGATTTATTTTAATGTTCTTTGTTGAGAAATGGAGCCTGTACAGTTCTGAGAAAGATTTCTCCAATTAAGAAGCTAACAACTGGGTTAAACTGGTTCAGTTATGAGTAAAGCATCTTGTAAGTTCCCCTCAGAACAAAGGCTTAATGTAAACTGTCTTCTGGGTTGAACATCCTGCTAAAACATGCTTGAAGTAAGTAATAAATAAACAAAATCTTGACTTCAAAAAAGCTGAATGTAAGGGTTAATAGAGAACAGATAAATGATGCCTTTGTAGAAATTATACTTCCCCCTTATACGTTGCAACTAACTGACAACGATGTGTTGGGATTTGGGGGTCTTTTTTTTTTTTTCTTTTTTTAAGAGGGAAGAAAAGATTTGAGTTGGCTCTGATCCCATTGCCACAAGGTGGCTGGAGCCCAGCCATCTGTCACAGCTGCTGCTCGCTGTCGCTGCCACTCTAATCGACAATGAACCCAGCACCCCACAATAATTGGGGCTGTGCTGCAGCTTGGGCAGGTAACGGTGCCCTTTTAGCATCCCACCGTCCCCATCTGCGTGCCAGCCCTGCCTCCTTCCTTGGGTACAGGATAGCAGTGGCCCCTCGGCCGGATTCCCAGGTGGGCAGGGATGGCCTCACCCGGGAAGCGTTAGGAAGGCCTAAGGGAAGCCATGCCCACGATGAAACAAAAAACAAACCCACTAGAAGATTTTAATCCTGTTGCCAAGGCTCACACACATCTGCCATTCAGCCCTTGCTTCTGTGTTAAAAGAAAAAGAAAGAAAAGTAACTTCCGATATTGAGCAGTTTATGGACTGTCCCAGTCGGGGTTTATTTGTTAAATTACCTCTCAACAATATTTTAAATTGAATGGTCTGGGGCTTTTTCCCCATCACAAGCACTACAGACACCAAATGCTTTCGCGCACAGGGCACATAATTCAGTCCGGTAGAAGAAGTCTTTGCAGCAAGGATTTCTTCAAGGATTAGGGACTTTGGGGGGTAAAGCCTAATCTTCACCATTTTTCTTGGTTGCAAGGTGTTGGAAATCTCAGCCTTTCCTTTATGCTGTATACATAACCTTGGTCATGGAATATTTCATCCAGGCATTTCCCTGTCCGCTACAGGCACTAGTCTGCATGATGTGAATATCTGATTTGCAAGTTTTCTGTTATTTGATAGTATTCTGGGAGCCGCTGCCTTCTTAACTAGAAGTAACTCGGGTTTCCACAGCAGGTGCACGCATGCTATAAAATAAATAACCACTCTTAAATTATACAGCCCTTTGGGCCTCATCTAGAACATAATGAAGTGAATAGAAATAAGTCAGTTTACTCCAGAGAGGTTCAATCTAAGATGGCGAAGTAGTTTAGGGCTTAAGGCAATGTTTTGGGGCTAAACCTCATTTCTTTCTTCAATTCCTTCACAATCTTGTATGAATTAAAATACATATGATGTCAGGACTAGGGACTATTCTGACTAGCCTAGAAGGATCGATGACATTGTTTGATTCATAGAAAGTTACTTTTGTTTTAAAAAGGACTAGTTAAAGTTGTAGTGATTCCTAATTCCAACTATTTTCTTCCAGAGCGGGCTAGCCCAACTGGCCGGCCAGCCTGGCAGCCTGTCTCCGATGGGAGCACTGCCCTGTGCTGCGAGGCAGTCCTCGCTGTCTGCATGACTTCGGATTTTGTCATACCTTGCTTTAGCATGATTTGGCCGCTACAAAGTCCTTTACTTCTTTTTTCATCATTATTAATTAAAAAATAACGTTTCCAATTTTATTATCATACTTTTTGCCCTTTTTTCTCTTAAACAGAACTTCAATACACTTTCAGCTCCCTTTGCAAAAATAACCTTTGCAGAGAATTTAACCCATGTAATTTTTAATATTATTGATAGGTGTATTGTTGGGAAAATCTGTCTGAGCTAGTTCAAAGCCAATTTACCAGCTCTTGTCTTCATAAGTGTGATTTTTTTCTTCAGTTTTTGACAGAGTGGTGTGGAGTGATGTTGTACTAACACTAAGTAAATTACTCCAAGGGCAGCTTGTAGCAGAGAAGTACAGTGTAACGGATTTCAATGTTTTCAATCCCTTAACCACATATCAGCAAAACTTCACCTGAAAAATTAATGAAACTGTGAGCTGAGTGGTGGGAATTGTTGAAATGAGAAACACATTACACTTGAGTTGTTAAGTAGCTGGAGATGCAGTTACTGTACACTTGTCTCTTAAATACAAGAAAAGATATTTAAGACTTGGGGTACAAGTAAAGACAGGAAGTATTCCTAACGAAATATGAAATTAGTCAAAATTCACGTGGTTGCTGACGTGTGAATTTTTCCTACAAAAAAATAAACGATCATGGAGAGAAACCGAGTGCTCATGCACATCCACACGCACGCACCAGAAAGGCCAGGAGGATGTTTCTGAACCTGACATGAAGTGCTTAAAACATTTTGTTGGGTCTCTATCTAGTCAGTTTTCTGTAGCACAATATTAGACTTGAAGATATCGATGGATTTCTACATGGTAGATCTTTCTCGAAGAATTGGTTGTGAAGCGGCATATTCTGCAATAATTTAAGCAAATTTATTGCAGGACATAAAATAATTTGCCAGGAAAATGATAACTCCAAAAATTCTATTTCTAGTACGTTGACTAGCTTCATTTTAACTCAGTTTATTTTATCAACCTGGTTTACGGCATGGTTTGAAAAGCAATGAACCTAATTGATTTGTGAAAACTGTGGCACTGTCACCTCTCAGCAGAATGAATGAAGGAACAAGTGTGATGCGCAACCGCCTGCAGTGGCTTGCAAGGACATCTAAAGCTCTAAATGCTTGTGAAAATGGGGTTGAGATGCACTCCTTAATTTTACCGAAGGATGGGGGACATGTGAGAGGGGAAGAGCAGAGGGATCCTGCCTCCCTTTGGGAACCGGCTGCAGAGCCTGTGCGGGCACGTCCGCTCCTCTGCTCTGTGCCTGGGACACACGGTTAGACACATTTCCTCAGGCTTACGGGCTGGACTTGAGATTTATGGAGCACAGGCTGAAATTGCTCGGCGTTTCCCTAAATTGTAGAGCTGTGTTTCCTAATGCGGCTCCTATGGGTTACTTGTGAATAGAATCCCAGCATTGGAGGCAGTTATTCAAAGTAAAAAACTTGGCCGTGGCCCAGCATCTAAAAAGAGGGAGACTGAGGCAGAACTCATCTCGGATTCCAAAGGTGTTACTCCAGATTTATATGAACGTAACCGAAAGCAGAAGGAAGTTCATTGCCTATTCTGCCAAAGACATAAGATCTTTCAGACAATGGGCTATAGATACCAGGCAAAATGTGCTAATATGTTTTGCATCCTATTCATTGGATTTCTTTGCTTGGAAAACTTCATAACTTTAAATGAAGCTCACATATTGTGAAGGGAGATTGGAATATCTAAAAAAGAATCTGTAGGAAAGATTTATATCAATTTCCACACAAAAATCTGTCCAGAGATTGAGAAAAGCAAGCCACAGATACACACAGGACTTCAACACTATTTCTAGACCAACTTTAATTATCAAATAAAGCAATCTCGCTGTTCTCTTTATATAGATATTCTATATGCAAAATGAAACATATCTCTTGCTTCTAGCTGGAATGACAACTTCATACATCTTAACAAGTCATCCCATAACAAAGGATGAACACCTCTGTATTCACAGTAAGAAACTTTACTGTTAGGTTTGAGGTATATGACATTTTATAGCTGACAATATGCATTCTCTGAGGGCGAAGCACGGCTTCTGCAAAGTCTTTATGTCTTGATATATTGTATGTCTTGAATAGCTGCTTTTTCAAGGTAGACAGTGTGGGATTTGTGCTCCTTTTAATATTTCTTTGCTTTTAACATGCTTTTCAGTTTAGGAACTGAAGCTTTGACTTTCTAGGAGAGGGAGGGGCACCCTGAAACACTTGAGTTACTGTATCTTTCTCTCCTTGCTTACCACTACAGAAGCAACTATTCAGCTCACATAATTTACAGGGGAACATCTTTCACAATGAAACCTGAAGCTTCATTCATTGTTGCTTCTTCTAGATCATTATTAAAGATAAACGATATTACTGTATCTAACAGAGTTTTGCTATATCCTCATAGCAAACACCTCCTGGTTGATTACCAAGCATTGTTACTTTTTTATATCTTCCCAAGCTACACAGCTCATTCTCATGTCAGCTACACAGATTTCTCTAGAACTGTCAGAAGAAACAAAAAGGAACCAAGAGACCAACCTGTCTCTGCTTTTTGCCATGCACAGGCAATCCTTCAGCCATACCTGCCAGGGGCTTGTACATCTTCTGGGCAGAGGCTGAAGAGAATTAAAAGAAGAAGAAGTAGCTAAGAAGAAGAAGAGGTTAAGAGCAGGAACAAGCCACTGTGTTGGATTAGCCATGAGTGCCAGTCTCCAGAAGCAATTTCTCACAAGGACTGTCCTCAAGAATCACTAGGGTATAAACAGGGAACACTTGTAAAAGCTTTGTCATTTGAATGCCGAGCAGATTGAACTCTGTCACAATATTTTCCTCCCTGAGACATATTTTTTATTACTGATAAATGTCAAAATGGCAATATTCTTTCTTCATAAAGCAATTATAAATTTGACTTCCTCAGGAAAGCTCCTTCAGTTTGGTCACAGAGCTTTGAAGAACTGTCTACACAACAGCTTTAAGGTACTCAGATACTAAAACTTGCAAACCTGTTCCACCTGAAGTGAAAAAAAAATCATCCTAATCTAGAAAATACAGGTGCTAAAAAATGTAGAAGTTGCCTTCAGAAGTAACCATAACCTTCTTGTAATTTTTCTACCCAGCAGTAAAAAGGTCTAAGCTGCTCCAGACCTGAGAGTGGAAGGGGGATATAAGGAAAGGGCTACATTAAGTGAGGTCCCAGGCACAGTTAATAAATCCTTCAGTCAGGTTTATTGTTCTGGATGAAGTGGTGACAGTAGTGTGGGGTGGGAGACTTTCAGTCCTGGAATTCAGTGGTGCCCTGGCTCGCTAATAGTACCCACCACCTGCTGCACTTCGACTTTTGGCTCAGTGGTAGCTACAAAAGGCAACCCAGTCAAGAAAATTGTGGGAAAGCAAACTTTTGTGGGGGATGAAAGGTAGCTAAAAGGCAACCAGAGGCATACGCCAGTATTAAAGAGAAAAAATTGTCATTATATCATGAAGTGATATAATGATAGAGTTCTGACTGATACAGACTCGTTCTCCTGGACTCCCACTGTACCCTGCAAACATGCTTGAGTAGTCATGGTTTCACCCCTAACACTTAATAATGCTACAGATACTCATCCAACTGAACAAGGAACCTGTCTGGGCAACGCCCATTTAGGGATTTTGGAATAAGAGTTAGGTTTTGGTTGATAGGCACCTGTACCTAAGCTCCCTGTACATTTATGTTTCTAAATGGGAAGTTTAGCTAGTCCACCAAACAAACGCTGAGAAAAACCTTGATACCTGGTTCCCACCTCACTAGGATTAGGTGGTGGCTACATGGGGTATGATGGTTAAGTGAAATTTTGCCGTTCTAAAGTTTGAATGCAGGAGGCAAAAGTAATGGTTAGGTAGTTAAATCTCTTTGTTCTTCTAGCTCTTTTTTTAAAATTTTCAGTCTGACTCCTGACGTCTGTCTGTGTTTTGTCATGTAAGTATTTGCACTGTAAAATAAATGGGGACTGTTTAACATTCCCTTCTAAAAATGTGTGTGTGCATTTTCAGCTCCATTAACAATAGGGGTGTATGCTGGGCAGGAGAGACCCTGACCCCAGGAAATTATTGCCTAGCCACTGTAATGGCAATTGCTTATCTCTTATTTAAATAATCAAGTTAAACACCACACAAATCTTCTAAATTCTGTTTTTTTGTTAAACTCAAATAAATCGTCATGAGAATGAAACACAAATCCTTTACAGGAATGATTACAAAAAAAATCCCCCAAACCCTTCTTCAGTATCCTGCTGGCAAGCTATATAGTCCTTCCAAAAAAGATCAATATTTTAAAAGCCAGCAAACCAATTATAAACATAAGATGTCCCTATCCTCCAAATGCCAACTGAAAGGCTAGATTACTATCTACATAAGATTAGCAGGAAATTTAAATTATTATTTATTGTGGGCAAGAAATTAGTTTAGGATAAAAACACTTCCATTTTGAAACAGCAGGGTGAAATCAGAATTTGTCTGTTAATTAAGCCACCAGAGTTTCATAACAAAGATTTTACTATCTTCTTAGTTTTGACCTTGTGGTAACTAAACTGTTTTTATCTGCATCTTGATGACTGTGTAAGACACCATGACACTGGTGTACTACGAGATCTCATTCACTAGTGAATGTAGCACATTCCCTATCATATAATAATCTGAGACCCCACAAATGATATAATAAAAAGATTTCATGTTATTGGGCTTCTAAGATCAATAAAACAGCTAAGCAGCACAAACAGTATCAATAAAGTCAACTGTTAGTACAGGTTTCCCTTCTGTTAAAATAGTCACAGGATAAAATCAGTATATACGGTAATCACGTGCTGTGATCAGTATCTCAAATGACTATAAAGTTCTTACAGTAAGGTAATTAGGGCTTTGAATGTGATCTGAATAGGGTAAGTTGACACCAACTTACATTCTGATGGTCAAAGAGATGTGATGGTATCTCCTTTACAGAGAATTAAGTAACACTCCAATGTTTAATGTTTATGTGCCCACCTGAAAGAAGTCCCATAAAAGGGAATACACACTTTTAAATTCTTGAGACTCTTTTTTCATTTAATGAAATTAAGCCTAATTGTCCCCTCAGTATTGCTATTTTATAATGATATTGTTAATACATTTTGAAAATCAAAATCAGTTTTGCAATCAAAACTGGAGAAACACAATACGTAAGTGGAGGGCTTTTTAGTGGCTGAGATCTTTTGAGATCTTTGATCTCAAAAGTTCCTGGACCATTTCTTAATCTGTTATAGATTTCTTCCAGTGTACAGCCAAAATCAGAAATTTTTTTAGCTGACTAATTGCTATTCATCTAGTGCTCAGGACAATCAGTGGGAAGAAGAATCCTGTAGGATCCTGGCTTTAGGGTTAAGACATCCACCTGCAGAACAGGAATGCTACTGTAATTTTTCCTAATGGTTAGGTTCTAAGACATAACATTACTGCAGCAGACAGCTAACTACGTGTGGTCTAAAGCTAATAAAGAATTGGAAAAGTGTGTTCAAAGAGGAAGAGGAGAGAAGGAAGATTTCATGTGTTGTATTAATAACAAGTATGTGAATTTTGGTGGAATCTGTGTGAATGGGTCAGAAGCAAAGAGAGAGGTGAGAGGTACTCTGAAGTTATGAATTTTTCAACAAAAGTTGCCAGTAAAGCAAAAAATGGGGTGGAAAAAGATGAAAATAAGGTGTTCACGTTTTGTCATGCATACTCTCAGTAAGAGGTGAGATTGTTGTGAGAAAATACTGAGGAGCCAGGAAGAGTTTGTGGATGCTAAGCAATGCATGAGAACCATTAACATAAATGTCATGAGTAAGACCTCACTGTCTGGAAGGAACCAATATGAACAAAAGGGTAAGCCAGTATCACCTGAGGAGCAGTGGGGACTAAGAGAAGAGAGGGAAGAAGATTCGATGAATGTGAAAACTGAAGAGGTACTTACTCCACAAAAAGCTAGTTAAGAGGAGATGGGGAGTGAACTCAGGAGAGAGACTGAAGATAATCATAATGGAAAAGACTGTTTTACAGGCAGATAATAAGGAACTTTTTACTTTTAGAGAGGCAAATTCAATATAGTGCATAGATTAGAATCAAGGCTGGAGGGGAATGAGGAAGGAGTCAGAGAGCATCATGTCATGTCCTCGGGCAGAGAGAGCCCATTCACAACAAAGACAGAGAGATTGGAGACATGGGTGAGGTGCGGCAATGACAAAAAGCTCAACAAGATACAGATAGGGGAGGAAGAATGAATAGATAAAGGAAGTGGTTGATAATGTCTCAGGATCTAGAAAAAAAGAAGGAATTTTGAACTGAGAAACAAGGAGGTGGGCTTCAGCTGGGGGATTTGGGAATGGCACTGGTAAAGAGAAGTGATGGTAAAAAGAAGTAAATCATAAAGGCACAGATAGGCTGTGTAGGACCCTCTCAGTTTTAGTTTTTGAGATGCCAGCAAAAGCAAGATCTTAGACTAACAAAAGGAAACCTGGAAGTTGTAAAGAGCTTTTGAAAACAAGAGTTGGGAGAGGACATAAATGAAACCTGAAGACCTACTAGTTGTGTTCGTAAAGAGTACTGGAGTTCAGGAATTTTCTCCAGAGTATTCAGCAGATCAAGAGTAGGAATAGGCGGTGCCCGTAGAGCTAAGAAAGAGAGCAGGGCAACGAATAGCAAGGTGGAACAAAAGGCCCATATGGTCAGACAAAGTATGGAGAAGAGCTCTGGCCACCTCAGGAGCTGGAGCATTGGGTGGGCAGGAGTTAAGTTGAGAAACGGGTAAAATCAGAATCATTGACAGATTGAAAAACAAGTTTGGCAAGTGACAGAGGCAGAGCATGAGAGCACCAGGATTAGGACTGGGCAAGGGAAAAGCCAGAGTACATCAGAGAGATGGTCTTCATATTGAGTACGAGGTGGGCAAACTAAAAAGCATATGTACTTGCGGGGAGACAAATTTTGTAAAATATGGTTTAATTTTGCAAATTAAACCATAAACTGAGCAGTTCTGCAGCACACAGATTTCCTCAGCTACCTTCATGCTTCTCAGACTTATCAGAAATCTTTTCTCCTTTTTGGAGACCTATGATGACTGCCTCCCCAGATGCCATTAATGTATGTAATCACCCTGTAGTGCCTTTCATCTAACTTGGCATAATGTACATTTGAAAACCTGTCACAAATGGGCCAGTTTGAAATGATGCTGTACTGCACAAAAATTAGTTCTCCTGCCCTTTGGCTACTGAACAAGAAAATTGATTTTTGTGCATTATGCAATGAATTTAAATGGTATATTTGAGACAGCTTTGTAAACATAGGACTTTGTAAACAGAGAGACTGGAGGGAATCAAACATAACCAAAAGCAATAGAAACTATTCTGCCAAACTGTTAAATCATTTTTTACTGACTGTTGCCCATCATGCCGTTGAAATAATGTGCAGGCTTGTCTCTGTGTTTTATGTGTTCATTAGAAACTCTGCTTCAAAATGCAGCTGGTCACTGCTACAGCTTCCATTCACCGGGATGGCTTTTAAAGGTGCTTCTGGTTACAGTACTTAGGTCATATATATATATAGTGAGTGCTTTTGAAAAGGCAAATTCCTGTGCTGTCATCCAAGCAATCAAAACACTCTTTGTTTGTAGAGCGGTGGAGGATGGAGGCGAGGGGAGAGGAGAGGGGGAGATGTTTGGAGAACCAGCGGTTGCCACTCATTGGCCTGGCCGCTGCCTTCCCATCCCTTCCCGGCTGCCTCTCAAGCTGTTTGTTAAAATCCAGTGTTCAAGGTAAAGGCAACAAAGAATGTGGACCCAGCCCTGGCGCTAATGCGTTTCCTGGCCGGCACATCTCCTCCTCACCCCGCTGCCTGCACAAAGCCCCCCGGAGCGCTCCCAGGGAGCGGTGGGAGACCAAGCACCGGGGCCACACCGTCGGGGATGACAAATTAAACACTAATGTGTTTGCTAGAGGCTTAGTTGCTGGGCTGGGGTGGCAGATAGGGTAACCCCTCTGCTCTGTGACCTTTGCTTCTTTTGTTGGGGGTGGGCGCAGAGAGGTTAAAGAACAAATACCCTGCTTTTGATCAGCAGTGCGACACTCTGCTCCAGCCCAGCCACCTGAGGGGGAAAGAAAACTGTTCAAGCTTTTCTGCCCTCTCCATGGCAATGCGCCGAATGCTTCTGCAGCACAGGCATTATTTTTCAAGATCCTCTGCCTCCAGGAGCAGCCTTTTTGCACTGCACGGTTTTATGTCTCACAAAGATCTGAAGTTGGAGCAGATTTTTTTTCTCTGAAAATAAGCAAGAAATTATGTATTTATTAGCAATTTCTCCAACTGAAATATTCTCCTACAAGCACCAGCTTCTCTCTCACTAAGCAAAGCAAATAAGCTATTAATTCTCTGTTTTTCCTCAGGGTATGTGCACGAACAACAGTTGTAGAAGCTCATCAAGCTGCTGTTTGTTCCTGATGGAACCAGAATCTCTGATGAATGTTTGATTATTATTTTCATCCAAAAAGGAATAGAAAAAGAAAAAAAAAAAAAGGTCATTTCCAGGAAAATTTATACTCCTTTAAATGACATTGTTAGAACCCTCCCATTGCAGGTTTGTCTAGGTCTCAGTTCCTCTCTTCTCCAGTATAACCTTTCTGGAGTCTGGTACCGAACGTTGTGGAGAAGATGACCAGGTGACTGGCTCGGAGCCTAATGTCCCCGCTTTGGGTACTGTTTTAGAGCACTACAGTGAAGTGCGCCAAAGGCCTCAGCTAGAACAACAAATCGCTTCCCACATGAAGACAGGTCTCCATTACCCAGAACAGATCAATTGCTCTCAGTGTGACTGATGAAGCTGAGGTGAAAGTACAAAAAACAGAATGATGCTAGCTCAATATTTTATTTTTGGTAATGAAAGTGATCTATTGCTGTTTAACTAGTAATTCCATGAACATCAACACAGAAGACAGGGTAAAAAATGTTGGTTACAACATTGTTTATGTAGCCAGATTTCAAGATGAAACTAACTGCATGTAGTTCGCAAAGCATTGGCATTTCATCATCTTTTATTTATGGAATTCATTAAAATGTGAGACACTAATATACCATGCGCTAAAAAGAAATCCTATAAACTATTCTCCTCCGTATCATCAAACCCATCAACCATACGGTAGTAGATGACTTGGAGGAGGAACACCTCACATTCCAGTGATGAGCCCCTTCATCCCTTGTGGATGGTGCCTGTGCCTCGGCAATTGTTTTTCAGAGAAGGCGCATTTGTTTCGGTGGCACAGCAGGGCAAGCCAAGTAGAGCTGCAAGTAAGCGGCGGGGAGAGAATTCAGCACCTGCATTTTGGCTGTTACATTTTAGATGTAGTATTTATTTTTATAAGCCCCTGGGGGAACAACTCTCCCAGATGCACAGTATCTGCATAATCACCCAATTTTAGAGAGATTAAATATTCATATCAGGCTTCTTGAGTTGTGGTAATGTCCCTCTGGGGTTCTGAGGATCCAGGAAAAGTTTTGCCACAGCATAATGATCGGTGTCTGTTGTTCAGACTGTCAGGGTTAGTCTCTCCCTATCACAGCCTCTTTAAAGGCAAGTCTTTCTTGTGAACCTTGAGAATGGTGCCTCATATAATGAGGCAAGATATTATGGATTCCTTAACACAAGCTAGTTCGAGGATGACCAAACCTGCATGAAGGCTTTTGGTACACCTGTACGCTGAGATTTATTATCTGTCTGTTTCGTTTAGAACCACCTAGCAACATAACTATCTCAGATGAGGCTGAGGTGAATAACAGGTCAAGAGCATGGATATAATTAAATTAAATAGAAATATTTGTGCAAGGAGTGGAAAGAATTTACTAGGAGGTATGGACTTTTTTATTCCTTTTTTTTTTTTTTGGCTTGTTCGTTTGTTACAAGATTAGAATACTGAGTGTAATTTAATTTTTGGCAACTAAATTGTTGATGAATAACTTTAATGAAAAAGAAAAAAAAGTCACGCTTTATCCTAACTTTAAATCCTGAAAGTTCTTTGGGTCAGTCAATTGATTACATTATATAATATGTCTAAACATTCTCCTTGCTCTCCTGTGGCTGACAATTTGGAAGTTCTCAGGCACCAGACAGCAGCATGCTTTTATGAAACTGAAAGCAAAGCTTATGAAAAACTACCACCATCTCTCTTTGCAAATGTGACTATGACCAGTTTACTGTGCTAGCTTCTTAAAATCCAAACACTTCCGAGCACACGCATGGTTGTTTTTCTATTTGTCGTCATTATTGGTAATGACAGAAGATTTAGGAGTCATCACTGTGTTTGCATCCAAAGAATAAGATGTGCCTCTCCAAATTCAGGTTCTTGAACGATAGGTGTGTACATCACAGCTAGTTGTCTACAATCTCTTTACACATAATAAAAAGAAAGTGCCATTATTCAGAAAAACCCCTTTTGCCTTAAAAGAAGTACCTAAAACAGGTAAGATGACTTCTTCTCCAAAAGTGTTCCCCCCCATACATGTGAAGAAATGTAAGGTAAGGTGACTATCTCAGACGTAGACATTTGCATTATAAACATTTGTTAGTTAAGTCAAAAGAATTGCATGTTATATGTTTCAAGCTATTTAAAAAAAAAAAAAAAGTGGATGATTTAGAATCTGCTTTTATTCTTTATGCAATTAATGCAAAAAGGGAGGGGGAGAGAGGCATCCCAGAGTGGCCAATTTATAGGGTAACTAATCTTGGCTGTATATGGATAGGCATCACATCCAGTTGATGTTCAGACATTCAAGTTTTATAAGTTTCATCTAAAGAGGATACCTCCATCACTGAAATGTCTCCATATTGAGGATATTGCATAGTCTCAAAAGAGTGGATTTTTTTAGTACTTAAAAATAAGTTTGCAAACTTATAAAAAATAACATTTGAAATTGGTTAATCATATACATTGCAATGCAAAAGAAAATTATTTACGTGGAAATGGTTCTGGACAGTCAACAAATTATTTAAATAAATAGTGGGATTTCACTGAAATGTTGGTATGTTTGCATGTTCAGTAAAATAGTTATTGCAACTGTTAGAAAATGCTGCAATGTCTCAGGCTTGATGCCTAAAGCTAATCAACTAATTCATGTCTTAAAATAGTCTTTTTAAAAAATGCTGACTATACTCAAATCCTACAAAAGCTTTTAAGCATACTTTTGAAAACCAAGCCAATTCATTTGGTTTCTAGGTCCTTAGCTAACAAATTTGGGGAAACTGTGAAAAAAATGCCATGATAAACTTTAGTAAACTTACATCCTCAATATAGCAGCTTAAAATGTTGTGTAAGTGTCTTTGCATTTTGCTATATATTAACTTCATAGAGTGACAAAATACAGGAGGTTATGATGCAAAATAGGAAACTGCTGTTTTCTTGTTAGATAGACTTTCACCAATTCCACATGATGAGATGCTGCTCATCTTTCCAGTTCAACACAAAAGAAAACCAGCAGATGGAAGCAATGAAAAGCAGAATCTTTTCTGTGCTCATTGACAGCTAGTGCATTTTACTGACTTTCCAAATGTATAATGTACATTACCACATCTTCCGCTCCTCCCATGCCGATGGATGTTGGATGGAGTGTCCTTCATTTCAGGACAAGGGGGAAAGAAGTAAAAACCTTAAGTGGACAACTGAAAATAGGACATGCTGATTCTATTTCTACAAGTCAAAATCAGATGTTTCAGCTCCCATAGTTTACATGTAATTAAACTTAGTATAATTATAAACTACTAAGATAGCTCCTTTGCCCTGACTATGCAGAGGCAAAACCTCCATTGGGAGGAACTAGCTTAATTCCACTGAAGTGAAAGGACTTGACTTCCTGGCCCACTCTTAAAAATTGAGCTGCCATGGCAGGTCCTTTTTGGCTTAATAGTTCTTCTTTTTTCATCCTCACATGTTTATTTAAAATGTTTATTAACACGAGTCAGTAGGACAGTCAAATGCAGTGTATAAATCTATGAAAACAGGATTTTGGTGAAATCTGTTTTTCAATCAAATCTACTTAGACGTTTCTAAAATAAAGGAGTTATTAAAACATATGTAAGTTAATTCTTTAAGTTCTGAGAGATCTGAGAGATCATCAGATATAAATCAGCATATTTTAAATGACCACTGTGAAACTGTAGATTTTATTAATAAATTAAGTTATAAATAGAGAAAGAAGAGAAACAGAAAGTTTACTCTGAAATTTTTAAGGGCAGCGGCCTAGTGGAACAGAAGACAGAATATTTCAATATTATACTCTATTTTCAGTCTAAGTGTAATTAAAATCTTCAGTGTGAGTGCTCAGTTATGGCATCTATATTTTACTGGTAGCAAGGAAAACTGTTCAGGAGGAATTTAACAAATGTTTGAAATTTATTTGAAATTCATTACCACATTTCCACCAGCTGGGATGTAGCCACGTCTGCTTGCAGTCTCACACCAAAAGCATGTTACATTGCTTCAACTTTTATATGGGAAGCTGAATTTATAATAATTTGGAACATATCAAAGATTGGAAAGTATTCAAGCCACAGTGGCAGTGAGATGAGGCTTCATGCACTGGTTGCCTTTAGAAGGGAATGGGAGAAACTGAGCAATGGGTTTGTTATGCTCTGGATCTCTTCTTTCTAACATCCTCTGTTGTACCTCAATTCCACAAAAGCCTTGTGATCACTCTCCCTAACCACAGTCCTGTCTTCCTTCACCCCAACCTAAAACAAGCTGTATATTACAACCCTGTTTATTGTTAGAAAGACTCTGACTCCTGTCTGCTTTGTTTTTGTTTTCTTTTTACTTTCACAGTTCAATAAACCTAACCCACTTTCAACACACTAAGACAATTTAACTTGTCTGTACAAGGAGAGTGTACCTTAATATAATGTATGTTTGTACAGATTTTTTCAAATGCCCTGTAGTCAAGTCTTGAGAAAAGTAAACCAACTTTGTCTTCTTGGTATATACCAAATTCCATAAACACAGCAGAACCCAGAACAGCAGTAAAACCTCAAATTACCTTTTTTTTTTCTGAAAATGGGTATTAATGTCCAATATAATTTTTTAATTTACAGAATGGGTGGAGACTTTTTTGATGGCATTCTCAACAGTTACACATTTCAAAAGTCTTCTGAAGAATACATCCTGATAATTCCCTGGAGGGAACCTTTAGCTTTGTTATTGTTGTTGTAACCAGATTGCTATACCTTTTAGGACAAAAAAAATAATCTTTCTTAAGTAGAGCTCACAAAAGGCTACTGAAGCATAACTGCCCTCTTAGCAAATCCAAAGGATTGTGCTTACATACAGCATTATGTTTGTATGGAGTGTAAAGACAGTGGATGTGGGAATAAATTTGGCAGCAGGAGGTAACTGTCAACATAGGAAACATTATGCCTTTCACAGAGGGAAACCATTCATGGTGATCCAGACTCATCTTTCCCAAGTCCTTCTATGTCTCCTTCAATACCTGTGTCTTTCCACCACCTCTATGTGATCTCAGCTTATGTCCTTCCCAGACACCTCTCATCAAGGTCATTCAAATCCCCTGTGTTCCCTCTCTGTCTCAGTCCTATTTTCATCTCGCTCTCCCTGTCCTGTCAGCCCAAGGCTGCTGACACTGTAAGACATAACTGCTTCTTCAGCATAGCCCAATTTTAGGGATGAAAAAATGGCCCTTTTAGATGTATTTCCACAACACTTTTTTCTCTCCCTGCCTCTTTTCCCAACAGTTCTCTAGGGAATATTTTTAACATCAAGTAGCACACTAAAAACTTTTCTCATAAATTAATCAAATTATTCATAGTTTGTACTTGCAAAAAGTTAAAAAAAAAAAAGATATTTCCCCAGAGTTTAATGACAAAAAGTTTGTGAAACCTTTAAAAATCCAATTTGGAACAAAACTTTCCCTGAAAATTGATTTGCAGTGATTAGTAGTGAGGCAACATAAATAATTTATGGGGAATCTGTTTGTTATGGGGCAGCTGGCAAGTATGACAGGCAGGAGTGGCCAAAAAGTTTCTAGCAGTCTCAAACACTGTCCCAGATATTCTCTATAACAGCATCAAGGAGGTATTGACATGTCAAATGTACATGTTCAGCATACTTAAAAAAGGAAAGTAAAAGAAAATAAACCCATAGCAAAGCATCTTATACATCAACAAGAACAAAGTGACATGACCACATAGTATATCCCAGAGGTGGCTCTTGGGAGACTATGACTGACTTTACGAGCACTGAGTCCATAACAAAACAATGGTAGTGTTTTATTTTAATTATGGGTATGAATGTGTTTCATTTATTCTTTCAGTGGCTTCAGTCTCATATTGGTCACTAGGGCCATAAGCTGCGTAGTATGGCTTATAATGCACAGTGTTCTTTGCTGTGTGCGGAGTAATCAGGTTGCTCACACAGTGTATTGTGCAAATAGCTATGGTAATCCTACTGTTACATTACCAAAAACTGTGGTGAGCGTTTAAAATACATCCTGTTGTGTACTGCTGTGTTACTATGACTCCTCAAGCAGACAAGATTAAATTCCAAAGCAAATGCTTCAGCAGGAGCAGTATGCAATTCGTGCTCTCTGTCACCTCAGCTGATACGCCGCTGCACCTCTTGGCACCAAGAGAGCACCACATGCAGAATATGATCCAGACCATTTACTTTAGAGACCTAAAGGCAGGTTCAGCAACGTTTGAAACGTAGTTCCTTCACCTTAGCAGGGCTGCTGAAATTGTCTGAATTTTTTCCAAACTCAAAAAACTTTACCACAGTAGTTGTAAAGGCAATTCGATCTGTTCCTGAAGTGGTTATTAAAACCGCTCCAGGAAACTGTATTGTTGCTGTTCTCTTGGGATCAAGCAATTCTCCATTGGGAAGGTTTTCCTCTAGAACTGCTTGTTACTGGTTTTACAGTATGTCCCTAACGTGGATTTCTCAATACGGTACTCTGGGGTATGTTTCTGGTTATGAGTCCTTGGGGTATTTATACATTTTCCTTGAAAAGAAAACAGAAACACTTACGTGAAACCAAGGCATGCCTTGTGCTGGCTGAAGAACTAACCACCAGGCACCAGACCCACGGTCCTTCTCGTTTGTGGGCTTTCTGCCCCTGTTTCTAGTTGAATCCTGCAGCTGGATGGTTTTGAGGTGTTTCACAGGTGACTGGGAAGTGTAAGAGAGCAGCAGGCAACGTCAGGTGGGAAAGTGTGAGCAGACTGCAATCGCTGGCTGCAAACGTTCATAGTCAGTGTAAACTCAACTGTCCACAGTAATCACTAGCTACCTTTAGTTGACAGCAAGGTTATGTGTCATCTAAAACAAGAGGCTAAGAGGAACTATTTCCCAACAGTAATTACAGCTGGGTTTTGCCACCCTTAAGCAACTGAATTTAAAGGATAACACAAATGTTCAGGTGAAAGTTGCCCTCTCAAAAAGTTTCAGAAACACCGCACTGGACAACCATCTGAAAGAAGAACCATTGTTCCTGCTGATCTTCAAAAGTGGGAGTAGCACTTAACATGGAGACTGAGTCCTGCTTAGGCACAGTCCTCCTCCTTGAGGTCCCTGTTGGTTGGCTCCTGAATGGGCTGAATCATTCCACAGGGTTTCTCATAATTCCCGAATGGTCAAGGAAAAGATGTTGATCCTTCAAAACCATGCTTTTGTGCATGAAATTTGCGCAAGAAACTTTAGTGTTTTCCGTAGCTGTTCTGAAACACTGCAGTTTCCTTGTCGTGGCCCTGCAAATCTGTCCTCTCGCCTGTAGGGTGGATGGTCTAAGTGTTGGAAAAATAGTCTTTGTTTATACATGTAAAGAGATTGCTAAATACCTTTTTATTTAATTCGAAGAAACAGTTACAGATATATTGAGAAAATTTTGCTTCTTGTTTTTGTTGTTGAAAAGTCCTATTTAAAGTCAAAAAGGTCAAGAAAGTCACACCTCAGAGTGACAGATCCATGAAAAAGTTAGTAAATCTTGGTAACCTGCTCAGTACTCTATAGTGATTCAGATTCTGTTTGCCTGCTCCTGTATATTACCATTTTAATTGCTGTACATGAGACTATATAATATATTCAGTAAGGCATGATGCCGAATAATGAAACATTTCATTACAGAAGCATAAGCCTCTTCATTATATTGTCATGGGAATAGATTTGTTCTATTATAATTGTTTTTATATTTACAAAAAAAAAATCTCAAATATATTAAGCTTTAGTACACTAATTAGATTGTACTTTACAGTACCTGTATGTGTGATTTTCTTTCTGTTCACAGCTGGCAGATGGTATGGAGCATATAGTTCTGCTATTAAGAGCTGAGGAATTTTAAAGAGGTGAGCAAAACTGTGTATATTCTTTTTGTTGCCTTTTCATTATGTCCACAACATTGCTCTGTCTTCTGTTATTTATTTTTTTTCCCTCCTTTTTTTAACTTTGTTTAACTTTACCTTTTTATATTTAGCTGCTTTTGCACTTTAGGTCTGCTGTACCACTTCCAGTAAGTCAGCATTAACTTCCTTAACCATTGCATTAAGTTTTGTAAGCTTGAACACAGTGAATTTCCATCCATATTGGTTTTCATTAACTTCACCGGATTGTAGGCACATATAAAGTTAATCATGTTGTTAAATGTTCCTTTGAATAAGCCTATGGACACATAAACAGCCAGAACAGGGCAGACAAGATTATGCATTCAGAGGCTGTCAGTCAGTTATTCAAAAATGACTGACCATATGCATATTCTCTTTATGTAATAAATTTATAATCTCAGTACTGAACCATTTAATAAAAAGCAACTGATTCACAGGTAATTTTTATTCTAGAGTGCTACAAAGTAATTTGTATCCCAAAAGTAACTCTCAAACTTATGTGAAAGTGGTGGTTTTGCTGAGTCTTAAATTTAAATAAAACATAAGGGATATATGTTCCAAGACATGATCTTCTGGGTAAAGAAGATAATTATCACATAATTAGGATATACTGGTTTTCTGCAAATGAAGTAAAATAATAATGCAGTAGGAAATATAAGACCTCTGAAGTTTCATAGATACTCATTACAAAGTGTGTACCAATGCAAATGTGTAATTACAATACTCCTAGTATTTCCTGGGAATTAATTCTAACTTGAAAAATATTATCATATTCATAATAAAAATTATGATCTATTATTAATTATTACTAGTAAACATGTTACCCAACAAAATCCTTTATAATTATTAAAAAAACTGAATACACATACAGTATCTCATACTTTGGAAAGCAGGGATAATAAAAGGTAGATTTTACATTTTTAGCCTGAAGAGTTCTGTGTATGTCTTGATTAGATTATTATCATGAAAGATTACCTCCTGAGGCCAATAGCTCTGCCTACTGATGCTCTTAATGAAGACCAGAATGAAGAAAAACAACATGCTTGTAGTCTACTAAGTACTAGTTCCTAAATTGTTTAAGAATAATCCAACTCCAAGATAAAGTGTCTAAGACTAGGAGTTTCAAGGCCATATTTTGAATGGTAGGAGCTTAAGTTAAATGACCCAATGAGTGAGTAATCTCAACGAGGCACCTTTTTTAGATGTTCGGGCATTCAGTCCATGTAGAGAAAAAGATGTCTCCAGATATGAGTCTGAAGACCTTTGCCTCATCTTCCTCCCTCAGCCATGCAGAGATCCCAAATACATCTGTGGGGAGAGAGCCGAAGTGGGTGACCCCGTGCACTTTAGGCACCAGGGAAATGTTGAAGTTCAAAAGAGAACCACCACCTTGACTGAGGTGGCTGCCATTTCTGAGTATCGTGCCCTGGCTGTAGGAATGAGTAAATGATCCTTATCCATCTAAGCATTCATTGTGATGGGTAACTGCAGGTAACCCGGGGTAATGCTAAGTGATCTGATGCCCAATGTCAAATCCAGCTGGCCACCTTCCCTGGAGAACAGACAGAAGACCCCCTCACCATACAGTCTGCAACCTACCTGAGATTTGCAAAAGACTGTGGTCACTGTCAGGAAACTCCTCTCTCTCCAACAAGTGTTGGAAATCACATCAAGTCCCAGGAAAAATGATACTATCAGGCATTTTAAGGGGAGGAAGGATGCACAGGAAAACAGCTATCTATTTCTTCTGGTGAGGTTGGGTAGATGACGAATGTCCAGTGCCTCTTCCCCATTCATTTTTCTCTTAACTATCCATGAATACTTATGCCCAGAAGGAACTGTCAGCTGTAATCTACTACTGCAGTCCTTGCAATGCACCTAAAAGATCTTCAGTGCTTGAAAGGATAGAAAAGAAATTAATTCAGAACACTGTTTACTTGATTTCTTTGAAAATTTTCTTAATAATTAGCTAGTGGATAAAACATTCCCAGTGTTTGCTGTGCCTCCCTCAGCTTCAAATTCGTAAGACCCTGTCATAAGCTTAGTACTTTCCCAGGCAAAAATGAAATCAGTTTTTTTCAAAAGTCTCAATTAAAGGAGTTCAGCATTTCCAAATAGCAGAAAATATAAAAAAAAGAGATAATGAAATGAGACATAGAACAATTTTCACATAACAACCAAATCTCTTACTCTAAAAAACTACAAAATCAACCTCCATTCAAAACTATCCCAAATAACAGCATCATCAGCAACAAACATTTTCTGTAAAGAACACTGATTAGAGTACATATTATTCCCTCTGTTGATTAATTGAACTGGTATTTTAATTACATTTAATTGTACACATTAAATAAGTTAATGCTGCGCAGTGATACACCAATGCATATAGAGGGCTTTTTAATTTAATGTAAACAATTATAACCTAAATCACACAAAGGATTGAAACATTCACCCTTTTTTTTTTTTTTTTTTTTTTTTGTGACTCAGTAAACGATATTTCCCTTCATATATTTTGAGATTCACAGTTCTGACTGAGGTTATAGAAGCACTCTTACAAAATAACTTTCCAGGTTTTTGATTGCATTGCAGGACAGGCTTCTCAGAGCTCCAGCTGTAGACTCTGACTTGAACCACCTTTCTCCTCGAGCAGAGGAGATTAATCGTCTTGCCAATGCTTATCTGCTCCAGGAACTTTTACAGTCAGGAATGAGGAGAGGAGGAGGTTGCAATAGTAAAAACGAGAGCGAAGAGTATCTTTGAGGTCTATTTTGAAACTTTCAGTTTTACACGTGTTTGAGATCAGGTCAGTCATTTACCTGGGAAAGCAGGAAAGAGAGAAAGAGTTTAAACGTGAGGGGTATTTTACAATAAACAATGATGGTTTAAAATCTACTGGCTATTTTTATTATTTTCCAGATTTTATCAACCAGTATAAACAGCTTAGTTTAAAAAGTGCAAAGCAGGTCCAACTTTGAAAACCACATTTTGCTTCAGTTTTGTCAGATTAGGGCTTTACTTTGCAGACAAATATTCTACTTTCTACTATAATGCTACTGAAAGTAAAAATACATTTCTCACCTAGATCACAAAAGCATTTTGCAAATATGCATTCATCTAAACGAAATGAAAAGTTAAAGGCTGGGAGAGAGGGATAATGTACAAATATAATTGCAACACGAGAAAGATATGGAAGTTTAAGGCTCAAGTAAAGTGGAAAGTGCCTTTGTTAAAGTCTGGAGATGAACCACAGAATCACAGAATAGTTCGGGTTGGAAGGGACCTTAAAGATCATGTAGTTCCAACCCCCCTGCCCTGGGCAGGGACACCTCCCACCAGACCAGGCTGCTCAAAGCCCCATCCAGCCTGGCCTTGAACACTTCCAGGGATGGGGCATCCACAGCTTCCCTGGGCAACCTGTTCCAGTGTCTCACCACCCTCAGAGTAAAGAATTTCTTCCTGATATCCAATCTAAATCTACCCTCTTTCAGTTTGAGGCCATTAACCCCGCCAGTATACATGTAAACAGAGCTGATTCTATAGTACATTTAAAACTCAAGGAAGAAAAACCTCTCAAATATTATGGCTGATTCAGAAATAAATGCAATAAATGCTAGTTTGTAATTAATAAGTACATAAATAAATAAATAATTTTCTAGAAAGCTTATATGCTCTCTTCAGTAGAAGTGGAACAAAGAAAAAACACCATGAACTAAAAACTGCTTATTAAAAAGTAAGTCAGGTTTTTTAACAAGATGAAAAAAGAGATAAAGGAATACGGAACAGCCGTCACAGCAGCCACATATGCACAAGTGCAAGAATGAACACGCCATGGTAGGAAGATATCATAATAAATAACATATTGCTAGGGCCAACTTACAAAACTGATAGAAATCAATTAATCACTCATAAGGTAACCGATTGTTTTAAAAAAAACAAATAATAATTCCAAAAAAGCATTTAAATTAGTTTTTAAAAGACTCCTTAATAACCAGACATGTAGTACATTGCTAAAATTAAGCTTGTCAGACTAGCTTGGTGTCCCTTCCTAGATCTGATAAAACAGTTTTCTCAATATCTAGTGAGCTGCAGTGCAAAAAGGCAAGAAGTGGAAGGAAGGACATATAGCACATAGGAGGGATTCAGAAACATTGCCTGGACATGTAGGGAGGTGTCAGGAAAGCCAAAGCTCAGCTGGACTTGAGACTCAATAGGTATACAAAAAAAAGAGCTTGTACATTATTAGTAAAAGACTAAACAAGGAAACTGTGGAACTGTTGCTGAATGGGAAGGATGATTCAGTGCCAAGGGAGACGGATAAGGCCAAGGAACTCAGTGTCCCCTTTGCCTCAGTCTTCTCCAACTATTAAAGAGGATTTCAATCATTTTTTTTCATGTCCATGGGAACAAAGACCATATTTATATTTTCATTAGTAAAATTACAGTTCGGAATTTCTTGTGAAGACAGGAAATTGTTTCCCAAAGTCTTAACCCCCTACATAATCACCCTTTCCTTATCTGTTTTACGACAATTCTTGTACCCCAAGGTTTGTGATGCATGGAGCTAAGAGCTGCTTAGCAAAGTTAATAAGGAGAGTTGGGTTCTCTGTCTGTTCCTCTTCTCTGAAATAGGAAATTAGTGAATTCTTCCTCATAGTTTTAATGGGCAAAAGTCATCCATATCTGAAGCTGTCAGCCTTCAACCAGGGATGTCAGAAGAAGAGGTCATGAGCACACCCAGGGCTGATTTTGACAGAATCTTGTCCCAGGAGCAGATGAAGAACCCCAGTGAGGAAACCACAGGACTTATGAAAGTCGATGGGGAAGCACTTTCCCAGTGGATGGGCATTTCATTAACACCTCTTTTTGAAAGGCAAAATGACATCCTGGCTACAGTATGCTGAGGTCTTGACCCTCCTCAAGAAACCATCTAATTACTATCCTCTGTCAAGCCTCCCTTTTTGGAGAAGGTGATTAAGGAGGCAGTTGCTAAGCAACTTCAGGAGCACCTGGACAAAGTGGGATTTTTAGACTCCTTCCAATCTTCAAGTAATGGTTTCCAGACAAGTTTTTATAACTGTGTTAGCTTCATATTTCATAATACTGCTCTTGGGACACTAATGAAATATTGCTTTATATCAACTCTCTTAATGTCTTTCACATATATTTCAGTTATTGATGATTCAAGTCATCTTATGCTGAGTAACAGAAGGATCATGTTATTACTAGAATTTTATAAAGAACACATGCATATAAAATCAAACATATTTTACTTATATTCATGAGAAGCAAAGCTCACCTTGAAGAACAGATAATTATTTTATTCATATTCATCTCCATGTTTCTCCCTAAATCCCAGATATCAAATATACAAATCCCCTAGCTTCAGTCAAGAAAAAAGAAAAACTGAAGTTGTATCACCATCAGGACTTCAAATAATGAAGCCATGAATATAAAGTTCTGTGATAAATGAATTTCTAACAACAACGGGGTTTCTAATAACAGCAGGAATCAGATTATGAGAACATAAAGTGGAAGTTTCATGTATGAATGGTTTAAAGAACTACAACCTTAAGTTTTCTCACTTAAGTTTTTTGCTTAAAATGAGGAATGATGCAGACTGTAGCTGTCAGAAGTTCTTCTGTGTACTTGCCAAGCCTCCTGCTTTCACCAAGCCCAGGCCTCAGCTGCAAAATTGTGGCTAAGTAATTAACTAAGTGTCAGAAAAATCAAGCAAAAAACCAAACTGACATAAAAGCTTCCATCAGAAAACCTGAGGGAAGTTGGAACCAAGTTGGAAACACTGATGATATGAAAATCTAGATTTGTTTACGTAACTTTTTAAATATATATTCTGCTTATGTGAAAGAATTGGTCATTTTTCATTATATAATTAACTGAAGCAAAGATATAAAGAGCTTTTTGTTGCAAAAGGATGATGTTTCTAGAAAATTATTCTGTTTGGCTCCAACAAGACATGGTCAATCTGCTGCTGGTCCAATAGCAAGAAAATCCTCTCCCTAAGTTCAGACAACTTGTCTGCGAGAAGCGGCTGAGGTGGACTGTGAAAGGGTTAATAAAAGGTAGTGCCAGCGTGTAATTTCAGCTCTGTTGCCCTCCTGTATTGACTTTCCCTGTTATCAAGTTTCTATTACATACCCAGATTTATGCCGCAGCTCTGAGCATCATGAGCATAAATCAAGGGGTGGGAGCAGCCGGCAGAGGCAGACAGGGAAATTGTTTCTAAGTCCCACGGACGTTCGGTTCTGAGTCTGAAACCCTAGCAATGCTCGTGAACTTATGACCGTGGAAAGCGGTGTCGGTGGGGGAGCTCAGCCCCTTTCCTGGAGCATGCCAAGCTCTCCACTGCTTAAGCTGCTGAGGAAGTTGCAGGGAACACACAGGAGGATGGAGCAGAGCGGAGGGAAACAGGAGGCAGCCAAGGCACAAAAGCACCATGGAACAACTCTTTCTTCTATCACAGCTGCCAGTGTGGAAGGTGGAAATATCTGAACATTCATTGTCCCTTGAGGAGCCTGGCAAAGCGATCCTTTTTTCTGTTTTCAGCCCTTTTTAGCCATGAATTAGATACTGAGAAGGAAACTTAAGCTGCAGAAAAGCAATTTTTTTTTTTTTTTTTTTTTTTCCTGACTGAGCATAGGAAATAAAGTTATTTAGGCAGTTTCTTCAATACTCAGACTAGGAACAATACAGACTTCTTTCTGCTTGTCTTTCTGTTTGGCTTCAGAGGAACTCTTTTCAGGCAACAGGACACCTGAAAAATACCCACTGTTTTCTGGGGGAAAAGTGACAATGACGGCAAGCTACACATTTTTCGGAGTTAAACATGCAATTCCTATATACCTGCTTGTTAATGGTACAGCGTTACACATTCCTGATTATCATACCTTCAGTAACTTCCAGAATAATTCCCGGCCAGGAGGGTGCTAGGCAGATCAGTGGTCCTTCCATTCTGAAGAGCTAAAAGCCATGGGCTGCTCTAGAGCATTCATGTCTACCCAGCGGAAAGATCCTCTCTCCAGTGTGTCCCAGCGACCTGGTACCCCAACTGTAACAATACAGAGATCCACCAGAATGCAGCAGGGCTGCAGGTTGGCACACAAATATGGATTTGTTTTGCATCAGATTCAGGATAGCCTAGGATATAAGCACATACCTGAGTTTTTTCCTACCATGGACTCCAGCCCCAGCCATGGTAGGCACTCTTGGCTTCCACAGCAAAAATGTAAGCACAAATGTAAGCTTAGAAGGAATCTTCACTGTCTTGGAGGGAACGAGAGCAAGAGAGTGATACTAGCAGAAAGGTATTTTCACAGACTTCACTAAAGATAAAGAGATTTTCCTTGGATCTTTGCAACTCCCTCTGTTCTTAGGTGTTCTGAACCATTCCAGCTGTTGTGCATGACCAGTTTCCTAACACATTGGATCTCTTATCCACTATTATCATGAGGATACTTTCTGACTGTCTATGAATTAATTCCAATTTGTCAGAATGGATTCCTTTTTGGGAAGGAAGCACTGCTTTGGGGATGTTGCCATTTGATGTTTCTAAGTTGAAATTAGCCCATGTTTCCTTCCTGGGTCAACACACCTTCTGACGGTCCCCAAATGCACCTGCATCCTGGGTGCTTTTGTTTGTTTGTTTGTTTTACCAGAGAGGAGCTGTGGCATTTTCCACAAGCAGGCAATTGCCTACTCTGTATCTACAACTAACCCTAATGGTAGTTGACTACAGAAGGCAAAGAGGCAAGGTTACCTTCAGTTCCCTGGTGATTGTGGAGTTAGAAATAATTCCCTTTAAACAGAATAGCTCTGGACAATACCTGTGGTGAATGATCCAGCTGCCCATGGAAATCCAGCCAGGAAAACACTTTCAAATTCAACTTGTTCTTACGTTCTTTTCCCACTTTCCAGGTAGCTATTCCAGCTGGTCACTATTGTACAGTGCCATCCCCTTTAAACAGTCTTTCTAAATAGTAAGACTATCAAAACCTGCCAGATTCCTAGAGGAAGTTTGTCTTCAATTAATTACCATTTTTCCACCCAAGGAATTTTTGCAAATAGCACTTATCTCTTGGGCCTCTCTGATTTACTTAGGTAAGCACTTTAGAGTCATTGTGCTTCAGTTTTCTTGAATGAAAAAGCAGTAATGCAGTCAGTGTCTTGTTTTCTGGGACCACTGCAGAGTTTATACAACATTTACACCCAGAAGATATAAAACCCTGTAAGTATTAAATATATGGCCTTACATTTGTAATACTTGTTCTGGAAGTGACATTTTCTTCTTATTGCCTTCCAACATCAAGCTGAAAACAGTTCTTAAAAATTAATGGCCTATGCTAAATAGATACTGAAGGATCAGTGCCTAATTTTAGCTAGACTATATTATAATAAGTAATTACTTTCTCTCATATCATGTTTATACAGCATGACCAAGTTTAAATACCTGATTTAGTAAGGCCCTGAAATAAATAATATAGCTTCTTGGAGGAAGAGTAAAAAACCTCGTGTTACTCATTGAAAACTTGCATAGAAGTTTCTTTCAGTTTATTCATCCTCCATGTAGATGAACACGGAGCTTGATGAACTGTGCTAATGCACTGGGGAAGGATCTAAAGAAAACTGTGTCCTTTAACAGTCCCTTTTTGTACCGTTATATTTTAAAGCAAATCACCCCTTTCCCTAGAATATTTCTCTGGATTTTCTGTATGATCAGTAAGACAAGCAGGTTACAGTGGTTTTAGTGCCTTGGTGGGGAATGGACGTACACGATGGTCCTGAGAGTCCATCCAGCTCAGGACCCGGTTCTGCTCCCCTTTCTAGATGAGTTCACTGGACACGTACGCTGCCAGCGGTGAGATCTCGTTTCTAGAAGAAATGAGAGCAGATGTAAAATCCAGTACAGTGTAATGGGAGTGAAGGTTTCAGTGTCTGTCCCTCAGACTCTTTTAAAGGTCTCTTGGCATCAGATTCTCAGCTTGAAAGCTGCTCTTGTTGTGGTAATTCCTAGATAAAATGCTAAAGAGCTGGTGCATGGCTGTCTGAACCTGTATCAATAACCATTCATTGCCAAGAAGTCTAGAGCATTCATAATGTCTTTTTTTGATCTTGTTAGCGTCAAAATGCCTTGTAATGATACTATTTTTGTGTATCAGTGCACAGATATCTTACCACAGAGCACAACTCCAATATAAAATGCCCTATTCAAATACAGAGCAAAGAGATGGTTTCTGCCCTAAGGAGATCACATCTGAATATAACAGGTAAGTGACTTACAGACATAAATAAAGGTGAAATAAAATATTTTTTAGAAGAAATAGAAGTTTGTATTCCTATAGCATTAGCAGCTTGATCACTGTTTTGGGAGGCGGGAGGAGGTGTGGTGAATACAAACAGTGTTTACATATATTTTCTGCATTTTTCCATGTGCATGTAACCCCATTTATAAGAAATGCATACTTCGTACAATAAATTTTCTCACTTGCATGGCTACATTTTTATATTTCACTATGAGTCTTTAGCAGGAAAAAAAAAAAAAATCATGGATGGTAGCAGAACTGATGCAAAACCAAATAAAGGCAAACATATCTCTGTATGCATGTATATACATATTCACTGTATATGGTCTTTTATACAGACCGCCAGTGAAGTTTTCTCTTCCTGAACAGCTTCCATAAGTAGTTTCATTGGATTTTCACTACAGTAGCAGCCAGTCCAGGCAAGTGACATTATCAGTCTCACAGTAATGTGAATGAGATTACATGTGATAATGTCAAACAGCAAGCATTGAGGTACCCAATTCAATCTGGTATAACTTGATTTTGAGAAAAAATACACTTGAATCAAAGCCTATGTCTAGACATTGTAGCCAAAAGTCTTTTTTTCTTTGATTTTTTTTTTTAATCTTTTAAATTGTTTCAGAATAGATTGAGCGTACAATAATCATAGCATCTATGCGAAATCCAGGTTTGAAACTGAGTGCTATTGATGACTACATCTAGTTCTTAACATTCTGGCTAACACAAAAGCATTGACCATATAACACTATCATATGAATTCTGACAAAATATTGTTATATCAGAAATTTTTTGATTAATTGAAAAATTGGGAATAATAACAATGCTTTTGAAAAATTCTCATTTTCAGAGAAATTCTGAAGCTTTAGTACTTTTGGTAGCCAAAACTCCAAGATGTTGGCAAAACTTATAATCAAAGTGAAAGAATATGAAGAAAAATATTGATTAGAAGAAACAAAATCTCATCAAAATGCTTCAAGGGGAAAATTGGTTCTTGTTATCTTGATCAATATGAGAGAGTAATTTAGAGCTATTCATACAGTTCACATTGGCAAGAGCTTTTAGGGCTCACATAAAGAATAACATACACTTCCTTTCTTGGCCTCATCCACAGTGACCAGTAACGATGAATTCAAATGTAGCCATAAAATTTGTTTCAACCTATGATCCACGAAGAAAACTTTTCTATATATGATATGATATTCATCCCAGAAGAATGTACAACTTTTTTTTTCCGTGCTCTTGGATGCTGGGACAAGTGGAAAGGACAATAAAAGCTGTGATATTTTGAAAGGAGACCTATAATACTGAAAGGTTAACACTTTTTTTTTCTTTCCCCCCCTCCAGAAATGCCATATAAAATAATATGGACTTAACATCCTACCTGTACAAATAAGACAAAATGTAATTTGCAGTTGAAATGACATCATATTCATTTGCTGTTACCCCAAATAAAATATTATAAACCAAACAATTTGTGTTAAATGCAACTAAAAATTAAATTCCTGTTTCAGTAGAAACTCCAGCAGAGATTTAACTACAATTATTGGTGGTATTCCTGTAATGTAGCGGATGTTACTATTTTTTGCATTCTTATCTTGCCTTTTAGTAAGCTACTATTCACAGAAGGCATATCCTTGCTCATTCAGACATCAGATATAGGTAAATCAATCTAAGAAATTTTGATAAGCAAGGACCAAAGGAAAAAAAAAAAAAAAATGTATACATACACCAGACTCCCTTCTGCACAGAGAATTTTGAAGAATTTCTTGCAGAAAAACAGCGGCGTACATCAAAAATCTCTGCCCATCCATTGACTCATCACCAATTTTACTCTCAAATGTTAAATACCTTAAGGGAAAAGAAAAGCAGAACAAGGACAGAAATGTCATAAAGCCTGAATAAAATGAGAATTGCTATTAGCAGTGTTTTTCCCTCCATTCCCAGAACAGGGAATATTTTTAATCCTTTTTAAGGATGAACTCATGCAGATCTAATGATGCTGATTCACAGACACACTGAGGTAATGCACTTCAGATAAGAAAGACATTTCATCATTTCAACAGGTCTCACAATGTAAATATTAAAGGGAATTTCACCATGGCATCAGCTTTTACTGTAATCAAAGACTCCAAGGTATGATTACAGTTAAACAGGTCACACAGTGAGAGTCACTGAGGCGTTAAGATGGTCCTGATCTAAAGAGCATAAGGCAGGAGACACAAGCCAATTCTTTTACTGTATAATAGCACATAATGTTATATTATGTCTTTAAAAAAAAAAAAAAAAAAAACAATTTAAATCATGGTCCAGCCAACTGTTTCTGGTTAAGGGGAAAAAAAACCTAACATGAGGACTGCACATATTTATATCAAAGTTAAACACTGTGGAAAGAGGCTGTAAAATGAGATTTTTCCTCACAGGACAACATAAGTAGCAATTAACTGAAATGTGCAAACAAAGTGCATTGTTTAAAGACCCGCGTTTTTTTATGTGCTACATTTCATATTTGGAAGGAAGCACAAAATCCCATGGTTCTGATCCTTATTTTTAAAAAACGAACTCAGGAAGAGAATATAACATGTAAATATGTGCCTCTTTCCTTGGGAGGGCAAAGATAGCTCCTGGAGGTATTGTCTGTTTATCTATTTTATAGAGTCCTGACCTGAACCTGACACAAGCTGCTTCCACCAAGGCCTGTGGTTCCTCCCTTCTCCCAGGGGACAATCGGATGTGAAATGGAGACTTTTATTTATGTAGGGTACGCAGCTGTTGTGAAATATAAACACTGCTCCACCTAGAAGTTAAAAAAAGCAGCTTAAAACTTAAGATAGTGAGATCTAGGTCAGCCCTTCCTCCCTGTGGGCATCCCTGTAGGCCAGGCTTACACATGCTGTGCTCCAGCATCCCTGCACTTGAGTTATGGCTGTTGATGAAGGAGACCCGTAACCACCACCCAGGAACAGGCACCACTGGTGGGCCAAGTCACAGGCCACTTGTTTGTAAAGTAAGGTTAGCATGACGCTTCTCAAACTTCACTTTCCTTTTATGGGTTCTATATTTTATCACATTTATTATCTAAAAACATAAAGTTTTCAAACACTTGAGGAAAACCCCATAAAACCCAACTGACTCACTGGCTAGAGAAGTGAGATCATCACTTGACTGCTTGCTTGCTTCCCCCCACGCCCCCAGAGATGTACAGTGGGTAAAACCTGAGGAACTACAGCCAAGATTTCCTGTCATATAGTAGTCTTATTCTTGTCGAAAAGTCCTAAAATTTCCATGGATTTTCAATGCGATGGCTGTATATACACTCTTTACCATTCACTTTGCATATGGTAGCCCACACGCTCATGGTGGTCATGCACTGTGGTCCTGCAGCAAGTCTGAGGCATTTTCAGCAGCGTTGGGCTTGCTCTGTAGGTTTATACAATGCCAAATTGTATTTCATGGCCCTGTTGAGGGGACTATACATTCCTATGGATTACAATCCCTTCAAAACCAGCGTACCTAAAGAGTTTAAACGGGGCATTCATGTAGATTCCAACTGGTTCAAATATTTCTAACATGTGGGGCTGCTCTGGACAGACTTTCTGCACACTATTTGTATAAGGGAGAGTAAAATCTGAATCCAAATTTTTAACTTGATGGTTCACTGCCATCATTCCCATACGTGCAACTCCACCGTTTTGCTGGGCCAGCCCTTGCACTAGCTTGTGCACCGAGGGTGAAGTCTGGACTCTCCTTTCTTGTGTTTTGTGAGTGGTTGGATCTTGTGTCTCCTCTTCGCTAAGTATTCTACATACTTCCTAGTGATGGCCAGTGTATTGGGTAAGAGGTTTTGGCTACACACTCTTCTGGCACTCAGGAGCCCTTTCCCAGATTATCTAGATCTGTGTTTTGTAGCATAAGTAGCTGGAATACGAGAATGATTGATTCCTTATTCTCTTATTCTCCCATTGTCTGCAGGTAGAGAATTGTCCATTGTCCAGCTCCTCATGGTGATTCCTGCCTCAGTAAAGAGCTCAAACAGTTTCTGTGCACCGTAGCACCAGGAATTCCTCCTTCTCACTACAAAGGCTCATCTTTACTAATTTTCTGAAACACTGACTTGTGTAAACGGGACAGTGTTTTGATTATTTCATTTTGCCTGTTCCTCGAGGAAATCCATACCTATGGAGAGAAGAGACACTTAATATGTTTGTATCTGTGAGAAATTTTAATTTATTTTACTCAGAAAGTGAAATCCCATTTCTTGAAGATCTTTCCCAAAACATTCCTTGTTTTATTTCCCCAAGAAAAGCTCCGTGTATCTGTTTCCAAACTTCATATTGGTGATGGTTGTCTATAAGAAAAAACCGGCCTGCTTATTTAAGCTCTGTCATTGTATACGAAATGAAAGCTTTTATTGTATCATGTTACATATATGGCGAGGTAGGAGTGAGAGTGTATAAAAGAAGTCCAGTATCTACATTTTTTCACTCAGTGCATCACCGTATTTAGTTGCCTATTCACATGAAACAATAATGCTTTTGTATAAATGTGATGTTTAAAATCTAGTCTACCATGTCATTCTTATTCTATGTTATTTTCATTTTCTTAATGCTTGCTTTACACTTTGCGGATATACGAAAGTGTCTCACTGTTTTGCTTAACATCTGGTTGGGAGAGGCTTTGCCAGGGAAGAAGGGATAATAACATAGTGTGAAAAGAAATGTCTACAGATGTCACACACCGAGCTCTGGTAGAAGTGACATGTTTAATGCCACTCAGCTTTATTTGTTATTAGTGTGCCAAGGGATCTCTTTTGTGCACACTGAATCCTAGTGGTGTCAATGTATTTATTTAAGTGTGCTTGTATGCCAGAGAATTACATCGTGGTATGTACTGGTGATAAATCTGGTTAGACTCTATATCTGAGCCTAGTTAGAAGTGATTTTGAAAGTTCCTCCTTTTTTCTTTGGAAGAAAGTTTACCTAAGAATAACAATTTTGATGATAATTGGAATAGGTGTTTCCTATCAAATTACTCCATAACATAGAGTTGCTAAGTAAGAATCATGGCCAAAGACTTCTGTGTCAAATTTTCCTAATGTAAAGGAACTTAAAGTAAAAAGTAGAGCTGCTTACACTGTTCTCCTGCCTTCAATAAATCTTTCATTGTAAAGCATTTGCCCCTGACTGTCCCCAGGCTCGTCCTGCCTGCCTTCCTCTTACAAGTTTTAAAGCTAAAGAATAACACTGCCTCGAGAGGGCTGCAGAGCCCAGGCAGTTAATCTGGCAGAGACTGTCCTCAGGGACACGTCTTCCAATTTTTAAAGCTACTTTCAGATTAAATGGCCATCCCAAGCTGGCTCTTTTCTGCAGCATCATTGCGGACTTTCAGCTACCCCAATTAGTATCATTAAATGTGCAGAGCATGTCTGGATATACCGTCTGTTCAGCGCACATCCTGATGTCTAGGTTGTCACACGTACTCCAGTATCAGAAAACTCATATGCCACAAATCTACTCCCAAATAATTACTCTTTTTTTTTTTTTTTTTTTTTTTTTTTTTCTTTTTACAAAAAGCAGCCTTTTGCCTCTGGAGGTTGCTTGCTAAGCTGCAAACTCTAGCTCCCCTCTGATATCTTTTCTCTGAAAATCAGCTCTTGGCCTTCTGGATCAAAAGCTAAGCTGGTGTAAATTGGTGGAGGTGGCTGGAGCTGAGCCGGTGGTATTAGCCAGGTCCTCCTTGTGGAGGCAGAGGCGTTCACCCATGACACAAGCCCAGCGCTCAGGCAGGGGTACACTGTGGAACAGCATCTCCTTCTTTATGCTTTTTCCCTATCCATTTTGCTTTTATTGGAGCACTATGTAACTGCATAGATATATTGGTACCTTAAGCATATGACTGCCTTAGAAGAAGAATAAAACTCCCATATATTTATATAAAACACGAGTTTGAGTATTCACAGAGGAAGAAAAATGTCCAAAAGAGCATTCAAGTGAATTGGTGAGATGTGCATACACACACATTCACGCACAGGATGCCCAAATCAGTAAATAAGGTCTATGCACAATTATTTCACATGTTTCAATTTGCCATACCTCCATATAAAATAAATGTGAGTAAGTATGCGACATAGAACTTCATATAGATATTAAAGGATTCTGATAAGCTAAAAAAAAAAAAAAAAATTTACTTTTCTGTATTATAGGCAATTATCTTTTCTGTATTGTAGGAAATCATAGACCCATCAGCCTTACTTCAGTCCCTGGGAAAGTTATGGAACGAGTCCTCCTGGGGGCTATCACAAGTCAAATGCAGCATGTGTTTGGGAAAAGCCAGCATGGACTCCTGAAGAGCAAACTCTGCTCGATAAAAATAACCTGCTTGGATGATGCAAGGCAAGTGGTGGACATTGTCTACCTGGATTTCTCCAAAGCTTTCAACAGAATTCCCCACAGCGTCCTCCTAGAGAAACTGATGTGTTATGGTCTAGACAAGTGGCCTGTGCGGTGGGTGGGGAACTGGCTGACAGCCTGCACCCAGAGGGTGGTGGCAAATAGCTTCTTTTCAAACTGGCAGCTGTCACAAGTGGGGTCCCCCAGGGACTGATACTGGGACAAATGCTGTTTAATACCTTCATAAGTGATCTGGATGTTGGGATCAAGTGTATCCTAATGAAGTTTGCTGATGACACCAAACTGAGTGGGGAAGCAGATGCTTCAAAAGGGAGAGCCACACTGCAGGAAGATCTGGATAGGCTGGAAGAGTGGGCTAACAAGAACCTTATGACATTTAACAAGGACAAATGTAAGGTCTTGCACCTGGGAAAAGATAATCCAGCATAGACTGGGATCTACCTGACTGGGGAGCAGCTCTGAGAAAGGGACCTGGGGATCCTGGTGGACAACGAGCTCAATATGAGTGAACAATGTGTTGCTGTGGCGAAGAAAGCCAACAGGCTGCTGGGTTGCATCAACAAGGGCATCACCAGCAGAGCTAAAGAAGTCATTATGCCACTCTACTCAGCACTTTTCAGGCCCCACCTGGCATACTGTCTTCAGTCGTGGTCCCCGCTACACAAAAAAAGATGTGGACAGGGCTGGAGAGGGTCCAGAGAAGGGCCACCAAGATGATCAAAGGATTGGGAAGCCTGCCATATGAGGAAAGGCTGAGAGAGCTGCGTTTGTTCTGCCTTGAGAGAAGGCAGCTTAGGGGAGATCTTATCATCACATTCCAGTATTTAAAGGGTGGCTACAAGGAAGATGGAGACGCCCTTTTTACAAGGAGTCATATGGAAAAGATGAGGGGTGATGGGTATAAGTTACTCCAGTGGACATTCTGATTGGACACAAGAGAAAAATTTTTTGCAATGAGAACAATCATTCACTGGAATAATCTCTCCGGGGAAGTGATGGATTCCCCATCAAAGTGATCCCCATCACTTTCAAGATTCCACTGGACAGGGTGCCGGGCCATCTTGTCTAGACCGTGCTTTTGCCAAGAAATGTTGGACCAGTTGACACTTGAGGTCCCTTCCAATCTAGTATTCTATGATTCTATATTTTGCTGTGAATGATGAGCTGTGGAACAGTGGGATCATGGGCTTTCAGGGAGCAGTGGGACCAAGGACTAAACGCTACTGGGGCAGGGACTGACAGCCCCGAGGTTAGCTGAAGCAGGGTCCTGAGGCCATGGGCAGGGTGGGAGGAGGCTGGTCATGGCCAGTTAGGCTTCTTGGTTCCTTCAGGACCCTGAGGCACATGTCTTTGAGCAAATATCCAAGCAAAAAAAGACTCAGCAGGAGTTTGAATGATACTGGTAAATACTTAGTTTTTAAATTACCCTTCAAAATGCATGGGGAAGGTGAGTTTTTCAGGTGACCATCCTAAATGTCTTGCACACACGCACACACAAAGGAAGACAATTTTAATTATATTTTCGTGGTAGTCCTGCTGTCAGCGTAATCATAAACTCTGATGTTTCTCATCAGCTGAGCTCTAGTTAGAAATGAAATATCTCAGTGTGACAGCAAAAAGATTTCACGAGTGCACCAGTCAGCCCCTGGTAGTGAGCAAGCTGGTACAGTGGATTATAAAAATGTTCTCACTAGACAGGCATTCGATTCTTGTGATTAAATGCATTTCACAGTGAAGGGAAACATATCATCTGGCTCCATTGGTTGTGACAAAATGGGGGAATTTAAGCAAAATGGGAGGGCTTACATACTAAGACTGAGGTAGTGTCATTAAGCAAGCCTGCAATTACTGCTACACTAACTGTCACGGCCTTTCAGAAATGGAAACAATATTTTGCTCAAACCCTGAAATTCCAGGACTACTTGTATCTTGTATTACCCTACACAGTTCTTCAGCTCTGATCTCCTTGTTCCAAAATGACTAAAATGCAGCTTTCCCTACCATATTTCTTCAAAAAGCCTGCAAAGTTTAAGAATTTAATATGTTACATTTTGAGTCCCTAAAACGCTAACAATTTGGCTGTCGCCGCGTCCAAGCGGACAGAAGCAAGATGAGAAGTGCATCCTTTCTTCTGCCTCCTTGTGCTGGCCGAAGACCCACAGCCCAGGAGATCAGAGAGCGCAGACTTGAACCTCTACGACCACACTCACACGCCAGCGAGATTTCCCACCCTGCAGCCATGCCGCTGCTGGTGGTCCGTACAACAGCAGGAGGAAGACCGTAAAATGATTGCAAAATCCTCCCCAATGTACATTTATATGGACTTTCTTACCCCTGTAAGAAGGTGCGTGAATAACATGGGAAAAAAAATATAAAAGTAGTAAACCAAAATTCACAGTTGTCTATTTTTTGTAAATTGCAAGAGAAAAATTATCCAGTCTGCAACCCAGAAAATAGTCATTTTAAAGTCGTTTTATCAAGGAAATTGTTAATTCTTGATTACAAGGAGGCGGGGAAAGAATGGGTGATTCTTTGATTAAAAAGATCAAGAGACAATATTTTAAATCTGACAGGGTTAAAGATTCCAAGGAAATGCTTGTAGCTTATTTCCAGCTACAGAGTTTGTCAATAACACCTGGCACAATTTGGCATAAAAACAAAGCGACAATAACTCAGAAGTCTCTTCCCCAGCTTTTCCTGCTAACAGCAGTGTTATGTTTCAGAAACCTGAAATACATTTTTTATATCCAGATTCTTCTCTGGGAGCATAAGTTATGCTAAGGAAAAATTTACTCCTGATAATAATTTTACAGAGATCAACAGAAGTATTTCCTTGAAAAACTTCTACTTAGCCTAAATAAAGGTTGCAAAAATAGGCTCTAAATTTAGTGCTTTCCTTGCTGCTAATATTAGGAACAGCATTGTACACACTTCTTTATTCCTTGAGGTATACTATTTGATCATAAATCAAGTCCTTGTCCCAAGTATTTATTCTTAGCCTAATGTCATTTTCCTCACCATCCTGTTGTACTGTTTTGGAAGTCAGTCTACCCTATTAAAATTACTTCTTTAAAACACTTGATGAAAAAAGGTTCTGAAAATCTTCTCTTCTTTCTTGCAGAACATTTTTAAACAGAAGGCGGCACTTAGTTCCCTGTGCCCCTGTTAGTACTCTTTTATTTCTTATTTTTCTCTATAGGTTTTAATTTAAAACATGCACTGTTATTTTTGTTGGCTCGCTCTGCTATACCCAACTGCGACATCCTTTTCCAAAATGCCCACACAATAAAAGCTACTCAACCATAAAAAATTTAATTTAAGTAATGTAAGGTTGACATTAACATCAGATTTAAGGGTTTGGCTTAAATTTATAAACACAAGGAAATTCCAGGCACCGTAAATTAAAGTTGAAAAAGGTTCATTCATTCTTTCATTGAGAAAGATTACAATGATATCAGTCTATTTATTTATCCCATCAGTCCCAAGCTCTGAATTTTCTTCCTTGCTCTGAGTCAAACATTTAGTGTTGTCAAAGAGAGTTTTGTGTGAATGAATAATTTTGGGGAAGTGCAGTTAAAAAAAAATATTTTTTTTTTTTTTTAATTCGAGAAATTCTGAAAGTGCCCTGACGTACTTTAGTAACCAAAGAGTAATTGAAATCTGCTACATTATCAAGATTGGAGCGTGCTTAAAGACAGCTTTATTGACATGACAGGATCTTTACCTGGGAGAATAAAGGCCCAAGGGAGGATGCGAGCAAATTCCCTGCCTCCAGCTGGAAGATGGGCTGCAGAATCAGGCCTCCAAGTGGGTGCAACCTCTCATGCCCAGGCTTTCCTGGGACCTTGCAATTCACAAATCATTAGTGGATAGACTGCAAAGCCTTCTAGGGAGCCACTGCAGTCTCATGGGTCAATACAGGACAGCGGTGGCTCTTTTTGAGCTAAAAACCTGCACAGAAGGTGAGGGACTCTTTTTACTTATACAGATAGATGAACAGATGAATAGACAGACAGACAGACAGACAGACAGACAGATAGATAAAGAGTGATTACTCAATGCTCCTGAATAACCTATATATTGATTTGGTTTAAAAGCCTGCTGTAATATTCACTTCCTGCGCATCCATTGGAAATTAAATCTCATTATAGCATATGCATGCTATACACCTTATACCTCAAAACACAAACACAGACAGTTTGGCGGGAGGAAAAGTGGTGTTAATGAAGCAGTTAGATCTAAAATAAAGTATTTCTTTGAAACATTATTGTCATATCAGGTTTTATTCCGGGAGAACGTTGCCTGCTTTGAAATCACAGGTCTAGTCAATCTGTGGTGGCAGGGATGACAGACACACAGCGCTCCCTATGCAGAAACCATGGTGATGGTCACCTTATACATATGAATAAGTAAATAAAGTATATTACAGTAACAACAGCTAGACTTCCAAAATATAAGGGTGAAACAGAATAATTGGCTAATGGAGATTTTGGAAAAGTAAGGATTTTTTATTAGATGCATGATTATGAGTTATCAGAAGCTTTGAAGCTTTGAATCTTTTAAAGCTTTGAGGGAGACCTAAGTGGAGAAAAATAATGCTGTTGTGGCTATAATAATTAAAAATAACCGAAAGAACAAATGAGTAATGCTATGTAGATCAGCTTCTTTTTGTTGTACAACAAAATACTCATGTACTTACACTAAAGAGATTTAAGCTTTATAAATGTTTATTATGGCCCAATTCTTCTAGAAATGGCTATGGTTTTACTATTATTTTATTAAAAAAATAAGTTAATGAGTTCCTAGCGGTTCCTGTGGCTTCTTACAATATCTCAGACTAGAGACAGAAATTGCAGTGATAAGGCAGAAAAGGAGTCTGGCAGGTAAGAAGTACATAATGGAT
This sequence comes from Fratercula arctica, assembly GCA_947846985.1. NCBI lineage: Eukaryota > Metazoa > Chordata > Aves > Charadriiformes > Alcidae > Fratercula > Fratercula arctica. Next base: position 105,997,767 of record CANTUZ010000003.1, read on the forward strand.
GTTGATTTTTCATATCCGTTTGGTTTGGTTTTGGTTCTGACACTAAACCTTCTGAAGCTCTGACCTTTAGCGAAGCTGGCGTTCTCTCTCTCAGACAAAAACAAACCACGGTATGGCAACCTGAACCCCGGGTGCCTTTACCGATGCCTGAACTGCGGGTGAATAGCACGCCGCACCATGGTTTCAAGACAGTGGAGGAGACGCAAACTAGATGAAATCCCTGGGAAGGATTTGCCGCACTGGTTTTGCCTGTCCCTGTCTGTGCCGGCGGGGCGGGATAGGGGTTGGAGGATGCCCCAGCACCCTGCTTCAGCCGGCGGGAGCACTCCCCCCTCCATCCCCGCCGCCCCCGGGTGAAAGGGGGGTGCCATGCCGCGTAAATTTGGTCAGATTGCCAATGTACCCGTCCGCATTCTCCGTCTCGGTGCAATGCTCCATGACAACAAGGTGAGACGGCAGAGGTTACCCGAACAGCTGCTTCCTAAGCCAGAAATTCCAGGCATTGAAAACCATCTGTCTATACATTCACAAATGTATATAAGGGCAATCTATCAGGCTGCGGCACTGCAGCTGCCACTCCATCAGGCCTGCTTCCTTTCTCCAGGCTGAACAATAAGAGCTAGTTCTTCACTTTGTGTCACACAGAATGGCTGATTTGATTAAGTCCCCAACTCTCATTATGCTAGGTAGGGGTGTAGAATTTCAATGATAATCCATAATGCATGACCAGTTTGTCGCCATGGCAACATAAATTCAAGGTTACTAGCTCAGACGCATAATTGGGTGTGCATTGAGTGCTGAAGAAGGGCTGTTAAAATTCTTGTCATAGAAGAGTAGCATCCATCATACTGTCTGAAATTTCAAAGTACTCATAATCAGAAAGAAAAATCCTTGGAGAAAAATGTTAATAAAATAACGATTACATCTAATATAATTGTTTAAGTTTAAAAAACCAAAGTGGTTAAAGTATTTTAGCTAATAAGAATGGAAAAGACAACTCATTAAATGCAGAAGACTTTAGTTGAACATTCCCCACCCCCCAATATTTGCATTGTAAGGTGGACCCAAAGCAGTTCAGCTCTGAATCTGACTGATTAGCTCAGGATCTAATCCATATGATACAGTAAAAGATGACGCTTCGCATGCAGACGGCACACTCTTATAGGCATCGTTTGTCCAGTTTGATCTTTTGTGGGTAAACATTATCTTCAAAATTAGCTGCACTAAGAGGACTTTTGCATGCTGATTTTTTTAATTTTTTAGATGTTGCCCTGAATTATTGCACTATACAGCAGCCATTTTAACTACCCAAGATGAAATAGGTAAGGTCAAATTGAACAGATGGAAACAAGACATTTGCAATCAGACTGAGACAAGCTCTAGCATGTATATTGTAGGGAGTGATCTTACTCCAGCAGATGGATGGAATAGATGACCTAGAAAGGCTTTTCTTTCTTTTTTTTCCTTTTTTTTTTTTTATTTTTTTCTCTCTCATTTCTATGCATTTGTGACTGCAACATACCTGAAACCTGGCATTCAGTATATTATTTTAATGTGGGGAGGGGATTGTTTTTTTCCTTTTTTAAAAATATTCAATTATACATCTCTTTTCCTCTAATACTGGCAAGATAGATGTGACGTTTGCATTACTTATTGCCAAATAAGTCTTGTTTTGATGACCCCCTTTGCTAGCAAGGAAGAATAGGCAAATGAGACTTTACACGATCACTACCAAGATGTCAGGGACTTAAACCTAGCATGTCATTCCATGAAGAAAAATCATTACTAAATGAATGTTTTCCTCAGCTCCAACCCCATTTTCCTTGATATTGTCTGACTTGTATGTATCTGTTTTATAGCCTTGGTGAATTCTATCTGAGATGCTTCAGCATACGGTTTTATTTATTACGATTTCTAGTAGAATTTGACACTGTTTCGATATATATATCTGTAGCAATATTAGGAGAGTTTCTTCAAAGGAATGAAACCTCCATTTCTGCCTTTAGAGTCAAATCTGCCCCTTGCTTCTGGGATTGAGCTTTTATCTAATTCTGTTGAAGATGCTCATGATTTGTTGGGTGAATTGCTTAAAAATAACAATAGAAAATTCCCATTACATGGAAGTGGAAAGGTTCAGTAAAGAAACCATTATTCCAGCATGAATTTTCTGCAAAGATTAAACTAATCTGTTTGGGATTTGCAGATTTCAGATTCCACTGTTTTCTAATCTGCTCTGCATTTACATTTTGCAAAGAGAAATTGTAGGGAACTTAGCGTAAACATAATTAAAACTGTAAAATTATATGAATTTTAAAGAATGTTTCAAAGGGTGTTTGGTGTTGGCTGTTTTTTGTACTTTTGCAGGTTTATTTCTGAAATGATTATATTTTGAGAAATGATGATTTTTATTAACAAAATTGCATTGTTTTAATGAGGTTGGAAAATATGGGCACTAACTTGTAATTTTCAAAAATTAATTCTTGCGCCGAACCGTACAGCTTCTTTTCTGAAGAAGTGAGTCTAAGTCATGCTGGTTTGTCACCATTTTAAAATTGTTCAGATCTGCAACTAATTTCCATTACAGAAAAATGTGCTGGATCATAAGCCTATATGTACCTTGTAGGCAGTAGGATTTTTCACAAGTGAGAAACGGCAATATCAGATCCTACAGTAATGGAGGCTATGGCTGTATTATACTGGATTCATTTTGTTTGTGTGTAAGACCTGTTTTTGTACAGAAAACCATATATTACTGTTCAATATCAAGATAGGACTGTATGTTCAATGATGTGTTTTATTTCAACACAGCCTGGCTTAATGTGAAGCTTGCAAATATCGCATCTGGAGGTGTATTCTCCTCTTGATGTGCACATGTAATTCCAATTAACATTAAGAATGTTAATGAGAATATGCCCCTCTAGGGGCTGGAGAGGGGGAGGTGAGGGAGCAGGTTTGTAGTTCTGATTTAAATAACAAGTGACTTTTGTGGAGAATACCAGCATGTGGTCTCATGCACTTATATTGTGGAAATGCAGTGGCTCTGAATGAGAGCGCAGGATTTATACATTGATGCTCAGTGATGCTTAGCCAAGTGAACCCGTTGTTGGGGGCAAATATTAAATCCCAATGTGCCTTCTCCAGGAAGGAGTATTTTTTAAAATGTCTAGTTCTGTATTTGTGCACAGGCCCAAAAGACTCTACTGCAAGAGAATGGACTGTGTTTTGTGATTTATTTTTTTTTAAAGACTAGCCTAGTTTGAAGGAGTGAACCATTTAATTACTCGTTGTTTCTCAAGTATGCAGAATGTATAGAATAGCTTCCAAGGCCTTAAGCAGCAATGTGCTCCTATGCTTTGATTAATTTACTCCATGTTCTTTTAGTATTCCAAGGAAGAATTACATTTAATATCAGATTTCAAAACAATAACAATATCCAACTAAAAATGGCTATTAAATCATTATCTTTTCTTTGAAAATGTGATGTCACTGGTGCTATTTTGAGGAATCCTGTTTAAGCAGAGTAAGAGTAACTATAGCATTTCCATTTCTGAAAACGGAAGGTAACAGATTATGAAGTGGTTTTAAGGCAAGAAGGTGTGCAATATATATCTTATAATTGCAAGAAAATGTGGTTAATAGATTAAATGGAATTACCATTTTATTTTAATGGATGAAAACAGAGATGGTGTTTATGTGTGGATATATTTTCCCATGTTGTTTAGACAGAAGAAAAAACCATAATGCAGCAAATAAGGATAACATGCAAAATGGCTATGAAAAAAAAATAGAAAAGAGGAAGAAATCCTTTACTGTACTAAGAAATTATTTATCTTTCCCTTTTTTCTTTTTTCTTCCTGATAATGGTTATTGCAAAACATAAAAATGACCAAGAAATAAAAAGACATATTACTGTTTGATGCCCCATCCAACTCTTTTGTTGTCAGTGAAAGAAAAAGATATCCCAAACAATATAATTTATCTGTTTTGTCAATTTTTTCTGCATAAACTTTCTGCATGCCTTTTCAATTTACACATGGAGAAGTGCTGTTCATTTCATTGATCTGACATGTCACATTTCATTGTGTTGATTTCAATGCAAGTGCTATCACAGGATGTGCACCATGCAGCCAGCAGGATACATTAAAAATGTAAAGTGAAAATGTGTGTTTTGTAGATTTCTTTCACCGTGACATTTTTTAGGTCAAACAGTAGAAAAGCTGTTATTTGAATAGCTATCTTGTACACTTTATCTGTTGGATTTGGTATTTGTAAAACGTGTATTTTGTAATTACACAGTGGTATATTTGAAATGACAAAATACCATGTGCCCTGATGTTTTAGCTTATTCACTGCCTGATCATACAATCTTGGTTACTTGGGTAACTCGTGGCTTTTAATAAGACTATTATGGACAATAATAAATGTCCCTGTCTTTAGGGAGTATAATCTAAGACTTAGAATTGTCCTTCTCCCACCTCAAGTAATTCTGTACGAAATCTGGGGGGGGGGGGGGGTGGGGGGGTGGGAATTATGAAAAAGTTATTATGCACAGACTGATGTCAATGCTCATTCACTCCCATCTCTCAGCATGAAAACCCTGCATGTATACAAGATAAGAAGAGGTGGGGACAGTAAGAAGGCATGATGGGAAAATCAGGACTATTATTAGCAGATGCAGGTGAGTGAGTCTGTTTAGGAAAAGCAAGGCTAGAGCAATTTTTTAATCAGAGGTTTTTACCCCATTAATCTATATCTTCAGGTTTGAGAAAGAGGAAAGTGCTCAGCTGCAATACCTCCACGCATTTATTTCATAGCAGCTGGGGAAGGAGCTTTGAAGAAAAGATCAGTCATTAAATCAGATGAACAGAATAAAGAAAACAAAATCAAATTAAACTGATTAAGCAGGGCGTGGGAGGGGGGGGAATGACACACGACCAAAACACCAAGTCTAATAGTTGATTAAATGTTAAGGCTTTGTCTGCCCCATATTGAGAGGGCACACACTTGAGCAGCAAGAGCCAGGAAACAGGCTGCTCCCAGTTCTCATAGTGCAAATCCAAGGAAATTTCATTAGAGTCTATAGAGTCATTACAGAAAAGATCAGAATTTGTCTGTCTGGTTCTATCAGCCACATTAACTTAATTTCATTAGACACAAAAAATATTAATAACGTATCTCCAGAGGGAAACAGGAACAGAAACGTCCTCAGAAAAGAAGCACTTGTGAAAAAATATTTTTAAAATCAAAACAAATGACAAGTTTTTTATTAAAAAAAATATGAGTAGTTCTTCTAGTGCTAATTTGTGATAGTAAACATGCACAAACAAGCACAAGTTAGTTTCCCACCACATTTCAGAGGCTAAAGAAAAAGATATAGTAAAATATTAGGGAAATAAATATGGAAACGTACAAAAAGAAAAATGACTCCAGTATTTCCTTTTGTTCAAAATCACAACCCTGAAGATGACAAATTTTTATCAAGTCAGCTTCAGTCAGAATTTGCAAAAAATAACAAGAGGAAGGTGTTGTGGTATTTTTACAAACTACATGGTCTTTTGGACTGAATATAGGAAAACAGACCTGTAGATCTGATGATGCTTCTGCTCTTGGCTTGCCTCAGACTTGCCTGTTAGTATATTGCTTTACTGGAACTATTTCATTGTTTCACAGTGTTCTCTAATGAAGAAGAAACTGCTGAATGAGAAAAAGGCATGACAAGGATGAAATTCTCTGACCTGTCGTCTGCAAAAGGTCATGTTGGCTGGTCATAATCTATTAAATCAGTAACTGTACTAAACATTCTTTAGGTGTTTCAAGGATCAGTGGCAATGTGATTTCCAAAAATTTACAGCGGTACCTTGTGTGCTGAGAAATGACCGCAACTCCTCATAATATTGAACTTGTCTTGAGGTGACTGAAATGGGTCAGTAAGTTAAACACTACATCCACAGAAGGTCTGAAAAAAATTGGAATAATTGTTTCAGCTCTTAAAGACAACTCTAGTAGCCTATCTTTACTGTTTGGAGGGTCAGGGAGGGAGAGAAGTATCTTCTTGTTTTGTTTAATCCTTTTAGAAGTGTTTTCTAAGTGTAAAAACAGTGGCATATTCACCAGAAGCACCAATGGTACTGCAATAGTCCCATATTTGATCCCCTCCACTTCCCTTTGCTGCTGCTAGTGGTAGTGTTCAGGGAAAGAAAACCGAGCCTAAAATAGATTTCCTGTCAAAACTGCTTTCCTATCAGTTCAACTGCTTCGGTTAAGAATGTGATTTATTTTTAAACATTATGGACAGACCATTTGAACCTTCGGTGTAGGTAGAATCATACCATTATATGCATGATAATACCAGTATAGCTTGTTAATTTCCCTTTCTGCACTGGAATCAACTATCCTGATATAATCACTTTATATCATTATAGCTGGTTTTGAAAAGGGGAAGATGGGATGTGACCTGCAATTTTACTGCTTTAAATGAACCTGCATATTTAAAGCAATACAAACTCTGTGTTTAAACAGGGCTTCAGGCCTTGGAGAATTATGAATATGAGTCATTTATTGTGTCTTTTGCGCAAATTGTTCCAAGAACAAACCCCAGTCGTTGCCCAAACCCCTAATTAATGAAAACTAGCTAACCCTGATTATCATGTAGGGCACAGCAAGTGTGTTGAAGGGATTCTACTCGGATTTTAGCTCATGCGATTGAGCACCTATAACCTTGTTTTCCCCTTGCCGAGCTCCAGCAAAGGTGTTTCATCATAATGGGAATTATTCCCAAGTCAATTTTCACAAGTTTTTGCTCTGTCCCCTTTCAATCCATATGATCACAGTTAGTTTTAACAATGAGGAAAAAAAAAAGACTTTGGTTTACTGTATGTTTTATTATCTCCTGACTGAAGTGACTGAAAATATTGTGCTCTGCCCTTCCAAAAATCAAGTACTGTTCTTCAGAGAACAAGTAGGGAGATGTTACACTGAGGAGGCAGACGCTTTAAAAGTTTTGCACGTGACAGAACACAATTAAAATGAAATAAAAATAATGACAACACAGCATTTGAATAATAATACATATCCCAAAGCACTCCACAAGTAGGTCAATATCATTATAAGCATTTGATTGTTGCTTACTTTAACAGGAATCGTTTAAGAATGAAAAACAGTTTAGCGCAGTCTCCTTCTCTTTGCGGCAGTTCCACAAAAGTGACTGTTTCTATAGAGCTCCCTGGCACTGGACACCCAGACACGCAAAGCCTGGCCGATACTGAATTTCGTCTCCAGCTGTGCAGAAATATCAGTGTTATTTTCAGTGTTATTTTTTTTAATAATGTAAACATTGGAAACCAGAATAAAATGCAGGTTGGTTACCAGCATTCAGCTTATTTTCATCGTTAAGTCACTTCAAGACCTGGATGTGGTATTGGATGCGGTATTCAAGTCTCCTTGAAGCTGCGAGGTGTGGGGGTGGGATGGGTGGGGGTGGGTATGTACGCTCTGCAAGACTGATCCAGTAATGAACATAACATGAGAAATCATACAGGGAAAAGTTTTTCATACCAACATCAGTATTCCTACCCTACCAAGAGCTTTCATTAGATGACATTTAGCTCAGATAATTACCTTTCTAGCTGACATTATCCATAGGAAATCACAATTTCACTATGCCAAAAAGAAGCTAAATGGCTAACTCTATTTCACTCCATACCCTTCAACCGATTTTTCAACTGATAATTTGAGGCAGAATATTCTCTCCATACAACTGTGAATTTCTGTGTGGACGGAATCCTTCCTTTGTTTTTACTTGATTCTCCTGGAAATAGATAAAAATATATCCTTGAAGAAGCTGTTTATCAGCAAATCTTTTGCTTTTATGCGTTCCCTGGGTCTCAAATTCATTAAATTCAGAGGCATCACCTCTCCTGTTAGAGTTACACACTATGAAGTACTGGTTTCACTCATATGTCTCCAAAGAGAAAGGCCCCGAGCTGGGATCAACCCTGTTTGCTCCGCTGGAGGACCAGAACGCTTTGGGGGTGCAGGTGCCCCACTCTGACCTGAAGATACTGCGATGTATTGCCCCGGTCCGTGGGCGCCAGGGACCCTCTCTGCTGCCAGCTGCCCTTCCCCAGGCTTTGGGCTTCACTGCCTCCTCTTTGTCTGCATCCCCGCTTTATTCTCAGTTCTGCTCCGGCTGTCCTCCCCTCCAGCCTTTCAGTTCCAAGGTTCTCGAGCACAGAATATAACTCCTAGGCTTTCTCAGAATATAAATGTAAACACACTTTGCCTTTAGGAAGACTTGGCATTAGCATGATGTGTGGCTGCTCTGTCACATGTAAGCTCTTTGGGGCAGGAACCAAAACTTCTGCATTGCAGTTACCCAACATAGAACCATTATCCACTTCAGAACTTTAAAGTGTTATTAAAAAGTAAGAATATATTTATGACATTGTTTATGCTTGTGTGCTCTTGTGACTGAGCTTAGAGCACTTTGCCATTGGATTTGTAAACAATTTTTTGTTTCCAGCTCTGGCATTTGCTATCCCAAAGGGCTTATCCCAAAAACTTCATGTCTGCTTCTCTCTTCTTCTCTGGTTGCCACTATGCTACTTGGGGCTAGGACAGGTTTTAATTTGACTAGCAGAGAATATTAAGCTTTATACAGGTCTGAGCAGAAGATCTCCAAGGGAAACACTGGTCTGGTATGTAATGAACATATGTGGGTTAGTTTGGTGGATGTCTGATGTCCTTGTTACTAAAGCAGTGTTCACATTCACAGAAACTGGAATAATGCAGGGTTAAGAGCTTGACGTGTAAACTTCCCTCAGTTTGTCCTTTTCCCTTCACATCATCAGTTGCCTACCTCAATTTTAAAAGCATCCTGTTCAGCAGACTGAGTACAGTATAAACCATGAAACCTGACTTATATCTACTTTTAGCAATATAAAAATGCATAAGGAATTTTTGAAACCATAAAAGCAATAAAGATGTGTCCCAACAAACCTAAAATTGGATAACCACGTATATTTCATTAAAGGACAGTATAACAGGTACTTACCAGATAAAAAACAGTATGCCAGGTGCTTTCCATTGCAAATTTTATTCTTTTTCTCTACACAGCTCCTGAATATTTCTCAAGTCTTTTCTGTCGGTTCACACAGCTGAAAGTATTGTACAAAATCATGCATTATTTAGCTTGCCTTTTTCATCATAGAATCATGGTGCTCCTCTTTCTGAATTTCTCCCACTTCTTGTTTATTGGATCAAGCATAAAGGAGGTTGAATTCCTTGTGCATTTTCTGCTGTCTCCCTAACTAATCTTGAGACTTTTTCATATTTATGGTTCATTCCACTTGGCCTGTGAAACCAACCTCACCCCTTGCTGTATTTTGAAAAATAACCTTTGTGATTTTTCTGATGTTTCCCCTCATGTTTGAGATTTGTATTCTTAAACTTCATTTCTTGGTTTACTTTGTTCTAATGCCCTAAAAAATCAAATAAACTGTGGCAACTGACAGCTTCCTGGTATGTTGAAACCACTGCCTAATATGATATTGGGTTTTTTTAAATTATTTTTTCTCTCCATGCAGTTGTATTGTCTCTGGTATCACACTTACCTTGTGAGCTTACCAGGACAGGAATCTTCATTAACTTCATATCTGTACAGCAACTAGTACTACAAGGTGCTGATTCAAGTCTGAGACTTTTCAGGTCTGTAATGACAACATCAGTAAACCAACAAAACCATTGTAGCTGTACGTTGCTCAAATAAATTTTTTCATATGAGATGTCCAAGTTTTTTGCTGTGTTATGCACAGGGTCCTGACTGAAAGTGTATCCTTTCTCTGTACACTGTGATTGCACCCTTTCCCTTTCCTCCCCTTTTCAAATGATGAGTTGTTTCTCTCCATCATCTCTACTCCTGACCAGGTTTTTTTATGTTCTACTGGTACTGGTCACACTTGCAATCAGCCACTTCTCTGACAAACAGGCAACTTTATGCCTTCCTCCTAGCTGTCCCTTTCCTACTCTTTATTTTCTAGATTTAAAGACTATTCTCTTCTTTGTAACTTCCCTCTTTGAAAACAGGCTTGTACCGTGTTGGTCTGAAGGGAATTAACCAAAATATCTGAAGGGAAGGGAACATAAATACTAATAGGGATTCCCTTCCCTTCCCTTCCCTTCCCTTCCCTTCCCTTCCCTTCCCTTCCCTTCCCTTCCCTTCCTTCCCTTCCCTTCCCTTCCCTTCCCTTCCCTTCCCTTCCCTTCCCTTCCCTTCCCTTCCCTTCCCTTCCCTTCCCTATTAATATTTATGTCTCATTTATCTTAATAACACACCTCTTGGTCTTTATACAAAATCTGATTTAATTTTGATGTTGTCCTTGCTGTGAGAAGGGGGTTGTACCAGATGATATCCACAGGCCTTTTCCAGTTTACATTTTCCCGTGATTCTACAATTGAGCTAAAAAACATGAAGAGGTGGGTCTTGCTTTTGTATGAAACTCTGAGAAGGCTGAAAATCATTGTTTTAGCCTCCAGGAGCTGGTTTTACCTTTAACACATTTAAGAATAGTTTCCATGCCTAAGCCAGTCATTCTTTTAGTCACTGGAGAGAAGGAAGCATTTCCAGAATGACTTTTGTCACTTGTCTTAGATGCCTAACATGAGCTGAAATGGGCACCTGTTCCTCTCCAGTGGCAATATGAGAACTCCATGCAACTTTCTGATACTTGAGCTGAGAAAGATGAACCTCAGCATACTGGAATTACCTGTTTTCCAGAAACATACACCCCTTGGTGAGTTATATTTTCCTGGTGATAACTTTTTACCTTCAAGCTGACTGCATCTTCACCCAAAATTTGAAAGGAACAAATCAGACATTTGAGTTGAGATGTAACAGAGACATTATACCAAGACATAAAACCTAGTATCAAAAATGACAGCCCATATTCTTTTGTGATAACTTTTTCACTGACAAAACTGAAGAGAAAACAAAAAAAAAAAAAAAAAAAGGAAAAAAAAGGAAAAAAAAAAACCAAAAACCTCTCTAAGGAAATGGAAATGTTATTTGAATGTTACAAGTCAACACTACATTGTTGACAGAGCCTTCCCTGCCAAGTATTCACTTGCATTTATTATGTTTTTACAAATGCTGAACAAACCATCCAAGATCATATTGGGACTTAGAGCACAAGGTTATCATTAATAGCAGGGAATTAACAATGTGATAAAACATTGCAAAACTGCTGAAACCAACTCATGACCTGGGTGTGCTTTGGGATCAATAAAAACATTAAATTCTTCACGTGGTCAGGCTATTAAATAGCCACGTGCCGTTAATAACAACAAGAAAACATGGCTGAAGAAATTGTTTGATAAAGAGGTTTCTTTGGCTGTAAGATGTAGGAAAAACATCACTGAAGCCTTCTATATACACTAGCAGAGCACAGTAGAGCTGTGATTCAGGTAATAGCTGTCTTCTATATTTGGAATATTAAATGTTACAAAGTCTGGCCCACCAACTACTTTCTTGCCCCAGAAATTTTCATATCAAAAATGCCCTCAGGATCTTCATATTTTAAAGTACTGTAGTTTCTTTTTTTTTCTCTTCTCAGGCAGCGCTTGGGAATCAGAGAATCACAGAATTGTTGAGATTGGAAGGGACCTCTGGAAGTTGTCTAGCAGGGTCAGCAAAGGCAGGTTGCTTAGGATGATGTCCAGTCTCATTTTGAATAACTCCAAGGGTGGAGACACCACAACATTTCTGGGCAGCCTGTTCCTGTGTTCAAAAAAGACTATAAACAAATAAAAAGGTGAAATTCTGCTTCAAAAAGAAATGCATACGCCACAACTAGAGTTTCAGTCTGTATTATGAAGCGCAAGAGGCAGCTAACATGTCCTCCCTGAAGCTGAGATTCACTTTGCAATTCATTAACCCATACTAATCAGTCAATAGATTGCAGAAACGATGTGTTGATTTTCCCTCTTTTTAATTTAGTCTTTTCTGTTAGCTGCCAAAATTAATTAAATAAAGCACAGCTCTGAGAGCTGACATACTAATCAAAGATTGCAGGTGCTTTCTCTCAAAAATCATGTGAGGAGCCCAGTTTCTGGGCCCCCCGTGGTCTGAGGAAGTGACTGTGCAACTTTTGTTCCCAGAAGAGTCCCATCTTGCTTGGGAAAAATCTAAGTGTTGCCTGGAAAGCTGGACAACACCAGTGGAAGAGAGTGAAGAAGCCCTCGCCATACCTTGGAAGTTGCATCAGGCCCAGACAGGCACCTGGCAGGTCAACAGGACATTGAGCCAGCAGATACCTACTTCTACACCGTGGAGCAGCATCACCTGCAAACACCTTCCTTGGGGCCACCCTGCAAGACAGAAGCCTGTGCCTCTCCTCCAATGCCACCATGAAATCTGTGGGTTCCTAAGCTTTTTCGCAATCAGATAAAAAAACAGAGATTCACAAGGTTTGTGGATTATGTCCTGATTTGGTTTGGTTTTTTTCACAGCTGAAGCTGTTTAAATGAATTCATGTCAAATGACAACTGAATTGTTGGAAGCCATTTCCAGCTGAAGTTTCAAAGAATTTGGTTTTTTGCTAAAAAAAAACCCAAAGCAAACGAACCCGAAAAAACCAAAACAACCAAACCCCACCAAGAAATGCCTGGTTTTAATTAAAGTTCTTAGTGATAAACAGAGCTCATTAAGATTATTTTAATCTTTGCTATTTTTCTCCAAAGACTTTGTTGAAACTCTCAAAATTTTAAAAATAAAAAAGTAGGTTTATTCAGAATACTGAAAAATTGAATTAACTTAAAAATTGTCTGCATTAGCAATAATGTTTGGTTCTCCATGTAATATTCATACTATCTCAAAACTTACGGAGTTTGTTTTTTCAGTTTTGTTTTGGTTTTGTCATAATCTACAGATCTATCTGTGATGCATATAATTTAATAATAATCAGTAAAGGTGTACTAGAGCTGGAATTTAAGGATTGGCATGTGAATGTTAAACTGGCAAGTTGTTGAGTTTTTCTCCTTAAATGATGACAATATAAAGAGGAGGAAAGTGAATTTAGCTTGTACAACTCTTAGTGATCTTTATATATATCTTTTAAGGTCAGCATCTTTCTTCCTGAAGTGAATCCTTTAAAAATAAAAGTAACGGGTCATTTAACAGACTGAAAAATAGGTGAACTAGTATGAAAGAAATAAAGAACTATCAAGAGCAGTAATATTGCATATTTAAAATAGCATGAAGCATCAAGGTGATACACATAGCATTTGTCACCCTACTCTCCAATCAGTTTTTTAAAAGTGTTTGATGCACAAATGCTGGTTGTACAAGCTGACTCCCGTGGAAGTTGCCTTCAGTGATAATCTTGCTTTGTGACAAGGTGTGCCTGGGAAGGAAAACACAAATTCCGGCATTTCAGAAGTTCCCATTCACAGCACTAACCCTGGAGGCTGCTAACTCCCTTAAGTTCTTCACGTGCCTTGCACAACGGAGCACCAATTATTGGCCAAATTCTGTTCTCATCCTTGACCATCAAAGCAACAAAAAGGGTGTGTTTTAGCCCCACAAACTCAATGGCAAACTTCCCACTGTTTTCAGTAGAATCAGAATTTTACTGAAATTCAGCCCTTTTTTCTTTTATTCTTGTTCAAATAAAAGTTCTGTTTGTGGGTCTGAGAGCATGACTATGTTTCACAGGATTGCAATGCAGGTAAATACTGTTTAGGTCTCACTCTTTAGGTTTCTCAGAGCTTGTGAAAACCGTCCTGGGTCGTGAGTCCACAGCAGAGACAGAAACAGAGCTCTGAACAACTGACTTCCAGATTCGCTCATTAAAAGGGAATATGAACTATTACATGTCAACACTATTGCCTTTGATTTATTAAGGCCTAGCTGCTGACTCTTTTTTTTTTTTTTTTTTTTTTTTTCTTTTTTCCCTACATGGATACTTTCCTAGCCAGTTTTACAGACTTTTTCCCTACCAGGTACCACGTTGTGGTAGGTTGGAATTGATGAGATTAGCAGTCGTCTCTGATTTAGGTTCCTTCTGAGAAGCCACAGTAATTTTGGAGGTAAAAATACAAGTGTGCATCTCCACTGGAATTTAAAGGCATACGTGAATATACTTAGAAATTTGACCTATTTGGAAAGACAGCTTCACTGAGTATCATCGAGTAGGTGTGCTTATGTGTTAGAGTGGGAAGCACAGTAAAGATATGAGAAAGGAAAATTGAGGCAAAACCTGGCAAGGCTAGAAGGTGACTGAATGAAACAGAGAAGGGAAGAGGAGAAAGAATTTCTTCATGGAATGGTAGAAGGAACATCCAGCGCTGCACCCCAGGCTCACATCCTCCCAGGGAGATGGGATCCTGCACTCTTTGTAAGCAGAAAATACTAGGACCTGATTTTATCATCATTTTTTTCTTCTTACTTGCAGCAGGGTAAAAGACTCTGGGTTTTGTCCAGCCGCACAATGTGACTCTGGAAGACTTAAAGCATATGGCTTTCCTCAGAATACAAAGTGAAGTTCCCACACACAAAATAAATGAAAAGGTCACATTTAACATCAGCCTTTTCAATAGGAGTGTCCGAAGCATTCAAATATGCTATTTTTACTATCAAGTTCCAGTGAAAAACTTACTGGAAGTCAGTTAGGTTTTGTTTAGTTTTTCAAGATGTCATCGCTGCTGTATTCAAAATACCTTTAAAAATATTCATTTTAACCACCAGACCATCTGATATATGCCCTAATAAAAAGGGCTTTACTAAACATGAAGCAAATCCTCATAAATCTAAACTGATGTTTATTTTGTTCCTACAGCTGAGTTCCAAAATTGCATTTTTTCGCATTTATCCACTGGAGTCTTAGATTGTGCTTCACATCAGCAATAATTGCCACAGCTTTTGCTGTAGCTGGGGAAGACAAGAGGATTCTTTGTATGTCTCTTTTATTACATTGTCAATATATTAATACAAGTTATATGAACAAACCTAAAGAGACAAAGAGCTGTTTGTTATATTATTATCCAGGGGTGAAAGCACAAATCTTAGGGAAAAAAAAATCCAGTAGGGACTGCAGCTGAACAAAAGGTCTAAGGAAGGCAGGCATCGACACCTGATTATATGCAAACCCAGCAGCGAAGCCGTGCAGGGATTCCCTTCTCCTATTTGCAGGCACGGATTGAATGAGAAGTGGTGAGATAACAAGGGAGCATGTAAGCTTAATGATATGCCTATTTTTTCTATCAGTTGCTAATCTGTAGCTCTGGTGATGATTACTATTTCATCTCCAGAGAGATGCTATTCAGAAACATCAAAATGACATACAATTGAATGTCTTGTGTTTCTTTAAGTATAGGGCCAGATTGTCAGGGCAGCCAGCTACAGAAGGGAGAAAGTCCTCCCATTTTATTCAGCTCTTTGCCCCTCCCTGGGTGATGCCAGCCAGCAAATGGCAGGAGGATGTAGGATCCAGCCTGCTCACCTGATATGCCGTAAGAAGAGGGCCCGTCGGCAGGAGGAGCTGGGGTCTCAAACCTGGATTCGTCCACACCAGAGCGTATGGCTGTGCACACGAAAGCAGTGAGCCAGGGAGTGTTGGCGATTCGATTCAAAAGAACAGAAAGAGAAGAGAAAAACTGCAAATGAGGCCTTGCCTCTATTTTCTGGTGTGCACTTGCAATAAAGCAGTGCAGAGATGCCACGCACCCGTGTCAACCTACAGGAACGTGAGGGCACTTGCCACCCTCGCTTGCCGCAAGCCACTCTGTTAGTGTCAGTAGCCCTGCTGGAATCAGCTCACTGTCTGCTGTGCGCAGGTGCCGCTGCCGATATGAACTGTAGAACCCACTGACAATCACAGCTTTATCAACATGGCTGCAACAGTCTTAAACCAGCAATTTCAAGAACTAGTCGCAGAGTAGCCTTCTCTCCAGCCACTGGTGTCCTACAGGAGAATGATGCTTTTTTTGCCATCACTACCCTATGGCTGGTCCTGGATCTAGATAGTTTAAATCCAGCTTGCAAATGTTTCCATGAGCAGCCATCAAGTCTGGAATGAGTACAAACAGCCCAGTGGCCCCTCCAGTTGTCACATCAGGCTCTCCAGGTGCAGAAGCTCAGACCTCTGACTCGAGTGCCAGTTACTGGAATTGCTAAAACTTCCAGAGAGAAAGTTCCCTAAAGTTTTAAACATCTGCTTTGAAGACAATCTAGAATCATTTCATTCTGGTGTGGAACAACTTACGTATATGATTCATTAATATCTGCAAGTTTTAAATCCTTTTCTCCAAGAAAAAGAGAGAAATGAACACAATTCTGTACATCTTGGGTGGGTTCCTGATGTAAGTCATGGATTAATCCTGCTGATAAATAAAGGTTTGTGCCAAAGACACTTTGGAAATCCAGTCTGGTATCAGATTCTTTGTTAAAGTTCTCGTAACTTGGGCACGTTAACACTTCTTCTCTAGATGGCGCGTCTTTGGGCAGGAACTCTCTCTCTCCCCAGTTCTGAAGAGCAACTCCCACATCTCCTATACAAGTGCACCTTCACATAAGATGCCTTAAATTCTTTCCAGTACCCATTCATTGTGTGGCTCAGGGCACACAGTTACTGCCAGAGTCAATCCAAAAGGTTTGCACCTACGCAAGGACATTTTGCACAGTCGCTGCACCCGTAGGCAGTGGGTGCTGACAGACTTCTGTGGTGGGGCTGAAACAGGATATGCAGTCATAGCATACAGAAAATATATTAATTCTTTGCATTAATACAGAGAAAAGTCATCAAGAGGTACAGAAATCACCGCTAATCATCCTAGGCTGAAGCTTGGTAATGTGCTTGAAGACCTCATGCCTCCCTCTGAGAGTGGACATTCCCTGGGGGTGCAGTGGTCTCTGTCACTCCTGCTGAGCGCACCAGCAGTCCCTTAGAGCTCAGTGGCGAATTAATCATGCTTTAGTCACCTGGCAGTATAAAATCAAACAGAGTGTGACTTCTGCATGAATTGCACATGAAGCATAGATGCTATTTGTATGTCAATAACTGTGTGGCCTTTTGCCTTTCTTATTTATTCCCCGTGCTTTTTCCGGATGCAAGCAGGTAAAGTGACCCACATTCTCCTCTCTGACACACCGCACAGGGCATTGCCCAAGCACAAAGTGTGCAATCAGTTCCGCCCCCCCCCCGCTGCATATAAACACATAGACAACCTTAATCGCACCGCCTGGCGAAGGAGCAGCCTCCCCTCCTCCTGGACCATCTGGCAGATGGCACAACAGCAGCACAGCTTCTCAGCTCCAGGACCGGAGTAACAGATGTTGGATTACCGCATGCTTTCTAGAGCTTTAATCTTCGAAGAAATTCTGGATCTTACCTGGCTTCCCCTTCCCTCCTGTCACTCACAGAGAAGGCAGAAGCCTCGGAAAACAAGATTATGCAGGCCCTTAGCACAGCCTGAAGCCACAATGTCAGCAGGGAGAAAGATGGTGAGAAGAAGGTGTGGTTAGTGGCTGAAATATGTGTAAGGGTGCAATCCTTCAGAATGAGGATTTTTGAAGATAATTACAGGGGGTGCAAAAAGGGGTTGAGAAAGATTTTAACAGGGAAAATATTTTAGCTTCTTAAAATGCTAGCCTGAAAAATGTTACAGGATGAGTTGGTTGTATCTTATGTGCAATCTGAAAACATGGAGAGTTGTTTGAAAGATTATTAAATAACTGTAGAGAAGGAAGCATGTTAAAACCAAACGATCATCTCTTCTTCTTTCCTATAAGTGACTGCCACTTTTGGAGCTGATTTAGGATTAGACTAAATGGTTGTGGACAAGAAGCATCTTTTAACACGCCCCAGATCCAGAACGTATTTCCAGTGGGCAGACACAGTAGAGCAGAATCTACACTCCAATCTGCATCTCAGCCATGCCTCATTCTGTTTGTAACTCACTTTTATTTATGTCAAGGGTTAGACTGCCATGAGTAGTGTAACTACAGTATTATATTATCAATGGAATTTACATTGTCAGTGGCCTTTAATTATCATTATGGATCTTGGTGTCATTTTATCTGGAGTAAATTCATAGTCACCTTAAGGAGTTTGAATGAAATATTCCAGCATTGCATTTTTGCAGATGTATTCAGGGTCATGACCTGACTTTAAACCGAACTGTTTTAACCCGTGATGGATTAAATAGATAGAATAGATAGGACAGGAAGGAAATCATTTGTTTGGAAGCTGGTAATATTTTCCTGAGTGAGATCCAAGCAGGACCTGGTGGCATAAATATTTCTAATTTTATTATTAATTACGCAAGTCCTAAAAAAAAAGCACTCCACTTTATTCAGTTTGCATTTCATTTTTCTCTTACACACTTCTTAATTTAAATGGCAGTGTTAAATTTTCCTTTCCTTTACAAATGATTTCAAAGTATCGAGTTGTAGTTTAATTAAATTTTTCAAAGTTTGTTATCAAAGGTCTCATCCTAGTACTGAGAGATTGATTATTCATTTCTGAAATGTACAAGTAAACTCCAGAAACATGCTGGTTTGGATCACTGGGTCTTACAGACCATTTCTGTAGTGACTGAACTTCAGCAAACGCATCCTTTTCTAGTCTCTTTACAAATAGCAATAGAGACCTGAATATCAAAACACTGCTAAAGCAGACAAAAAGAATATATTACAGGTCCAGCCACACAGCCTGAGTTAGGGTTTCACCTGCCTACTAAGAGCCACATTTAACCACTCTCTCCAAGAAAGTACTTTTAGCATATGAGAATTGCCCTGAGAGTACAGCAGGCAGATTCGGTGCCTGTCCCTGTTTCCCTGAATCGAAGGAGGCTGCTAACAGGAAAATTTCATTTCCTTTTCGTTACGCAGCTGCCGGCTGTCTGAGCCGGCTGATACAGGGAGGATGTGTGCAGGGATGTCTTTGTGAGTCCTGGGGAAAGTGCTAACAGGACATATGCATTATCAGAGGATCACTGAAAGTTCAAGAATGAGGGAGGGACACTTGTATGTTTGCTAATACAGGTGTTAATCATTGGCACCAAAGACAGTTATCAAGGTCTGTAGCTAGTTTTCTTGTTATTTCACCTAGTTTTCTTGTTTTCGTATTTAAAAATAGACACATAATGATTATTAGAGATAGCTGAAGACTGGAGACATTTTCATGAAAGGCATGCCCCCATTTAAAATAATAAAAACCTTGAACTTCTTGTAGGATGCTCTAATTTTGATGTGCATTTTCCATCTTCTGGAAAGTTCAACATTTTGTTGTGATCTACATTTGCGATATTCTGTCAGGCAGCTTTGGGTTCATTCTGGAGAAGGTGGCTGTGTACTATATTTAAAGACTCGCCTACATTTGGTACTTGTTGAAAGGTTAACTGGAGATGCTTTGCATTGGGATGCTTTGCTTCCCCAACCAATGTGTGCTGTGACTCATGTGGCACTCAAATCCTCTATGGAATGAGGTTTCTGAGATGCTAAACATGTTTACTCGTGGAGTAACTAACTGATACATACATATGTACATCCCTGCCCCATAGGAACAAGAATGCATCTGTCAAGCCCTTCTGCTGACACCTCGCATCTCTTTGGTGTGAGAAGTGGGGGTCGGTCTCTTTTCCCAAGTAACAGGCGATAGGACAAAAGGGAATGGCCTCAAGTTGCACCAGGGGAGGTTTAGACTGGATATTAGGAAAAAAATTTACACTGAAAGGGTTATTAAGCATTGGAACAGGCTGCCCAGGGAAGTGGTTGAGGCACCATCCCTGGAGGTTTTTAAAAGATGGGTAGACGTAGTGCTTAGAGATATGGTTTAGCGATGTTAGTTAGGTTGATGGTTGGACTAGACCTGAAAGGTCCCTTCCAACCTAGGAAATTCTATGGTTCTATGATTCTTTGCCAGATAACTGGGTTGTCCGTTTGTTCCCATTTCAGGGTCATCCTGACTGGATGCAAAAGCCTCATTCAGATGCTGGCACGCCACCACGCGCTGTCCTGTGTGGTTCCGGTGCACACAAAGATCATGCATCCCATCCTACTCCCATCCACTGATTGACCCACTCATGTGTCCTGCATCAGCATGGTCTCACGCTGAGGTCCCTGAGCTCCCAGCCCGCAGGATGCGGACGCACGTCTGTCAGCTCAGTGGAAGAGCAGAGGGAAAAACGGACAGAGGGGAGCCCCTCTCTAGTGAAAAAGAGTGGTGGCTCAGCAACACGGGGACATTTGTGAGATCGACTGCATAATTCTGAGATCCCACTGCTGCGCTCGAGTACTGTGGTGCAGTGACGCCCAGGACGACAGAGGCACTGAGCTACGTGACCTCTTTGTCCTAGCAGACACAGTGGAACACAAGCACAAGGCAGACGATGAAACCTCACGCTAATCTACATTTATTAAAAATATTGAATTTTGTTTTCAAGATGATAATTTTGTGCAAAGTTTACAGAACCATGCAGGTTTTTCTCACATCTTTAGGAGTCCACAGCTTCTTTCCTCTGTCAAAAGGAACTGCCCTTGCACATTAACATTTTACTTTTCCTAATGCATTTTTCAGCAGAATTCTTCCCGATTTGAAACCATGTCTCAGATGTCTTCTCCAAAGGAAAAAAAAAAAAAAAAAAGGCAGTCAATAGAAACATAGATCTGGAGGGGATATTTTAAATCATTGATCCAGCTGCTTGCAGACACAGAAAGCCATGCAATAAATGTTTAATACAAAAAGCACAGTTCACTCACAGCGTCCACGGAACGCTTCCGAGCACTCCAGAAACAGATTAAAGGCTGTATAAGCTTCCAAAGTCAGAGGTAATTTTCAAACACCAGCCCACAACTTCTGCCCCCTGTTTTACCCCATCTTCTAAATGTCATTTCTACCACAAGCCTGTGAAGCAAGTGTTCGATAAGTAGCCTCTGTTTCACCTTTCATTTACAAGGTCTTTCCCAAAGTTAAATCCCTGCCTTTCCTTTGCATTGTTTGTCAAGGATACATAGAGAACGGAATCATATAAAATCATCTTAGTTTGGAGCTCACTGAGAGGTCACTGGGAATTCTGGACATGTTATTTTTGGCCTGATGCCAATGCTGTTGAAATACTGCATGTCACATTTCTTTTCCTTGTGGAAGCTGAGACCTTGCAGCATCCGTGGGGCGGGTGCTATCACTAAAGGAACTAACTCATCTCTGTGGGATGAAAAAGCTCAAAAGTTTTTATCTTCAGAGAACTTGTATGGAGAGACAGAGGGAAATATAAAGATGGGGAAGGATGAGATTTAGATAGTTGTCAGAAAGAGACAAAAATGGCCTCACAGTTATATGTCATAGCTATTGCGTTAATATGCGTACAACCAATGTGACGTGAACGTCTTCATGTGACCACCAACCCAGAATTCCAGTTAGAAGTGCAGGGGAGCAGGACACTACGGGATATCTGACCTCCTTTTTTTTTCAAGCATGTGGAAATACTTTGAGGGCTGCAAAGCTGTGAGGCAGGAATATTTTGATCACGGAAGGACAATGCAGTGAGCATGTACGCCTCATGCAGCAGCTGTAAATCATTTGGTTTCACACACAAAGCTCGTACAATGTAAAGGAGCACTACCAGCCTTCCAGCTACAGTTACCCTACAGCTACATTGAGGTCCTTACCTTAAGTATACTGTAAAATAGTACTGTGAGTATATCTCTGAGTCCAAAGTGCTTTCTCAAAATGAGTTGCAGCCTCAGAAGTACCTACCACCTCAATGAGGAATTCCAACTGCGATGATTTAATTGAGTTTGCAAATGCCACGCTTCCTTTTCCTGAAAACTTGACTTTGCTGACTGGGGAGGGGAGACCCCAGGAGAGTTGATTTACTTTTTTTTTTGCATTTTCTTTCCCTTTAAACACGCTGAGAACCACAATGCTTGAGTCCTCAGCAATTAAAGTTACCAATTTACAGTTATTTAATAGTGGCTGGATTCTGAGGGGTTGTGTATCAAGAGAAATTAACACTCAGCAGTGTAGAGAGGGATCTGCATTAAGTGCCAGACAAACATTCCTCCCATGCAGAAGGAGGAAGGCAGTGTGCTCACCGCGAAAACAGTTTGCGTGGCTTTAAAAGTGGAGTTAGTTATCGCTCCTCTGCTACATAGTACGAGCTCACCTAGGAGTTGGTGCCCAGTTTCTAGAACACTGTAAACCCACACACTTGTTTAGGCTGCTCTTTTGGGACACGGTGGCTTCCAGTATCTCCAGCTACTGTCCATTTATATTTGACTCCAAACTGTGTTTTACCACAATCACCCTTCTTCTGCTGAGGTAAGTTACAAGGTATTTTTCATCTGTAAACCAAATAAATAAAGTGATTCAACTCAAAAATGAATCTTCAAAAAAGGAGGGAGTAGTGCTTTCTTGAATGGGCTTTGCTGAAACACCATTTTTCCTGGGAGCAATGGGGTAAGCCATGGAAAGGTACGATTTGACATAAGGCAAGGGTAACACCACAGCCTTAATATGCCATACTAGTTGATAAATCAATTGAAAATATAATGAAAATTAGGTTTGATCCTAAGCAAATAAAATACTTGGCTACTTTCAACTGTCCTCAATATATTCTGACTTTCTTACTTTGCTCTTTGCTTTTAATTGGCTAGAACCCCCCTATAATTACCTAGAAATCTTAGGTGCAGTGAGGAGAATAGCCAGGCGTCCACAGTAAAGATCAGATTAGTCCAACATCTTTCAAGAATGGTTTAGAAATAATTGATTCTCCTTTGGGACCAGGGAATGGAAAAGAGGCCCTCTCAAGCTCTCTTTCATCTTATTATCTTGTTTATTGTATTATCTTGTAGTCAGTTCAGATGTAGCACAAAAGAAAGCAGACTCTGTCACATTTTACTTCTCCTTTGCTACTCTCACAACTTACACTCAGATAAAAGCAGCTGAGACTAGAAGTCTTTGATTTCACTCTCAAAGATTCTTTAGGGGCAACTAAGCATCAGTGATTCTTGTTGTTAAGGATTCAGTTTGGGGTTCGTACCCCACCTGTCACAGCCATAGCGTGCTGGTGACTGGAATAACTGGGTGTCTCAATATGAAAGCCTGGTCTCTCCTGCCTGCAGCTGGGCATGATCCGGCAAAGCTCAATATGGGAATTTCTCTTCTTCCCATCCAGCGCTTTCCTCTAGTTCAGCCCAACCCATGAGAGTTGGAAGGTCCTGAGTTATGCTGTTTCCAAAAAGAAGTCCAAAGAAGAGGGCTGCCGGGTGAGAAAAATAGGTAAATGATGTGAATTAAGAGACATGAACGGATGTTGATGAGTTTCTCTTCTTGCTCTAAAAATGACTGGGGAGAAGAACCGCATAAGGGGATACAGCAGAAACCGCACAGAGACCATTCTGTTGCTGACGAAATCTGGAGGGCTGAAGTGGGAGGGTTGGTTTCAATGTTCTAGAAGAAAAGATAAAAATACTATCATTATACTTTTGGGGAGGTTTTATACTGCTTTTTTCTTTTGCTGTTGTTCTCATTACTAATATATTGCTCATGGAAGCAAACATGAGTGAGTTTCCAGCCCGTCCTCCTGGGGACAGATATGGCAGTGGAAAAAGAGGGAAGTTCAAAAGATGTTTGTACGTCTGTAGAGAAACCCAAACCCCAAAACTGCTTGCTGCTGCCATGGTAACTACATTTATAATAGAATGAAAATGTGAGATACAGATAACATTTCCTCTGCTTTTGACCTATTTGCTTTTCCTGTAGTACCTCTCATCTCATCAAGGTCAGACCTGCCTGTGAGCACCTCAGCCCAGATGATTTGCCCTCTCTGCAGGGTGTCTGTGTCTTCTAGAGAGCCTGCCCTCCAACCCAGATATCCCCTCAGGGTGGTTCCTCAGCCGTCATGAAGCATTTCCACCTATGTACCTTTAATTCTGCTGCAGTGAAATCATCATACTGTGACGTTCCTCTTCTTGGTACAGCTGTTTCTTGGCTGTCCTTCTGTCAACATGTCCTTTCCTTTTGAACAGCCCAGGTTTAGGGCTTTCAAAAGCTGGAAGGAGGAAGGGAGGGATTTTGCAGGTTTTTTTCTGAATCTTTACGTATAAGTAGTTAGCTGAACCACAAGACACCAAAAAGAGTTCATTTTTGCTTAAGGATGTTGAGTTGAGGTACGTCTGTACCATCAGGCCTTAAAATGCTTCTGCCCATGTTAAGTGCAGAAATATGTGGTTTTAGCTGAGAGGCGGGCAGGCAGGAGAGGCAGCAGAGACCAGGGTGAGCGTACATCTATGTAGCCTTTTCTTTGCCGCTGAAAAACTGGGACCTTAATGGGAAATGGGGAGTCATGGTATGACGTGGTGTGGGGATGTGACCCACAGCGAGGGAAGGAAGCAGCATCACTCCTGGCCGTCAGCACCGCACTGACTGTGTGCCAGCAACAGCTGTGCGGCATCCCGGCAGCAATGACTTCTCCTGGCACAGGCACAGGCCACCAGGAGCGAAGGACAAGCCTCAGGACGGACCTTCCTGTCTCTGAGCTTTGCCATGGGCTACTCTCAAAACTGTCTGTCCTTCCCGCACTGTTCTCCAAGCCACAACACCAGATGTAATTAATCTTCTTTTATGCGCCACTCTGATCTCACCACAATTAATCTTGCAGGCTACGGAAGACCTGGGTAACTCTCTTTCAATGAAAATATCATTTAAAATCATCCCGATTACTGTGTATGGGCTGGCCTCCCATCTCATTCGAACCTCAACTTCTAAGTTTTAACATCACAGGGTATTTTCTTTTTCAGCTTTCTTTTCTCTATTATTTTTTGTAATCTACATGTGGAGCTCGCTCTCCATTTCCCAGCTGCTGCAAGGGGCTATTTGGGCACAGCAAGCAGGGCAGCCTCATTTCCTTAACCCTGGTCTTTTCCTTGTCTGTCCAACCATTAAACCAGACCAAATAGAGGCAGCTAGTTAACTTGCTCTATGATCAATTTTATTCCACAACATAAAGGTCTCAGAAAAAAAATGTCTCTCTGTTTACCCACCTTATACATTTAATGTTGTCAGAAACGTGTCTAAAAGATTATGATGAGAAAAACTATACCAACACTCAGTAAATGAAGAGTTCGTCAAAATTGGAGTAAAATGAATTTATTGCAAAGTTTTATGTAGAAGAAATTGAGAATAACTCCTGAAAAGCTGAAACTTAAATTTGATATATTTTTAAATAAAATGTTTCACTTTTTTTAAGCTTCCTGACATCTTTTATTGGGGGGCAGGGATGATTTTTTTCCTTTGAATGAGACGATAATACAAGAATTAATAAGTTGACAAGTTTTGTTTGCTTAACGTTAGCTTTTGAGATGAAAAATTAATTTTTCTCCCAGGTATAAGTAGAAGTTGAGAGAATGCACCAAGTTCTCAGGCAAAATTTTAAACTAGGTGATGAGATCAGAGAAATCAAATACTTGCAAGTGCAAAATTTGAAGCTATGGATGAAAAAAAAAAAAAAAAAAGGCATGTGTTCATATTCCCGACATAAATGCGCTGTTGTACTGCTGTTTTAGGGAAATAATGTACACACGTGGGGTGCAAATTCTGGGGGGCAGGTCAGGGCAAGCTGTGCAGAGGAACAGAGCCCGCCTGTGCTAAGGCAGGAACCTGCCTCCTGCCTCTGCTGTGCTGGCATCTGCTCCCACTGCGCTCCCGCAGGGCCCTTTCGCGAGCCCTTTGTGGGGCGATACCAGGTGCCGCGGTGTTACGTATCGCACAAACACACCGCCTGTATTTGGTCTGGGGGAAGAAGGGCAGCCCTTGACCTGCAAGAGCCTGATGGCAGCGCTTTTCCTCAGGCTTCCCAGCTGTCGGTTGCCCCGTGCCCGCTTTGGCTGGCTGTTTTCTCCACCAGCTTCCCGACACACGCCACAGCCTCCGCAGGGATTCACCGCTTCCCTCTCAGGCTTTGTATGCTTCCCCCACAAACGTCACACCAGCCGGGTCTGTGTCTTCCAAATGGTGAGTCTCTTCCAGACGCTTCCCTGCAGTTTCCTTGCGCAAGAGAAGAGGCTTTCCCGAAACTCCGTTGGCATCTCTGGGGAGCAAACAGACGTTGTGCTGAAATCCCACCCTTGCCACGCCGGCGCGGCTGGGCGTGCGCAACCCAAACCTCTTCCCTCTGCCTCATGGATCACCTGCCCTTCTTTGCACAGGCATTTCTGCTTCTCATTGACTTCGCACACTGGTACCGTGTTTCTTAACTTTGTTTTGTTAACTATAAAGTCTAGCCTTTTTCCATCCTGTGGGAATAAGCTATTTCAGTAGCTCTACAGTGCAACTATTTTTACATGAGGATTTTTTTTTTCCTCCACAACAGAAGTCAGCGTTAAAGAGGTTTTACTGCCCACGAAAAGCACTGCGGCAAATTTCTGTGTCTGTGCTCTTAGCCTGGCCAAATGAACATTAATGTAATTTAGCCTCTTTCTCTGAAGTTTAGATTAAGGCCCGTTACATCACAAACAAAACTGACTGATACAGACGTTTATGAGCAGTTATGGTTATCATCCACCGGCTGACAACTTGTTCTACCTCCTTAACTCAATTTTGTGTCCAAACTCTAAAGGAGGGGGGAGTGTAACATTTTACTTGCAGCACTGCGGCCGACTTTAATACAATTTCTGTCAGTAGAGTAGATCTGACAGACTATTTAGTTCACCTCAGCTGGGAATACACAAATTGTCAGGGGGTCCAGTACCCTCTGATCTAAGTCATTTGCAGTTAAACACACATTTTTCCCATTGAAGCAGCTCTCTGGCTTCGCTGCTATTTGTGTGGTTATCTGGTTTTGGAAGATGTTCCTTTCATTTTGTTGACTTTGGCAAATGTTAACCTAATTGCTTGTCCATGTTCTGAGGCATTTCCATGAGCCAGTCCTCCTTTTTTTAAATTTGAGCTGGTTGCTCTCATTCAGCTGTACAGGATTTAAAAACACTTGCTGAATACTGATTATGGATTCCTATAGCCCACTCTGCTCATTTTTGTTGTTGGAGGCTCTTATATGGTTGAAAAACAGAAATCTAACACTAAAAAAGTAAAATGATCACACCAGCAGTAGGATAATTCAATTTTTTATTATGATTTCATTCCACACGATGTTTGGGATCATACCTAAACGATTGTCAGTCATTAAACTCTGTGCTCCAACCCAATTATAATAATGCAAACCTGAAGAGGAGGCTCAGGCGTTAGGTAACTTGGCAACCTCTTTCTTTATCCTCTATTTTCAAAGTCTCTTTTACGGACTGATGCTGCTGAATATTGGTCTTAAAGCTCATCACTTCAATCAGTTTTCCTCTCCTTCACTTCAGGAGTGTGTTTTTGAAGTAAATCACCTGCACTTACTGTACTTTGGCTTATATTGTGAGGAAGCCTCTGAGTACAAACCCAGCTTTTTATTTTTTATTTTATTTTATTTTACATAAAATAAGAAAAAAAAACAACAAAACAACTGGAAGACATTGTGAGAAGCAAACCTCAGGTGCTGCAACAGCCAAGAAGTATTCATTTAACCCTTATTAGAGCTAGTCCAAAGTAACTACCTCAAAACATGTACAGGACAGATGCAGGGTCCTCAGCACCATCTGTTTTGCTCTGCAAATACTGTCCTCCTTGGCTGCAACACTTGGTAATGACTGAAGAAGTCAATGTTTTATGTGTTTTCGTGTTCAACAGTAGATGCCAAAATGTGGTATTAAAAAAACTATCAGCCTGGCTTTGCAGATGTGGCTATTAAAGGCATGAAAAAAAATAAGGTATGAAAAATATGTTTTGTCCACACACAAGTGACTAAGCTCAACAAAGGCAATTTTATGGGAAAAACATTATGGCTTCTAATGCGTAGGAAATCAGACCATATAACCTTACAATCCCTCTGGTCTTAAAAGTTATGAATTTATTTAAAAATATCATTTTCATTGTACTATTTTTGTTAACACACATGTGCCTGGGGTTCTACAGGTGGGCCAATAACATCCTCGGGTGAATAATAACCTGTTTCCAGAGAACAGTGAGAACTGCCCTGACATCAGCAGAAATGTATCGGCAGGCGATGCTTGCAGCATTGGCTGTGGCTGGGTATTTAGAAAGCACTATGATATTACCTACTGCTCGCGAAGACGCTACTTACAGGGATACACAAATGCCTTGGCCAGAGCCTTGTTACAGCAGAGACCCCCAAATGCATAATCCCTGCTCCGAAGAGCTTCCAAATCAAGGAAGAAGATGTGGTGAGACTAGACAAAGGCCATGGTAGATATTTCATCAGCTATCCAAAATGCCACAAGTCTTTGGAGAAAAAGCTTCCAGGACTTTTTTTAGTCTGTGTTTCATGCCGCCTCTGTAACCTGCTTATCCTTCCTTCTTGAAGGATTTGAGGGGGGGCTGGGATATCAAGAAGAAAATGAAAATACATCGCATTTATCTGCACACTAGTATCTTTAATTATGTAGCGTTTGGTATTCATCCTTCCTTGCCATCTCACTAAAAATAGTTCTAGTCATCCCATCAAAACCCAGAAGCAGGATCATGAAGCTTGGGGACCTAAGCACACAAAAAGATTAACCAAGACGAACAAATTCTAATATGCTACTTGCTAATTTGAGTATTATTTTACCCAACAAAAAATTTCTTTGATCAAGAAGGCATTTTTTGTAATGAATAACGAGCCAGTATGGAAAGTGAAAGGACTAAAGACCCCAGACTCTACCAATGACACTATTTATGGAATAGATATTATTAATCAAGGGTAACAGCTACAGAATGGATCTTGGAGTGAATATTTGAAATAACGCCTTTCTTACCCAGAAAATTATTCCCCAAAGCATAGGAAGAACAAAGGATATTGTTGATTTTTATTTTAAATTTTAATTGTGTGTATTTTAGCCATCTCTGCTCTGCCAGGTGAATCGCTGTCTTCTTCCTATGAAAGCTATGATATCATGCAGCAGCTATTACACAGTAGCTGTTACTTTTCACAAGATCCCAGCTGTTTCATTGTAAGAGTAAAGAGATATTGGGTACCTGCCAATTAAATAAATGGAATTGCCATTTTCATTTATTCTGATAGCCAGTTTGACTTGTATTCATAGTGGTTTTTTTGTTAATGTAGATAAAATTACAGTACTGGCAAGCAAGAGTAAGTGTTTTTATGAGCAGAATATGTGTGTTAAAATATTCAGTCTTTTCAGTGGATTCACAGCTGTTTTGGTTTCAAAATGCAAGTTTTGAATGATTGGTAATGTGCTGCTGTCTCCTACCTGTCCACAGACATAAGATCCCCCACCCCTCTGCTCATCTTCTGGGTTTTGGTGCATAATGATCAATAAGGGGGAGGGTTCCATGGGCATATTTTCCCACCTACTTCCTATTCCTGCTTTCCAGTTAAAATGCTGAATACAATTACAAACCCATTAAGCAGTGTTAAAATGCACTAATATCAGAGTGCTCTTTTTCAAAACTGGATCACTTTACAGCAGAGCCACATCTTCCTTTAGTGTGCATCAGGAAGGCTTACAGAAAGCAGATATAATCAGCTGCAGCATTTTATTAAAAATACTTCCTGTAGAGAATGAAAGGCATCATATTTCTGTTACCTACGCAGATTCTACAATAAGAAAAAAGAAAGATTAAAAATAGTTTTTAA
The DNA here is from genome assembly GCA_947846985.1 of Fratercula arctica. NCBI lineage: Eukaryota > Metazoa > Chordata > Aves > Charadriiformes > Alcidae > Fratercula > Fratercula arctica. The sequence continues at coordinate 106,027,455 of CANTUZ010000003.1, forward strand.
TTCATTGCATTTAGTATCAAAACATGACACTATCTCAAAGGTGCCATAAATGCCTGATTGCCAAACTCGGAGAATCCGCACATGGAGGCCATTTTTTGGGACAGATGCATAGGTTTGGGACAGGGGACTTGTTTGGAGTGTAAGGCAAGGAAGTTTGTGAAGGGGCCAGCAAGTCTTGAAGCAGGTAGGAGGGTTCAAACATGGCTTTGTGCAGTGCTTAGTCATGGGCTTAATGTCCGGATTAAGGAAGGTGTTTAAGGAAACGGTAATATTGAGCAACCTGGTCTAGTGGGAGGTGTGCCTTCCCATGGCAGGGGGGTTGGAACTAAGTGATCTTTAATGTCCCTTCCAACCCAAACCATTCTATGATTCTATATTCACCATGAGAGTGTGCAGGGCCTTCTAGAACCAAAGGCCCTTTTAACAGAGCGTCCCAAAACTGAGTCAGCTGGTGTCTCCTGTCTTTGTATCTCCCAGCAAGCCTCACCAAGAGCTGGTGCCTCCTGTCTTTGAATATATATGCCCTTGAGGAAAATAAGTGTGAAGAGCAACAAGGAGTGGGGGAGAGAGATTGTTATTGTCTGACCATCCTCCTCCCTAAGCTGATGCTGACGCAGTGAGAGAATGCTCCACACACGGCTGCGTTACCTGGGCTCTGGGGTGCTTTACTTGGTACATGCCAAGCTTTTCTTACAAAGAAATTAGTTAAACTAAAATGAACTCTATTTGAACTGACTATTTAAAGTCTGAATTAGACTTTCCCCAAGGGGCTGTAGTGTGCTTCTTCACAACAATAGTAAGAGCAAGAACTAGGCTTAAAATGCTGAGCCACAACCAGAAAACTCAGCTTCTCATTAATTAGAAACATACTCCTTCCGAAAAATTACAGACAGAAGCAAGACGTAAACAAAAAATAAAATTATAAAGCAAAGCAGACAGTAATTATTTAATGCACCTTAACTTTGTATTGTTCTGTTTGCAACCCCCTGAAATGTTTACATAGATGTATTGCACTAATATACAAATATTCTTGAATGTACATTTCCTCAGAGCACTTCATGTCAGGGAGACAAAAGATGGTTACCCCCATTTCACAGGTGGAGAACTGAGGCAGGAAAAGTCCGTGATCAAAACATGAGTCCCCTGGAGAGGTAAATTCTCCAAAACCTGCCCTAAACACTGACTGGCTTTCTTATGCTTCATGACTCTCACGGGCAAAGATAAAATAAATCCTAATTGAGTACTGAATTGGTTTAAGGTCACAGGATTTGAGTGAATTTTGTAAAAAAAAAAAAAAGGGATTTTTATTTGCCCTCTTACTTTTATAGACCTTAAGATGCATTTGCTTTCCATTGTCAATGTTTTCTATGCAATTCTGAGAACTAGGAGATATATATATAAAATATGCATATAATATCCATTATATAATACATATTATACATATTTAATGAAATATTGTCTTATGCAAGATTGAAATTCAAGGAACTGGAGATTAAAATAATTTGATTGCACATCTATATATAAATAGTAAAAGTAAAAAATAATTAATTTTTGTCTATTTATCTGTTTGTTTATGTTTGCATGAATATGTATATTCTGACCTTGTAAAAAAAGAAAATTGATAAAAGTTGTCAGCAGTCTTTTGGATATAGGTGAATGAAGTGCCATTTGAGGTAATGACAGAAATAAATGCCAACTAATCAGCAACTCATCACAAAAATAAGTTTACATTGATGTAAAGATAATGGAAAAAATGTGAAAAAAAATTAAAGCTAATGTACAAAAACAAGAAGAAAAGTTGGTTTCACTCAATAAAATCTCCCCTTTTTTTCTGTCCCTCCACCTCTCACTGCAACTTCTGCATTCCCATCCCTGTTGCCATGCCCTTGGCAGGCAGGCGGTACAGCTCCAGTTCTCCCAGCTCCATGCACAGGACAGCCTGTACCCCCGCTCCCTCCATCCCCGCTCCAGGACCCTGGGGTTCAGGAAGTTGCCCCTTGGGTGCTGAGGGGGGCAGGAGGCACCAGGAGGAGCAGAAGGGGCTTCGGATCTGCCTCCCTTGCTCTCCAGACCCTCTGGCCAATCCTTCTACAAGAGACCCTTACTTCAAACAGATTTAAATAGCCGCTTTCCAGGTGTCTCCCAGCTGGCTGGTAACCCAATATCCTAAGGGTTCATGTACCTATTTTTCTTAAATTTCCTCAACTTCCCTTTCCTCTGCATCAACATCTGGCATCAACCTCACCACAAGCTTGAATACCTCTTCAACCGTGTTCAGACCTATTTTTCATTAGCAGTCAGGCTTTTTTTTTTTGAAATCACAGTCATTGTAAGCATATTTTCATAGCATTCAAATCTCACAGGTCTTGCTGGAGGCAGGATTTTATTATTCTTTCTACATGATTAAGACCGCTTATGTCATTCATGGATCATCAAAAAAAAAAAAAAAAAAACCAAAACCAAAACTCTGCATCTCCATTAATTTCAGTAGACTTAAACTGGGATAAACATAGCCTGTTATGCCGCGGCATCTCAGAGAAGAGCACTAATGTCAAAGCACTGCGAGTAGCGAATAGATTACGCACAAATGCCATCCAGAAGCGGTAACCTAACTGCAGGTTTTTTTCTTCCATTTGAGCGCAACTTTGACAGTGCAAACTTTCACAACTAATGCAATCATTTCTGATGGCAGATGATAGCAAAATATCCTAGAAAATACTTAGGTTAATGTTTTTTTCTAAGAGAACTTTGACTGGTTGTAGACAGTTGATTTAACAACGCTATTTAAAAGGCTGGGACGATGCACAGAGCTTCTGCGGGAGGAGGATATAAAGGAGAAAAATATCCTGGTAGTTGGTGGTAACAAATCTGGACTTAATGCTAATAGTACGAACTGGGGCAAAGCATCTCTGTTAATTCTACCTCAGTTACCCAGATGTTAAAACACATTTGTCCTTTTCAGGGAAGTTAAGATTCATCCACTTACAGATGGGAAGCACACAGTGACTGCCTCAGAATAAAATAGAAGTGTATTAACATAGAGACAGCATGACATCATTAGTGTAAATTGGTAAAACAAATGCTTTTGCCAAGATTTTTAGAAGTGACTAATGGTTCTGGATGGCTTCTAAGTGCTTTGCTTTAAATCCTTTTAAAAGGGCTGATTTTCTAAAGGTGAGAGCTCAGTGTGAGAGTAACTCCCTTTTAACACATCTGACCCCGAGCACTCTGCTTGAGCTGAGTTTTCCAGAGCCCCAACCTCTGAAAATGCTGATCTTCCTCCCGGTTGTTCCTGAAAAGTATTATACGAATGTTTGCTGTCATTTAGTTACACAGACTCAAACTTACCCTATTCAAACATGAAGTAACTCAAGTTTTCCAATGTGTTTGAAGATCTTAAAAGCAATTAATATGAGGTTACCATGAATAAAATCCAGCCATGCTTTCAAGGTATATTTTAGGGCTGCTGAGCTTACATGTTAAAGTCAGACACTTATTTCTTTCCTATGAATTGAAAAGTCTCTTTCTGCTCTTCTTTGAAGTCAACGGGAGTTTTATCACTGTCTTCAAGGACAGGCAAATTAGAGCCCAAATTTGCATCTGGAACTAAGTACAGTAGGGCGTTCAAGTGGCATACAACTTGTCACCACAATTATAGTAATTTTAATCAACCTCATTTGCTGTTTGCTTCTCTGAGATTTCCAGGAGAATTTGCTCAACTGCACTTCAGTGTTGATATCTCCCTACCCTTTCTGTTTTACAAGTCATGCTTTTATTCTGTCATTCCTGCTGCAGCTGAACCGGAGCATTTTAATAAACCTCTTGTTACCCACATCTTCTATCCATATGTCATTGACTTAAGCAGAGCAGTTTGTCAGGTTAATATTTTATACATTTTGTATTTAGACTATTACTTAGCTGATCCATAACAGGGGATTATAGTCAGGGATAGGAATATTGAGTGGCTTTTTTTTTTTTTTTTTTTTTTTTTCCCACGTGCCTGTCTCCAAGACAACTAGATGGCTGTATTTAAAAGAGCACAAAGACCAGAACGAGTAGCTCATCCAAGTCTTTTAGCAAGTGAATGCTCTGTGGTTTTGCATTTTCAGGCAGGCCTTTCACTCTATCCCCCCGACATCTTTTACCTCGGGCTCCGATGGGTGGGAACTCCAACTGGTAGCCCAGCTGATAATTGCGGCTATTAAGCTGCTGCTAGAGTAGCTCCAGTTCCCTTTTGTTTCTGGTTTTATCTAGTCTAGGTGGAGAGTTTCACTGCCGATAGTCATATTTAAAAGCCACAATGATATTCTTCCTTTTTCCCCTTTCACTCAGGCCTGCCGATTATTTGGTACATCCGCTTGCCGGTCTAGCCTGCTTGCAGTGATTTTGCAAAGCAAACACTAGCTTGTGCTTTAATCTTGGATTTTACAATAAAATAAAATAAAATAATAAAATAAAATAAAATAAAATAAAATAAAATAAAATAAAATAAAATAAAATAAAATAATAAAATAAGGATAAATAAAAAACATGTGGCCATAACAAAAGATCCCTGGCAACCATAAATTTGCAACAGAAAATGCCCTGCAGCCCTGCAGGCAGTCGTCATGCTGCGGCCTCAGACAGACCACTAGCAACTAAGCAGAGGTTGCAGCTCACTTTTAAGCAACCATGATCCAGCATTAATCTGAGTCTGCTTCTGGAATTCAGCTCAACACTCCCTGGATTTCCTTTCCCTCCTTGGCTCTGTCAGGAATAACACCGTGCACTGGAAATGCAATGTTTGAGTGGTTAAGCTTCATTGCTTCCATGTATATTTTTTGGCCTGATAATTACATTAGGGATGTAAAATACGTAACGTAAGGTTCCTGTGAGAATTTGCCTCTGAGCAAAGTGATATCACATGTCGTGGGGGTTTCAAAGTGTGTTCAATGTAAAACCCCAAACCTGTCCAAACAACATATTTAGATGGGCAGTATAAGAAGGATTGCGCTGTTCACATTTAGGCGAAGCTCACTGCAGCTCCTGCAGACAGCTGGTTGTGACGCCTGTGCGGTGCCAATTTTTATTAAGACTGTTTCATTCCTTTGAACATGAGAGGCACGAACTTTTATGATTCAGATAACCTTTCGGGGGTTTCATATTCCAGAAGGATAATATCTTTATATGGACTCAAAAAACCCAGCAAGCCATTTCCATCCTCTGCCTAAAATGATTTATCTTGCTTCATTTCAAACAACTACTTCTGTACTTAACCCTCTTTGTGAGCTCCACGTTACCAAATTCCTCAAAGGGGAGAGCAAAGTACCCCAGTCAAAATTTAAACAAGATTTCATGTGCTGGCACTTCTGAAATCTCACATCCACTTCATATCAGTTAACGTAGCTGTGATGGTAAACTTCTGCTGTTGGATCCACATTGCAGACACCTTACCGGTGTGAATCTTGACTGTAAATATTCCTACAAAAGGGATTGTTGCCTTGATGGGATTTGCAGGGGAAGCGAAATAGTGGCAATCCTCAGTCCAGAATTCTGGTGCAGTAAACTGAGAGCCTGAGTCCTTTTCAAGGCTCACCTGATGTTGTTCAGAAAGCTTTAGAAAGCTAAAATACATTAATTAAACTGACAATACAATTAAGTGGTAAAGGGAAATGTATAAAAAATGTTTCCTACCAACCATTTTCACGAGCTTTTCTTTCCTTTCACAGCTAACATTATCAGATATAAATAAACAGTGTTTAAGTACACCAGCAGCAATAAAAGGTTTTTGGGGGGTTAAGAGGAAACAATGAATTTATCCCATCAAAATCTGTTTCTGACAGAAAATACATTTTGTAAAAGGGTATCTTCCTTCCCATTTTTCATAGAAAGTATTGTTTTTTCTCATGTATATCCAGTAAAATCTACATATCAAAAGGTGTTCTTTCAAAGAAAATCTTCCAATCTCACTTTAAAGGGGAATAAAGACTCTAAGGAAATCCTGGGAATAACAAACAAACATAATATATATATATATATATATATATAATTCCTCCCTTTTCTCTGAAATCATTCTGTTTGGGAATAAACATATGCCCAACCTTTAGGCTGGTTCATTAAACAATAGGTACGTAAAAGTGGGTCAGTTCTTCCCATTTCCACCAACTTCTGTTTCAGACTCTTGTCCAAGGGAATGTAGCTCTGCACTGGTTCAGCAGGAAATAAGAAAGCTGAAACCAAACCAGAAAATAACCTGATGCAGGGAAAAGGGAGATAAAACTGACACAGAAAATAAATAAATATATAAATTCAAAAGATGGGAAAGGATTGTGCCTGCCTTTTCTGTTTGCACTCAAGATATAAAATAGGGGGTTGAGTAAAATAAAGATGAAGGGAAATAATGGGGGTGTCCTTAGTTAAGCTCTCTCAATGACTCCCAGTGCACACAAAGGATAGGCCTGAGCTGAGCAGTTCAGAATCAGGATGGAGTAGGAGATGGGCTGTTCCTCAGAGGGTCACGGTCCTTCATGGGTGTTCTTGGGCATGGACAGAAAACAAAAATTTTGAGGTGCAGCCTCATCCAGCCTCATCCACTTTTTCATCCAATGGAGGATGAAAAAGGCTGGGAGATTTCTTCTCCCCATCACTTGCTCACATTTTGCCCCTGGTGATCATCTATGGGGCTGCCAGAAATTGTCATGGACCACAAGGATTACAAGCATGACAGACTTCCAGATGAGTCTTGAGTAAAGAAGACCTTCTCTGCACTGCTCATTATTGTTCACGCTTCTATAGGGATGTGACCTTCATCGTCTACACAAGTGAACATTTTGAAGCCTTTTCCCTCTTTTATGTGGAGTTCTGGATGTATATGACATTAAACCTTGGCCCAATGTAAGCCAACGGCCAAAAATCCCTTGGATTTCAGAGTAGTTGGGATAAAAAGGTATATGCATCTGCACGCATTTTTTTTTTTTTTCTTACAGATCAACAGTTAGAAAATATTTTTGGTATCAAGCACCATCAATTTTATTATCCTGTTCTCCTTTTTCTCACTTTTACAAAGAAGTGGAAGGATTTTTTTGGGTTGTTGTTTTGGTTTTTTTTGTTTTTTTTTTTTTTTTGTGTTACAAGGTTTTACAGCTGGCATCAAGCTGAGTAAGGGAAAATTCAGACTGAATACTAAGTAAAACTTCCTGAAAGCAGATGCTACTAGGCTATGTAATAATATCCCAAGGGAAATGGAACAGCTCCATCAGTTGTGACATTTAAAACTAGACTGGACAATGCACTATTAAATATTCTGTGGGGACAATTCTGCATTGTCATGGGGGTGGATGAAGGGATCCACAAGGTCTTCTCCACATGTAATTTCTCCAGTTCTGTGAAGCAGAAAAATGTCATGCAGTTGAAAAGCTCAGAATCGGAGCAGTGCTGAGAAACACAAACCATCAGTTTGTTATAGGATGAGTCTTCACCGGTGTGAATTTTTTTATAGTTCTGGAGCCCTGACCTCCAAATTCATTGTGGACAAAAATAAGCTTTCTAGTTTCACAAACGTGCGTCACTGATACGGTGAATTCAGGCCAAAATGGTCTTTGGTGACATTTGCGCTGCTCCTGTTTTTCTAGCTAGAATCTGCTCGCATTGATCAATGGACCTGAACTTCTGCTATTCATGTACACAGAGACTCACTGCACTATTTTAAATTAATTTATGCGTAGAATTTTCCAATTGTGATATTAATTAATCATTACAGAAGGAACACACGAAACCACAGCGTTTTAAGTGCGGAGTGTCCCTTAAATAAGGTAATTCTCACCGTTTGTTTATCATATAGTGCATTTAATTGTTAGTGTTTAACTTCAGCTTCAAAAAGCTGTTTTGCTCCATGATCACTTCATGCAGCAGCTTCTGCGAGTGTTGTAAGCCTGGGAAGGATGTGACCAATGCAACCACCTTCTTTAGAGCTACCAGCCCTAACTATTTGTCAGCAAATTCATTTTTACCTCAGTGACCTGCCGGTCAGAGCGGTACTGAAGCGCATCGCTCTGAATGACAAATGAGGAGAAACAACAAGGGTAGAGATGTAGCCAGTGGGTACACGCAGAAAAAAAAGCTGCTCGTTTATCATGAGGCCTGCTAGTCAACTTTTCTGCAAAGCATTTGAAGAAACGTGGCTGTGAGCTTGTTTCAGTGATCAAAATTAAGTAGCGTCTTGAAATGGGAATGAAGTTTCCCCTGAAATGATAAATTATTCAAAATTTGCTGCAAATCCTGCGTTCTGTGCGTTCACAGCTGTTGAAAACATGAATGCGAAGAAATGTCTGTTTCTGCAGAGAAAATTAAATATCTTAACTTTTGTTAGAAGATATGGAGATGGAAAAGATCCCAGTAGTTTCTCTGCAAATTAGTTTCTGTCTTAAATCCTGCAATTTCAAGATTTTCAGGTAGGCCTGTTTTAGTCGTTAGTACAGAAAAGCATTTTATAGTTCCTATTTAGGTGTAATAAATCCAAACTGTAAGGAAGAAAGATTGAGGGACTGATTGATTTTGCTGTATTTATCAAAACAGTCGATCTGGTATCACAAGCACAGATCATTAATCGTACAAAGGGACGTAACCACAGCCTTGCGGGATCGGAACAGGCTGAAGCAGGGACAGCACTATTCCCAGTGTAACAAATGTCACTCTGGAAAACTCAATTCTTGCTAACTCTTTGCTAGGGACATGTTCCTTCTGTGCCTTGGAACTGATTGCTCGGCAGTTTTATGAAGTGTCCCAAAATAGAAGATGACCTTACGAGCTTGATGGCAGAGCATCTTTCCTTTCTCAGCCGTTTTGTAGAGACATCTACCCGGACTTGAAACACGCTAAATCGCATATTAACTGGAACAGAGACTGTTGAGGTCAAATTCAGATTTCTGGAAAGCCAAGTTTAGGAACAGCAGGTCCAAATATCTATAAAGGACCAGATCCCACCACCACGTAAGCTTCCCTTCTTCCTTTTGTCACAAAGACTATTCAACATTCTTCCTATATTTCCACATAAAAATATACAAAAGGTTCTGATCACCCAAAAAATGCACTATTGGAATGCAGCAAAAAAAGCATCCCAGCCTTCAGGACCCTGACTGAAGAATATTTCCCGTTTAAACTAAGGGATGTAACTGCAGGTACATCGGTGACCGTACTAGCAATGGAAATGCTGCACGGAAATAAATTAATCTTTCTGATAGTTAGGACTGCATACAACAGAACAAAACTGTCATCTTAAACTCTACCCAGAAATCATCTTGATGGCAATACATGTCATGGAGCAGGGATAAAACATGTTGTCTCTGTACAACATCATATTATAAGAAAGGGGCCTTATTCAACAAGAAATGCCATTTTCAAATGTTCTTACACTAGGCACCAGGACAGGATATTATAGTAATCCACACTTGAGGCAATAAAAACATGTCACAAGTTCCACATCTTACAGGAAAAGCTCCAGTTTTCATGAAGTAACACATAATTAAAAGAAACAAACTTGTCAACATTTAGTACCTGCCTGTCCCCGAAGCTGGTAAAGAAAGTGGACAGACTGTATTTTTCCTTCAAGAAAACTTAACTGTAGTTACACTTTTACCTATTTGGAAAAAAATATGTTGCTTCATATTTGGGTTCAGGTGTTCAGTGTAACTGGTGGCAGTAGTAGCAATATGGTAGGAACCGAATAATAATAATGCACAGGAAAAAATAAATTAATCTTATGCAGAAGTAGAAGGAGAGAGAGAAATGAAAATAGATGGAGAGCTTTATGAAAGAATACGTAATTAATTATCCAATATTTTTTCTCACTATTTTACGGTACAAATAGCTGAAAAGGTTTATATAACCATACCATTAATGCTAATAAGCTTGTAAACTTGAGCACTGTAAAACATGGATTTGAATACATTAACTTCTACTTACGTGTTTGACAGGACGCTAAAATCTGGCTGTACTACATCTTGTTATGAATTCACACATTACTGTCGGTCAGAAAACCCTGACACTAACCTCCATTGCTAATTGTAATGGGGATGGGATATTTTAATAATAAAAATGTGCATGCTCATTATTTTTCAGAGACAGTCGTGGAAAACAATTCCAAATCTAAAAATATGGCAACAAATGAATACATTTGCATTAGGAAAATATAACGTCCCTGAAGGTTGAAGGAAACAGTTTCAGAAGCATTTGAAAGAAATTATATGTGTAACTTCCACAACTGTAAATGTGAACCGAAATACAAAAGATCAAAGATTTCAGTGCTGTGTATCAGGCACAGCTACACTGAACTTTTCACCTAGTAGCTGAATGACAATAAACCTGTTTTGAAGTCAGGTGTTCTTCCCAAAGCTTTCAAGCCAAAAAGTTGCACAGAGCCAAAGACTCACCTGAAAGCTGCAGTATCAAGTTAAACTTTCGTCCCTTCCCAAAGAGGGAAGGGAAGCAGGGAATGTTGTTTTAGCCCTGTTTCTTGTCTACAAGAAAAAGGAGTTAAAAGATCAGGACTTAGAAATAAAACCACACACTTTTCAGTGCTCATGGTAAAAACATCCTGCAAAATATTACCCACGTGTGCCTATTTTCCTTCTACAGGACTCGTGGCTTCTACATAAATGCTGCTGCGCTAACGCTGTCACCTGTCTGGTGATTATACTTTGGACTGCAGCTAGTGCAAAAGATATGAGCAGTTGATAGAGGAAACAGCAAACATTGGTTACAGTGGGCTTAAGGAAAAGTATCCAGTAAAGATACAATCATAGACAGTGATTCTGCAAACAGTCTCGAGAAATCAGCGAGACAATTCACCCATCCCAAGGCAGGGTGTCATTCTCGTGCCACTCCTAACCTACACTTGCCAAATATGTTCTTAAAAACCTTTGCTGGGTGCATATTCTTCAGTCTTTCCATGCTATTGCTTTTAATGCTGCAGTGTTCCCAGAAAGAATTTTTTTCCAAATGCTTAACCTTATATCCCTTTTACCACATTTGCCAAGGACACAAAGAAATTGATTTTTCTCTTCCTTTTCACAGCAACCTATTACACATTTGAAAATTGTTAGCAGGTCTTTTTCAGATTAAGCAATCCCATTTCTTTCAGGAAACAGTTGTAAATCATGCGACATTGTCATAACTTTCATAATTTCTGCTGCTCCCACTTGAGCTCCTGGTGATGGGTACCTGTCTTTCTTGCAGTCCTGTGGCCAAAAGTGAATAGTTGCCTGGTTGAGGTGTTAGCAGTCCTGCAGAAACTACCATGAGTCTCACAGACTGTGCATGCTGCTGTTTATACACTCTGGTGTGACACTGGTTTTGTTCACAACATCACGATGTTAAAAGTTTCCCAGCTATTTGTCCTCATCCTTCCCTGCAATATAATAGCTGAAGGATTTGTTTCCCCATGTTTTAGTTCAGATAAGAAATATTTATCGTTTTGCGTGGTCTTCTGCTGGAAAACTCTCCAAGTTGCCATGCATTCAGAGACCAAATCACATTACTGACTTGTTAGCTGACCCAGTCTGTGTTATATTTGTTTGCACTTGTTCCCACGCTGGAAAACTATGACCACTGTGTATGCCTACAGACCGCTTTAACGATAAACTCAGCTGACTAGAGTAGCTGTTGCGGTCATATTCTTTAATAACATGGATATTTCTGTGTTGTGTGAATAACTTTTGAGAGTTCTGAATCTTTTAAAAAATATTTGTTATTCAGAAATATGTAGTGGTGGCTTTGAACAACGTGCAATTATGTTTTCTTCAAATTCAATTTTTTTTACTCATTCACAACTCACGTAAGTGTCTCATTTGCTTGCCAGTTGTCTCAAGGCAGCACTTAAACATTTTACTTCATACCCCACCGATCTGAGAATGACCTGGCACACTCGATGCAAATCTTGGAGGATGGGTGTGAGGGAACAACAGCCTGGGGAAGTTCCACAGTCCCTATTCCCACTGCCTCCCCCAGAGGATGGACACCCCTTCAGTGGCCTCAAAATTAGCTGGAAGAGATGGTCGCACAGAACATCAGACAGACCCCCATGGAGGACAGTGTGGGTACAGCCATCCTGTACTTACACAGGAAACTTGCCTGTGGCAGTGGCTCTTGCCTTCTGCCATAACGACCTGGGAGGGCACACATCACTTTCCCAGCACACAGTTGCAGCAAGCCCATGGCCTCAGCTATTGCAATCCCTGTCTCTGCCATCTCTCTGGAGAGTGGGATGACCAAGTATCTGGGCTACACAAAGCATCCTGCATGAGAAGGACGGATGGAGGAAAGTCAGTAACTACGGCATGTGCTTAGCAAATCTGTCAGCCACTGCCACTCCCCTGAGCTTGAGTGGGCACTGAAGTAATGTGTAGCTTGGTGCTTGCATTTCCCTTCTTCTTCTTTATTTCCTTAATTTAATCCTTCAAAGGTGTACGGTCTCCAGTTTGAGTCACGTGCATTTTTTTTTTATACTTCTTAGATGGATGATGAAGCACTTAAAATAGAGGGATTGTAAATAAAGAGTAACAAGTACAGTGCATGAACAACATGATTCCCCAAAAGCTAATAAACAAAACTCATTTTGCCAATGTAGTTCTTTATAAATACAGGAAATCAGGCATTTCACAAAGGGTTTTTCACAGTGAACTTTTTCTACAAAGAAATGTGTCCTTTTACTCAAGATGATAGGTGAGCAGTTTAATTTAAATTAAAATAAAAAAAACGGAGTCAAAAGTTTTCTATCTGAAGTTAGAATCTGGATCTGATTTATCTCAGTGTATATCACTAGGAGAATGAGCCTTTTTATTCATCTGACATTCAGAAAAAAATAAATGACACTATGGGTTATAAAAATTACATTAATATTTTTTCCAAGATGTGAACTCTCTGCTACTCTTCATGAATGAGCTTTGAAAGACTGACGGATTACGACTGTTCAGATTTGCCAAACCTGGAGTTTTTCAGAGCAGAGTAAGTTTCAATACTCTAAGGTTTTATCTATATTTGTATGCATTTCAGCACAATAAAAGCAGATCAGTGGATCAAAGCCTGTGCTGCTGAGGCCCCTACATCTGCACTACATGTGGTCCAGGGGCTTTACTTTTGGACTAAATTTAGTCTAGACTGAATATCACCACTACACATATGGTTTGAAGCTGTCCAAAGGCCCAGTCACTACTTTGGACCCATCAGTGGTTGGAGCAGCTTGGTTCATACCTCCAGCAAGGCTTCTTCTGTCCTTTCCTTAGGACATAAGGAACCTTATGGGCTTGCCCTGGAAACAGAACCAGTGCACATTACACGGAGCTGATCAGGGGTTTCAATCCAAAACCTCACTGCTCCATCCCAGCTTGTTACTGGGGATGCGGCCCAGTCAATTTAATCTGCAATTAGGCAATTTCAAGGTGTTTATTTACAGTAATCTGGGAAAAAAAAAAAAAACCCACAGCTAAATCTCCAAAGTACCTCTTTGTTGTGGAGGAATGCATGCTGCTGAAACCTTGCTGCAAATTGTATTTCTGATTTTGCTGCTACTAAAGGCGAGGATCAGCTGCTCGGAGAGTCTGAAAAGCCTGTGGATCCCCACAGAGGGGGAATCTTCCTGCCAAATTTACCCTGGAATTGTAAATTTTGGAAGACTGACCCAAGACTTCCAACTGTGGGAAGGAGACTGAAAACCATGACAAAAGCAGAGGTTACAAGCTCCTGATCATGTATGTGAGACTATAAAATCCCAACAGCCCAAATTCGGCCTGGGGGTTCCTGGGGGTATAACCTTCTTGCTAGAGATCTTGGAGCTACAGTCAAGTCAGATCTGGGGCTCATAAATTATCGAGTTTGCATTGCATGCTGCCTCGAGGTCCTGGGTGTAGAGAGGATTTACCAGTGACCCAGTTGCAAGTCCATGTCACAACACTGCAGATGGTAGAGTAAAGCAGTCCTTTGTGGGAAGGAAATGTGGAAAAGCCCTTGCTCTACAGGCTCTACAGCTTCAGAAAAATCACATTGAATGTAAGAGGTATCAATCAAGAGTATCAGGTTGCCATTTTCTAACAAAACACACCTTTCTGATTTTTATTTTTATTTTTGTTTACAATTCTTTATGGGTTTCTATGGTAATAGGGAAAAACTAATTAAACATCACAGCCAGGCTCCGCATTTAAAACTGTTACTCTGGAATATTCCTAAAAGGACCCAAATTGTATATTCATACCATCCCTTTGGTACTTTAACTCCCCACCCGCATACAGTATGCCAAGCTGTTCCTGTGTAGTGATGTGTGCCTGCCTGTGCGCTGTATGTCTATATTAATCCACAGGCACATATATATAAGAAATGGCTGTGACGGTTGCAGCCAGGGAAGGGAATTTTCGTGCCTCCACAGAGCTCTGCGGGGAGGGACTGCTGAGAAATGGTCCAGAAGGTTCCTTGCGACAGTCAAGTTCAGGAACTGAAATTAGTAAACTGCCATTTATGTAGCAGCAAAATGAATTATTCAATCTGCTGTGTGGACTGAAAGTCTAATTTTAAAAGTCTTGCTTGCCTAAGAAGCCCCGTGCAAAGCGTTCCTTAAATGTAAGGCAGTAATAAATGTTACTGCATGGCTGGATGTCTTGGGAGGGGTTGTCTGATACTGACTGCAGTAGTTAATCTGTCCCGTAAATTATGGGTAACAGATTAACAAGAATAATTTTCCCTGTTTTACAAATATTTCAGAAAAATTGAGGGTTTCCTCCTTATGCCACATGCAGAGCATTTTTGCAGGGACGCGGCCGGGCTATCCAGCGAGGTCGGTCCCTGGAGTGCATCCAACTGCCCTGCAAAAAGGAAAGCCCTTGGCCAGACCCTGCGGACTGAGGGAGGAGGGAGATTCCTGCTCCTTCCTGTGGCCCTGTCCCTGTTCCCAGTGGCCAGAGCAGGCACAGGGGCTCGCAGGGGCCAACCCGTGTCCCGAGGGCGAGGGAGGGTGAAAGGACAAAAGTTTGACTTTGACAAGACTCTAGAGCGCACCTGAGCATCCCTTATCACCATACTTCTGTCTAGCTCAGCATTTCCCTGCAAGAGGCTCCACTTTGGTGCATCAGCATTTTTCTGACACAAAAATATTTCCCTGAAAAATTTCTGACTGGCCAGTTACTAGCACGAGCATCAGTAATGAGCCCCTCCAAGCCAGCGGTGATTGTCTTTGTGTGTATCGGCTAGAGAAAGGGGTAATTTGTGCATTGCATGGCAGTTTGTCCTCCCGACACTGAATATATGAAGCAGGACTTCAGTGGTTAGCAAAGCACCCTAGCTTGAAATTGAGGAAAGGTGACTTGTTTTAACGCTCCTCTGTGATGTAGGGGCCTTTTCTGCCACCTTCATGTCATGACTCAGGCTCCTGTCCTCTGGGAAATGCTGTGCAGGTCACCCACGAGCTCCTTCACGGGCTAGAATCAGAATCTGCGCTGTAAGAAAGAAGTGAAAGAAAAGAATAAAATACTGTACAGTACTTTCTATTTTGGTTGGCTGGTTTTTAATATGTAATGCCACTCTGAAATAAATAAAACCAAAATATTGTAATATGTCCATAGAATGCAAACACATATAGTCATCCTGTCAGTCAATCAATTATTTTCTAAGTCCATATATGCACATGTAAATAAACATTTAGATTATCCAGATGAGCAGCAGGCTCTGAAAGAATTTTGAAAACCTTAGCTAAGAAGCGCCTGCTGCAGTAAAAACCACCAGATGCATGTGGGAGGTGCCCCAGTGAGATCAGGTCCAACCATCTTTAGTCTATTTGCTCATGAATAGCAAAAGAAGGAGATTTAAATCTTCATTGTTACTTCAGTAGAGTCTAATTAACTTCCCTGCTTCCTCCGAGAAAAACAACCACCCCCCAGACAAACACACATGGATAACATCGCCCAGTACCCTGAAGAGCTTTGAGGTTTTTCAGTGATTTCAGAAGTGGGGTCGTTTCTCTCTTTCTCTGCTCTCAATCCACTTCATACATCTTAGGCAAACACCACAGGGAAAAAAAAAAAAAAACCAAAAAAAAACCAGAAAACCAAGCAGGATGACATTCAGAGGTGTTTGCACGGCTGGCGATTGTGAGGCGCGCAGGATGACTGTCAGGGATATACAATACTGCAGTGTCTGGTGAATCACATTAATTCCCTGGTCCTTAAGGTGAACCCTTTTCTTCCGTGAGGCGCTGCTGGCTCTGCGAACAAATTCCTGACTTCATTCCTGGCTACCACTTACTTCTTTGTGCCAGCATCCGCTGTGCCAATTGCAAGTGCATCTCCCTTTAAAGGGAACCAAACTGGGAGCTGAAAATACTTGCCTGACAGCGTAGTTTGGCATGCCTAACTGTGCGGCTCAACACACAGGCCACACTCCTCAAATCTGTTTTCTTTCTAACCTACTTTTGTGCCAGAAAGTGTTCACCTGGAAGTCAGTAGTGCATGAAAACATTCAAATCAGCCTGCTGCAAGGGATTTATAGACTGTGTTTAGCGTAGGGCAACTCACCAGAGAACTTGACTTCAGGCAGTGCCGCTGCAGCTCCTCTTTCTTGCTTTCCGCTGCTTCTTGTGCAGTGGAAAGATAAGCAATTTTTGAGTTTTCAGTAAGGAAGGCCTCACATGTGGTCTTGTAATTTACTGCTCTTAAGATCCTTGGCTGCCACAGAAAGAGCAGAACTACATTAATGAGCCTAATTTTTAAAATATCATGAATTTCATATTCCAGACCTAAAAAAATAACAATTCTGCTCATAGTGTTGATTAAACTTTACCACGGAAGCAGTTCTACAAGCAGAAAATAGCTCAGAAAGCAGAGTTAGTATTATGATGATTCACAGAGGTGAATCTTAGGGATTTTTTAAAAAATTCCACACAGTTAAAATATCTTGACCCCAATATTCTAGCCTTTTCATTTTCAGCAGGGTTTGACTACCCAACTGACCTTTTGTCGTTACTCCCTTTTATTCTGCACAGTTGCAATTAAAACCCAGAAGCAATCAAATGCTTCTCTTCTGCTTTCCCCCTGACCCCTGGCTCTTACTAGGGAGGAATCCAGTTTCAGTAAAGCCTCTCTTCAACAGATTGGACATGCACTTGTTCATAGTTATTCTGGTATTCCCCAAAATACATGTCTTAAGACTTGAAAGCCATACATGGATACAGCTTGGCTGCAAAATCCATCCTCACGACTATTGCACAAAACATGGGCCTGCATCAAAATGACCACAGCAAGAATTTGGCATGTTCAGAGCACAGCTGGTGGGCTGCATCCCTCAAGGAACCTGTGCTGCGACTCCCTTCCATGGCAAAGCCTGTTCCCCACCTTTACATCCCTCCTGCTATCTCACTCCTGTTTTAGCACCGCAGACTTTTGCCTGCTCTGTTTTTCTGATGTAATTGCACATGGGGCGAAGCTCTAAGCCAGACCATGAGTGAGCTTTATTGAAACACAGTTATTTTCTAAATTTTTGTTCAAAGAAGGATCATTTAAAAAGTCCCTTTTCCAGTCAAGCCCCACAGAGAGTTGCAAGAACACAACTGAGGAAAAAGCAAGTTGTGATGTGGGGGTGGGAACGACAGATGGGGGAGGAATCTTGTCAGCCAGCTGTGCCACCAAATTAAACAATAAACTACACAAAGCTGCAGCCCCAGGCACTTCTCCACCAGCTTTTCATCATAGTGGCCCTGAAGCGGGAGTCAGTGCCAACTCGCTGGCCAGGTGCTCCGAACAACATGTAGGAACAAAAGCTGAGGCACCCTGGGAATTTTCAGGCTGATCAGGAACGTCCCAGAAAGTTTTAGGCATCTACAGGGTTAGGTAATATAAGAGAGAAGCCTTTGGTTTTCTGTGATATTAACTGGAGACAGGTGCCTAAATTACGTGGGTGGAATGGGGGAGATCTGGACCTTGCTTTTTTACCAGACTCTCACTGAAATCAATATCAAACCTGGAGCGGGATTTCACCCTCATTTTCATGGAAGTCCACATACCAGGTGCCATGTGACGCACCTGTCTGATACAGAATCACAGAATCACGGAGTTTTTCAGAGCTGGAAGGGACCTCTAGAGATCATCTAGCCCAACTCCCCTGCTAAAGCAGGATTGCCTAGAGCACGTTACTCAGGACTGCATCCAGGCGGGCCTTGGAAGCCTCCAGAGAAGAGACTCCACAACCTCCCTGGGCAGCTTGTTCCAGTGCTCTGTCACCCTCACCGTAAAGAAGTTTTTTCTCATATTTGATCGGAACTTCCTGTGTTCCAGCTTGTGTCCATTACCCCTCGTCCTGTTACTGGGAACCACTGAAAAGAGTTTGGCTCCATCCTCCTTAAACCCACCCTTTAGATACCTGTAAACATTAATAAGGTCTCCTCTCAGCCTTCTCTTCCCCAGGCTAACGAGTCCCAGCTCTCTCAGCCTTTCTTCATAAGGGAGATGCTCCAGTCCCTCAATCATCTTTGTTGCCCTATGCTGGACTCTCTCCAGTAGTTCCCTGTCTCTCTTGAACTGGGGAGCTCAGAGCTGGACACAGTATTCCAGCTATGGCCTCACCAGTGCAGAGTGGAGGGGGAGAATGACCTCCCTTGACCTGCTGGTCACACTCTTCCCTATGCAGCCCAGAATTCCATTGGCCTTCTTGGCGACAAGGGCGCATTGCTTGCTCATGGATAATTTACTGTCTACCAAGACCCCCAGATCCTTTTCTTCAGAGCTGCTTTCCAGCAGGTCCTTTGCTGGTGCCTGACATTCTTCATCCCCAGGTGCAGGACCCTACACTTGTCCTTGTTGAACCTCATTAGGTTCTTCTCTGCCCAGCTCTCCAGCCTGTCTAGGTCACGCTGGATGGCAGCATGGCCCTCTGGGGTGTCAGCCCAGTTTGGTATCATCAGTGAACTTGCTGAGGACACACTCTGTCCCCTTGTCCAGGTCGTTGATGAATACGTTAAACAATACTGGTCCAAGTATTGACCCCTGGGGGACACCACTGGTTACAGGCCTCCAACTCGACCCGTTAATCACAACCCTCTGAGTCCTGTCACACAGCCAGCTCTCAAACCACCTCACTGTCCCCTCGTCTAGTCCACACTTCCTCAGTTTCCTAAGGAGGATGTTATGAGAGACAGTGTCAAAAGCCTTGCTGAAGTCAAGGTAGATGACATCTGCCCTCATCCAGTCAATCAGTTATAACATCATAGAAGGCTATGAGACTGGTCAAGCATGATTTACCCTTGGTAAATTCATGTTGACCACTTCCAATAACTTCCTGCTCTTGAACGTGCTTGGATATGACATCCAGAATGAGTCACTCCATTATCTTCCCAGGGATGGATGTGAGACTAACTGGTCTGTAGTTCCCTGGGTCCTCCTTCCTGCCCTTTTTGAAGACTGGAGTGATGTTGGCCATCCTCCAGTCCTCAGGCACCTCTCCTGTTCTCCATGACCTTTCAAAGATGATGGAGAGCGGCCAAGCAATAACATCTGCCAGCTCTCTCATCACTCGCAGCTGCATGTCGTCAGGGCCCATGGACTTATTGATGTCCAGTTTGGCCAAGTGGTCTCTAACCTGATCTTCCTCTACTGGGGAAAACTCTTCCTCTCTCCAGACCTTGCCCCTTGCCTCCAGGGCCTGGTATTCATGACGGACAGCTTTAACAGTGAAGACTGAAGAAAAAAAGGCATTCAGTAGCTCTGCCTTCTCTGTGTCTTCTGCCACTAGGGCGCCCATCTCATTCGTTAGTGGGCCTACATTTTCCATAGTCTTCCTTTTTCTATTGATATACTGAAAGAACCTCTTCTTGTTATCTTTAACTATGGTGGCCAAGACAAGTTCTGCTTGAGCTTTGGCCCTTCTAATTTTCACCCTGCATAGCTTCACTACATCTTGATATTTTTCATAAGTAGCCAACCCCCTTTTCCAAAGATCATAAACTTTCCTGTTTTTTCCTGAGGTCCAGCCAAAGCTCTCTATTTAGCCAGGCTGGTCTTCTTCCCTGTCTGCTCGTTTTTTGGGACTTGAGAATGGCCTTCTCCTGGGCTTTCAGGAGTTCCTCCTTGAAGTAAGACCAGCCTTCCTGGGCACCTTTGCCCTTCAGGATTGTCCCCCAAGGGACACTCTCAACCATGCTCCTAACCAGTCCAAAGTTCACCCTTCAGAAATCTAAGGTGGCAGTTCTGCTGGCTCCCCGCCTTGCTTCACCAAGAATCAAAAATTCTATCATTTCATGATCACTTTGTCCAAGATGACCTCCAATCTTTATATCCCCTACAAGACCTTCTCTGTTAACAAGCAGCAGGTCCAATAGGGCACTTTCCCTAGTTGGCTCCCTCACCAGCTGTGTTAGGAAGTTGTCTTCCACACACTCTAGGAACCTCCAGGACTGTTCCCTCTCTGCTGTGTTATATTTCCAGCAGACATCTGGGAAGTTGAAGTCCCCCACAAGAACAAGAGCGAGCGATCGCGAGACCTCTGCCAGCTGCTTATAGAATATTTCATTGGCCTCTACATCCTGGTTGGGGGCTCTATAAAAAACTCCCACCACGATGTCTGGCTTATTGGCCTTCCCCTTGATTCTTAGCCATAAACACTCGACAATGTTGTCATGCACGTTGTTAAGTTCTTGGCATTCAAAACTGCCCCTGACATAGAGGGCCACCCCACCACCTCTCCTTCCTTGCCTATCCCTTCTGAAGAGTTGGCAGCTGTCAATCGCCGCACTCCAGTTGTGCGTGTCTTCCCACCATGTTTCTGTGATGGCAACTATATCGTCATCTCCCTGCTGTACAATGGCCTCCAACTCTTGTTGCCCATACTGCATGCATTCATGTAGATGCACTTCAGCTGGGCTAATTGCCTTGCCACTTTATTGAGGGGACAAGCCCTTTTTCCCACCTATCCATGCTCAGACATTTCTGCAGTAGCCGACCTATCACTACTCCTCATGTCTTTGCTAGCACATGGGTCATCATCTCGCACCTCCACTGCAACAACAAGCTGCAAGACCTTGCTAGTGCTTTTACCCACCAGCACTGGCATATTGCTCCCAGGCACCACTTCAGTCACTCTGGTTACATCCCCATCCCCCTTCAAACCTAGTTTAAAGCCTACGTCAAACACTCTCTTGATTGTTTTAAAGATTCCAACTACAACTCCTAAAATTTCCTGTCAGCATGGTCTTTTTCTTCTTTCCTTTAGTTTTTGATGGTTTTTTTGGTTTTGTTTTTGGTATTTGTTTGTGGTTCTTGGGTTTGATATTTTGGTTTGGTTTGTTCCCCCAAGAGAAGTCCTTCTATACTTTTCTAGCTGAAATAGGAGTGTTTGTGATGTGGACAGATATTAAAAAATATATATAAATAAATATCATATTGGTCTCATTTTTTCCTGTTTTCCAGGAGGCTCTTGGTGCAGGCATCTCTATTTGGCTTCAGATATTTTCTAATAGAATATCTTTTTAGAGGGGTTATTTCTATTGAAGTATGTATAATGTGAAATATTGTGAGCACTGACATCCTGTCTTGCAAGTGAAATCTACAAAAATTTTGCCAATGACATTAATGGAAACCATCGGTTTCTGATTCTGACTCTGTGAGTTGACAATCCTTTCTCTGGAACTTAGTTTTTCATCTGTAATAACAACACTAAATGTGGCTTTGCTGTATTGAAAACTTTGGAGGATGCCTCTGAAGTGCTGCTCCCTTTCTTTCCATAAAAACAAACCCCCAAACAAGCCTACGAGCTCACAGCAGCCTGCACAAGGCTTCGTGCTCTTGCTTGTGCATTTCATACCTCCCAGTTTCTCCATTTCAGCCTACTGGTGGGGTGGTCTCACTGCAGAACTTTCCTCCTCCACTACCTTCAAACAAACGATATTCCTTGTTAGTGGCATTTCATCTACATTTTGAAGCCCTGTCTTTCTAATCCTTACCCTTGCTGGAGTCAAAGCACAGATGTGTCTATAAAGATAAGAATTTCAAAACATGAGTTACACAAAGAGAATATTTCTGAAAGTCTAACTCTTGTGTTTCATGATTAAATGAGCTCTGAACTCTTCTGAGGACACGGGTAATTACATTAGTGGGTAAATGCTGAGTGTCTTTAAGAATTTGGAGAGAGATTGGCACAGAGGAAAAGAAACAAGAACTTCTACATGAACAAATTTCCCTTACTTGATTCTGGTCTCTACTTAGCAGTAGTCAGGAAAAGAAAAAGGATAAGAACAATTGAAAAAGACAAGATAAGACAGTCAGAAAACTATCAACCAGCTCACGAATGTGAATCCTGTGAAAGATATTGGCTTACATTTTTCTTGATATCCTCATTTTCTCAAAGATCATACCTTTATGAATGAGGAACTTTGATAAGTATAAACTAGCAGCTGGGCATGTAATGAAAGTCAGAGATAATTAATCATATGATTCTTGCGTACCATGTATAATACCTGATGCATTATTTATGCAGGAAGAGATAGATTTTTAAGGCCAGAGGTGTCATTATAATTATGTAGTTTGACCTCCTGCTTGACTTAGTCAATACAATTTCACCCAATAACTCCTTCTTTAGCACCGATGCCTGCTCGAACTGCAGTCTTTCAGAGAAGTCTCCATTCTGGATGTCAAAGCTCCATGTGATGGACAGTCTACCTCATCCCACCAAAAATGTCTTAGTTTCAGAGAGTGGAAAAATCTTCTTAAGACAAATCAAAAGCAAATTTATGTTGAAAAAGCACAACTGCAATTGATTTTTTCAAACAAGGCTGACTACAGGTTTACTTTGAAAAACTTAAAAAAATAATTTCATCTCATTGGACTTTTTTAAGCAACCCTAAATTATTTCCTACATATCATTTAGCAAAAAAATAAAATAAAATAAAATAAAATAAGATAAAATTAAAAAAATAAATTCTTTTGACTTTTTGTCAGAGTTCTTGCTACTGTGTTTTTTCTTTCAAAATTAGTTTTTCCCTCACAAGAAAGAAAATAATTTTTTGAGAACTCTAGTTCTAGTGATTATTAATAGAAACTAATAGAAACACTGAATAGTTTAGTTTTGTAGGGACCTCAGGAAGTCCTCTACAACCCACTGCTTGAATATCTGTGATTAAAGAATAAAAGTAACAAAAAAACCACTTGTCTCCTTAGAATACAAATATATTTCATGACTGAAGAAACATTTGTTTTCGTATTTATCTGCCAACAAATTCAGAAGGTTAGAGTGGCCGTGGGATTACCTATGGGAATTTAGGTTTTGATCCATTACATTAAAATTTGGGCCCTGCAATGAGATGAATTAAAATGGGAAATTTTCAGCTTGGTCTCTCTGTCTTGTACCTGAAGAAACAAACTCTTCCTGAAGGCTATGAACAATCACAGCTGACCCGTGGCTTCCAGAGAGCCAAGGTTGACTGTCATCGTAATACAAGTGCCTTAGCCTTTGGCCTAAATTTTCATGGCACAAGTCTATCCTATGACCACAGACTTTCTTCTGGAGCTGCAAGTACCTTGCCAACTCGTGTCCCAAGTGGAAGCTCTAGGTACAGATGAACAAGACCCATGAGGAATTTCCCCATGAAGGAAATTTTCCTGATGGGTGAGTCCAGCTCTTAAGTTTCCTTCAAATTTATGACCAGGCATCTACTGAAATGACCCTTGAACCATCTTAGATTTGAACAATCAGGCTAAAGGCAAAAGTTCCCCCCAAAGTCTTATGATTATACACACAAAATATTTAAGTTGTTAATGTCAAAAAATTAATGGCTTTCATGTGTGCAATGCAAGAAAGCTATTGGAGACATCTATCTTCAATTCAGTAAAATTATTACAAAGGATTATGTCACCAAATGTATGAACATTTGTATGTCTTTACAGCTGCATTGTGGGTAGCTTCTTTTGTTTGGCAGTGACTATTATAACATTGCCTTGATTATTAAAAGTGGTGTTAACTCTATACTCAGAGAACTGTAGATACATGTAATAGCTTCTATTCAAGTATTCCTTAAAAATAAATGGTTAAGCTTTGTTTTTCTCCTTGAGGGATATTAAATATCCCTACTTCAGCAAGGGACAAACGAAACATGTTAGGTTTAACTGCAAAAGGTTAGCATTGTCTCAAGAAGACAGAGGCAGGATTCTTCTGACCAAATACCAGAGATAGTCACCTCTCGGTCATGAGTCATCACCTCCCAATACACATATCTGAATTAGAAGAAATTAATCACAATCAAAAAATGCCTATTTCTTTCCATTGCTAAGATAACAAACTCAGATGCTTCTGTTGTAGATATCAATGTTCAGTCACATAAACCCCTCAGAAAAGACAGAATTTATATTTTCTGGATCCTTGAGAAATGCAGTACCCACTGTGTCACTCTGCATTTTACAGTCAAACATTTCCTGATGGTTACTTACATACTTTTAAAAATTCGTCCAGATCACTTCCAGCCCCCCTGAGCACATCTCCCCTCTGTGCTTCCTGTGCATACCATGTAGAAGACTTTAAGATTTTCATCTGTTTTTTACATTTCAGCCGGCACTGCTTGAAATACTATGTTTGCTTTTTTTTTTTTTTCTTTCTTATTCCTTTAAAACGCTGTCTCTATGTATGAGCTGGATGAGGAGCCAGGAGGCAGCGCGCTCACTTTCCTCTGCAGCTGCTCTTTGAGAGGCTCCACAATGAGATGCCAGTCATGTGCAAGAGCGCTGTAAACTCCTCGCTTCTCCCCTTTTGCTGATGTTTCTGTCTCGCTGCTGAGGTGACTCAAGGAACAGAAATGCCTGGCAAAAGCCTCAACCTCCAATATATGCCCATGCATTCGTATAGAGAAGAAAAATTCTCTACAGTGCTGTTTACACATTTCAAAACTGATTTTATTTACTATTGCCTTTTTCCATCTTTTGCTTTCCGATATACTGAATTGCATGATAAGATTGAAGCTTGCCTTTCAGAAACAGCGTGTATATGTTATTTGCTGCATCTGAAAAGCAGGTGTTCTCAAGCAAATCTGAATATTTTGAGCAAATCCCTGCTTTGAAATGCAAATGAATTTGCAATGTCTGCATAGTTTGAGATAAAGCAGTTAACAATGAATTAATCCTTGTTTTATGCAGTTCATTATCAAGAGACTATGACCAGGCCAACAATGTGTTTGGAACATAATAGGGTCTTGCCAAACAGGTAGAGACTCTATTCAAACTGAGCACTTACAGTTACAGTCAGTCTGTTTCTTGAGCACTGCATAAAGTAGCACAGTAAGCCAAATATAATGTTTTGTCTTTGCCCCAAAACTGGTGTGTAGGTACCGTCTATCCATTTTCTAGAACCAAAGTCTCCCAGAAGGTACTAAAATTTTGTTATGTGGAGAGTTTCTAGTAAATTGAGTTTTAAATGGAAAAAGCTGCATTTCAGGGGAAGGTGACATTTTAAAATGAAAAGGTCATTCCAAAACCATGCTGTTTTCATGAGAAATTCTCTTGCTCTGGTAATTTGAGTCATTGAGAATAAATACATAAGAAATATTCTCTAAATCTGCTAAGGTTTGCTTCTTTCATTCCAGCAGGCAATGTTTTTGGTTCAGGTTTAGCCTTCTGTGCTTCGTGGGACCATGCTGATATAGTAACTGCACCCGAGCTCCCATGGCAGTTGGTGTGGATGATGGCAGAAACAGCGCAGAATTAGTAGTTCACCAGTATAACAATACTGTGCAGCCCTTCATCTAAACAAAAGTTATGGCTAACGATCCTCTGCTGTGCTGGGGAGTCTATAGAGAAAGGGATAGCACTGAGCACCTCTCACATGCCCAGCCGGGTGCAGAGGACACTGCACACTGTGGGGTGAAGCCTTATTCTGCAGGTGTGGGAATGATGTGGTGAACTTGAGCCTGTGGGATGAGTTGTGATGTGGAAAAAGAGGAGGTGTGTATTCCTAGAAAATAGGTTGCAGGTGACCCTCTTCAGCCCCCACTCCCATTGGGGCTTTAGGCATGATGTCCCTCCTAGCCGTAAGCCTAACCCAAAGCCTACCCCAGGCTGGGCTGAGCTTTAGACAGAGACCCCTACCTTTAGTGCGACTGAAAAATATCTCAGAGGAGAAACCTGCTTGTTGGCTACACCTTTCCTTGGCTGAAATTTAAATTAGAAATGCACCCATTCTCCCATCCAGGTATATCGCAGGTTAATTAACAGAGAACTAAGTCTAGATAAACAGGTGAGGGGAAAACTTTCTGAGTAGTTCGCAGGAAATGAAACTTCTTTTTAACCTGCCCCCCACCCCCTTTTTTTTTTTTTTTTTTTTGGTTTAACAATAGATTGCTGTTATACCTCCCCATAACTCTGTATGGCACTGTCATAAGTGAAGGATTTGTTCATTAGATTCTGTTTTATATACTGGAGCTGTTTGGTTTTAGATACTCATTGTTGAGATGCTATACAATTATTTACTTGAACATAGCAGTTTTCTTCCCATTAATGCAGTTTTTTTTTGCTCAGTATGTTTTGATGACTTATATTCATGATTTCCAGACTGCTGAAAAGGAGGACTTCAGTTTTGCCTGTCTCTAATCACTGTAGTACATAATAACAGATGGCAGTATTCCTAAACTGCCATATTCAACAAATGATATGAGATCAGACATCTCAATGATTTCGTTATCCCTATTAATAATAATTATTATTATCAAGAACTAGGAATGAATCTTCAACTTCATATGATATAAACATCTTGACCTGCATTTTCAGAATTTCTAGCAGTTCTGGTTGCCTCCATTTATGAGTCAACAGAGAACAAACTGAAAAGACTCCTGAGTTTCAGACCAGACTTAGCAACATATATTTGAAGATTAGATGTCTTTAAGGGATATTATGTCAGACTAGCAAAATTACTAGTTGCTTTTTAATACATCCCATCACTTAGCCTGGATTTCGTTCAGTTCAAGTGTTGGTGGGTTGTTTTTTTTTCCCTTATAGCTGCCAGAGATAGAAA
The DNA here is from genome assembly GCA_947846985.1 of Fratercula arctica. Lineage (NCBI taxonomy): Eukaryota > Metazoa > Chordata > Aves > Charadriiformes > Alcidae > Fratercula > Fratercula arctica. The sequence continues at coordinate 106,054,446 of CANTUZ010000003.1, forward strand.
TAAAAATTGAAAAATTTGCATAATATTTCAAAAGAGCAAACAATAATTTTGTTCATGCTTTTATCATGATATATCTGAACTAATTATGCTTAAAATGGAGGAAGTCATTTCCCCACTGTCTCGGGACACAACTGAGCAGAGCAGCAGTGACAAAAGGTGAGGGAACACTTCCTTTCTGTGCTGACTCTTTCATTCTGCTCCAGTAATATACTGTATTGCTGACCTGAAGAGACTTTGGGTGTCCAAAGGTTATTGGACTGCAATCTATATTGGATTTGAGGTCTCCTTTCCCACTAAGAAACCAGGATTCAATAAAAGTTGAGCTGAGACCAGGTCTCTACTATGGCCTCTTGGGCTGTCAGAGCAATTATTCTAGTTTAATTTGCAAAGCAGTCTCCTATTCCAGTATTGATACATTTTGTGAAAGACAGAGTTTGCACATTTTCTTTGTTCAGAATAACCTTTAAAATATGAAACAAAGGAACTACTTTAAAAAGATTCCCATTCATGAGCCACTGCTCAAATCATTATCTTGCTGCCTGACAGTACTAATGAGACCTAACATTCCATTTTTTTCAAGGTCTTGAAGACGATGTCCTCATGTATGCCAGAAGGAAATAATCTCTTGTTTAAAAATTAATAAAGAAAAATTAACTTAACTTCTACAGGTGCTGTGTCAAAGTCCTTATCTAGCTTTCAAGAATTTCAAAGCCAATCTTTTTAAATTTCATTTTAACATATTTTCATCACTGTTAGCAGAAGGAAAATAATTACATAGATGTAGGAAAAAATAGTGCTCAACAATGCTTCAAAAACATTTAAAACCAAGGTTCTATCAATATTTCTTAAAGATGTTGCATATCCATGTAGCAGGCTGAGACAAGTAAGTGTAGGCGAGAGGGTGGCATAACTGTAAACAGCACTCTGTGGTGAAAAAAATTTAAAGACCATTGACCGTGCTGAAAGTTAAGATGGCTATAAGGTGCTGGAAAAGCTTCAGGCATAATTCACTTCCTGAAGATATATAATTAAGGCAGTCTACCAAACAAAGGAAGTCATGATGCTGCCACAAACACTGCATTGAATGCTAGGAATCATTCACGTTGGTCTTCTTATATATACGTATAAACAAACGGAACAGGACTACCTAAGTCATCAAATTTCAAATGAGTCATGGACGAGTAGTCTTGGATACTGTCAGTTTTGAATGGTTTCTTTCTTCATTCATTTAAGGAAGACCTGGGTGTCAACTCTTTGCTCCACAGGTAGCAGACCTATGGCACTCCTTGCTGAAGAGTGCTGTGGATGCAAGTACCTCACAAGATTTCAAGAGGAAACTGAACAGGTACTTGGAATAAAGATCTATTGAGGCAAACTAAATATACAAACTACAATGGGCTCAAGATACTCCCCAAATTTAAGAGTAGTCAGAAGCTAGAAGAATATTAACGGGCAGATTTATGTAGGCTCAGTCTTTTTTATTCTTATTCTTATTCTTATTCTTATTCTTATTCTTATTCTTATTCTTATTCTTATTCTTATTCTTATTCTTGTTCTTATTCTTATCCTTATCCTTATCTTTATCCTTATCCTTATCCTTATCTTTATCCTTATCCTTATCCTTATTCTTACTCTTATTCTTTTTTTTGTTCTTGTTCTTACTTTTCCTCAGGCTTGTTTGTAGTCATTATTATTTTGTTATAATTATTCTAGTTTACAAGCTGTAACTGATCACTTTTGTTATGTTGTCTACAAGCCTAGAAGTACAATACATGGGTATCCACAAATAAAGAGCATATTTTTTTGACCCTTGGACTAGGCTCTGCATTCTCTGAAAAATCAGACACCCACTCCCTCTAAAGCAGTTGATGCTAAGGAAAGTATTAGTATAAGTAAGCATACCTGGTCTTGTAAAATCCAGACAATGGGCAACTTCACAGTCTTAATTGTCCAAACATGAGATGGTTGGTTGTGTCCTCTCTATGTCATGACAGGTTCCTATGTAGCTGTCATGGTTTGGGCCATCTCTGGTCTGAGACAAGGAGATTTATATGGACTCACAGTGCCAAGACTAGAGTCTACCCTTCTTTCTGAGCACCATGGTCTGAGACGCTTTGAACACATGGTATCAACCTGGCACCTCAGAGGCTTCACATGCAAGAGGATCCCTGGAGATAGGTGGGTATTGCTTCCAGTGTTGCCTTCCTAGGGACTACCCCTTTGGCCACTCAACAACAAAGCCTTTAATTATTTCTATGTGTTCTGCAGCGTGCTCTTGACCAACATTCCTCTGTCCCTGCATTTAACAGCCTCTTCGAGTACAGACAAGGTTCAAGTGCTACACCCTGGACCTGTTTACCCTGTATATTTTAGCAGGCAGGCCCTGGAGACACTCACGAAGCTCCCCATGGCTCCCCTGACAGCCCAGACACAGAAGCTCAGCTGCTGCACAGGGGGCTGCAGCAACTGGAGCACCCCCCTACAAAGAGGCTGTGTGCCCCAGACATGGGGGTGCCTGCAGTCAATGGCCAGGATGGCACTGTTGTCTTCTGAGACTTGGACAGGACATGGGATAAAGTGAGTCCTTGGTCTGTACCTAGATTGTACCTAGTACAATCACCCTAATAGTTTTGTGGTTTTAGCTTTTGGTAGGCTTTGTCAGCGCTTGACTCTGTTTTACCTTTCTTCTAACTCAGATACAATTTAAGACTATCCGTTAGGAATCATGCCACCCAACCAGTTCTCTAAATTTGCATGTTTTCTCACAGAGTAGAACCAGCTGTTTCCCTGGTTGTTTAAAAGTCCCTTGTGCTCTTCTGGACCCTACTATCAGCATGTGTTGACACAGGAATTTGGGAGGGAACCCTTGGAGGTAGTTTTTTGCAGTGTGTGTGTGCCAGAGAGGTTCCAACTGTAAACTGTTAGTGACTCTATGACTATCGGGCTTTCCAAAAGACATGGAAAGACCAAAGGTGAAGATTGCATTCTTCAGTGGTTTTACGAATGCAGTGGCTTCTTTAAATGACAAAAGTTGCAATAGGGAATAAACATCCAGACAATAGATCTGTATTCCTTAATTGCCAGAAATCTTACAAAAACCAGAAACATCAGGGAAAATACAATTTAAAAGTAGAAGATATTGTGCAACATAGTCAATCTTTGAAAAACCCTTCAGGATAGCTGCTTACAGGAATTTGGTGTCTTCCTGCTAAAAATTATGATTTTGGCATCTACTGTATTAACTGTGTTTCTAATGTCACAGTAAAGAATGGAGCTTTCTAATTTGATGCTCTCTAGAACAAGGGTGCTTTCATCTTAGTCTTAAATATGTATTACATTCCAATGCTCCATGAAAGTTTACAGACATCTCTTGAGGTTAACTTATTACTATGGTGTTATTTATTTGGATATTTTCACTAGGTGCCATTGTGGATCTTGATACTTTATGAGATTTTTATGATGGAATTTATCATCACACTTAGATTTCTGCAATTCTATCATTGTTGAAATGCCTGGAAATGCTTAAAGTATGTGAAGTTAAGCTCATGCATAAATATTTGTCAATTCATGCTATTTTGGAGTCAACATATATCACATTAGCTACATATCGTTTTGATTCCTTAGCTGAGACTCTGATCTAAAGATCATAAACTCCGGTTGACTGCCCTGAGCTGTGGCTCAGGTAAAGGAGCTCACAGACTTTTGCTAATAAAAATCACCTGCATGAACAAGCACAGAGAATCATAATCTGAGTCCTATTGAAGACAGTAAATAATGTCTGTGAGTTATGCTTCCAGTCTTCTGGCAGAAGATCTGACTAAAAGGGTGTTGGTCCATCTATCCCAGCTGTTCATTCTTATCTCCAAGCATGGCCACTTCTGTCCATGGAGAAGTTGCTCAGGGAGAGGAAAATGTGAACCTTCTATACTTGATCTGCCGTCTACACAGTGGAGTTTCAGAACACATCTGAAATTTTTTAAACAGATACAATTTTAGGTATGATTGATCTACCTTCTGAGATTTATTATGTTTATGGAAACATTAGAACATCTTTTCTGATTTCCTATACATTGCAAGCTACTATGGATTACTTCTACACTTAATCCAGGAAGAGGTATCTGACTAACATACTTCTCTTGGAAACGTCTTTCAATGGTAATCAACCTAGCTACTGAAAGTCTCTGCCTAATTCTTCTAATTTACTTTTGCATGACTTAAAACATTCTATCATTGATTTTTGTTTTACCCTCCTTTCCCAGATTAAACTGTCTTTTAGGATTTATCTTCCTCTTCCCATGAAGATTCGTTTGTGATGAAATCAACCCACCTTGAGTCTTCCTTTCAATAATCTAATCAGAACCATGGGTCTTGCACAGCAAATGACTTTCTTTGAATGCCTTGTTCTCGTTGTTATTTATTATTTCACTAATCTTTGTGGAAAACTTTATCATTAGTAATTGTATATTTAGAATCACTGGTAAAGTTGTTCTATAGAACGAGGTGTGACACTGATCCTGGCAGAACTCTACCAGCAAGCTCTCTCTTTGATGACTTGCCATGGACAGCTACTTTTTCAAATGACAACCAATTATGAATTAATTTACTGTGTGCCTCCTTGGCATAATTAAACACTGTACTTCTTTTACCCCAGGAAGTAAAAAATCCTGGCATAACTCTAAGCACATTATGTCTACATAGGTTCTTTGTCAACCAAACTTGTAATCTCATCAAAGAATGAATTCAGGTTTGTGTGACAAGGCCTATTTTCCATTAGATCATGTTGGCTGGCATTAAATATATTCTGATCCTTCGATTCTTTATTAATTGAATTCCGTACAACCCTTTCCATTACTCTGCTCTCACTGGTATCAGAGAACAGACTAGTAGTCACCTGAGCTACCCTGCTCGCTGTCTTTGATAAAATACTGACTGCTTTTCATACTTTTTATGAGAAACATTCTGATATTTCGTCACTGAGAGTCTTGCCAATTTTTCCTTCAATTTCAAGCTACTTAAACTCGCTTTCTCTCCCCTAAGCGCTTGGTTGAAATCTGTTCAGCAATGCAAAGCAAAATGTAGTAAAAACACATTGTATCTGACATTGCATAAAGCCACAAGAAATTGCAAACACTGCTTGAGTTGCAAGGCAAAACACAAGGTGGCAAGGTTGACCCATAATGCCAGCAAACACTAGGAAAACTCTTGGCAACACAGGCCTGTTTTTTTGACTTTATAAGGAAATCCCCAAAGAGGTCAATTTTGTGCTGTCTGGCTTCATTGCAAATGCTTCACACAACTCTATTGCTAATTCTCTACATGTCATTTCCATACTGCAAAGGATTTTCCCGGTTATGGACAGTGACCTCCTCCAAATCTCCAATCCTAAAAGTAAGAAATCCATTTACATCTGGTCTGCATGAAGAAATTGTCCATTGAAGTGTCTTTATTCCAGAACAATTATTCTGTTCACAATGCAGAGCAGAATAAAAATTATTTTCAGTCCAGAAGACAGTACTGTCCAAGAGCGGTAAGAGTGGGGCTTCCCCGCAAGAGCAGAGGCACCATGAGCCTGGGAGGACAGTGAGGCCAAATGGGTAAGGTATTCAGTGACTCGGGCCCCATCTCACAGTCCTCAAACAAGGCAAGCAGAACAGGGCTACCACAGTAACCCTGATCAGCTGAGAGCTCAGTGATGTCCAGGCAAATCTGTAGTGGCAGGACTAGTCCAGGATCAAGCAGGAAGCGAAGTGAACAAAAATGGGTCAAAATCAGCAAGATACACGACTAGGCACAACATGCCTCCACCATTCCTCACCGAGGTGAGGGCTGTGCAGCTCCTGAGCCAAGGTGGAGTGGCTCCAGACAAAGCTCCTCATAGCCGTTTCTCACACTGACCTTTTTTCCAAAGCTGCACAGCTGCATGGTATGAGAGCTGACCATGCCGGAGGGGAAGAGGACACAGGGCCTCCTGGTGGGCTCAGTGCTCTTGCAAATACTTGTACACCAGGGTATGCTGTAACAGCCGTTGTGGAATATCTTGTTCTATGACAGGCAGTTTCAATATCAAGGCAAAGTCTTGCTTGTTAGCTAGCTGACATTCTTGTAATACTTTACTTCTGCCACTCTTACAATGAAGATGTCCCAGTGGAGAAGAATATTCTTTAGGTCAGTGCCCATGGTTGTCTAATGCAAGAAGAATTTAATGTGCTATGTCCAACTCCTGCTTGTGTAATGTGTGGCTGTGTCATTGGATTTCAGCTGGAGCAAAGAACTCTGTACCAGAGTCCTGAGCATCTCACCTAATTGTTTGTTGTAACATTGTTACAAAGGGAAGTTTTGATTGGGATTGTGAAATTTCACTGAATTTTCTAAATCTGTTTTCTTAAGCATTCTGAGAAGCTCTGCTTTCATGTGGAACAGAAAAATCAATACTTAATACGCTTCCATCAACAGGCTAAAGATCTTTCTTTCTTTCTCACTGTAAAAAGATTACAATTTCAGACAGTAAATTCTTTACTAAAAAAAAAAAAGAAATATTTAAATATAATTTTGTAACATAAAAGGATTTGTTAGACACATATCTGGGATGTGTCCAAGCCATTGTGAGTGATCCAGTTGTCAGAACTTAACAAGTTACCGCTTGTCATCTGAGCTACAATAATGGCTCATCTGCATGCTCCTTGTCCTTGCGAAAACAAAGCGAAACCGAAGAGGAAGTTTATGCTAATAGGCTTTATTTTACAAATGCAGCAGGAACAAGGCGAGCAGCTCACATAGACTCATGCACTGTGGATGTCTGATGAGCAATAATTTGCCAACTTGTATTAATTGTAATTGTAAGAACATATGCTACTATGTGCATTTGATTTTATCAGTATATTGAGCGTTATACTTATTTCAAACTCCGTAAGGAGACTTTGAGACAACCTAATTATCCAAAAGCTTCTGAACATGAGGGTTCAAAAGTGCTTTGATATATTGCTCCTTCCAGATTCACATTTTACCGTGGTTAAAGTTCTTATAAGCAGATGGTTCACTAACTTAAGATTCAGTGATATGTAGTAAAGCTTAGTGATCCCAACTCAAGTGACTGCTTGAAACAGTGTTCTCTTGTGTCAACAGTAAATATTTTTAAGCAGCAGATTAGTTTTAACTCCATCAATTTTGGATTATCTGATTTGCTGGCAGTGCCTTTCTAAATGCTTTTAGTAAGAAAATACACAAATACCTACTGAAGTCCTTCAAAAAAGCTCTAAATGCATATGAATTGTCCACTTGCTTTTCCTAAGGTCCTGTGGTTTTTCTTAAATGGACTAGACATAGGCTTGTTTGTTTACTTCGACGTGTGCCAAAACCTTGAAATTTGAGTCTATCAGGGTGAGAGCTTCTAAACACCAAAGAACCAACATTGCAGCAGGCTGCTTTCATGGTTCATCTATCTCCCTGCAAGAGGAGCAGGACATTTTAACAGCAGGCTATTCATTGAAGACCAAAAATAGTTTCCTGAAAACAAATATTTTACGGATGTTTGTACTGGGATGCTGAAGAGTCAATATCTTTGCCTCCTCATTCTATTTAGAATTCAGGTTCAGTCTGTCATGTTTAAAAACCATAATACAATTTGTCATTCCTAAACAGTACCCACTTGCATCTGCCTTTTTTCCTTTTTTTTTTTTTTTCCCCTGTTTGGAAACTCTGGAGCTAGTTTAATACAATAATAGTGTTCCTAATGATATTGTTCCTGGCTGTAATAGATAAATGGTGAGCTAACCACTTTAAAACAGCTGTGTTGTATCACTGACACTGTCAAATCCGATTCTAATATTTTAAATATACATGTCTGTTTCTTGCTGCATGCAGATATGTATATGCATATGTGTATGTATACATATACATGGATATGCACAAACATATACGAGTCAACATATACTGAGATTCCATACTCTGTATGTCTTTATCTAAATATATGTTACATGAGCACACAAAGTGGAAGATATGTGTGATGAACAGATATACTCTTTCTACACACACACAACTTTGTTAATACTGAGATAATGTTGATAAGGTCATAGCTCATCACCCATACAAACTCACAAATAAGTAATCACTTAAAATATTCAACATTTATCTTTTTTTTTTTTTCTTTTCCCTTCCACTGCTCTCATACCAACATTAGGCTTGACCACACCTCAAAATTTTTGCCTTCACAACTGTGGAAGACAGAATGATGATTTTTATTACTTTAATGTTTTTTATTTTATTTTATAAGCCACAGGCAATTCTCATTTTTCAAAGATATGTGCCTCTTTTTCAGGGTTGAGGAGAGTAGGAGCTAAACGGTCTGTAGGAGCTCAGTGCTTGGCGTGATTCTTCCACCAGGAAGAATCATTTGTTTGAGACTTTCTGGAGTCTAACACAGCCTTGAAAGTGTACTTGCATCAGAAGACCTTGGGTCCTTTAGGAAAGAAAATAATATAGCTTCTCCCTCTCACTCAGTAACCAGCATATAGCACTAATTTGAGAGCACTGGTGCCTAAGCTTTGACAAATCGCATATCTATGATTTCTTTATAGCAGGAGAATGCTATTTTTAAATTCCTGACATAGATTGTATTGACTTTTTTTTTTTTTTAATTCTATATCACATCAAGACACTGATTTAGGGCACTGTGGGCTACTTCAAATGGTAATTTGTTTGGAGCAACTCCATCATATATTGTTATCAAGTCCCGTGATTTCTAATCATTATGCATATACAGTGATTAAGTGTGCCTGTTGGGAGAAAGGCATAACATAATTTAATATCCATGGAAAAGAAGGTTCACGGGGCTAAGTGACATAGCCTGGGTGTCCAATAGGGTTCAGGACCTGCTTATTTCCTTGCCGTTTACATCTTGCTCTGATGAACAGAAACTGTGAGTTAGCTGAGTTTTCTTACAAGCACTATATTAGGTGACCCACACATATACGAGCTGATGGAAAGCAGACTAGACCTACTGAATTCAAGGAAGATGAAGCAGTTACATCAGCCAACTGTTTTCACGTACAAAATATTAAATACACACAGACTTTGTAGGTTACTCAGAACTCCACTGAAACACCCACTTGGGAGTCTGTACTATACCACACTGAGGGAATAAAGATCCTAAACAGGGATGTAAAACTTTAATTATTTATATAAGCAAAACATTTCTGAAGCAAGTGACTTCTTGAGTTAATACTTTACCATGAGTATTCTGTCTCTGAAATCTTCATTTTCCTCCTTGCATCAGCTGCCTGTCCCTGCCCCCCCTGCCGAACCAGAGTCAGCAGCGCAGGCTGCAGCACATATCCAGCTGAACTTCTGCACTTCCTTTTAATAAGGACAGATATGCAGGGAACCAGAAACTGAGTAATCGGTTTACCCGGCTAGAGACAGGCACTCTTCTTGTCTGGGAAAAGCATGTTATTTGCTGAGGTAGAATGTCACCATTACTAGCATTATTTTAGACACATTTTTTTTTTACTTCCCTGGTGTTGCCATGTCTCATATATTTCACATAGCAAAGTCTCACATTTACAGTGGTAAGCATTGCACACTACTTTGGAATACTTCTTACAAATTGGGCTTATCAATATTTTTAAATTACGCAGCCTGACTTTAGTGAAAAGATCACCAATGCTGAGTCACCTTGACCTGGAAGCAGCATTTTAAACAATTTTACAAGCCCGATAATGGGATCAGCGGGATAAATACACAAATATTTCACCACTTCCAGTAAGAATTTCATAATGTCCTCCTCTATAAATAAGTGATTAAGTCAATTTGAATTCATTAGTTGTATTTACACTGTTTCCTTAATATTGAAAGAAAAATGTGTGGTGTACAAGTCTATCTTTACACCGAGAGTCAAGCCTCAGGCATTCCTTAGAGAATTTTTCTGGTATCTGGAGAAGACAGCACAGAAGGGTGTATCCGTGGCAGCAATTTGAAATTTGCACCCTCTGGCAGCTCTCTTTCCATCCACCCACACTGGAATCAGGATTTCCCAAAGTAGACATGCCATCGTACAAAGTATGATAAAGACACAGCAGCAAGACCAACAGCGAGGGTGGCGGGGGGGGACGGGGGGAGACGAGAGAGAGAGAAAAACCCCACACAACATCCTCTGCCATTCACCATCAGAAATGTTGTCTGGGAAATTAATTGCTCAAACGCCACAAATGTTCATTGCTTGGTATTTAGGTGTGGCCTGAGCTATTTCTTATAAAAAGAACAGCAGCATAGTCTGCTCTCAGATAAGCTCACGCATATTCCTTAGTGGGAGGAAATTTGGGCTTGGTTTTCTCTTGGTTTATATTGAGAAAGGCCAAGCTATAGAAGCAGGAAATTACACATAAGAGCACTATACTTCTGTTTCCACATCCTGCCAAAGACTGAAAAGTCAAACTTTGTCTGAGTTTCTGGACCTTAACTTACCACCCCTTGAAATGATGACATTATTATCTTTCTACACCATAAAATGGACAAAGTTTTAGATGCCCAGATGGTGAATGCTGGAGAACTGAGAAGTTATTTTATGAAATTCCAGTGGCAGCTTACCTCTGTAAAAATTAAAAGGGCTCAGGTTTTCCAAATGGAAAGCTGTCTACCATTCTATCTTTATTTACATTTTCTTTCCTTTATCTACACTTTAAGTGTGGTCAAAGATTGTTTTATGTAATCTATTTTCCATGCATCACCCAAAGATGGCAGTTTTCCCCCATAAGCTAAAAAAAAGGTATTTATTTAGCTAGAAACATCTCCACAAAAGCTGGTTATTGAGCAGGTATAAAAGAGTGATACTGATGTTTTATTTGCAAAACTGTAGCTACAGTATCTCCTCACATGCAAATGCCTGTGTTCATGGTATTTTCACCATGGTGCTAATCACCCAGCTGTGGAAGCAGCAATGTTTGCCAGTTTGGATGCTGGTTTGCCCTGGCATGAAGTGCAGAGCCTGCACTCCTCTAGCTAATTTTAAACCCACAAGGTCCACTGAGATTCTAGTATTGATTCTTGGGTGTTAGAATAGGATTAGAAGACTTTTGCTTTTGTGGGAATCTGAAAAATAAAAGCTTGAAATTGCTTCCATGTTGAATTATATTATCAACACCTATTTTCACTTGTTGCATTTAACACAATTTATTTCCATCACATGCATGAAAAAAAATAATTTCTCTCTTAGGCATGCTTATGTGCTTATTCACGACTGAGGAATGACTTAATGCAGAATCTTTAGAATATTTTGCATTGTTCTATCTAATCTCCTACTGAGATCAGGCAGGGTTTTATACCACATCCTTAAAAAGAAGCACAGAAATAATCCCAGTTTAAAATGTCTGATAAGTCATTACTGTGGTTGTCCATGCTCGTAACTTCAGGGAAAGAAACGATGATTTTTCATCAGCAAATTCTTTTTCTTTTCAAGAGGCTTTCAGTGACTGAAACTTGCAACTCTTGCTGTAAATATAGCACACTAATTTAAGCAGTATGTACGCTCTCCTGTTGACCCTTACTCCAAGATAGCCTATTAATACCTTTTCCGGAGTTCCCGTCAGGCCCTTGCAATGCAGTGGGTGGACAGCAGGTGGGCAGGGGCTGGGCATGTGGGAATGCAGCCTCCTTCCCCAAAGCCCACACCAGCCCAGCCCAGCGCAGCCCAGCACATCCTGCTGGGGCAAAGTAAAGCTGGAGCGACCTGGGCGGCACCAGGCAGCAACACAGAGATGCTGCGGTCTCCTTCCCACGCTGCTGCTACAGCTGCCCTCCTTGCTTCCGGGAAGAAAATCTCATTTTTCTAGGTGCATCAAGGATGTTTTGGTACTAAATTAGTGAGACCACAGGAGCCGAGAAGCTACAGGTTAATATTTCAATATAGGCTGAAAAGTTTACTTCCTTGAACTTCCCTCTTCTTTCTTCTATCTCAGAGAAAAGTGATTGTATGGATGAAATCCTAGATGGGTTTTCTGTGGCTATGGAAGCTCCTCACTCAAGCAGAATAGTAGTGTTAAAATGTACCTCCAAAAAACTAAGGAACTGACTGTCCTTAAGACTTGTGTGCCAAACAGGGCAGTATAGAAGAATGTTCACGGTTTAGGCTAATGTCTTTCTGGCTCTCTAAAATGGGGTTTCTAAAAATAATGAGAAAAGAGACAGCGAGACAGTGTCATGTTGCTTGTTACTCTAGCCAGCTTACCAAGCTTTTCTACTTAAAAGTAATATTTTCACAATACCTTGAGTTAGTGTGCTACCGTGCCAAAGCAGAGGAGTTCAGAGTGGCTGACAGCATTTCTGATTCCAGCTCTGGCTTTGGCTCAGCATAGCTGTGAAGATGAAATGTCACTTTTCCAGAGAGCTGTAGCCCATTACAGCACATCGGGAATGCCTGCCAGCCGCTACCCTTGGCTAGGGGCATGTGTTACAAATGTTCTTGTATGTGACTTAACAGTAGGGGCGTAGAGAGGAGGGGCGTACGGTAGGGGTGTACAGAGGATCACTGAACACACTCTCTCTGCTGGATTCTTCTTGTGTTGGCAGTGCCTTTTTCCCAATGTTTTCACTAACGAGGGAGGGAGAAGGATAAGGAGGTCCTGATCGGACATCTGGAGCCTTGGTTTATACTCCTACCCAATAAACAGGGTATATGCTTTAGACAATAGAAAAAATTACTTACACTAAGAGCAAAACAAAAGATGCCGGAGAGAGGGAGGAGGGAGGGCAAAATTTTAATAGGAACAAATACTATCAATTATTTCCCTGTATTTAGGTCATCACTGTATCATTACTGCAAATTAATAATGGTCAGAATATCTTTCCTGAGGCCTCTAATGATTGTTTTATGCAGGTATGGAAACCAGCTGGTGCAAACGATGACATTTTCTCCATGACTACTACTTCTGTTTGCAAGAATCATAACTATAAATATATTTCAACTCAACGGCTTGCACCAGAGATGCTGGAGGATGCATAAGCCCCAGACTAGGAGGGAGAGCCCCAGCTGGTCGGCCGAGCTCCCAGCTGGCCAGCTGTGTGATCTTGGGAAAGGCACTTCACATCTGTTTTCTTCCCCCATTTCCTTTGCTTATCTAAGCACTAGTCTCACTGTATGTAACACGGTGCCTCCCGTTTGGCCTCCAGTTTTTACAACAGAACAAACTTCAGCTTCCTCTCCCCAACCCCTTGCTTTCATTTGTGTCTTTGTTTTCATGTTTAGGAAAACGTGCCCCCCTGATCCCCAAGGGTGCGTGCTTCTGGCGGGACACCCATGCGATGGTCGTCGCTGGACAGGGTAAATAAGAACGGTAGTTCTCCTAATGACATGTAAATCTGATACAAACTTAGGCACCCCAGAATGCACTTCTACTTGCAAGGCCCAGGTGACACCGGGCAACACCACCAGTGGTGGGCCTGATGGAGCAGTGTGCCACGCGGCTCGTGCTAAGGCTCAGGCATAAAGGGATTCCCTGGAAAGCTGTTGCAGATCTCTCACGTCTGTTATCTCACCGTGCGCAAGTCCAGAGGGATGCACTCTAGCCTCAATACTCTGAAGCCACTGAGTTTCATCCTCTTATACCTATCTACTCAAGGCTGAGAACTTGAGTAAGATGAAAGTGTTTCAGAGGAACAGGACAGACTAAAATTTCCATTAATGCCTTGCATCCTTGCAATAACAAGGAATCCATTAGAGAGCCTGTAGCAAATGCATATGCCAGTCCTCTCTCTTCAACATTTCCCACCGGCTGCACAATTTCTTTCAGAAGTCGGATTAATGTGTCCCTGTTTTACAACAGTATTTAAACTAATGGTGAATTCACCATCTTCATGTGAAGCAACAGCATGTTCTGATCTTTAATTACTTTCTCTGTTAAGAAATTGCTTCTTATTTCAAGATTGAATTTGTTTAACTTCAGCTTCCAATCATTGGAAAGCTTCTGACTTACAAAAGGAACAGCTTCCAGACACCAGCTGAAAGTTGAGGTTAGATAAATATACATTTGTCAGTAAGGCTGAAAAGCCTTTGCCTAATTATTTTCAGTTTCCAAGCATAAGTATGTATACACTGTGATCAAGTTACTTTTCATCATTCTCTTCATCTAGCCGAACAGGTTGAGTTTGTTTACCCCCTTATTTTCCAGTCTTTAATTTATTTGCCCATCTGTTGCCGAATGCATTATATCTCCAGTGGACATTGCATTTCAGTACTGATGTGATGCAGTAGCTATAACTCTAAGTGTAATGACCCATTTACACAAAATAATGATGCATTATTGTAACTGCTGATACCTAGACAGCATCAACTTTTAGGTCACTGATCAGCTTTTAAATGCCTGTAAATACCTAAATATTTTAAAATATGCTCCCTATGCCTTATCTTCTACTTCCCTGTTCTTTCAACAAGAGACAGGACTCAGTTTGGAGGAACTTTTAGTTCTTGAGCCTTGAAAGTCTTCTGCCAAGGGGTGACTGTTATTTTACTTTCTGTTAAAGAATTTTTTTTAAGGCTATATACTATTTATATTGAGAGTGATTTTATGAAGAAACGTATTTCTGAAGAGAACGTGTGCCACATAGTTTGGAAAATAAAACAGCCTCTTCATGTCTGTTGGAATCATGTGCCCAAATGCAACTCTGATACACTGCTGAAAAGGGTTCCTTTATGTGGTACACTCTTATAAACAACTTCAATTTATCATTCTTCTTTTTTCTGGTAATGGATGATTAAGCCAATTACAGGCAGGCATCACCAAAAGATTCCTAGAAGTGACATTAGCCACACAGTGAGTTTGTGTACCAGCTTTTGGTTTCTGAAGTAGCTGGCTTTTTTCTAATTTATAGTAAGAATATTGTAAATGAAGAATTTTACCAGTTAAAGTATTAAAACTGGCACCCTCAATTCATTAGTGGTGAAAGCAAGTGCAGACATTAAAGGAAAAGTGGAAATATAAACACAAATGTATTATAAATTCTAAAAGTTGGGCATAAGAGATTAATTTGACAAAGCTCAGTGAATATTTTCAAGCAACACTGTGCATTTACTGCGTTTCTACACCTTATTCTAATTAGTTAGTGCATGCAACAATTCTGCTAAAACAATATAAGAGAAACAATACCAGTCACTCTAGAGGAAAAAAAATATACCCAGGCGGCCTTTGTGACCTTAACTCCACAGTTTTGCTGTATCTCACACCATAGAATACTTAATTATATGATACCACCCGTGAAGATTTCAAAACCTTTAAGTGCACTGGACTAAAAGTAGAACTGGACCCTTGTTCAGATTTCTACCTATAGAATGGACTACTTTTCTTATCTCCTGAGTAATTTACTATTTAATAGTAGCATAATTTCTTTCATGAACTAAAGGCTCTGTTCTGCTCAGTACAGACCATACTGATTCACTTTATGTGTTTTTATTTGTGATTTTTTTTTTCTGTGAATTCTCTCTGCATTCTATTTCCAGTGTAATTTCTCCTTTTTTAAATAAGCAACAGTCTTCTGGGTTGGATTCACTGCACCTATCTTTAGCTGCCTAAAAATGAGTCCCCTAGTCTAAGTTTGATATCTAAACTTCTTCTTACAACATTATTAGATGATTAAAATTAGTTTTCAACTAAGGGAGCAAACACCCACCCTCAAAGCCACCAGGAGAATCTTTTGGAATTGAGGAGTATCTTCAAGGAGGTCTTTTGTCTTCTCTTGCTCTCCATTACTGAGGTGATCCTCTAAGAGGCGGTCAGATCCCTGCACAAAAAATCCAGTGACTCGAGGACTAGACACACCAAAACCTATTCAGAAATAACAAAGGAAAAATGCAGTATCAGGGAAGCAAACTTGTAAACGCGTAACAGTTCTGCACAAAATATAATTTCTGATGCAATGTGAGCATGTCTATGAACAGCTAACTCTGCAGCACATGCTCTGTAGACTATTTTCAGTAGTATTTGCTGTGTGAAATGAAGATGAACCATGGCAGTGAGTGGATTTATGTATGCTGCTGCTTAAAGGATAGGGCACCTTGAATGTGTTGCTACGCACAAAGTTAGTCCATCAAGTAGTTAAATCATTTTTTTCCCCTTATTTAGTGCCTCTTACACACAAGAGAGCTCTTGCTCCTTCACCTTATGCCCATACAGAACTTATTATGCACACATAGGCCCCTCATTCACTCCATATGCTCTGTAGTGCTTTCCAAGAGAATTATAATAATGTGGTTCCAACTATCATGCCAGTATAATTAACCCCTGGTCTTTTTTCCTGTATTTTGATACACTTGAAATATTACCTACACTTTAAAATCTCTGCGTATTAAGCAGGCCCTTCCTACAAGCATTTTTCCTTTCACTTTCTCTAGTTCATTTCAAAATAATCACGGACTTATCAATATGCTCAATTTGCAGAGTTAATGGAATCTCCAAGGACTCTCGAGGATCATCCCTTTCATTATTTTTCATCAAATAAATAAATCAAGGCGAGACATCAGAACGTCCTAGCACCTGCCCAGCGTGCCCATGCTGGGGAAGAGGGAGGGAATAAGCTTCTCCTAACACAGCCTTGCAGTTCAAGAGGCTCCTCACTGGGTTTCTGGACACCGCAGCTCATAAATCTCCTGAAGCTGAATTTCCTGCTGCTGCTTGCAGTCTGCTCTTTTCTCGGATAATGCACTTCCAGAGTGCCATGCTCCCTGCTCCTTTACCAGGAGGATCTGGGGGTCCTTCCCACCTTTCACTACAGAGGACTTTAGCAATGCAAAAGGTGAACACCGATCTCTCCTGGTCTGCTCAGCTTTTGCTTCCATTCTCACCTCATTCAGTCCTGTACTTTGGTAAATTGCGCATCTGCTGGAAGGGTAGTCAATGGTGCGTGCTGTTGGCATCTCTCCAAGTGGCAGCTTGGTGCCCATCGTCAAGCAGTGGTAAGAAAAAATGATGGTTCTTTTAATTGCACTGAATAAAGGAGCTCTGCTAAGTGCGTTTTTGCTCTGTGAGGACCTCAATTTTTGTTACTGCCTTTTCAGATGGGTTTCTGTGCTGATAAAATTGTGCAGTGTAACACAAGGGTTCCCATATAGTCACTGTGATTAGTAAAAGTAGAAAAATAATAATTATAATAAAAAACAATGAAAAAAGAAATAAACAGTTCACTAGAGAAAAAAAGCTGAAAAATAAGGAAAATCCAGGTAAATAACTCCATTCAGTAATTAAAGTAATAAATATTTAATTTCTTTAAGAGAACAAAAATTATGCCAGCGTTCTTTATTCCAGTCAAGGCGGCATTTAAAACCACCAGTGAAAATAAGGGTTTTGATAAACTGATGTACAAGTAACACACTTCCTGCACTCAATTTCACCTTTTAATTTGAAACATTACACAGTGGGTGTATGTGACAAACAGTGAGAGGGATGGGGAAAGAAGAAATACATGCAACTTATTGAATGAGTTATGACTTGATGGCTCTGCGCCATTAAATAATTTTCACTGGAATAAATGGCATTGATTATTGACTTAGAGTAATTCTGAGTAATTATGAAATATAGATAGAAATGAGAGCAAACATTTTGCTGTTGCTTTTCTAAGATTGGCTCTTGGATACTATCTATCTCATTGCTTTTAGATGGCATCAAGGAAAATTAAAGCATCCTTGTCCTTAGAGCTCTGGAAGAAGAATGAGGTTGCCCTTTTGGTCTGATGACACTCTTAAAGAAGGAGATAAAAGGTTCCCCAATATCATCCATTATTTTGTTTTGTAAGGCTGGTTTGCTGGCTCCTTTATAATAACACATTGAAAACAACCTTTTGAATATAGAATCATTTCTGGGAAAACTTTACATTTTTTATTATTTTATTTTTTTTAGTCAAAACTGTAAAACAAAACAATTTGCTTTTGGAGACTTTAATTTTTATAAGTTGTTTGCTTTTCGCCTTTCATTGTGTGGCATTTGTGTTCCACAATTTACTTTTGAGGCCAAATGGAGAAGTTGAAGAAGCAGAGCTATAGTGAATTAGAAAAAAACTTTTGAAAAGGAAATTTTGAAAGCCAAACATGTAAACAGAAGCGTGTTTACAGTTACTAGGTGGAAGGTCTTCCCATTGTAGCTCCCTGTCCTGGGTGTTGGTGCCCAGGAGGAGCTCCATGGCAGATATTTCCCTGCGGCCCATGGAGGACCATGGTGGAGTAGATATCCACAGGATGGACCACAGAGGACCTCATGCCAGAGCAGGTAGATGTGCGTCAAAGGAAGCTACAGCCCATGGAGAACCCACACAGGTTTATCCTGAAGGACTGCAGGCCACAGGGAATGCCTGCACAGGAACAGGGGAAAGGTGGGAGAGGGAAGGAGTAGCAGAGAGTAGGAAGCGCTGTGTACTGACTATAACCCCTTCTGCTCACGCTGTGCCCTCAGGGAAAGGAGTCTGGACTTGAACCTGCGAAAGGGGGGAGGAAAGGTGTTGGCTTAATGCTTGCCTTTGTTTCTCACTACCTAAATCTATTTTAATTGGCAATAAATTACATTATTTTTCCCTAAGTTGAATCTGTTTTGCCTACGATGGCAATTGTTAAGTGATCCCCCTCTTGTTATCTCGACTGAAGGGCTTTCTCATCCAGTTTTCTCCTCCTGTTCTGCTGAGGAGGGGGAGTGAGAGAGTGGCTGGATGAGTGTCTGGCCTTTGGCCAGGGTTAATCACAGAACCACAGAATCACAGAATCGTAAGGTTGGAAGGGATCTCTGGAGATCATCTACTCCAACCCCCCTGCCAGAGCAGGGTCACCTAGAGCAGGTTGCACAGGAACACGTCCAGGTGGGTTTTGAATGTCTCCAGAGATGGAGACTCCACCACCTCTCTGGGCAGCCTGTGCCAGCGCTCTGCCACCCTCAAAGTAAAGAAGTTCCTCCTCATGTTTAGGTGGAACTTCCTATGCTCAAGTTTGTGCCCATTATCTCTTGTCCTGCTGCCAAGCACCACTGAAAAGAGCCTGGCCCCATCCTCCTGACACCCACCCTTTAAGTATTTATAAATGTTGATAAGGTCCCCCCTCAGTCGTCTTTTTTCCAGACTGCAGAGACCCAAATCCCTCAGCCTTTCCTCATAAGAGAGGAGTTCCAGTCCCCTAATCATCTTTGTAGTCCTTTGCTGCACCCTCTCCAGCAGTTCCCTGTCCTTGAATTGGGGAGCTCAGAACCGGACACAGTACTCCAGATGCTGCCTCACCAAGGCAGAGTAGAGGGGGAGGATGACCTTCCTTGACCTGCTGGCCACACTCTTCCTGATACACCCCAGGATGCCATTGGCCTTCTTGGCCACAAGGGCACATTGTTGGCTCATGGTCATGCCGTTGTCCACCAGGACTCTCAATCTACCACACTCCATTTTTTTAAACAGTTTTGTTACTGAGTTTATATGCAAGACCATCGTGTGAGATGGACACCCATTTTTATGGCTCCCTTTTCATCCAGTCTTTCAATCTGCTCTAAGACTTCCTAGACCCTGTTTGTTTAGTATTTAGAGATAAATCCACAAAGGGGCATAGATATCTCAGGGCTCAGAACTGCCACTAGATTCTCAGCCCTAAGTAAAATGCTGGTTTTCCTGCAGCGCAAGGAAAGACTTAGCTATTGGCAAACAGGAGCCACCGCAATGCCGTGATGAATGGAGACACAACTAACCTAGATAACAAATCATGCCAAGAGAGGGACGTCTTAAAATCTCAAACACAGTGGTATTGTGTCTTTAACTAAACAAACGTTAACAATATCTGCTCTGAGAAGGCCATTTATACTCTCTTCTATACCTAAAGGAGGACAATCAGCATCTGTCAATGACAATTCATACCATCTGCTCCAACTATGTTTTACTACCTCCGCTAGCTATTGATAACAAGCTTAGATGCCAAGCTTAGATTTGATGCCTAACTTTTAGACTGCAAAATAAGGTGGGAAGAATCCCAGCCACACAGCTGTAAATACGCAATATGCAATAGGCTGCTTAGGCAAGACAGACAGTCTTGTCCAAATATGTCCAAAATCATAAATATTGGCACTGGGGTGGGGACCTCTAAGTGTGAAGTACCCAGAAACTACTGATACAGATGGGCAAAGAAAGTAGTCACCTGAGGGTACCCCGGATTCCTAAGTGCTGATGTTCAGGGTACAGTGGCAGTCAAATGTGAGGCTGACTTTCCACCTATGCCTGGCCAAGAGACTTATCTTTTAAAGTTGTTTTTTGTCTCATAGACACGTCTAAGTTTCGTTATCCAAAATGCAGCATATTCAAGTCTACATCTGATGGAGACCCAAACTTCAGCTGCCACAAAATACAGCAGCATCCCCATGCAGGGGAGTCCCTTTATTATATAGCTCCCTGCTCTTCTGGTCAACCTGTAGGTGCAGTCAAAAATGTTAGCTTTTAATTTGTAAATCCTGATAAAGTTTGAATCCTGACTTTTTGTCCCTTCAGCACTACAACTGAAAGCGAGTAAGGGACCATTGCCAAAATACTGTGATGCAATTGGATCCAGCTTTTAGCAAACGAGCTAATGGCCTCAAGTTTAGGCTTGTTTTTGCAACCTGCCAATTGTTCCTCTGAACAAGAAATCATACTAGGTTCCTACTATATGGTAGTGCAAACAGGTCCTTAGAAACATCAGGGCAACTCCTCAGCTGGCAACATCAGCAGAGCATGGCTGCACCCTCCTTTCAATGCAGGCGAGATCCTCTACTAACGTCTCTCAAATTAATTTTTTTTTTTTTTTTCCTCCCTTGAAATTTCTGTCATGACTCCAATAGCAACACGTTCAGTGAAACTTACAGTTCTCCAGCATCTGATACCAGCTGTCAGGCTGTGTTTCATCAAACTGAACTCTTTGTCCAAGTGCTACCAGCTGGCGTTGCTTCAGCCATCTGGGATCGCAGTACTCTAACCTATGGACTAACGCAGCTCCAGCAGAGTCAGGGCTCCCTATCCTTTCCACAAACAGGATTTATTAGGAAAATGAAGCGAAGCAAAAGCCTCTGCCCCTAATCAAAGCTTAAATCTTTCTAGGGCTCACAACCTCCGAATGTCCATCCCTATCAGGGAATTCAGTGCTTTGTAGCTCTCAGATGTTGGCTGCGAACTGTTGGCATCATGTCGATTCCCAGACTCTGTTGTTGGGAAACACTCTGTACACCGAGGACAGTGCAGCAAGGTTTCCTCTTTCTCCTGCCTCCCCATTTGTGGCTTCTTGTGTAATTCAGCGTTATCCATCAGCTCCCAATCCGCACACTTCCACCCTGCAAACTTTCTACTCCCACCTCCCACTTCTCCCTCACTGCTATTAATTATATGTCACACTGCTTCCCAAGCTTTATTTTATGCAACCACTGATCTCACTAAAATTACATTAAAAGGTGCCGAAAGTAGAAACTTTGAAAAGCTGTATTTAAAATTACCGTGGGAAAAAAACCCGCCACCTCCTTTGATTCAATATGTTTTGGACATCTGGCAACACAACGACCTTCCCTTCCCCACCAAATTTTTATTCTTTATTTGATCTCATTAGTTAAATTCCTCTCAGTAATCTTATTATTGTTATTGACTGCCAGTAATATAATTGGCACTGCAGAAGAGCCTGGGAATTGCCATACTGGATCAAACCAGTGATCCATCTCTCCTAGTACCCTATCTCCAAGAGTGGTCAGTACCAGCTGCTTCAGACAAAGAAATGCTACAGCTGGCAGTTTGGAGATAATCTGCCTGGAAGCTAAGTTTCCCTTGTTTAGCGTTACAGGCTGGCTTATGCCCTGAAGCCCGGCGATTTATATCCCTCCCAGAATGCTTGCCTATGAAGTCAGGTACTGTCCTTGCCTCATAAACTTACGGTTTGGGATAAAAACCGAAAAGGCAAGAAGGGAATACAAACGCTAAGGTCAAATAGGCAACAGCTCAGTAATCATTATCCCCCACGCCGCAAACTTTCCCAAGGCTACACAGCGGGCTGGTAGCAGGGGCTGGAATAAAACTTGGGAATTCCTGGGTCCTCGCCCTGAGCTCGTCTTAGTAGATGATGTTACGTCTCAAAGCATTTAAGATGTGGTAAACATTAATTTTGTAGGACTGACCACTTACCCGGTCTTTTTTTTTTTTTCTCTTTCCAGGGTACTTTGCAGAGGTCAGTACATTCCTGAATAAGTACCTATGCTTTCATCCAAGAATACTGAGCTTCCAAAAAATGATAGAAGATGTTAATTTTGGTAGTAATAAATCCAAACTGTAAGACTTGGTTAAAATCTATGTTAACTTTGGACTAGGACAGTATAGGAGGTCAGCTCTCCCAGTAGGAATTGCTTTAGATATATAGGGAAACTCTTGATTTCAACACAACTATCATAGGGCTATAAATAGTGGGCCTCCTTTACATCTTGTACAACCTGAAAAAAGGTTTTTGTCACATGCTTTTTGCTTAAAATCTCAAACAAGACTTTTTTTTGGCTATAATTTTTGGCTGAAAAAAAAAAATCCATTAAAATAGAGCTAGCTAAATTACCTTTCTCCTATTAGCACAATGAAAATAAATGTATTTGGACTTCAGTAGATCAATTTGAAAACTAGTGATCTTATTGTCAAAACAATTTCCAGTGTCATTGGTGTTTGATCATGGAAACAACAGGGCCTCATTCTTATTCACCGTACACTTACAGCACATCCTTATTCAACACCTCCCCTGTGTTAGATTCCAATTATTTTTCAGAATTAAATGACACTGCATTTATGCTTCTGTTACATACATTTAATGGTATATACACCGCCTTTTGGTAAATAGCACATATTAAATAACCATTTGTTTCCCATATATAAAAGACCTCATCATCGTTATTGTATATAAATACAGGATGCCTTTCTCAGCCTTTTCTCTTCTGCACCAGCATGTCCTGTAAATTAAGGGCATGTTCAATTAGAAACATTTTCTAGCTTTCGTGAGGTGGAAGACGTAGAAATCAATTCAGTAGCAAGCTGGCTGATTCAGCAAGAAATCAGCCAGCCTGCAGGAGTCCCTTTTAAAATGTTTTCCTCTCTAATAAGGTAACAAGCCAGAGAAAGGTAAAAAACAGGCAGGGAGAGCTTATGCAGATCAGCTGCTCCGCTCCTGCAGGCTGCAACCCTTGATTTGAGGCAATTTTTATTCAGCATCCATGGCTGCCCAGTTAATTTGTCGTTAACATCTTCTATGTCTTCAGTACTATTCTTACGTTGCAGCAAGGTCTTTACATTTTCTGTGTTCCACAATGGAAAGTGCGTTCAATTTTATTCGGTTCTTTTCAGCTTACAGTTCCATTTGCGTGAGGCTTCATTCTCAACAGTTTATTCACCACTTTGTAAAATAGGCACTGCTAATTTTTAAGAACTGATATAACATTAAAAAAAAAAAAAAAGTGGATATGAGAATGCAGAAAAATTATTTCTGGAAATCATTCTGACAGTTGAAGAACAGAGTGCATTTTCCCTGTTTTCCTCTTTTCACCCTCCATGCATGTTACGTCCAGGAAAGAAGAATTGCTGCAAACAATAAAAATTATGTAATATTAAAATGCTTAGACAGAGAGAGAATAAACATGGAACTGTACCACTGAACTCATGACAACTGGAGGGTTTTATTTAGTACAGTCTTGTTTGCACCAATATGTTTTACTAGTTAAAAGGCATTATTTATTCATTTTTTGCAACATTTGTTTCCTTACTCAGTAAGGTGAGCTCCTAGCATCCGTCTTGTTAGCCAGCTTTTCATTAGAGTCTTCTCGTCTTATTTTATTTAATATAAAAATCCCACAACAGTTAAACATATAAGGTAAAATTTGGTCAGTTTTGTGTTTTCCTTTTGATTTAGTGAGGCAGGGGCGTCTGTATTACATCTAGCACTGCCATTAAAATTTAACAGAGCCTCAAATGAGAGAGATCCATTTTCTGGTTTTTGATTCATTTCTCATTTGCCTAAGAAGTTACAAGCCCTTGTAGAAGCTGTAAATCTGGCTAGAAGTGGTACTACCTTTTTTTTCTCTTTTAGTCCATGCGGTAGCTGTGCCTCCTTTCATCCAAGTGTGTGCCATTGTGTTTTCCCGAATTTGGAGCCATTTGGTACAGTGCTAATTTATTTTACTGACTGAGCACATGAATCCTCGCTTCAGAGGAGCACGGATGGTGCTTTGGCTCAGAGGGAAGCTTGCATAGCAAGTGGAAAAGGGGTATCACTCTGAATGATTAATTGTAGTCCTCAGAAGGGTCTCAGAACATGATCATTCTTTATAGAAAATTGGATTAAAATTTGACGCTTCTACAATTTTTTTTCTTTGTAGTGAAATTTTCATTTTTCATCTGTTGGCCAAATAATTCCATGTGCAGTCATCCCTAAATTAATCTTGAATTAATTTTTAAATCCACTGTCCTCTAATATATAATTCACCATAAGAAAACCCAGAGCAGTCAATCTTTCATTAGACATGGGGTGAGAAAGGGTCAGCAGACACTCCTGCAGTACTAAAAATAAAGGCACCACATCTGGTATGGAATGATGTCTGGAATTGTAATGCATATGCATCCACTTACTCGTTCTGCTGAAAACACAAACTACAGAGTGGCTGCATGTTGAAACATGAACCAGTGTAATAGGAGCTTAAACCCTGGAACAGACTGTTTGTATATGTAGTCAGTTTATTAGCAAATGTGCAGGCCTGTAGAGTACAAGAACCATCGTTTCAAGCCGATCTGTCACACATTTAACAAGCTGTTTGTAATACAGTCCATTTCATGTATAAGAGAAAAATCTTTCCCACAGGTATAAGAAATACATGATACTTTTAGCATATGGCGAGCTCTGGTTTTGCAGGTATCCTACACATTAGGAGCTGCTGTAACACGTTGGGTTAATTTTTGTTTGTTTCCAAAAATCCCCCTTCCCTTTGTGGAGCGTGCTATAATAAAGGATGTTATAGCGGCTGTTAGAAATGAGATTCCGCACAGGATGTGCCTTCTAATGTCAGGCACAACCGTGCTCACCCAGAATAAATCTAGCCCTGGCACAAACGGCTCACGCTAAGCCTACTTTATATACCACGGCGGGGCTGAACGGGTAGAAATCAACAGCAAAGGGGCCTCTACTACTCAATCACAGCTCTGCCTCTACGCCTTTCCATCAAGGAGCAGCAAGATGCTGGGGTATCTCTGCAAAATGGTACCCCCCAGCAGCAACCAGTGGGGTGGATAAACACCCTGCGGTGCCTGCGCCGTGCCCCAGCTTCTGGCAGGATTTGCCAATGCTGCAGTGGGATTCAGGGATTTCGCTTAAGAGAAAGCTGCCAATGCACCAGTTCTTCCTGATCTTGCTTCCCGGTGGGAAAGTCCAGCCCGGCTCTGCCATGGCCCCAGGGGACTGGCTCTGGAGAGGAAAAGCACAGAGTCCTGACAGTGAGGAAGAGGAGGGGAGGCAGATTCCCCCATGATGCCCAGCCTGCCAGCGGTGCCCAGCAGAGCCAGCCCCAAAGCCTCCGTCCTGGCTGGGTCTCTGTGCCAGGCGGGGAGCAGTGGCATCGGGCAGCCTCCACACTGGGGCTGTGTGTGCCCCTGCTTGCCTGCTGGCCCTGGGGAGGATTTCATGTGCCACCTCGATGAAGGCAGGTGGGAAGGACATTTCCCCCAGCCAAATCTCCAGCTGACCCCTGCCTTGCAGCATGTTTATTTGGGGAAGAGGTGATAGCTGGGCTCTATGCTGTCCTTACTCCAGCATCTTCCCAGGCAGTTGATGGGCTCGCTTCAGACTTTATTTAAGCCTTTTCTAGCCATCATGGACAAATGCCTAGCAAAGAGGACTGGAGTTTGCAGGCTGTACCCAAGCTGGGCTGTAATTCGAACCAGACTCGGCAATTGTGTTGCGTTTCACCTCCAAGTCAGAAATTAAATCTAGCGCATGTCAGGTGCTAGTGATTAGGGGCTGGCTTCCCCAGCCGGTGCCAGCTGCCCAGCGGGGTGTGAGGGGACCACAGCTGCCACCCATCACCCCCAGGACTTCTCTCCTCCAGGAGCAAAGGGAAACTCCTCATCCAGCCCGGAATGGCCCAAAGCCGCCTCCAGCACCAGCTGCACCCTGCTCTCTGCCTCTCTCCCCAGTGAAACCAGTGAAATGGATTCAGCTTTAACTGCAGATCCCACAGTAACTACTGTCCTTTGTCAACAGTCTCGGAGGAGCAGCCAAAGGCTGTTCAGCGTGACTGCATTAGTGGGAATATTTCCATATATTTGAATGGGTATTGTCTCAGACCAGGAATGAACAAGACTGTTCTTCTCCAAGTCCATCCGTATGAGGACAGCGGGGCAGCACCGGAAAGGTCCCGCTCCCGACACTGTGGAGCTGCTCCTCTTCTCCAGAGTCATTCAATTTGTTGGCAGACATCCTCCTCCAGGTCCAGCTGTGCAAAGGAAAGAAATTCCTTCTCCCCGGTACCTCCCAGTTACTCTTCCCTTCCAGCCTGCCAGAGACATTACCCCCATAGTTTTGCTGGCAGAGCAGTTGGTTTTAGCATTCCTGAATCTGTTTCAGATAAAATCGATCGGTTTAGCTCCTACAGCTTCCACTGGTGATCTGAGCCAGCCCAGCTGATCTTACCTCACACAAAGGGTAATCTCTACCACTTGTGTGCCTGGATGCAGAAGAGGATGTCTGCTCCCACCGCAGACTCCAGATGATGCAAGTTTTGTTCCTTTCCTACGGTAATTCCAACCAGGTGAAAATAGGCAGGTATCCCAGTGAAAATTGCCAAGTAGTGGAAATATTTAGAAAAACATGTTTGCACGATATCACGCTGAGTAATATCAACACAGATCATGTGAATTGACCCAGTAATCTGTTGCCATCCACGTGTCACAGAACTTGAAGGCTTCGTACAGCTTTGATTACAAAAATGTGCATTTTCTCTCATCACGGTGATTGAATGCAGAGGGAATGGTTTTGTCTTTAGGTTTGTTTATTTTTCTTTTTCAGGCATAATGGAGTTTTGAGCAGTAAAATTGGCTATTTGTGAGAAAAAAAGACACACCAGACAGTGTGGCACTGCTGAAGGGAGGGGTATAAACACAGTAAAAAGCAAGTTTAATGAGCATGTTTTAATATTTAAGGAAAAATGTGTTTTCACTTACAGTACCTGAAAATCCACAATGAATCCATTCAAGTTAGTGGCATTATTTACCATATGTTAAAGGTGGAGAACTTACTGCTGAAATGTCATTCGAACTTTGTACTTTAAAAATAAGTAAATAACAGCATTGTCCTGTCCCCCTCTCAATTCTTCAATACATCTTTCATTGCTTGAAGATGCCCAATTATGAAAATTACACTTTCCCTTAATACTGAAATCACACAATGAGCGAGATAGACTTGAGGCATCCTCAGAGCAATTTTTGGTGTTGATAATTTTTTTTTTTTTGCATATTTTTTTATATTTGCTTTGGGTACAGAACCTCAACAAAATCAATGGAAGCAATCATGAAAGGACAGCAACTGAGGCAGAGGAGATTATAATTAAACTGGGTTTTGGGAGGGTTGCCAAGATATGGGGAGGAGCCTGTATTCTTCAATTTGTTTATTTATATTAGTAGCTACAATTTGACACTTGGGAATTCTTCTGTGCAAGTTGGCAGCTATGACTATAATGGACTATCATTCATGGTGGGGTCTTACTGATGGCAAAGTAAAACCATCCGTATGTTTCTGAGACCCAGAGGAAAAAAGGAAAAGGAAAAAAGTACTGGTGCTAGCAATTGAAAAGGGCAGCTCATTGGAGGTCCTAATTGTGCACTGAGAGCTCAATAAACTTCAAGGGCCCATGAGAGTGGGTAGGAAGAAGGCTGGAGCCATAACAAAAACTGGAGTTTTTCATGGTGTCATCAGGAAGTCTCCTTTTTTTATTCACATTAAGTAAACAATGGTGAGTTGTTGGTTTTTTTTTTTTTTTAATTGCAGAGCTATTTGGGGATGATGAAGAGGAACACTCTGACAGGGCAATTCATCTTATCTGCCTGTATGTTTAACTTGTCCATGCCATCTTTCATTTCAGCTCTAAGTGTCAAGCAACTATTACACAGAAGTCATAAAAAGGTCCTAGAAGGCATAACCCTGCCTATTGCTAGTCTTGTTTTTATTATTTGTGCTGAAAAATGTTCAAAACTACATTACACTCCAAAAATACCTGCAAGTTCTGGCTCTTAAAGCAGCTGTGATTTCCATGGCATTTGCGGTTTTCAGGGAGGGTGCCATTCACTGTGAGACTTTCTCCCAAAACTGCCACAACAAAACTGAATCCCTTTACATCACAGTCAAGTCAATCAGGGATCTGAGAGTGAGGGAAAATAAAGCAGCAGCCAAATAACATGTTACTTCTTGCTTTCCCTAGTGTGACCAGAAAGCTAGAACAGGCAGCGAGGGATAAGCCTAAAGGCTCTAGGTCTGGTTGAAACAATGATCATCTTGTTTTGCTTTGCCATGGCCCCATAACTGCATGGCAAATAAACAACAATGTAAGTACAGCCAATTCATTTGCTGTCTAGTTTTGATTTATGAAGGCAATAACTGAGTGAACAAGGGGATTCAAACCTTTTGGTTGCTTTTTAATTTTAGTTCCTTTCAGTTCTATTTTAAGTTTAATTTGAAATAGTTTTGGGCGGGAAAAGGAGCAGGGGGGCCCTTTTACATCTTCATAAGGAGTGTAATACCTAGCTTTTTCTTTTTGCCTTGTGTGAGGAAGTATTTTTGCTTCTCCCTATTGCTCAATTAACACATTCTCATAAACATTATGTTAATACTCTAATGTGGATCTTTACCTTTTAGATATTCAAACCATAGAAGTTGAGGGACTGACTTTTCAGACTAAGAACCCATGGCTCCAATTATAGCTTATAGGAGCTACTATCTGTTCTCAGTGCTTGTGTAAATCAGCCTTATGACTGATCTGTGAAGCTAATTGCAGCTCTAAAATTCAAAACTGCTTTGCCGTTTTTCAAAGGAGCTTTGGTAAACCCTGAATTCCTCAAGGAACTGCTTATGCTCTTTTACTGTTAATGAAAGGGCTTACCGAAAAAGAAAGAAAAAGTTTTAATATTGTCCAGTCAAACTAATATCTGTGAACATAGCAGGCGTTTTTTGAAAGAGTACAGACTGGATTTGTCATTGCCCTCAATCTTGTGTGCTCATTTACATTACTGCAGAATTTTAAATGCTATTGAAAGATAAAGAGAAGACTTCCTCATCCACCCTGCACTGTGTAAGCAAGCACGCAAGATGTAAAGCAGCAGAAAACCTGGCTCCATACGTGTACATGCAGTGCTCCGAATGATGTGGTATGACGTCGATCTCAGCAAGAAGCAGGTTACCAAAGAGCTCAGAGGAACTGAGGAGAGCTGCCCCCCTCAGAAAAGGTCTGGTGTCTGTAGCTGGTACAAGGCTCTATTAACTCCATGAGTAGCCACAAATTCCAGTTTTATGTCAGAGCTATTGGAGATGAGTATCAGCTGCCTCTCGAGATGCCCCCAGTCAGCTAAGCAGCCTTATCTTCAGCTGTGGGGGCAACAACCAGTGGGGCTCAGTTCCCTCCCAGTCCAGTAGTCAGAGCCAAATGGGGGCCAGGTGACGCTGCCCCTGGGGGACCGCTCCCCAGTACAAGGGGGTCTCGCAGCTCCTGCTGGTTTGAGAGCCCTGACTTTTATAGATGCAAAATGCCACTAGCCAGCTCTGAGAAGCTGCATCTAAGGCTGGCCTCCCTCCCAAGAACTAGAGAAACCAGGCAGCAATTGTCCTGGGCTGGTAGGGTGTCTACCTTGTCATAAAACATCCCCCCAAAACCATGTCTTTTTGTGCTCTATCACGATAGTGGATGCTGTCACACCAGCTACAGCAGGCAATTTGCAAACAAGCCCGTTGCAAATAATTGCTGGATAATTTCAATACCTTTAAAATTGTTTTTTTCTCAAATTGCAACTATGGAGTAGGGAAACCTGTATGTGAGACAGATCTGTTATTTAGTTGCAAAGGAAAATAGGACAAACTGCAAGGATTGTGCAACAGTAAGTGAACTTAAAACCAATAGGGTTAAAGAAAGGTAGAGTGAGGTAAATCTTTGCACACCAAATCTATTTCCATGGAGGCAACTGATACAAACCTCATTCTATAAGAAAGGATGTAAACCAGATCTTTGTGAATAGCTCTTTGTGGACCCATCTCTCTCACGTGAAATTGAACGTACAGTTCAAACTCTGTATATGTTTTTCATAGGTACCAATGAAAAGTCAAAAGATTAGAATACGTACACAGTTAACATTTTTTTACTGATAGCATTATGTATCAATGTTGTAATTTCAAACATTCAAAAACTATTAATTGGGTCTCCAAAATTTCTGAAAGTGGTCTAAAATGTTTTTCTTCCCTTCCAGATTTTGTCAGCTTGCAGCATTTGATCACCTAGAGGAAGCTTTTTCCAGCTTTCCTCTTTGACTTTGATAAACACAGCTTATTTTTTTCATAAATATGCAGTGTGAGATCCTTATGTAGATCCCAAGGGGAAGCCCCACCTCCAAACATCACAAGATTTAGACTAAAGTAACGAAATTTGGCAATATTATTTTATGTACATGATATAGATATGCAAGGGTACTTAAGGTGCCCTCATTTACGGCTGTGGACAGTATAATACAATCAGTTTTGTGCATGACCACAGGAGCCAGATTTTCATGACGTCTGCTGACGTCCCGTCAAGTTGGGCTGCACAGATGATTTCTGAAAATTGTCCCATTTAGGGCAGCCTGTGATTTAGCACAGGCTCCCTCCTAATCTGTTTCAGGGGCTCAGTTCCTCGCTCAACACAGGCCATTAATTTACAATGTAGCCAATCACTGCTGTTAAAATCAACACCTATCAACAGTTATTACTTGTATCACCCCATCGCAGTAACAGTTATTTTCTGTTCTCAACTGAATGAAGCAACAAGAGACGCAAAATACCTTAGTGCGAACGATTAAATGGAAATTGGTGTATCAATCGGTGAATTCAAGTTTCATCAATGAGAGACTCAGACTAAGATTCCGATCAAAGAAAAACCTTAAAAATCGTGGCGCTCAGCTGACAAACAGCAACCCCAATGGCAGCACCTGCAGCCCTGGGTGAAAGCCTTTGCTCCTAGACAATGCCTGAGAAAAATCAGGCACCTCAAAGCAAGATTCATAAAGCCAAAACTTAAGCACTAGAATTTGTCTTAGCCCCTCAGCTTTCAAGCAGAAAATACACCTTTCCTCTCAGGGTTCATTCCAACTCTAGCGCAGTTGACCTAAGCAATTATTTCAAATGAAGCGTGGGGCTCACGTTTTTCTTTCAGAGAGGGATCCACCATCTTATGCAGTGGTGAGAACACTCTCAAAATGTAGGAAACCCCCATTCAGTTCTGCCCTCTGCCTGAGGAGTGTCAAACCTCTACCTTGCAAGTTAGCCCATGCTTACGAAGCAATTTATGTATTTCAACTGATGATTA
The DNA here is from genome assembly GCA_947846985.1 of Fratercula arctica. Taxonomy (NCBI): domain Eukaryota; kingdom Metazoa; phylum Chordata; class Aves; order Charadriiformes; family Alcidae; genus Fratercula; species Fratercula arctica. Next base: position 106,086,002 of record CANTUZ010000003.1, read on the forward strand.
AGAACCTCGACCAGATGGACCCCCTAAGGGGAGCTGGGAAAAAGGACGCCTAGCTGCTGGATCCAGAGGTAACTGAGCATTGGCAGAGCTGTCAAAGCAGTCAGCCCTGTCAAAAATGAACAGCTTTCTAGGATACTCAGAAAAAGTAAATGTCGGTGGAACTTCACTGGTAACAGCATAAAGCCCGCTTCCACACTGATGCACTTGGTCGCACCCAAAGACCACCCTGGCCATACCCACAGTGTGTACTGAATAGGGTTCCTGCAGCAATAACAGGCAGCTTGCAAGCCCTTGCGGTGGCACAGCAAGGCCCTGCCTGTATCCCTTACCGATCCCGTGACCTGTCACCACAGTGTCTTTCAGCATCCACCTTGATTTTTCTGCAGCATTTCTGCCAGGTTGTGAAATTAGTGATCTGGAAAAGGCTAGACAGCACTAGTAGTTGGTACGCTGGTAACAACAGTGTCATTACCAGACACCTCTGAGAGCAAAAATGGATTCTCACAGGACATCTCTATTCATCCTAGACCTGTTCTGTTTTGGTGCATGCTACAAGTCACCATTGGTGAGCTCAGGTTGTTCTCAGCAGAGGGTTGCTAGTTTTAGGATACTAAAGAAAGACATTGAGATTCTGGAGTGAGTCCAAAGAAGGACAATGAAACTGGTGAGGGGTCTGGAGAACAAGTCTTATGAGGAGCGGCTGAGGGAGCCAGGATTGTTTAGTCTGGAGAAAAGGAGGCTGAAAGGAGGCCTTCTCGCTCTCTATAACTACCTGAAAGGAGGTTGTAGAGAGATGGGGGTTGGTCTATTTTCCCAAGTGACAAGTGATAGGTCAAGAGGAAATGGCCTCAAGTCGTGCCAGGGGAGGTTTAGATTGGATATTAGGAAAAATTTTCACACTGAAAAGGTTATCAAGCATTGGAACAAGCTGACAAGGGAAGTGGTAGAATCACCATCCCTGGAGGTACTTAAAAGATGGGTAGACGTGGTGCTTAGGGACATGGTTTAGTGGTGGTTTTGCAGTGCTAGGTTGATGGTTGGACTTTTCCAACCTGGTTGATGATGGTCTTTTCCAACCTAGGCAATTCTGTGATTCTATGATTCTAAAGGTGACACTGTGACAGACTCAGACACTGGTTCTCATGAGTAGTATATACATCTTTAGAGGTGATCTGAGCTGTCCTCCTGCCAGCACTGATATTGATGGTGCAAGAGCGCACATACACTGTCTGTGATGTCTTTACTCCTGCTGCCACAGCACATTTGGCCTCATGCAGCCACAACGGTCTCCACAAAGAGTTCAGCCACATCCTCAGCTACATGCCAGTGCCTGCCAGGAGTCAGGAGGGAGAGGAACTTCGGGGCCCATTGTCGCTGTCTGCAAGATACTACATGATGTGAGAAATGTAATCAAGAGCACTTTACTGTGATATGTTGTGCAATTTGCTGTTGATGAGAGGAGAAGAAGAAGCCTGTCCAGTCCATTTGGCCAAGCACGCTGAGGACATGGCTGGCACAAGGACTTGGCTGTCTGAGCGGCCATCCCTCAACCATCAGGGCCATCTTGAGTTTCCAATTTTCTACCCCCTTCTCTTTTTGCACCCTTTAAACCCCTATTATGCTTCTTTCCCCTATCCATCAGAAACATTTTCATATTGGGGAAAATAAAAAAGCCTAAATCATTAGAAAACAGGAGGCTGGTCTCTCCCACCACACTTTCTGTCTTACTTCCACATTAGTTTTAGTTGTCATATCAAAATATGGTAATTACTTGAGTATTTTGATGTAAATCATGAGAGATATTTCTTGTGCTTCGGCGGACAAACATAGGGAGCTAGTACTAATCTGGCAGAGCTCATTATCTGCAACATCATATTAATAAAGTCTAAGACACCTGAAAGCTGAATATCCTTTTCTAATTTGCAGTTATAGCTACCATAGAAGTAAAAGTATCAAATTACAAATGCCAGGGCTTCATTTTTCAAAGTGGGAAGCTGTGCTCGGAACAATCAAACCATGTTATAAGATCATATTTAAACTTTAGAGAAAATTCTCAATACTATTTACAGTGAGCCTACGGTTCAAGATTAAATATGACTCGGAAAACATATTTTTAGTCAAGATGCTTAAAACAAGCCCCTGGGTTACACCTCAGGTTCAGGTATTGAGTGATGCAATCCTTCTGAAGCGTCTACTTTAGTGTCTTGTATTATCAGTGCAAAGAGATGGAGGCCTTGGAAGGCCTCTGGAAAAATAAAAACTAGGGGGAAAAATCATATTTGTTTGACTTTGATTAAACTTTGACAGATTAGAAAGCTTCAAAGACAAGCAACAAGCCCCATTAACTACATAAGAATAACAGACATTAATTTAAAAGGATTACTTGAATAGATGCTTAGGTTTAGGTGCCAGTTAGGTGTCTCCAACCTTATGTTATAAAGAAAGGTCATCTTTCCTTGTTTGTATAGTGTAAGATTATTCATGTTATGGTTCGGCCTGGGCTATAGCCACTTCTGCTGAGGCTACATGACAGAAGAACTAGCTGTTCCTTTGTTTAGTGACAGCTGAAATAATGGAAAACTACTTTCCAAGGCCCAAATGCAGACAAGAACAGGATATGCTGTCCAAGTGATCTAACACTGAATGGACAAATGGTGGGACTAAGTTGAGTCCAGCTATGTATCTGTGTAGCAGAATGGCCAGAGGAAGTCAAAGAAGACCAGAGAGCATCTAGGAGATACCTGTGATATGATACTGAAGAGCAGCTATGTTGGGATTTGAGAGCAAGCTGCCAGTCAGAAGAGGTTTAGAAATTTGATTACAGAAAATATGTTCTGCTGTTTGATTCTTGACATGTCTGAGTGCAAAGAGTCATTCTCAACATTATTTATAAATAAAAAGAAGGCCCTTTAAACAAAAGAAATGAGGGATTATTCAACTCCACCACCAACTTCTGATCTTGATTGATACGACTAGAACAAAATGCAATATCATAGTGAACTGTAAAATGACATATTTTCATTAAAAAGAAATGGAAATGTTTCAAGGTGACCCCATCTTTCAGAAGTCTTAGTTGTCAATAAATAAATCAGATTTTTTTTTTCTCCTTATAGAAATTTCTGACATGTAGCCATATCTAGAATGTGGTCAGTTTTCATTTAACTTACTCCTTTCTCTGACAAAATACATGTATTGCAAAATCATATGAAATCATGACGTGGTGAATTCCTTCCTGACATTTCTTTTCCCTTCTCTCTTTGCTCCAAATCTTCTGAATATCTTACTTTTGTAGTTATATACACAAGCTGAAACAAAAAGTATAAAGAGGACTGGAAAGAGAGCATTATCTTTCTTTCCATGTTCACAGTAATCTGTTCTTATTGCCAGTCTGATTTCCAGCCTTGTAGTGCTGGTTCATTCCTACTTACAGAGAGAAGCTGGACAGATAAGGCAAATAAAGACATATTAACATGAGTCTGGTACATAAATATTATAATAGCAAAAATAATGTAATACATTTCTACTATGTTTTTCATTTAAGGATCAACTATGAAAAAAAGAGAACCTGAGTAGTGGACTTTGCATATGAGGATCCAATTTCTGTGTCAAGGATTTGGATGGTGCTTGCTAAATAACATAAACTAATGCAGAATTGCACCATACTCTGCACTGGTTCTGCTCCAGCCCTGGATCTGTGTCAGGGTCGCTAACCTTCCATGTTGTGTAAATAATTGATTTTTCACTATGGCAGTTGAATGAAAAAGAAAGGAAAAATCAGATCAAACCAATTGTTGCTTCCTTAACTCCCCCTTCCCCTTAAAATTGCATTCAAGAAAAATGTTCCAGATTACCTAAAACAGAAAGGATCAAGTTTCCTTCAGAAAAGCAAAAGAAATAGTCTAAAATCATAAAACTAAACAGAAAACAGGAAAGAGTGCTTCCCTGTGTTATCTTCAGGATAAAAAAAGGTTGAGGCTAAACTTTTCCATTGCCTCCTAGAGAAATTTGAATATCCACCTCCCATCACTGGGACAGTGCTCTGTTCCCTGGGCTAGAGAGGGCTGTGCAGTAGCAGGACATTGTCAGCCTCCTTCCCTGATGCCGTTACACTTAGTGTAAGCTCACGGACACATGGACTGGCACCCAAGCAGCCCAAGTGGAGGTGACAGACTTTCCTTTCCTAGGGTTAGTACATTCTTATGGTATTTTTAATTTGTCTTGGATACACTTACAGTGTTTTACAAGAAGCAGAAAAGTTCCAGGGGGAAGAAATTATTGTTGTAGCATGCAGTGGTTTAAAAGATGCTCCAAGCCACAGCCAGGGAAGGAGGTGACCCGAGCTCCCACCTCCTCCATGAGCTGACACTTCCACTTCTCCTGTGAGTCAGCCAGCCGAGCTTCGGCCAGCTGGAGCCATGCTGAGAGCCTGACTCACATCCAGAGAGGACAATCAATTTTCGGCTGAAGTTGCTATTTTCTAAAAATGTTACACGGTTCTATTAATATGCCAAGACCATACTTGTTTTGTTCCCCACACAGACTGGTTCTTGCTTCATGCTACACTGTGAGAGGTCTGGCTGCTACGGGCTGGAAGCCACGTGGGTGCAGGAGCCCCAGCAGGAGAATACGGCAGTGGCAAAACTTTGAAAGGGTCCAGCAGACAATTCTTAATGTAGCTATTAAACCCACAACAGTTCAGCTTAATAACATTGATTTTTTGGGTGAAAAATACGACAATCCTCCCCCTTTTCTAAATCTTTATTCAGTTTTGAAATGCACACAATAATTTTCATTCATTGAAAAGGATTAAACTAAATTAACTGCTGGTATAACTCTAGTACAACCACAGTATTTACCCAAGTGATTAATTTGGTTCACTAAGAATGGACATTGGCTGACCTGCAAGCTTCATCTAAGAATCATATTTAACAATATATATCTTCAAAGCTGCTTTGCCAATATTGAGAAAAACTTAAATATGATGGATATACCACTGAATCCTGAACGAATCGCATTGGATTTCATCAGCTTGGACCCATTTGCATGCAGCCTGGATCTGATTCCTTAATACCTATAATGCATGGATGTTCAGAACATGTGGATACAATCCACCGTATTATAAAAACATTTATGAACAAAGAGGAGAAACAACCTGGTCACAGTTCCAGGGAGAGTCAGCACAAGAAAAAAAAGCCCCCAAGAATTCGTAACTCCTGATGCTGTACTCAGATAACTGAACCGTATCTTGGTTCAATTTCTCAGCAGGAAATCAGAGATTTTCTAAATTACTCTTTAGCTGAACGTGGAAAAAAAAGAGTTTTAATTATATTCCTTTTTTTGATGTTAAAAATTTTCTTCCTGTTTAATACACTGTGCTGTTATTAGTGGATATCTAAAATTAAAATAAAACGGAGAAGAAAAATATAGTTAAAAATGCATTTTCTTGGTATGAAGACAAATTATCATACACAGCTTTTGTAAACAGAGTAAGATGTGTGCAGGGCTTTCTGTATGTGCCGTGCATTAGCCCGGAGCCCTTAACTCTGCAGCCATTATGCTGACAAAGCTCCCCTCATCTATAACAGAAGTTTTACCTTTCCACATGCGTGCTTAGTGTGTGCACATCTGCGTCCAGTGTGAACAATTCAATGTGCTTTGGGATTCATGTCGTAAGTAGTAAATTAGATTGAAATAAGAAGCTACCCAAAAAGAATTCAATGTAAGTGTGTATATTCACAATATGGAACAGCAGCTTTTCTTTTCAGTGCTGGGCTTATCTTCTATCTGCGACTAGTTACTTTAAAGCATGAACATTCATTCACATGAGATGTCTGACGCCATAAATCTCAAATTCTCTCCTTGCTTCCACTCTTGCCTCCATTGTGCTGGCTATGCTAATGAAAAGCAGGTTTTCAGTTTCATATGTACGTGCATGTGTGCAAAAGAAGGAGGGGTTTTGTCACAGGGGCACTCGCGCCGCTCAGCACAGAGATAGAAGCCCACTGAAGTAGAAAAAGTATAATATATGCAATAAATCTGGAGAAAATCACCAGCGTGTAGGTGCTTTTTCTGGCCTCATGACTATTTTTATAAACACGTAGAAGCCAATATATCATTGAAAATAAAGCAGTGCGTTGCATTATATGTCATGGTGTTTACAGGGAAAAGCAAGCTTTTTAACCACCTGGCAAGGACTTCAGAAAAAAAAAAAAAAAAAAAAAAAAAATTGAAAAAGCGAGGACAAGCATTAGAAAGAGAGGGGGAGGGGAAGCTGGGGACATCTCATTTGCACATGTAAAAATGCAAATTTGATCCATGTCTTTCTTATCTAGTGGTAACAGACTTGGCTCATGGAGCACAATGGCACCTACAGTTCTGTGGCCAAAAATAATGAAGTTTAAAAAGAATTGATTGGATTATGGAAACACTTCCATAAAGCCACGTGTTCATTAGCAGATGCCCGCCACCTACCTCGGAACCGATGGCATGAAAAGCCTGAAAGTAGGATGGAACCCCCTGATTCTGGGACACGGACACATTTAGGGGCAATAAGACTCCTTGTTATGGAACTGCTTGCTAATGCAGAAAAGCGTGGGGACTTTGACAGTAGCTACCAATTTCCTGCTTCTCCTCCTGTTATCAAGTAGGTCTGCAGTCTCCTTTAAAGCAAAGCTCATTTCTTTGGCTTATGCCAGATTAGTTTACCTCTGTGATAGTTGGGACCTAAATAACGTTGACATAGCTGCAGAGTGGACCTGGTAGATTCATTTTCCCTCAATGTCCGTAAAAAACAAGCACGGTATTAACAAACCAGATCAGGTTTCTCTGAATCATCTGAAGTGCTTTTGTCTCCAAATTAGGAGGAGGGAGTTTGCCTTGTGTAAGGATTTTAAGAACTAGACTATTGCAACCGAGGGCCGCTGAATTAGAGGCAATGGTACGTGGTCTGTCCGGTATGGATTCACCTGTCAAAAGTTTTCCATTGCACAAAGAAACAGTGGAGCTTTTATAAAATTTGTAAAAAAAAAAAAAAAAAACAAACAAAAAAAAAACCAAAAAAACCTGGGAAAAAAACTGGAAAATGTGTTTGCCTTTCCTGTCTCACAAGCAAGTGTGCTGAGGAAAGCGAGGGTTGGAAATGAGTATAAAATCAGAGTTGGGGGTGGGGTGGAGATGACAGTGAGGAATATACGCAGCTGTAGTTTTCTACCAAAAAAAAAAAAAAAAAGCAAACTCTCTGCTTTTGTAGGGATAAATCTTTAAACCTTCAGCTGGGAAAAACAAAAAAAAAAAAAAAACAACAAAAAAAAAGGCATTCAGAGTCTACAAACCACTTGCAAGTAATTTGCTGTCCCTCTACCCTTCCATATGAGCTGAAATCAGATACAAACCAATTACCGCAAAGGCAAACAGGAGCGCAGCCACTGCAGCAGCAAGCTGCCAGCGCAGCCTCCGGCGCTGCCAGATGGGCACAGTGTGACTTCGTGCCTCAAAGAGGGGCTGGGAGCCTGGCCGGGCTGGGGGAGGCAATTTGTAAAGAGCACAGCATATGCCACCTGATATTCAGAGGGGCATGTGTCTGTTGCAATTTACCTGTCATTTTTGTCGGTCTTTCCACCGCGTGGCCCAGTAACTCCATGCTGCGGAGATTCGTCTGCCATGAAACTCCTGTGCATCGCATGCTTCCACATAATTATCCTCCCATGTGCGCTTTTCTATACCCATTCAAGGAAACCGCTCATTAGGAAAACACAGCCTGTCTGTGGCCAGCCTGCTCCACCAACAAAGTTGTGACCATGACTTCAGTTCTTTCCCCCTCCCGTCCTGGTTCTCCCCCAGGCTGCCATCTCTGCGTGCTCATCTCTGCGTGCTCGTCTCTGCACGCTCACTGGTGGAGGGGCTGCAATTACTTCTGGCCCTCGTGCAGGAGTGGGGGATTCTTGCACGTGCTATGCACTGAATCCTGATGAAAGATGCTTTTGACCTTACAACTGCAGAAAACACGAGCCAGGGGTCAGCTCGCGGCTCTGTGGATGAGATCAAAATCCCCCTTGATGTCAGCAGAATTTCTCTTTGGGGATCACATCAGAAGCAGGTAATGGGGCCCACTATGCAGGTAACAATGGGGCAACAGGAGATGATTTTGTTCTGTGATTTTAGTTTTGCCTTTTAAAACCTGAATAAACCTCATAGCTTTTAATGAACAATCTTTTTTTCCCCTCTTTTTTTTCTTCTTTGGACATTTTGGACTAAAATACATACAATGCTAATCCCATCTTTTAAAAGGAGCTTTCCCTGTTCCCCCAAACAAACACTCTTCAACAAATCAAGTCTCCTACGTACTCGAAGATGTCTGAGGTGTTTCAGTGCTGTGTTCACTGCGGAGTTTGTAGAACCGGTCTGAAAGCTTAGTGTAATGGAAAAGACTGCTGAAAACTTTGCTAAACAGATGATCACATTCCTGAGTTTGTTTTACTTAGTTAGCATTTTTGCCTGCTGCGAGGTGTTTTCCTTGGATGGTTACCTACAAATACAGCACTGACCTCAGTGCGCATGAAGCTGGCCAGCACAGACAAACAGAGCCAATTGGACATGCTCTATAAATCATCACCCACATCCTTCCAGCAGCAAAAACAAAAAGGAAAGGAGGAGGGGGTAAAACAACTGGTGAGTGTTCCACATGAGGAAATGGAGGCTATTTGGTGTCACCAGCTGGAAATACTCAGAATGCTAAAGAGAAAGGTACCGGCATGAGCTAGCTCTGCGCTGGATAAAGCACTAACATTATAAATAAACGCTATCATCTTACAGACATCTTGTATGGGCAAAATAATAGGCCTAAAAATGTTCTCTGCTTTAAAAGGCACCCATCTCAAAGAACAAGCACAGAAATGAAGCTCTATGACTTCTGAAACAAGACTTTTGTCCAACACAAAAGGCGCTCTCTTAGCGTAATTCACTCTAGTTCTTCAACTCCAAACGTATCTGAGGTGATTTTTACTTCTGCGCTGGGCCAAATGCCAGGCAAGCACCTACATTATCTCCTTATTTCCCCATTATCCGCAGAGGAAATCTCATCATGGGATGAAGGAGGTGAAGGATTCCTGCTGCCCTTCTACGACATCTTCAGTCTGGATGAGCTGCAGAGCAAGATCTTAGCAGGCTCCACTGCACTGGTCAGCTTACATTTAGGCTAAGACACTTTGCATTATCTGATTTAGGTAGGATAGATTATTTTCTCAGAAAAAAAAATCTTGAGGAAAACCAGGATTTTTTCCACTGTGACAGTTCTCTTGACCCTTTGCATCAGTGCATTTGAGGAGGGACTGAAATTTGACTTTCCTGTGTACCTAATGATTTTTCTAAGTGCCGAATTACAGCACTAAAGTTGTTCTGACTCTAGTTCAGTCAAAATTTCTGCATTCTGTGTAAATGAGTATTAACTAAGGACTGAGATACTGATCTGAATTCTCAGTCTTCTTTCTGGTTCATCTGCTATTTTGAGATAAATTGTTGCTTGAAAGTATTCAGCATGACCCTTTGTAGGAAAAGATCTATCCTAAGGGGCCTATCTCAGCAAGAGGGATCATAGCTGAAAATCCCAAGTGAAAACACACATCTAATTACTTTTGGAGATCTGACCCAAGTCTAACTCTGCTCCTTAGCATGTCCTGCTGTATAGCTCTAGGAGTTCTTTGATCATTCTCTTTGCTAACACTCCTTTTGCTTTGAAGAGAGGGCCTTGCTGTTTTCCACATATAATTAAGGGTTGCAACACTCAAGTCCTTTTGGCTACATCTGCCTTAGCAAATACAATGGGCCAGTAACTGTTCTCCATCCCCGAGGCCGGCTGCCATGTCATTGCTCACATCCATAGAGTTGAACTGTCTTGTCTGCCCTCCACCACCACCTTCATCCAAAGCAGGGAGACTGTGTTCAGGTTGCCCACTGAGCGCAGTCCCTGGCTTGTGCTAACTCCCACACGCTGGCTGGGACTGCTAGCTGACCATGGCCAAAACTACATCAGGGATGATGCTAAAAGGTAAACTGAGTGCCACGGCATGGACCTATATCCCGGTTCATTTCAGTTCAATAGTGCAGGCATGGTCTTTGTGGACTTAAACTTCACAAACAGTCTCGATATACTAGATTCAGCTTCCCTGACTTTACACTCTCTTAAGTTAAAAGTATAATTATGCTAGGCTCCCCATGCAGTCAACAGAAAGATGTTTCCAGAGGAGAATTCAGATCTCCTTATATACACAACACACCCACTCATACACAACAAGATAAGCAAGCAAACAAAACTCAGCTCAACCAAAAATGTGTGATGTAATGATGGGAAGGGGCAGCAAAAATATCAAGAGACATAAAGCAGTGTTTCTGCTTGAAAAAGATGAAGGATGTTCATGATCCCCTTGTTTTTCATAGGGCTGAAACACCTTCAGTGGGTAAGCATTTCTGACTCTGTTCTGGGCAGATCACCACATCATAGTTGCCAGGTGGCTCTAACCTAGAGGAAAGATTACAGACTCATTTTTTTCATAAATCAGTAGGTATAACATTCCAATGCATTCACCTCATCAGCTGGTACAAGCTGAATATAAAGCTGTCCAAAGAATTTTGGTGCAGGTCACTGGCAAACTCCTCCTAGACACACATATGAGTTGACTGGAGGGAACTTGTAAACACTGAAAATAATTCTTGTCCACCAGCAAAATGGCTAATGTCCAGAAAGCCTCTCTTAGAGACATTTGTGCCTGTGTCTGGTTTGCCAATGGCTGTCTTTGGTTTCACAAATCCATGACTGCTGTCAAACTGGAGTAATTTACAGAGTGAGAACCCTACCGTACGCCTGCTGGCAGGGTCGCAGGGAAGTGCTCTCACCAGAAGCCTCCAAGTTGGTGTTCCGCTAGGTTCAGCATAACAAGAAGTATGCTAGAGGGGAAACTGCTTTGGCCAGTAACTTATTTCATAATATAAATTATGTCTTAAGTAAAAATGTTTGGAAAATTTTAATTTCCAGCTTTGGAAGGAATGAGATTAGTTCGCATTTTTAGTTTTTTTTTCTTCCAAGAGAAGAAGTAAAAAGCAGGGAGCAAAACCTAAAAAACAGAAAACAGTCTGGGAGCAAAGTATATATTTGCTGTTTTCCTCCTTTTTTTTTTTTTTTTTTTTTTTTTGCTTGTCCAAATTGTAAGTATCATTTTCTACACAGTACTAGTTTAGGCATTTTCTGAGTAACATACTAAAATCAGTTCCATTCACTTTTTTTGCTACTGCAACTTCAAAATCAAAACCTTGCCTTGAAACTTGGTATTTGCTATTTCAAAATCTGTCTTTTCTGCATTAATCCCTCATATTCATTTCTGGGTTTCTATTTTATGAATCATCATCTGTATATCATTTGCACATCATGCTTGTACCAAATACTGGTACTGTGTATTCTGCTAATAATGGGAATGATTTTCCCACATAACTCCCAAAATGAAGAAAGCAGCGTTTGGTTTCACTAACCTAGCCGACAATGAAAAGTTAAAACTGTTAAAATATATTGTCCCTTTTACAACAAAAGCCTGGCCAACTGGAAATATTATCATGTTTATACATGTATAAGTTTGTATACATTTTATATATATAACTATATATAAGTATGGGTAAAATTGATGTATGGTTTCAAAACTGATTAGGCATTAAACAAAAATGACAAACTATTTCAAATAAAGAGGCAACTAAGAGGTCAGGTGTAACTATTTTATGTAAAGGATAATAAACACATGGAAGAAGTCAGCAGGAGAGGCGACTTCAGCAAAGCACAAAAATGAGTTGAAGAGACACCTCTGCAGATTTTTTTTCCCCTCTTTTCTCCTTTCTCTCTTTTATTTTCATAGAGGAGGAAAGGATTAAGAAGCACAGTGAAAAAGCAGGGAAGTAGGCTTAAGATATACTGAAAAAAAAAAGCATGTATGTGGGGCCAGATGGCTTTTTCCTTTTCCTTAAAACATCTTATGTTCTTGACATGGGCCTCATTTTTAAACTGAACCACAGGCCAGCAAAACCAGTTTTTACTAGGAAAATCATCCATGTCCTACTAGTAGAGACAATGCCTTGTTCAGCTGAATCCCTGTCTCCAGGTAAGGCAGCCCCCACCACCAGCCTGACTCATGCTCCATCTTTCCCTTCCCCGGCACCTCCACCGGGTTCCTTGCAGGGCTCACAACCTGCGCCCAAAACCAGAGCTATGTTGCATGGCAAAGTGCCTTGAAATGCTCATGGCGTGGGTGCTGTGCCGATTCCCTGAACTCCTACGCTCCACTGCTCATTTATATCTCCTCTCTGTGTTGGGATTCATCAGCGTGTTCACAGATCCTCCCTGAGATGTCCCTGCTTGTGGCACCTCCCTCCCCAACAGGGTTGGTGTGGGGGACTTTCCCGTTTTAGTGCATCACTCAGTAAACTTATTTATTGGATTCAGCACCGTGTGGAGCTGAAGATTCCTGAAATGCATGAACAGAGAGTCTCCTCTCTCACAAGAGTCTTCTCATTTCTTAAATTGCTTAAAAATCATGTGGCAAATGTGGAAACCATGTAGCCAGGGCAGGTTTTGCATCACTCAGAGAGACGGGTTCTGTTGGCTAAACTGAGGTACCAGCTACTCTTTACACAGTCGTCTATGTTTGCTCACATGGTATTCCTTTAGGTATATAAAAATGACACTGTGTCACTAACTGGCCTGCTGCTATTTCACTAGCTAACGTGCTATGCACATTCCAGTTGTCAACCATGGGATCAGCAGTCTCTGTGGCAAGAGATGTTCCCCGTACGCATTGGATTCCCAGCTATGAACAAGTATGTTTGGCTAAATCGCATAAAGGAGTCACAGTCTGAGTCACATTTTTTAAATAGCTGAAAGATTTCATCTTTACCACAGGAGAATTTTCACTGCTGGCTGGTAAATTATGCACAATGATATTAAAATACACATTGGTGTAATACTCATCCCAAATAAGATCTTGCGCATCACATGGCTGCTTCATTCAAGTCAATCTTCATTCCTCAGGAAATCGTAATATAGATAACATGAAAATCTTTTAAAAATATCAAAGTGATTGCAGACATCTCCAAACAGATTTGAACAATACCAACAAAAACAAAAACTAAAGGGGGCAAATTTTAAGCTGGGGTAAGCTAAGGTATTCAATATATACACAACTTAAAATTATGTTTTAGGGACTAAAATGCTCCCTAAAATTTAGGGACTAAATATGCTCCAGAGAGGGTGGAACGCACCAAACCAATCTTTGTGTAAAATAGTTTCCATCCCAAATAGCCTTTGAGATTTTCATTTAGACGGTCCTACTCAGAGTAAGAGCCACAAAGTAACAGGTGATATGTCCTGTTTATCTGTGCTCGGTAAAATAAAAAATTACAACTATAACGTTTATAAACTTAAACAACAATAACGGCAATACTGATTTTCTTTCATTGAGAAATTATAAGTAATTTTAGGAGGAAGGATGTTCTGAATGAAATGCCTCCTTATTTCAGAAAGGTAGTGGTAGCAGCCCTTACAACAGCAAATAAAAAAGGATAACCACATAGCCACACACGTAACTCCCAGCATCACTTAGCCAGTGACTATGAGAAAACTAAAAATGAAAACTATAGTAGTACCAACCAATTGTAAACCTAGTCTGAAGTATTAAATTAGCACTTATTCTGCTGAATACAAAGCAGAGAAAAAAAAAAAAAAATCCTGATTCCAATTCTCTGCAACATTTACTAGTCTATCCCTCCTTTCCCTGACGCCTGTCACCCTTTTTGTCTTAAAAAGTTTAATAAAAAAAATTCATAAGCAGATTAACAAACAGCAGTCCCTAACTTGAAGTTTGATGCATCATTTTCAGATCTAAAGAAGAGCTTCTGCGTCCCAAAGTTTGTCTGGTTTTCCAACCATACATTGGTCTAAAAATGATAAATTACTTTTCCCTGCAAACCCTGCCTCAGGTGAATTTGTTTATTCCAGGGTCCAATGTGATTCCTACTGAAGTGAATAGAAATCTTGCCATTGCCTTCATTATAGCAGGACCTGGCCATTAAATTGCACAGAGAGCTCTTCCTAGTGAACAAGATTATTGATTACTCAACAGCTTTATTTCCGAGTTGGGCATTAGGGAGTTCATAGAAGAACTTAAATGAAAAAATATTTGTGCATTCAAACCAGATTACCCTAATTTTAAGATTAATGGTGACTCAAAGAGCAAATATGCAGCCCTAGAAAGTAAACAAATGACCACAGAGAAGTAAAATGAGCTAAAATATTATTTACATTTTGATGCAATTGCTCAGTGGAATTTTGGTGGATGAAGTCATCCCATGAAAGGGGGAAAGCGAAGATTTCCCTCCCTTCTCCCAGGACAGAAGACAGGAACCAGGCCTTGCATTTTTAGATGACATCAGTGTGTTCACATACAGGGACTAAAGACAAAGGAACGGTGAAAAAAACCCACAACCACAAGTAAACCACACAAAATCAAGGCAAGGCTACCTGTAGCCCTCCAGCAAAGTCAGTAGGTCAGCAAAGTGCTTCTTGAAGCTTTGTTTCTCTCCTGAGCCTTACAACTATAAAACATGGGATGGGATGAGTAGAAGTTACGCACCCACAAGCTGCCGTATTTCCAAAGGCCTCATGATGCTTTCTCCATCCCATGAGGTGAATGCTGCAGGATGGAGGTGCCCGACTTGCTCTGCCAAACCAATCTCGTACCGACCGCTCCTCATGCCCACGCAAGGAAACATTGCCCTGTTTGATATCTAAGTCTGGAAAAATGTGAAGTTACATCAGGGCTTAATCTAGCAGAAGCATTGTTTCATTTGTTTTACACGCTGCACATTAGATGTTACCTGTTGGGGGATTGGTCTGTTTTGTTATGTTGTTTTCACAACTGTAGAATATTACTGGTCCCTACCTTGTATTTGTGTAGTTGTCTACTTGACTACTTGACTTTGGTAAAGTATTTTGCGCTAGTCTTCAATGACTTTTATTCACATTTTCCCAGGTTCACCCTCTAGTTTATAGGGATCAGTTTGAATTCTGACACCAGCTTGGTGTGTGGAACTATTTCTATTACAGTCACCCTGACAATGTAGTAACCAGCCTCTCTAATTTCCATCATCTCCATTACTAATGAACTCACTAAACAATTTACCAGACACGGGACAGATCTTTACTGAAGTCCTCTTCATACGGTCTTTCAGTTTAAAGGCAAGCAATTGATAATTGCTATTAAAAGATATTTTTTTCAAGCAATCATGCACACACTTCAGAGTAGTTTTAGTCAAGAGTCAGTGGGGTTGAGTGCACAATTCATAACATGCTTAAGTCAGTGTCTAAAACAGGCCAAATGAATCTCACCATTTCTTTCCATTGACTATTCAGATATAGATATCCACCCTGTAGATGTCTAAAACTAGATAAAGTGAATTTCAGCTGGTTGCTCCTTTTCAGTTTTCTGTAACCTCGCCTGTGTTGTGTAAAATGGTCTCAAGCAGCCCCCTATGATTTCATCAGGCCCAAAGTAACCCACTTATCTAGGTACTCTCTCACTTGGTTTTCTTTATTCTGGCTTGAGTTCTTACCCTTTGGGTGCAAATGAGGATTATGTTATCAGACTGAAGCAAAACAGCATTAAATATTCTTGTCTCTTTGCCACTGTCATTCTTGTCCCCTTGAATAGTGAGCCCATTGTTTTCTTCATTTTCCACTTGCTGTTAATGTGCTTATGAAATGTTTTATTGTTACACATTTTATTGCTTGTTAGTTTAACTCCATTCTGCATCTGGCTTTTTTTTTTTATTTTTCTGATCTTTTCTAATATTTCAAGAACTAACTATTGCTGCAGTGACTGATCCTTGCAAAAAGGCTCTGGAGGCTGACCTAATACACATCAGAAGCTAGACTTGAAAAGGTCTGCAGGATATAAAGGTGACAGTTAGCCACTACAGATTGGCTGGAAAAAAGATGATTTAGATAACAGAACATAATTTATTGTAGTTACAAACTGATGACATGTCACAGTCCCAAGCACTGAGAACCTCTGGCTCCTTGGAGGATTTCCTTCATGAGAATTACTTCCACTGCTTGCAGTGACATTGCCATTTGGCAATGGAGAATTTCTTGCAAGAAGTAAAGAATATTTCCGCTGCTGATATAAGCATTTTCTTAAACTCCTAGAACAAGACGAAGTCTAAGCAGCAGAATAGCAGAAGTATCTAACACCACTGATCCCTCTCTCTAAGCGTTGTAAAGTCTTCAGGAAAGAGTGTTGCTTTGGCAGGTAGGGACAGATACCAACCTGCATTGGATCACTGAGAAGTAGAAAGGCAACTATCTACATAATGATTCTCAAACTAATAATGGACAAATAATAACAACCTAACACACCTTTTGCTTATAAGATGACCCATAAGAGCTTTTGCATTTGTAAAAAACTTAGCTATAACGAACAAAGAGCAAAATATCTGTTGCTTCAGTTTGACATTGTATACAACAACTGTCAAGGTTCTTTCCTGGATAATGTGGTGATGCTCCTCCTAATTAATAACTGCAATTACTCTAATTCTGTCATAAAATTGTAGCTTAACTAGACTATAAGCGGAGATGTTATAACATTTAAAATATATTTTATGAGATATTTCACCATAAATTGTAACAGTGGCATTTCCAATATTTCAGATGTATTTACAATCATGATAAGATCAATATTACATTTAATTATGCACCTGAAAATGCAACCAAAAAGACTTTGATTCAGATCAAATCAGAAGGACACTAAGGTCTAGAAGTCAAAACAATAAAGAGAAAGTAATAGACAAGCAAAAGGAACAATTAACAGCACTCATCATCATAATTTTGCTAATTGTAGGTTAAAAGTGCCCTTCTGGACACTATTCAATGGCCTTTTCAAGTCACCAATCCCATCTTCCTCCAGACAGATTTACCCTAAATACAAGATTCAGTCACACTTTTTTGCAAATTTAGATCAGTAAATAAGTGCATTTGTTTCTATATTTCTATTAAGCAAAGAAGTTTTCTAAAATGAGAATATTCCCTTGATTGGAGAACTCTCTGAATGCATCATTAGATGCTAGAAAACAACACTCCAGCTCTAGGACTAGTTACCAATGCAGACCAGTTACAATGACAATAACAGTATTTTTACTTCATACAAGAAACTACTCAAAACAAATGGTGTGATCTGTTGACTTCAAACTGGATACGTGTCAGAAATGCACTGCAAAAAGTCTTATGCTTCCTCTCACAAAATAGAAGGCCAGACTTGAGCCGACGTGGGTATAGAAGAGGTCTTGTATTTTTTTAAAAGAAGTCCATGCAGTTCAGGATTCTTGGGCAAAATCGTATAAGAAGATCTTGAGCTGCGCACACTAGCTAGTCCCTTCCCTGTTGTTAAAGAAAGGGTTCAGTCTGTAAGAGAAATAAGTTTTATAAATGTTTACCTCTCTTGAATGCAAACAAAGTAAAAATAAATCAAAACACAAGTGTCTTGTATGTGTTAAGTCGTGAAAAGGCAAGTAAGGCTAGCAGGTTTTTCGATGAAAAACTCTTTCTTGAAACATATTTTTAATGAAAAGCATGCTTGATTAAGATGGAATTTACCATGAATAGACTGTGGAAGCCCACTTTCTTGATAGTTCCCTATACATATGGTGTGAAAGTAACGGAATGGGCCTGTGTAGTTGGGATTAAAAGATATATTCAGTTCTCTTCTCCTGCATTTCTCTGTAGGTTTCATTATGCTCCTATTGTTCTGCATGTGCTTACCATGCTCCTGAACAGATGATTTTTACTGGGAGCAGGTACCTTTTACTGGCATTTATAACATGACTTGGCTTTATAACACTGAGAAGTGGACAACTGCCTAAGGAAGCTACCATATCTGCTCATCTGCTGCTTGATGCCTGCCACGTGTATCCTACTGATACATGTTGGGGAAGTGAACACATGATGATTCACAGAGGTCTGAAAACAGACATGGGAACAAATCCAAGTCCCGAAGGGTTTCAAGGAAATACTTCAAGAGCTGTGACTGAAGGAAGACTCGGAGATTGCTGGGGAGGTGCATGCTGAGGTGAGCAGTTGTAGTATTCTAGGTGTTACAGTTTTGCATTGAAAATATACAGGGAAGAGCTGGACAAGTGGGTACCATAGCTGTAGTACTAGTAATGGGGTGAGTTCTGAAATGGTCTTCCTGGGAGTCAGCCTGGCTCTAAAAAGATCAGCTCCTTCACATGTGAGTGCTACCTCTTGCAGGAAAGGATCACAGTATTAGAGAATCACAGAATTGTAGGGGTTGGAAGGGACCTTCAGAGATCATCTAGTCCAACCCCCCTGCCAAAGCAGGTTCACCCAGAGCAGGGTGGACAGGAATGTATCCTGGTGGGTTTTGAATATCTCCATAGACAGAGACTCCACCACCTCTCTGGGCAGCCTGTTCCTCATGCAAATCTCCAGGAGGCACTCAGAGGGTCTGCAGTGTTCATTTAAGTGTGCTGTGAACATGGGGATGCTCACTCACAGCCTTCATCTCTTCTAGTAAGTGGCATGCAAAGCCATTCCCTGATTCAGCTGCCACAGCCTGGCCACATCACACTCTCAAACCCTACAACCCTCCAAAACAAGGTGGCCACATGAGGACTTTCTCACGTGTACAGGGTCTGCTGCCACATGCTGAAAGCCTGCCAGAGACCCTTTTATCAATTTAGCAGTACAGGCAGTTGCTTTCCAGAGCCAGCAGAGACATTGCTACACTATCCAACACCAAGTTCCCTATGAAGCCAACAGGGAAAGGTGACTGCCATCCTTTAATATAAGAGCCTCCCTCTCATGTACTATGTAAATCATGTCAAAAGCATACAGGTAAGAATTGAAGCCTTCTTTTTACTATTTTTAGGGAATAGTCATATACAGTAGACCCAAATTCTCATTAAATATGAAAAATTACTTTTGGTGAGCACAAAATATGTAAATCAGATCACGGTCAATTCTGATGAAATGGCAGCAGAGCTTGTGCATCTGACAAGGTGATGTCTGATAGATACGTGAGCTGACTCCAGTTTATAGAGGAATCACCAAAGTTATGTTACCGAAAAACAACATAAAGGGAAGTGACCAGAGGGAAAAAAAAACAGTCAGGAAAAAGAAGAAGAAAAAAAAAAAAAAGAAAAAAAGAAATGGTATCTTGTAAAAATCAAAACAAAACAAAACAATCTTTCCAAGGAAAGAAGGGAATAACAAAAAGGACAGAAGATAGTATGGATTAACAGAAGATGATCAGGGAGGAGAAAACAAATGAGACTACACCTTGGGAAAGAAAAAAAAAAGTATCATACAAGAGTCTGCAGTTAAACTCATGGAACTGATTTTACTTGCACACCTAACAGCTAAATATGCAGTATTTCTCTGAAAAACTTTCATGAGTCAGTGTGGAATGAGAACAGAGTGGAAGATGATAACTTCAAATAATGAATGCTGATGTCATTTGAGAAAAATCTCTACTTATTCCTCTGCACAAAATTCAGACACTGGGCTGTTGTGGTTAAAATAAAAATACTTTCCACTAGAGATTTTTAATAGTGAATTATAAACTCTGCAAGAAGAACCGAAGCCAGTGTCTCTTATGCAATACTGGATGATGTGTGTTTTTCTACAGCTCCTGTTGTGTTTTTAATTTGCTTGAATTGATTTGTTTTTACTTGTTCATCTCCCTGTGTATATGATCTCTCAAAAATCCACTGACATCAGCCACAAGCTAACCAAGAACAGAGCCACTGTTATCAGTAGGAAGAATAGATTGCATTAAAAAAGAGCCTTTTACAAAAAGAAAAAATATCATTCCAAAATATATGACCCAAAAGAGCTTACAGATATATTACAAAGGAGTAGGTTGATGGCCTAAACCAATCATATCCAAATCCATATTGTAGCAGAATTAAGAGATGATCTTTATGAAGTGAAGACTGACAGGGGCTCATGGGATTTAGCAAATAATCCAACTTCTGGACCACAGGAGATAGTCACAGATTTGAAGAACTCACCGAGGAAAAATCTCAAGAAGGGTGATAGAAGGTTTCAGCTCCTGCCTGCTTTTTGTGAACACTTGAACAGTGTCAAGGGCACTGTTCCCAACACAGTGAAACCTGCCATATGTTAGCACCCCGTAAGTGTGTAAAGATATTCACCTCTGGCATGAAACATCTTGGGACAATGGGAAGTGTTATAATATCAATTCATCTTGAGTAAAGAGGATTTTCGTTTTACCATCTGCACTTAAAATGCAGCAGTACTTAAGATTTGCAAAGAAGATAAAATAGCAATGACATGGATGGACCAGAAACAGCACGGGGCCCCACAGTGCCAGCTGTGTCCTTATACCATTACAGTCTAGAACCAGTACGAATTGTCAAAATCCCAGCAAAATGAGCTTTGTGCTAGAGTGTCTGGATGCAATGGGAAAGATGTATGTGTATTTAAGGACCAAGATGAATTCCAGGCTGTAGCTCACCATATCTGGAAATGTCTGATACAAGAGTTACTGCCCTCAGTGTTTGATGCCAGCAGTCACCAACCCTCTAGGAGAGGCTACATACTGCATGACGTGTCCACTCTTGAAAGACTTCCTAATAAATCAGAAAACACTGACAGTGAGGCAAATGTACAGATGTTAACCTCCTGAATCTGGCTGGATGTTAGTCTGTGCCTTCTGAATTGGGGTCAGCAGGGGAAAGCTTCTAAGAAAGAGCCTTATCTCATACACCCACCTGAGCAAGGCCCTCTCAGAGCCTGGCTTTGACCCTTATTCAGCATTGGAAGACCTCTGCAGCTTGCCTAAATGAAGGCTGACCTGGGACTTCAGCAGCCCTTGTCCTTGCAAAGTACAACCCTTCAGAAGTCTTTCGTACGAAGGGACAGATTGGCTGTTTCAAGGGAAGACACAGTAGGAACATTCCAAGAGCAAAGCTCCACCAGCCCACCCGAGCCCAGCTCACCGCCTCCCCCACGCAGCTCCGCAATCCGACCCAGCACACTCGCAGCCCAAACACTTTCTGTTTAACTCACCCTTCCTTTTCCTGCTTCCCTGTGGTGACGTTCTTGCAACATCTGGATCTGTTCTTAGTTAAGGACAGGAAAAGAGTGGAGTGAAGCTGCTGTTATTAGCCTTACGCATCAGTGCCACAGAAGATCACAAAGAGTTTGCCTGTATTTTTATGTTGTCAGTCTGCATTTTCACTGTTTCCTCTCTCTTCCAGTTCCTGCAGATCCCCCAGCTGCAAATAGGTTCACAATAAATTGAGCTTTTCCGTCAGCCACAGAACTCGGACATTTAGAAAACTTCTCAGGCTCTCCATTTCCATATAAGCTACAATAATTCTTGCTAAACTTTGTATTTAAAATAACTGTACTGTGTATGTATATTTCCCTGCATTACGTAATAGGAAGAGAGATCTGGTATCTAACACAGGGCTGAGTGGTGGTGGGTTTTTTTCAGTGAGCTACAATAACTCCATATGCCAAAACATTAAAATAGCTCCAGGTTTTGGGTTTTTTTTTGTAAGTGGGAATAAGGCATATGCAGCTTTCTCCGTATGAATTTTTAACCTGCTATCTCCCAAGTTCCTTATAAGCACTGTGAGAATGTAAAACTTACTCTTGTTCAAACAGAACTTAATCTTAAGATGATCTCATGAATGTTTGTCAAAAATAGATGTTTAACTGGCAACATATATCATACCACCTTACCATCATGTTTTTGATAACAAGATACCTGAGCAAATCTTTATATGGGCAAATGTTAAAAACGGGTGGGTTGATTTAGGTAACTGACAATACAATGATGCATTTTGGAGTTTCATTTCCCTAAGTCCATATATCCAGCAAGGTAAGGGTTTGCAACACAATTTTTCATAATGAAAGCGAATTAACATACTCCTAGCTAGCATGTTTGGTTATTGGATTTTTCCCCTTAACCTTGTGCTAGAGTATGCCACATGGAAAATGCTGCAACTCTTTAGCCAGCAATTCTTAATTTAGTTTACTTGAGGAAGTGTGCCTGCTTACAGTTACGACTCCTGCAGTTGTTTTGGCAATAAAACCCAATGGAAACCCTGCTTATAATTTAGTAAGTATATCTTCCTCACCCACACCATCTCAGACTTCAAGCCTCTTCTCCGACTCTCTCTGGTCCTGCCTACTGAATTCAAAGCTCTTGGTTTTTCATTGCAGATTTTATCCAGTTCTTTCCCACTCACTTAGCCTGTGAAGCCAGCTGGGAAGCATAAGGGTGAGCAAACAGGTTATTAAGAAGAAGCTATGAGGCTGAGACTTGGAGGAAGGGCCAAAACAGAGATTTATGGCCCCTAAGCACGAACAGAGGGAGGAGGTGGAGGGTAAAAAGGAGCAGCAACCTGCTGAGAAAAGTGCAGGCAAACGTTTCCCAGAGGAGAGGAAGCCGAATTTTCTGAAAGGCTTTTAGCAGCGGGCTTTACTACCCTGGATGCACCTTTCTGTGAGTGTCCGCATAGTTTCCTCCTCCGGCATACATGTCTTCTCCAAGCTGCCCTCCCACACCCCATTCCCCAGGTGGCCACTGTCACCTCATTTTCAGCAAAAAGTCGGTTAGTTCAACAAATGACAAAAAAAGATATTTATAAAATATGACAATGTATCAGTAAAATATTCCCAGTCCAAAGCTGAGTCACCATGGGGAGATGGAGCCAGACTGGCTTCCATCTCGGCTCCTGGGCTTAATTTCCCGTTGGCCAAGTGCCTTTGCAGCTCTGAGTCAGTTAACGAGAAAACACTGGGAGAAGAGATGTGCACAGAGAGAAGCCCAGCTCAGTTTGGACAAGCTGCAGTTTTATGACGCTGTCTTCCTGCTTCTCCACTCTTCTTGGCTTTTCCTTGCCACTTGGTTAGCTTTTTGTTGTGTCACCTCTGCGTACATTTTGGCTCCCCTCCGCTGGCATGAAATGCTCTGCTGCCACAGCTGAGAATGCTGAGCCAGCCTCAGGGGTCTTGTGAAGAATGTTGCTCCATTGCTCCATACAATTTAGCTCAGGTTATTGCTTGTAAAATAATCCTCTTTTAAATACAACCACCTTACAACCACTTTACAGCCTCCCGTGGCAATGAATTCCACATGCTCCTTAAGGACCCCGTACTTCATTTTATTTACCACTCATCATATTCTTTGTATAGATGTTCTGGAACAGCCAAACAGGGAGAAACACGTACACGCACATTTATTTTAGCATTTTACCGTGTCTTCCACATTCTTAACCCTTTCAGCGAGCCACCGTTTATCAAAGATAAGGAAAGTCACTATTCCTATTACTATTTTAAAATTAAGCAACTGTCCTACAATCATTTAATTAACATAAAGGGTTTGCACAGCCTCCTTCATAGTGTTCATATGATATGTCATATATCTTATGTGTGTGCACTTGCAATAACCGCATTCACTGATTAAATCAAGATTCTGCATTTCCCTTTACTGGTAGATTTAAATTACTGACTTACTTTAAATAATCCAAAAACATATTTGAATTAGTAGCGTGTGAGACTTATAGATGGCCCAGTGATCTCTAATAAATGTGCCATAGTCCCTTCCCCATTGTATTTCAGTTGTCTAATGTGAATATGAAAGCACTGTAATTCATTTTCTGGGGAATTTGTTGCACTAAAAATTTCAGAACAGTTTTTCCTACCAGAAAATCCACCTTGACCTACCTTGCCAAGACCCTTGTTGAGCCAATTTGAATAAATTACTTTAACAGCTTGAATTTTCATGAAAAAGAGAATTGAAATAACTTCTAATTTGACAGTATGTATTTACACTTATTTATTTATGTAGACTTACTTGCATTATATCCGATCTCTCCTTCATTTCCCTCACATTAACACAACTCGTTTTGACCAGAAAAAAAAAGAGCATAGGGGATCCACTAAGTATGAAATCTGCCAAAATGGAAAGTTCCAGTATTTTGGCTCTTGCCTTTAAGCAACTGGAGCTGTAACCCTCTGGGGAACACGTGCCAGTAGTCTCTGACTTGGCGTGTGGGCAGACACCAGACCAGGCAGCCATACTCACCAACAAGGTGGCCTGAGTATTGGAAGCGTAAGGTGACAGCTTAGGGCAGACCCCTGTGGCACCAAGGATGCATGTGCACTGCATGGCACCAAGAGGAGGTCACGATCCTCCTAGCCACGTCATTAAAAGCGTTAGAGAAGTGCTTTGCCGGGGCTCAATTTAGGAACAGATCTTATATGAGAAATAGGACCACAAAAAAAGGATCAAAATTATCATGTATGAAAAGCAGGCTGTGATTTCTCTTTAAATATACCCGTATGCTGCACTTAAAATCTCAGATTCCTGACCATTGGCTTTATAATCTCCTACTCCTTCCACGGATGAGTTTTTACTTTTCTTCTACTTGAATTCTCAGTGCTGCTTGGTGTTGATTTTCCTTTTAAGATTGATTACCTTAGACTCAATAAAAAAACATAGTCCCTTCAGAGGAAGAAAATCATACATCCCTGTACCATACTGTGCAGCTTCAATTATAGCAACAACAACAAAAGGCAATAGATAGCTCACAGTCATTCAGAGTACATTTTTTTCCTATTAAAAAGACATTAAAAATATTAATTCCCCACATTCTCAGTTTGGTTTCCACTGAAACGTGCAGTTGATTGAAATGTTAATGAGGGAAAAAGGAGAAGAGCAAGGAAAGGATTCTATGAAGACGGTTTTGCAAAGACATAGAAAAAGCTTATTATTAGAATGTCTGTCATCAAACATTATCATGTCTGTCGTCTGGTGGTACCAGAAATGCTGTGTGGTGACCTCCTGATGTATACTAGCAATTGCTCACTTGGCTATACAGGAACTCGTCTTAATTTCATAAAGATGAGTAAACTGCTGTAAGGATTTTTTTTTTTTTTTTGGTTAATTTACTCTTTTCTTCTTATTTATTCAGTAGTAAAAAATTAGGGGTTTAAATATTTATTTATTTAAAATCATTACTGTTTTCAGGCTGTGGGGACTCCCTGTTACTGTAAAACGTAAACACAAGTCATACAGTCACCCTGACCTTCTTATAATTTGAATTTTATACCTGCCTAGAATCTTTTTTGGTAGTAACATGGATTCAGCAGGGTTTTTCTTCCTGGCTGTATTTGAAGGGTGGGGGCCCTGATAATGTTACAACTAATTGTCCTAATGACAACCTAAGCCAGCAGCAAACCCTACTGTTTCCTCTTAGTTCGCCTCCTCCTTCTCCAGGCATCTGGAGATATTGAAACAGTATTCATCTTTCCTGGCAATGCAGCCATACAAAGAGCCAGCCTTTTCTGAGATTTCAGTGGGAAATACAGGAACAGAGGCCTTAACTCTGTAAGGGTAACGGTCGATAGGCTAGCAGTGTAATTTAGCAGAAGGCAAAGTTAAATGTAGTAATTATGCAATTACTGAATCGCAGCTTTAGTCAAATTCTTCAGAAGGACAGTTGGAAGTGTTATTATTTGAAAACAAAATGAGAGACTAAGTGCCTACCATTTGCCTTTGCTAAGATGGAATAATGAATTTAAATAGAAGTGTAAGCAAATCAAATTGATCTAACATGCCTCTGGAAAAGAAAAAAGTTATCTTTGACAAGTGTGATATAATTTGGAAAAAAAATCCACCCCCACTAATAAATCATAGATGTGAAACATTCCCTGTGTTGCAGCAAAGAATTAACATTTTCCTGGAAAGCTTAATCTTGCAAAGATATATTTCTGTATGGCTCATGAGTTTTTGATTTAGAGAGCAAACATCCAGAAGCAGAAGAGTAAAATCTTCATCCAAGGACAAATCAGCCAAGAAATTCTTGTTGACTTCAAAAATGTTGGATCAAAACCTACAGTGGAATCGCATTCCAGTTTACATTAAGTAGTATGATTCATCTATCAAATTTAATAATGAGCAATGGCCACTTCGGCACTCTCCTGAGATCCTATAGTATTGTTTAAGTTAGCAGGGAGTCACGAACCTAATAACAGTAGAGGCTTCAAGTCTTAACTCTACACTGGACATGGATACACAGCTTTTTTTTTAAAAAAAAAAAAACAAACTTACTTGTAAAGTGTTTGTGCCATTAACAGTCTCTGGGACAGAGCATAACAGTAACTCCCCACCATCAGCCACTGCCACCACATAAGGGGGGAAGACAGAGAGTGAGGCTTTTGTCCCCCCCATGCGCAACTTCAGGAAAGCTTTAAACAGCTTGGAGGTAATAAAAGATGAAATTTTGAAACACGTATAAGTTAATCTAAAACTTAAGAAAATGTGCAAATGTGAGAAAAGGGCAAATGAAAGCTGATTTGCACACTGCTAGTGTTAAGTAACTGATGCTAAGCCCAGTTTGAGGCACTTAATGTGTTTGTTTTCTTGTGTTATATCTTTCACGTCAGCTAATCATATCCTCATGTTTGCAGAGGTGGAATTTCTCATAATTAGTGGAAAATATAACAGCTTTATATAAAACAGGTTTACAATAAAAAGCGTTTTGACACTTCCACACAGGTTACAATCCTGATAACTTTATATGGAAACAATCCAAGCCTGGCAAAGGAAAAAAAAAAAAAAAACAACAACCAAAAAACCCCCCCAAAAAAACCCAAACAAAAACCATCCCACAAAAAAACTGTTTGAATTTTTTTTCTTGGTATTTAGATGTTTTTCTATGACTTTTCTTGAGATGCGATTTTATAGCCTTCTTCCAGCTAATTCTCCATATACTTTAAGTATTGGCAAATGCTGAACATATGTAGGTCAAAGTCACTCTTTTCAACCGTATTTCATTTTTATATGCAATGGCTGTATATTAAAGTAACAGAAAAGAAGTAGCTTAGGATCATAGAAGCAAGGCTGCTCTGGGCCCCGCAGGAGACCCCTGTGTCCATCAGCCTTGCAGGAGAGCCTATACCCTATACAAACTGTGAGCAAATTATTTTGGGAGAGGCTTTTATTAAACACCCAGAGGTGCGCAGAGGTGTGAGGTTTAGACGTGCATTCTTCTATATATCCAGTCCTGATTCTTACAGGGCCTTAGTTTCCTATTTGCAAATGAGAAATATTGCAACTATTGCAAATCTTATGAACATAATTTGAATGTTAATTAACATCAACTCAGAGAGAGTTGTAATGGGTGCGTAACTATCCATGCAAACAGACTGGTAAATTAGAGGTATTCAATGCCTTATAGGAAGCATTCATCACTTTCCAAGATCAGGGCTTCGATGTCTTTTTCTTTCCCTGCTTTTACTTTGCACAAACAGCCCCTGAAAACTGCCGCCCAATCCCACCCTTTTCCCTTCAGGCTGTTCAAATCCATCTAGGAGCAGTGTTCGTGGCTGAAAGTGGAAAATCCTTTCCTCCAGCAGATGCCTATCCCAACATGGGGAGGACAAGCCTTGTCATCACGTGGGCAGGACAGAAACTACAATCCCATTTGTACATCAGAGATCCTGGATCGGTGACTTACCACAGCCCCTGCCCCGAGCAGCACTGATGCAGAACTTACTCAAAATGACTGAGGTGGAGTCTGTCTTACTCCATAACTCCAGACACTTTGCCTCAGCAAAGTTATTGCTAATGGTCTCCTAGAGAGAGAGTTTGACATGGTCTTCTAGCAATGCAGAGTTAGAGTTGATTGCCAAATTACATACACCACTTCTGTTTTGCCTTTAGAAATGGCCTTTCAAAAGAAAATTAGCCACTAGAGTTTCTACAACTCTTTTCTGCAACATTTGCTTTCAAGAGAATTAACAAAAAATGGTTTAAGCACAAGGAATGTTCAAGGCAAACATGAAATTTTCAAGAGTAGTTATATAAAAATTTCAACTTAGAAGTGTCACAAAGCAACACACACCCCCCCATCACCCCACCATGGAGACCAGCAGAAACCCCTGTGCTTGAAAAAATCCACGCTTGAAGATGCAGAATGTTTTTCACATGGTAGATAAATGTACTTGGCCTTTTGGTAATAAGGCCATTTCTCCATTCCATCAGTGAAAATAGCACTAATTGTACTTTCTTGCTTTTCACAATAACTAAATTCTATGAACAGGTGTATGAAAATAGACAACTATACCAGACAAATGTGGAAATCACACTCAAAATCCCATTCACTAATTGTAGATGATTGTTATAAAAATATGTTGATGCTTACTGTGACCTGCAAAGAGGAAAATAGTGAATCAATCAAGACTGCAATTATGCTCTGAATGCCCTTAATAATCAGACTAAGATGGGCATTTAGCAGATAATTAACTTAAAACACACAAGTTTGTCTTGTTTTTAAACAGACCCCACAGCAGTTTTCCATCCTGTAGATCACCACCCTTGTGCGAGCTTCCTCCAAGCATTTCTCCAGTAATGCATGACCACCCCAGAGAAGTATGAAGCCAGTGAAGAGAACAGAATTTCCAGACACGTCCCCAGGGCAAAGAAGTTAGTAGTGGTTTGCTTGTTTGAGCATTTTCTCTTCAAATAAGCCAGACAAGAAGTAACTACCTGTGAAGAGACACCTACCCTCTGCGGAAAAGAACAGGCAGTGGTGCAAAATGGTCAGCAACGACCTAGAAAATTCCTGGAGGCTTCGTCCTCCTAATAACCTTTGTGAAGGCCCTAAGGCTAAATTTAAACCTGGCCTCATCAGTGAAACACTGAATTGAGTGCTGTTTTGCCCTAGTCAGCAAAATTGTACTTGCATCAACAGAATGGTCTCTTCTGCAAAACAGTGCCAAACAACTGACCTCTGCGGATCTGTAATTTTGCAATGGATTTCCTTCTTTTCACAAGTCAATTCTAAATTCAAAGAGATTTAAATTGTCATACACATTTTCCCTTTTATTTTTTCCTTTTAATTTATTACTCTTAGGTTGCCACCAAAGAACTGCATTCAACTGTGTTAAGTGATGGCTAGGTTCTCCCACCTCACTTCTCATTTTTATTTCCTTTAACCACTCTCAGCTGTTCACATGCTTCCTTCGCTTACAAAAGTTATGGAAAAGAAACAAAATGAAACAAAACACTGTGAATTGGCCAAACTACCTTTGGAAAAGTTAACAGACTTCTGAAAAGTTGAGATTTTCAGTTACTGTTTTATTTCTTTCTTCATTTCATACCCCACTGCAAGGTAAGAAAAAATTGAATAAATGTTCAATAGTAGAAAGAGAACGTAAAAAATGGAAAAAAAACCCACCGAACACAGAAAGGCCTCTCAAAAAATATCAGGCATGTTTCATATTAATAGATTCAATACAAAAAGAAAAATAAATACTTTAAGAACATTTTCTGAAAAATATTCGACAAAATTATCAAGTGTCATGAATTTTTTCTTCCATAAAATTATTTACATGTCATTGTTCATTGCTCAAATCACTGAAACTGAACAATTGAATTATTCAGGTTTCATGTCACCAGAAACAGAATTAAAATTACCTAACTGTCTTGAGGCAAACACAGTGATTTTATAATGAGTAAATGGAAGATGCAAAAAAGATAGCAATGGACATGCAAATTATCTATTTTGTTTTGCATGTCCTTTTTTGGTTATACATATACCATACATAGAATTACAGAATCATAGAATTGCCTAGATGGAAAGGGACCTTTCAGATCGTCTAGTCCAACCATCAACCTAACTCTGACAAAAACCATCACTAATCTATATCTCTAAGCACTATGTCTACCCATCTTTTAAATATCTCCAGGGTATGGAGATCTATCAACATGAGGAAAAATTTCATCCTGAAACTCATCTGTGCATAGGTTGAACAGATCAACAGCTCCATTCCTTCTGCAGCACGCAGCAGCTAAGAGCTCTGGCAGGTTCCCCAGCCAACGAGACAGGGCCATGTCTGTTCCCATTCGGGTGGGAACAGTTCTTACAATATCTGAATTCCAGTTGTGTCTGTCTCCTCTGCAGGTAACAGAGAAGGAGAGACTTTCCCACCTTCCATATACCTACAAAGTTGGTAGGCAAAACGGGTGAGATTCATCTTACTTAACTTCACTATTTACAGTGAACTTTATTTTCTGCTGAACTTTAGTGATGGTGCCCTCCTGCTACCAAAGCCTTGCCACACAAATTTAATGCAATACTCAGTAGAGAGAGTCACTTATTGGATGCAAATCATCCAATGTATTTCAGATATTTACTTTAGCACAAGAATTGTGGCGTTTGATGAATAATATCCCAGAAGCATCTGTTTCTTTCTACTAACTATTAAAATACCCTCAGTAACTACTCAGATGGAGATGTTTATACGGTGAATCTCTAAAATAATTAAAAGATATTCTCAGAAGTCAGGCACTTTCTACTGAAACATTTTCTTCTCTCAACGAATTCATCCCTTCCCAATGGCCTGTTCTTGATAGTATACTTCTAGATGCTTTGTGATGTTTAATTATAAATGAGATGATAGAAGTTTAATCAATTCCATTAAGAGACTATTTCACACTCAGATTGGTATCATGTTAAGATTTGCCTTGTAAGATCTCGGCTAAATATTCACCTCTTGTTTCCCACACTACTGTGAGCATTTTTTTATGTAGTGTAGTTTGCACAGTTCCCTCCTTGAACTTGCCAAGGGTTATCAGGTCTTTATGGACCAAGAGACTTGGAGAACTAAAAGGAAAGTAGCTGGTCTGCTTTTCTGTTTCAGTATAATTCAAAATTGCACTAAAATGACTATTTAAAACTTCTTCAGAATGTGAGAATGATGGGTCAGGACTTCAGGAAAACAAGGCAAGTTTTTTGAGGGAATTTGCAGCACCATAGCAAGAGTCAGCGTGCTGCTGGGGCTATCCCCTTCATGAGACATAAATCTGAGATCCTGGTTTCTTGGGGCTGTTGAAGGCTCCAGAGCCTTTTCTCCAGAAGTGAAAATGCTAGTGGCAGTTTTCCATACTGCCCAAGTAAAGCGATAGCATTCTGGTGCCGCACACATCTGAAGCGTCTAGAGTGACTATCAGGGTAAGCAAAACAAGGGGTTTTGATTCTGTATTAAAAAAAGGATGGCAGAGAATTTGTGTCTTAACAGCAGCGGGGAGAAGATTAAAGTAGGGTGTGTGTAGCTGAGAGATTTCTTTGCATGCTGACAGTCACATGCGCATCTATCATTCTGCAGACAGCACACACTTTGTGCTCGCACAAGCTTTTGCCACCTTCTACTCTTGTGTGTAGGACAGTCTGAGCTGCACACAATGGGTGGTTTTCTTCAGTGGAGGGGCATAATTTGGCAGTAGAATTTTTTTTAAGGTAGGTAGGTATGTATGTAAACCTGTTCACAGCCAGCAGGTGAGAGGCTCCGTAGGAAAAAAAATAAATCAATTAAGACTGATTTCAGTTACCTCGGAGTTACACTTTTAGAACGTAAAATCTTTGGCTGAGACATGAAAAAATTGTTTTGTACCTAAATAGTGGAGTTATGATGTTTATGAACCTCACTTCTTTTTATTAAATTCAGTCATCACTAACTTTTTGAGACAAAGATTTGCAGACTAGGAATTATTGCTCTTACAATGAATCATTATTCTGGATTACAGCATACTCTGAAGGACTGTCAAGCATGTGACAATTTTCATGGTGAGTTAAGTCTTTCTATATTTAACCCTTTAGTAGGAATTTGCTGTAGCTGTAATGGTGTCAGACCGGTGGCAATAAAAGGGTTGTATACAGATGTAATATCTTGTATTAGAACAGATAATACTAAAACAAGCTTTCTGGCATACAGCCTCTGAGAACTGAAGATGATGTCAAAATTTAGTTAAGTCATGAAAGTCAAGGTAATTTACACAGCTACATTGGCTGCAGCATCAGCATTGCCTGTTCTGCAGTATATTTTGTGGACTTCTTTCCAATAATGGCACTGGCCAGCATAACTGTTGTGCAATACATTATTCTACAATATCTATTTGGAATAGTTTGTTGTAATTTCCTCTGTGGATAATATGTTTTGGATTACAGGCTCTTTTTTTTTTTTTTTTCTTTATCACTTGATGAATGTTGTGAATGTGACAATTATACCGGAATAAAATAATTTCTATTCTAAAATACATTGCCCATGAAAGGAGGTATTCCAAAGTAACTATAGCTGACTAATTTATTCCACTAGAGTTATCCCAGTCCGTTTCCTTGCATGAGAAAAAACTTCTTTACGGTGAGGGTGACAGAGCACTGGAACAAGCTGCCCAGGGAGGTTGTGGAGTCCCTTCTCTGGAGGCTTTCAAGGCCCGCCTGGATGCAGTCCTGAGTAACAGGCTCTAGGCAATCCTGCTTTAGCAGGGGAGTTGGGCTAGATGATCTCTAGAGGTTCCTTCCAGCTCTGAAAAATTCCGTGATTCCGTGATAGACAAGTACAGAGACAGCAGGAACAAGTTCCAGATATTGTACCCCAATGTGCTAAATGTGTTTTATACCTTTAAGCAAAGTCTCCTTTTTGTCTTTTTTTTTTTTTTTTTTTTTTTTTTTAATGAAACATAGGACTAGGTCCTTGTCTTGGGATTGCTTCCTTTGGGCTAGCAACTTGTTATTAAATATTTCATGACATTTCCCAAGAGTTGATGTTAATGTCAGTGTTTTGGACAGATTCCAATTCTTGCGATTATATTCTACTTCTGTAAATCAAAAGTTTCCTGAAGTTTCAATTTTACGTTATCCATTTTTCTTCATTATTTTAAAATACTGGGCTTTGTTTCTATGTACTGTTATACAGCTGAAGTTACCTGTCCTGGATTCTAGTAGTGGGTAAGGTGGTTTAAATAAAAACAGCCTGTCTTAAAAGAGCAATATCGAGATTAACTATGAGACTGCTACTTTAAAGTCATCAGATGAAAGATGCAATTGTAGTACAAAGTGTAATCTGTTACTATGTTCTCCATCACACCTTTTCCACTTAAGCACAGCCCATAGAAGTTTACCTTTCTTGAGAAAATGCTTTTCTGCCTAAAACATTCTCCCTAAATGTTACAGCAATAAGGTAGGGAGAGAAAAAGGACAATATCCATCAGAATTTAACAGCTTTTCTTGCAGAAACGTTTTTAATGCAGAATCAGAGCTGCTATAAGTCATGCTGATGATTGTGGATTGTATTGTGGCTGACTCTTTTTGCTATTTCCTAATTTCTGGACTAATGCCTACAGGAGAAGAGAATCTTCCCCATGAATACTAAGAACCTTCTCAACTGAAAGGTTAGATTTCTTTCATTATATATGGGGGTGTATTCACCTGAGATGTATTCACCTGAGATATATTCACCTGAGAAAGAAGAAATGGACTGGCTTGAGCCTTTGCAAGTCACAGTGTTTTACTGCAGAGTTGGACCAGTGTTTTGGAAATAGATAATTTCATCTTCCAAACTTGTTTCATCATTCATGACAAATTTTTGCATTGTTTATTGTAGTGACCGCAAAAGAAATTTGGAACTGGGATTCTGGGTTTAAAACTACATCTGAAAAAAACTAGCAATGGCGCAGTATCTCATCCCAGTTGGTTGCCTCAAGGGAATATAAGGACCAAAGGTGAAATTTATCCCTCATAGAAGACTAGCTATTTAAGCATAATTTAATTCTGGTTTTGGTGCATGGGCTGTCTTGACACAACAGTGAATTTTACCTCTAACTAAGAGACTAAATGGCTCCCTAGAGAGCTTTTGCAGAGCATAGTTGATGCGTTGGCCAGAAAGGGAGGAAACGTGCACTCAGGTGATCAGCGTTGTATCTCTTCTGGAAAGATGTCAGTCACCAAACCTGTCGAGATGCTTACAAACACAAAATCCATTAATGAAAATAAGTTCCAGCCAGCAAATAATGTCTTCTGTGGGTGAAGGAGTCAAGAAAATGACAATTGTAACTTGTGTTTTCTCTTGTTTTTATCTCATATCTGTGCTATTCAAGGGCAAGTAAACAGTCTCCTTGGAGAGTGATCAGCTGCTAGAGAGCTTTGCGTTAGCAAGGTGGGACCGAGTGAATTACCCCTGCCGTGTTTTCCATTCCAACAACAGTGGGACAAAGGTCCTGAATCCTTTCCCACTCTTTAGGCTCCCCTTGGTTACTATGTGAGCAGAGCAGGGATGAGGAGAAGAATTTAATTCAAGATTAGAAATTTCATGTATCGACATAATGGTTCTTCAATTTGCTGTTCAAAACATGAGTAAATGGAGAACTGAGGGAAAACCAGACCTTTAAATTAGGTCTCAAGAGGAAGAAAAATTTAATCCCTGCACATTGTAAATAAAGCTGTCTATTCCAGCCATTATATTTGCTAAACAAAGGAAATGATAACACACACTTCATACAGAACTGACTGAGACATCTCGACTGACTCTTCAGGGCAAATGC
This sequence comes from Fratercula arctica, assembly GCA_947846985.1. Lineage (NCBI taxonomy): Eukaryota > Metazoa > Chordata > Aves > Charadriiformes > Alcidae > Fratercula > Fratercula arctica. The sequence continues at coordinate 106,120,468 of CANTUZ010000003.1, forward strand.
TTTGGGTCTGTGCACAGACGTTTGATGAATGATAAGGTTTTCTCCTTAGCTGTGGTACTGTTGAGTTTCATGAACTGGTATGAACTTGGCAATAGTATCCCTGAGGTTTGTTTAGGGCTGGAGGCAATTACATCCCCTCCCTTATAAAAAGAATTTCGTATTGACTGTGCAGTTAGCAAAGAGGATATCTGCACTGTCCCGGTTCATTTTCTAATTACAGCTCAAGATGAGCTGAATTTAAGAGAATTTGAACCGCACTTCAGAGAAGACTGATATGAAAGTTGCTGATTTTACTCTGTAAATTTTCTCCAAGCAAAAGGATGTAAAAATTACAACAAATCCAAACAGTTTATTTGGTGCGGTTCAAATCACAATGTCCATGCATATCCACATTATAATCCTTTTTGGGTCTCATGTTGTTTGTGACTTCTTATTCCTCTTTTTTCCCCCTCAAATTTTCGTCATTGCTTGTAATTTCCTGGCTCCGTCACGATTCTTTCTGACAAACATTCTGTTGCTGCAAGGTGCACAAACATCCATATGCAAGGAAAGAGCAAGGAAGAGGCAAGCATTTGTCAGAAGTATGCTAACTGCTTTACTTAATGTATGCACTATCTGCTTTCACATTAAAAGCATAGTGCCAATCATTTAAATTCAGGTAATCAGTAGGACTGTGAGAAAAAAATAAACACCTGGCAAGGTAGTCCATAATTTTATTTTTTTTTTAATTGTTTTCCAAAATAAGAAGATGAAGGAAGGGAATCCCTGCAAGGTCACCAGCTTAGGAAGAACTTATAAAATTTGATGAAAAAATCCACAAGAAGAAATGATTAAACACTTGAATACACTAATTTTGTTCTGGGCTTGCAACTTTTTCCTTTTCTTGGCTGCTGGTCTCGCTCAGCTAAAATAACTGTGTCAAACATATATCTCAGTGCTGGCAGTTCAGAGGCTGAGTTTCCCTCCCATGACTAAGTGAGCGAGCGAATGGCAGCGAGTTTGTGACCCTTTCCCAGTGGGAAAAAAGAGATGCTGGCTTACCACATTGGGAATCAATGGTGAATTGCTTACTGCAGCTCTGTTAATTATTCTGCACATATTTATGGACTTCATGAATGAGAAAAGAATATAATTTTCTTGAAAAACCTGAATGGGATCAGTTACTGATGCTCTCTCACTCTCTCTATTTCTTTCTCTCTCTCTATATGTATATACGTATGCATGTTTATATAATTGCATGCCCTGAAGAGGGCTTCTTAAATACACAGTTAAAAGCTCAAAAAACACAAACGAAAATCAGTCAAAACTTTTTCGCAGGAATTTTAACTTTGATAGGAAGCTTGACAGCTACTTTCAGAAGTGAATTTTAAAAAAGAATTATTTAAGCAAAAAGGTATCTTTCTTTTAGGGAAGGCAGCACAAAAATTTAAGTGCTTCCTTCAAGGTTCTGTTATTGTACATTTTAATTATAACCTATTTCAATTTATGTCCACAGAAAAATGTCTCAAACTCTGTGAAATACTCTTTCTTCTGTGCAGATTTAATATACTTAGGTACAGTAGGGTTACATTTAATTTGAACTGGAGGAGAGCAGGAGGAAAGGAGAGGGGAATCTGGGGAGGAAGAAATACGAAAATAAGACCTTTAAAATTGAATACTAAATATTACTGTATCTTGATACAGACTCCCATCCTCAAATTTCATGTACATCCATCCTTCCAAGATAATCACACAGTAAGATAATTTCTTTTTGTCCCCACTGTAGAACAACTGACAACAAACCATAGTGGGAAATGCTAAAAATAGATATTGACCAAAAATGTAACTTGGTGCTTTTTTCTTTCTTCTCACTTGTCTTGCACAGACATGCCCTTTTCAATTGCTTGATTATTTTTGCTTGTTGCTTTTTGCTTGATTATTTTTGCATTGTTGTTTCTAAACAACATGAACAAAGAAATGTTTCCATGGCCTTACTTTACATATACTCATGTACGAACACACACATATGTATATTGTAAATAAATCAGTGCTAGTATCTCATTATCGTCATCACAGCCCTACAATAATACATATTCATAGAGAAGGAGAATAATGCATTGACAAAAACACAACAAGAAGAAACTCTAGTATTCAATCTGAAGGGCTCAGTTGCTTATTATAAAGAAAGCCAAGGTTAAAACGAATATTACTATTGTGATAGCCTCTTTATATCTGCAAATGCCATTACTGGGCTTGGTCTCCAAAGGATATTTCAGGGTCTTACAGGTTTTGTGTAAAACTGATGTGGAAGAGGGGGCGTGCAATGGCATTTAACAGAAAGAGCATCCTAAATATGCATCTGCCTACAGAATCAGGGTGGGGACTCGACTGTCAGTATGTATGAGAAAAATGTCATACATGGGCAAAGCCATAATGCTTTTTGGCCATAGAATGAAAATGAGTGGGATTTTATACTACAGCAAGGAATGTACCTTCCATCAGTGCTGTGGAGTAAGAGTTGCCCGCTTCATCACAGTCAGACAAGAGTTTTGGAAGCAGACCAAATACAACTTATTTGGGAAGGGTGCAAATGTCTAGAGAGTTTGTTTTCATCATAGCACCAATTTATGCCATTACAGAGCCACGATTCTAGAATAGCTGATAGGACGCCATCATCCATAATGAATTTGTTGTTTTCATACCCTATAGAGAAACACGGTCTAACCTATCTGGCAACAAAAATGACTCCAAGAAAGCACAGGTTTGAACCCAGCCCAGCTCCAAGGCGTAGGCCACTTCCAGTGAGCCATGGCATTTTCCCCAACATCTTCTGGTTCTGCCGGATCCAGGAGCAGCCTGTGCTCCCCATAGCAGCAGCTGGATGTGTGTCCCCCACTGTACCCTGTGGCAGGAACCACACCTGCACTAACGTGCACTAAAAACAACAGCTGAGCAAAGCCCATTTCCAGACCAAACCAACATAGCTGGTAATTGGGAAGGTGACTGTTATAGCCAGCATGAGCACCGAAAACCATCCATTGGATTTTGGGATGTGCTGAAGTGGCTTTCCTCTCATTTATGCAGCGTGCATCTTTAGCTGCCCTTCCCCTGACAGATGAGTACTTTTAAAACTAAACAAACACACAATGTGTCCAAGTATGTCATCAAATGACCTCCTGCTACCATTATTGATGAGTTACACCTGTTTGCCAACAAACACGCTCCTTATCACTGTCATGTGAGTAATCAAGTAAATGCTTGAGTAAACAAGCCTGCCCAGCTCGAGGCCCTGGCAGCTATCTCAGCCGGATGCAGATGAAGACCCTCTACAGCCACAGCGGAGGTAAGGCTCCCCAGAGACTTAAAGTGGCAGAGAAGTTCATCACTGGTGGTCTTACCACATTTCCAAAGGGCTACTGTGCGCACTAAATTAAATTTGGAAACTGGACTTTCCAGGTCACAGTTATCTCTAATTCAGATGCTGGCATGGCACGAAGGAAGAGACATTTTCCCTCCACCTCGTATCCATGGGCACCCCAGCAAGGTGGTCCCTGAGTAGCTGGGGCAGGCTGTGAACAGCAAGATGGGTTCAGAGCCCCCAGGCCTGGGCTGTGAGTACCCTGTGCTGGCATAGATGGTGTTAGGGCAACGATAAATGAGTCCTTCTGCCTCCCTGGTGAAAAATGTGCTCAAGTTTGGTGTTCACTCGTCTATGAGGGTACCTGAGACATGGGAGCTTTACAGCTGTCAGGGCATTCCCTGGAAATGCTGTGACTGGAGACAGTGGTATTTATTAAAGGACTGTCTTTAGTAGGGTCAGAACTAAGGGGTTAAATAATGTTTGTATTTTGATGGTGCATGTTTGTCATGGATGCACAGAATAAAGAAAGGACTTGAAAACCCAACTGAGCGAAGAGAGGAGTCAGGGTTTGGCACCTCCAAGGAAACACACTCAGAAAGAGGATGGGCAAGAAAAAGGGAGTAGTGGGGCTCCTTCCCCACCCACCCCCATGCAGGTCAAGAACACACAAAGGAGCAATCTCTGTCATCACAGGCACTTTGTGCAGTCTTTTTCCAAATATTCCCAGAGGAAGTATGGCTCTGCCCTGCCCCTGCTTTAGCCCCTGTCTAAATAGCACCATTTAGCATAGTGTAAGCAGAGTCAAGGTTGCCCTTTTTTTTTTTTTCCTTTCTTTCTCTCTCTCTGCAAATTATTGCCGAGTTCACTACTGAAAATGATAGAGCGAAGTGTTTGTTTTGCTTACCTGCTCAAAGAGCAGGTAAAATATTATCTGAAGTTCACGCCACAAATATATTTTGTTCTTATCTTCAGTAAACATTTAGTAACAGTGAAGCTCTCATTATCAACAAGAACTGTGTACCTAAATCCCTTCCCTCCCACCCCTGATGTCTTTTACTCCAGAGCTGATAAAATGCTTTCAATTACAGAGGTCTACTCACAAGAAAAGGCACAGACATGTGAAAAACGTGTGTGTCGATTGTGAGGCAGAGCCACTGTACGCTACATTGCATTAGAGGGCTCATAATAAAAATTGGTATGAATGATTGGAATACCAGAATGGGAACAAGCTTAGAGGCTAGTGTTCATAATTGCAGCATCTGCTAGTGCTGCTATAAATAAAGGTTTCTAAACAATTCCATATTATGAGCCCCTAATTTCAGGAATTTGTAACCTAGATGTGAAAAAAATCCCTCTCAGTTGACATTTAGAAAAAGAACAGATTTGGATATAAATGCCTTTACTGAATACATACTCAGATAGATATATAAAATCTCTATTTGTAAATCCATAGTTTTATATCTATCAAAAATATCGGTCATACTGTCTTCAGAAACTCTTTTTAAAATCAGAGAGAAGACACTTGAATTGTTAACTGATGTTTTTAATAGGAAAATCCAGCATTGGAGGTTTGTTTTGTTTACATATTATGTCATGGTGTCATGTTTTAAAAAAATAAAAATTTTCTCACTTCTGAAAACCTGGAACTCCTTGATACTTGCCTTGTAGCTCATGAGTGAAAATGAGCCTGTCCGCTCTGTTTCTGCATTAACACTGGAAACGAGCTGCACAGCAGGTAACCGGCTGTTACCCTCCTTGCAAGAGAGGCCCAGGAGCGTTATTATTGTCTATACTTAGAGATGTGGTGCTACGGAAAAAGTATGAACATTCAAACCAAACCACTCCCTTTAAAAGTAAGGGACATAACTGAATCTCTGGATGTGTGTATCTTTATCTGTTCTTCTAAATTAGAGCATCTACTGTAAGGGACATGTCCACGTTACCTCTCCACTGACTGCGCAGAAAGCCAAGGTCTGGCAGCCCAGGCAGTGTTGGGGACGAACCTTTCACCACAGCCTCTGGCACAAGAGTAACAGCAGCTATGGCAGCTGGTGGAGGAATAGGGTAGTCAACATCTGCTCAGATTTCAGACCAAGAAGCCCTTAGTCATTGTGTGGATTGCAGTAAGATCTCATGAGAGCAGCACGCATCCCCAGAGATGTCGGGTGATGGTAGCTACCATGCACGTGTTTTCTCTTCTCCTGTTCCTGCCTGAGCTCCTGTTTGTGTAAACCAACCTATCTTTGCCTCTGATTTCACGGGGATTAGCGTTTCATCCTCTCTTAACTGCTACCTTCTCAGCCTACTACCTGCATCCTGCTCAGTAAATTCAAATTTTTAAAAATGGGAGTAAAAGACATACTAAAAATGTCATTTAATGGCATTTTGATTTGCTAGGTGCAGCAAAGGATGCAATGGATTATACAATAAAGTAGTGCAAAAGGCAAACGGATCTCCTGCAATGTTCACTTCCCAAACGCAATGAGATTTTTCTGTGTTTATGACTTCTCTTGACACTGGAATCCAAAAACTGTGAGGAACAAGTGTCTGTAGTCTGATTGACTTGACCCTCAGGAAGAGAGTATCAGCAAATGTAGCCAGGTATGACAATCATTTCTAAAATCAGCACAGGAATTCAGACAAGTTACATCGAAATTGGATTGTTTCAAACAAACGGTATTACGTTTCTTTGCTTGGAATTTTGTAAGTATTTTGGGTGGCATGTTTTTAACATATCAACTATTCAGAACTTTTAGTGTAAAATATATTTGGCCTCCTGCAACCTTTAAATAAAGAGTAAGCAAAACAGGAAAATATTTGCAGTAAAACCTAAGAAAATAGGCTAGGCTTAATAATTCTCTTCAAACTGTCAAATAGCAACAAATCAGTGGGTAGGAAAAAAAAAAAAAAAGTAGACTGATTTGGGGGGAAAAAAAAAAAAAAGCTATATCAATATAACTTCATTGTTGAAATCCACCAGGGGAAAAAATGTGGTTTAGCTACTAGAATTAGAAGTACCCTTCAGGTCCCGTGTGGAAGGAAATACCTGTGACCCGTCAGGATGTGGAGGGTCAGGCGTTCTGATTGCAGATAAGGCTGAGCGAGCCAGCACAGGGTGCAGAAGGTCAAAGGAGAGAGGCGTACTTAGAACTGCACGCTGGTTTAAAGAGCTGCTTGTAGAGGTGTCGGTATAAATGGTCCCTTGCTTTTCACACGCCGTCTCCATATCCTGCCCTGGCGCTGGGAGTAGAAGGATGAATGGTTTTGTGGGAGGGGAAAAAATGGGAAATGAAGAATTTGCTATTGATGTCTATTAAACAATGCAAAGTTGCTTCACAACAGAAAAAAAAAAAAAAAAAAAAAATCTGTGCATTTTACACACAGATGTCCAAGTGCAGCGTTAGTCGTGCAGTCAAGGAGTATAAAAAAATGATCAGTCGAGCATCCTGGCGAGTCTGAACAGTATGCAATTCAGTCAGGAATGCCATATAAGCAAAAAAAAAAAAAAAAAATTTAGCAAATGCTAAAATAATGCAGATAAGGGGAATCTTTCCTGGCTGAATCACAAATTCCTCAAAAGCTAATGTTTGTCCAATGTGTTTGGTTCAGAAAACAATATTGCTTGACCAATTCTACTTTTCATGCTTAGCTTTCAGAGTTTTAAAACACTTTTGAAAAGACAGCTACTTTCCTATACTTTTAGCAGGGTCTATTTATATTTTGAGCATATGCTTTCCCAGATAACACAGAAAACCCCCTCACAACACTCAAAGCATTGTATTTTCCTGAAAAAATGGTTTAAATTGGGAATTGTTCCACATAAATTAATACAACTACACAGGCAGAACCACAGTTCACATCTGTGTATTCAGACTACATACTACGTTAAACAGTTCTGCCTTCTTCCTCTTCCTACTAGGGGAAGGCTCAAACTAGACATATCTCTACAAATTTTATGCAATAAAGATGGAAAAATTAGGGGAGCAGATAATAAACTGCAGCGTTTTTTCAGTTGGGGTTATGATATCTTCTCAATTTCCTAAGCAAAGACGTACAGATCCTATCAAATATTTATTCCTGCTCCTTGTACTTGCTGCTCATCACCTAATAAAACAATTTGTAATAGAAGGGTATTTGGTCCAATGGTCATGAATTTTGTATCAAAGTTATCAGTTCATAGCTTTAATGCTCAAACAGTTGCTCTTAGGGTTCTCAGCTAATTGGAGAAACATTTTCCATTTAATTTAGAAAACTTGTGATTTCTATGACAGCCTCAGAAATAGTCTTTTGAGAAACGGGGCTGTTTTTGAAGTATCAGAGGTAAGGGAAACCCTGTGGCCCAGCAGCTACAGAAGCAATTTTAGACTGGATAGCATCCACACTAGTTGGCAGTTTTCTGTGTGCTTTGCAAAAGGGAATTCTAAAAAACAAACAAACAAACAAAAAAACCCAAAACAACAACAACAACAAAAAAAAAACAACAAAAAAAACCCCAAACCAATCAAAAGTAATGTGTGCTCATATGTACTCAACACAGGAATAGGAAATAAACTGGGGAAATAAAGGTAAGGAAATTCAGAGTAAGGGTTGAAACTCCTTCTCCATCAAATGGAGTAAAGTTGTAACAACTCCAGGTGAGCGCTACTGCAAGAGAGCGAATGAAAGCATCCCTATGTCCAACATCTCTTCAGTGCAGCATCCCTGTCGTTGTGCAGGATGGGGCTCTGCGATTGTTCCACACGTGTGCTCCAGCCCACACAAGTCATAGAATCATGGAATGGTTCAGGTTGGAAGGGACCTTAAAGACCATCTAGTTCCAACCCCCCTGCCATGGGCAGGGACACCTCCCACTAGACCAGGCTGCTCAAAGCCTCATCCAGCCTGGTCTTGAACACTTTCAGGGATGGAACATCGACAGCTTCCCTGGGCAACCTGTTCCAGTGCCTCACCACCCTCACAGTAAAGAATTTCTTCCTGATGTCTAATCTAAATCTACCCTCTTTCAGTTTAAAACCGTTACTCCTCGTCCTATCGCTCCACTCCCTGATAAAGAGTCCCTCCCCATTCTTCCTGTAGGCCCCCTTCAGGTACTGGAAGGCTGCTATAAGGTCTCCCCGGAGCCTTCTCTTCTCCAGACTGGGAATAAATCAGAGCACCCAATAATACCATCTCGTACCATCTCGGTGACCCGAGCTGAATGGGGACGTGAATAACTAAGGCACTTGGCTCAAGATGGTAGCTCAGCCTGAACCAGTCACTCCATCCTCCTCCCGCTTTGATGGCGTTGCTGGTCGCTCTCTCTGAGTGTGCTGGAGAAGAGGAGCTCAGCGATCACTTTGGCATTCTGCACATGCCCTGCCACAGTTTGGATTTGGCGTCTGGTCATTTGGCTAGCAGTGTTAATGTTATTGCAGAATAATGTGTTGTGAAAAAAGGGCTGAGAAAATATATGACTGTTGATTTGGTAAAGGAAAGTGAGTGTATTGGTTAAATACATACTCTGGTATGCATACTTTTGTGATAACAATCATTACTTATCCCTGAGACATTTATGACTTCTTTAGAAATTTTATTGTTGTATAAATTCATACTTGGGCACCTTATAAAAGTAGAGTTTTGACAGTGTAATAGTCCATAAAGAAAACATATTTTCAAGAACTGGACTACAGATTTTGTGGTTTGCCATCTTAATGCAGTGCCACGCAGAAAATACCAAAACCAGGTTTTGAGACCTTGAATGGCCTTTCATGATATGAAACCAGGCCACCTTCCTTCCTAAAAGCACTCTTTGAAAGTGGGTCATTAATTTGATATAAGGTTAATCCAGCTGCTTCCTCTCCATATACACATTTGGTGAATTTGAAAGCCTTTCTAAAACATTTCCAACAGAAAATGCACTGTGAAATTCATATTTCCAGTACAGAGAGTTTCAGCTCTGCAATTTTTCCCCTCCAAGTGCCACAAGAGATAGTGTATTAATCATTTGCCAAATTCCTATTTTTAAATCCAAGTTTGTTTTTTTTTTCTTTTTTGTTATTTGGTTGCACGAGGACAGAAAATGTCTTTTATCTCTTTCTAATATACTTCATACGTGTTTAAGATAAAAAGCAGAGCAGGCCAAATGTTCAGCAAATTAGAGGAAAAACATTCGCTTCCATGTTGTTTACAAGGTGAAGTTCAAACCTGCAAAGATATTTTAAGGTAAAAATACTGTCATTCACTTATATCTAGTAAATAGCCCGGGCAGACTACTGTAACAGATGTTTGCATATAATTTTGAATAACGTATTAATAAAGCCAGTTGTAAATCGTGACGGTGGCTGTGCAGGATAATTGTGAATCTTAGGCACTAAGACAATAATTAGTATTAAAAGGAGCTGTGGCTCAAAAGATTTACTACTGCACTTCTAATTTGTAGGTAGAGTGTATAACAAAATAATAGTAACCTGAACTGAAAATCCACAACAGTCTTCATACTTAATCAAATAACGCTGCACTAATTATGTTTGTCATAAAAAGTTCATTCCTTGGAAAAGCGGTTTAATGTTTATAAAAAAGCATTATGAAGACAACTTCTTAACCTTATAGCATTTTAGTCACCACTAATTGTTGAGTTCTGCGTGAAACAAATATTGGATATTTAAGGGAATTTCTTATACCTTTTCCACAGCGCTCCAAAGTGAAATTGCTGCTGGTAAGATCCTATTAAGCTTATCTGAAATATAGCGACGCCAGCAAAAATACGTGTTTGTGACTTTTTAGGTACGTGTAGTTGTTGTGTTAGGATCCTTCAAAGAAATTCTTTTTTTTTTTTTTTTTCTTGTTTGCTTATGCTCCATTTACAAAGGGGCAAATGATTGAATTTGCTTCACTGAATTGAACTTATACAGCTTCCTGCTGGGTTCTGGGGAGCATTTATGGAACACCACCTGGAGGGCAGCTGCTCTTTTCTCCTAGCCCTGAATATCATTAAATTTCAGCAGCAACATGACACACTGTAGAAAATTTTGTTTTAAGGCTGCACTCTTCTGTGCTGTTGTTGTCAAGAGCAGAGAGAAGCGGGGGGGAGTTTCTGGAAAGAGAGAGTGATAGATTTCATTCCTTGTCAGCCAGTGCCCACAACCAGGAAAAGCAGAAGGAATGGAAGTATAAAAGGGACTCTTTTTTTTTTAGGGGGGGGGGGGAAAGCCACTTGGAAACATGCATTTCAAAACAGTACATTGTCTTTGTGTAAATATAAGTACTTATGGCCTGTGCTGAAGCAGTCACAATTTAACTTCATATTTGGGCTGCAGAATGTCTTCACTTGGAAAAGGAGAGCAATTGTCAACCTTATCTTGCACACGTGGGTGACATTGGAGCTGCCCTAAGAACTCATTTTCTCGTAACTATTTGCTTAAGCATTTCGCTACCAGATTAAGCCTGAAGACAACATTGCAGTGAAACGCCGTCAAACCCTGCTTTATGCCTGTGCCTTCCACAGGGGCAAGTAGCTGTGGCTCAGACCCTCTATGGGATTTATACCTTTTGAACAGGTTTTGGGGTTTTTTTTCATTACAATTAAGAAACCTTTTGTATCAAGAGAAGAGTAAGATGGGACCAACTTATGGCAGATGACCTCTACTGCTGTGCTTCAGGTTTTTTGCCCCTCCTCTAGTTTCCAGCCTTTAAGTGCCAAACCCAGTATGGAGAGAGGACTGCATTCCCCTGGGAATTATAGCATATGGCCCAGCTATCTGCATGCTTCCCGTATTCCCTGAAATCCACATCAGTCATCTTGCCGATGCTAACAGGAAGCGCGGCACCATGATCAGAAACAACAGTCTATATACAGTAAACGTTATCAATGTGATTTATCTGCTCAGTGCCTTGTTTAAAATATTCAGTGTTTTTTCAGTGGAATATGACAATTAACTCCTATTTCTGCACATTTCAACGTCTGCATTCGCTCCCTCTTTCCAAGTTGCACCTTTTACCCTCACTCTCTTTGCACTTTGCATCAGCTCCTGATTCCCCTCTCTTTCCTCCTTAGTTCACCATTAAAATACTCCATAGCAACACCAGTGCCGTCTCCAAAATGGGCTGGAGTGTTGTACAATTGGTCACCAATTAATATTGTTGTGTAATATGAATGATTGACACTCTCTTCTCAAAGCAAAATACAGCAATATGTGGTTTTGTCAAAATCATAATGTTACTGGAAAAGCATCGCTTTCAACAGCAGTGAGAATTTGCTGTTACAAATGAGAAAATCTCAATAAAAAAAATCTGAATAAACTTAAAATTCACATTTCTTGTTGATTTAATTTAAAGGTCTGTTCCAAATAGAACAGTTGACAGAAAGTTGTATCACTTACTTTCAAATTGAAATATCTATGGTCTCACACTGACATTTCTGAATCAGAAGCTTTCATAATATTCTTCGTGAGCAGCATTTCAACCAGCAGTTCCAGTTTTGTCTGGTACTTTTTCCAAATGTGTCCGGGTACTTTTTCCAATTTCCACAGTGACTACAAGTATTTGCACTCTGTGAACAACGAAGGGCCCCTGAGCTGGACCAAAGCATCACTTGTATTACCCAAAGTTTGAACAAGACAGAGGCACCAGGTCATAGATATTGGGACCCATACTGTTTAATATCTTCATCAATGACATGGACAGTGGGATCAAGTGCACCCTCAGCAAGTTTATGGATGATACCAAGCTGAGTGGTGTGGTTGACACACCTGAGGGATGGGGTGCCATCCAGAGGGACCTGGACGGGCTCGAGAAGTGAGCCCATGTGAACCTCATGAGGTTCAACAGGACCAAGTGCAGGGTCCTGCACCTGAGTCGGTGCAACCCCTGGTACCAATACAGGCTGGGGGATGAAGGGATTGAAAGCAGTTCTGCTGAGAAGGACTTGGGGCTAATGGTGGATGAAAAACTGGACATGAGCTGACAAGGTGCGCTTTCAGCCCAGAAGGCCAACTGTATCGTGGGCTGCATCAAAAGAAGCGTGGCCAGCAGGTCGAGGAAGGTGATTCTCCCCCTCTACTCTGCTCTGGTGAGACACCACATGAAGTACTGCATCCAGCTCTGGAGCCCTCAGCACAGGAAAGACATGGACATGTTGGGGCAGGTCCAGAGGAGGACCACAAAGAGGATCCAAGGGCTGGAGCACCTCTCCTATGAGGACAGGCTGAGAGAGTTGGGGTTGTTCAGCCTGGGGAAGAGAAGACTTCAGGAAGACCTTATTGTGGTCTTTCAGTACTTAAAGGGGGCCTACAGGAAGGAGGGGGACAAACTTTTTAGTGGAGCCTGTTGTGATAGGACAAGGTGTAATGGATTTAAACTAAAAGAGGGTAGATTTAGACTATATATAAAGAATAAAACCTTTACAAAGAGGGTGGTGAAACACTGGCACAGGTTGCCCAGAGAGGTGGTAGATGCTCCAGCCCTGGAAACATTCAAGGTCAGGTTGGATAGGGCTCTGAGCAACCTGATCTAGTTGAAGATGTCCCTGCTTATTGCAGCGGGGTTGGACTAGATGACCTTTAAAGGTGCCTTCAAAGCCAACACATCCTATGATTCTATGACAAATATTTTGGGCTCCCTAGAGGGATAGTGAAACAGTGACTGTACCTAACTTGGACTTAGGTGGCTTAACAGTATAATCAGGACTGGTTTTCCCTCATGACCACTGGAACAGATTAATGTTAAACTTTTTACAGGAAGAAAATTTTGTATTTGAATCAACTTTAACCCTTGAGTATTAGTTGAAGAATGTGATGAGGATCAATGATGGCAAAGCAGCCCTCATCACTGAGATTACACTGAACAGGAGTCCTCCAGTGCAGGACCAGCATTTCCAGTTGATTTAGGATCCTAGATTTAAATACAAAAATATTTTGTTTTCTCATGGGAACCAATATTGGCCATTCTGAAAGCCAGGAGGGGCCCAGGTAGAAAAGAGGCAGATTCCAAGCAGGAGGTGAGGGTGCGAAAACACTCTCTGAAAACAAACCATATTTTCCAGAATCGGGCCCCCACTTTCCAAGCTCAGTGCTCAGGGAAACTAGAAAGGCTTTTTCTATATTACAAGAAAACTCATACTTAGTGAAGCCATTGAGTTTGTCTATATTTCTTCTGCCACAGCAATCTTGCTGGAAATGAAAACCTGCATACGATGAACACCAAATAATGGATTTTCAAACTAACACTGAAATGAAAAAGATCTTTCTGGGTAAGACTGGTGTCTAGGTAAAATGTAAATTCAATCTCTCTGCAAAGCAATTCTGAATAATCAGAAATGCATACAGTCACTAAAATACATTACCAGAATAACAGAGAAATGGAACAACATGACAATGTATTTTTTTTTTCTGCTTGAGAATAGAAGTAGATGGTTCTCCCAAATAATTCTCTGTTTCAAGAGAAAACTGTTCGCATGCAAAAAAACCTGCATGCTTCCATTTCATATATCTCGCTCCTTGGGTTGGCTCCAGTTCTGATCTTTACCCTGGTCCAAAATGGGAGCAATTGCTTTGTACAAGCTGTCTTTTCAGACATGGCTTCTCAGCGTACTTATTCATTTAGTCTCAAGACTGTATGGGGAAGAGTCCACGGGACTGTAACAGGGAGGATGTCAGGGCTGTTCCTGTTCTGCCAGGCTCATTGTGTTGCCTTAGATAAATTACCTTAGCCCTGGTTCAGATCTTCCTTTCCTGCTTTGGTTTGTTTATGCCTAAACTGCCAGGTGACGAGCTTGGAGAGCACTCCGAATTTGTGTGTAGCTGGTCACCTGCTCCACTCCTCTCTTGCAGGTTGGGAAGTGAAGAAGAAAAGAGATGCAAAGGTATGTGGAAGGGGTTGAGCAAACCTCCATTAATATTATTCATGAGATGATTCTTTATGGTGAATTTTCCCTGCAAAGTGAGGAATACAATGGGCTGAGTTTGTACCTGAATGAAGGTTTTGGGCATGCACTCAAGACCTGGGGCAAGTCTGTGCTTGAAAAATGGTTCCCTCCATACACTGCTTAACTGGCAGCGCAGATATTGCTCTGGGTCACACAGCCAGCCAGATCAATCAGGCTTTTCCAGGTAAAGTAGAAAACAGAAATCGGGAGGAGTTTTCTAGCTCCCTGTGCCATCCTTTTCTGACCAGTAGTGATGGTGCAGGGAGAACCCCAAAATTGCAGCTCCCTTCTATAAATTACTGATAATAAATAATTCCTTATCTCAGACTTCGCCTTGTCGTGAGATACGAACTGCCGTGCAAATCGCAAGTACAATTAATTATTAATTTATGGTTTATTATTGATTGACCATTTTGTCAAACAAACTATATGATAACCTGCAATAAACTCTTTTTGTTTGCTGCTCCGACTCACAATTCCTAGTGCAGCAAAACTGAAAAAAAAAAAAAAGAAAAAAGATCAAGTCTCAGCTGACTTACAAAGATCATTAGTAACCATGTCTTGTATGCAAGAACCGGATTTGGGCCATGCTGACACAAGACAATCAGTTTTCTATACTTGCAGGATGCTGTAATGAAATGTCTGATTTGATGAAGTTAGAGGCGTTATGATATTTTCATCACTGTGTAATAAAGCATCAGGAAGCCTTCAAGCCTCTAATGTTATTGAATACCTTGGTGGTGTTAATACTAAGAGTGCACAGTTTGCAACGTAAGGGAAGGAGGAGGAGGGAGGCGGATGGACAGTTTGGGCTCTTGGTTTGAGGTGAACAATCTTTTCCCAATTAATGTGTTCTCCACCATCATTAAATGACTGGTGCTGTCGGGGTTTTGCAGGCACCTGGAACCTCATAGCATATTCATAAATAAGAAATAGTGGATGGAATAAGTAAATTTTTCTCATTTTCACCACAAAGCAAAGGTTACTAGAGGGAACGGTATGCTGGTTTCTCTGTAGTTACGTATTTTTTGTGAATATTTAGTAATATTGCTGGATATTCTTTTAGGAACTGAAAGAATGCAAGGTGATTTTCAGAGGAATTAGTAACGTACTTTTATATGCATATACATTTGCAGTTCCGTAGTGTCTTTTATTTTAAGGTTATTATCCAAATTTACAACAAATTAATAAAAAGGAAAAATTAAAACCAGTATTAACTGAAGTGTTGCTTTCCCAGAGCCCCAGTCACACTCAGCATATTTAATTCATTGCTGGGAATTCAGCGGGGCTTTGTGTAGGAATAAAATAAACAACATTTCTATGTGCCTTCATTGTTTAGCTACTGTACAATTTCTTGTGACTGCTGATATTATTTATAGCTAGGAGGTTTGTTTGTTTGTTTTCCATTTGGAAAAAAAAAATAGGCAATGAAACATTTGTTAAATTTATTTCTTTTTAAAACAATGGTAATAGAAAGATTTACATGGGCATAACAAAACAAGGACATAAAGAGCTTTGTAAAGATCATCATATAACCTTTTTTTCTCCACATACATACAACCAGTAGGAATGTTATGTGGTTTGCTGCTTTGTTCAGTAATGAAGCTCTAATTTCCATTTCCACTGTACAGCTGTTGCACTTCTCTCCCTCGGATTTTGCCAGCGCAAGCCCAAGCTCAGGATTGCCAGCAAGAAAAGTCTGCCTGGAGGGAGAAGTCAGGGAGGGCAGCCCAAGAAGCCCTCATCCATGGCTTTTCCAAGCCCAGCTCCACCAAAAGCGAGCGGAGGTAGCTGGGATGGGAACACAGCCAGGGCACCTGGTGGATGCCCTGACTGGATGCTCCGCGTCGTTCCTGCCTGCGCTCTGAAGCTTCACAGCTCTCCAGGAAGGAGACTGCCCTGCACAAAGGCAGCTCGCACACTGCCAAGCTCATCCATAGGACAGGTCACACCATGGCCGTGCCCTTGGGTATCTTCAATTTTGTGATAAGGAGATGACATGGGGCCAGGTAGTGTTTAGGACAGGGCTCTTCTTAGCAAAACCCCTGCAGAATTTTGCAGAACCCACCTCATTAATTAAATACCTTTCAGGCGTATGCTGCAGAGTGGCTTTTCGCTTGCTCTGTAATGGTATGTATGAAGGGCAGCTGATCAGCAGGTCCCAATCGGGCAAGCACGTGGGACATGGGACTTGGTAAGTGTCTTTTCTTGCAGGTCATGTTGCTGCCTCCTTCAAGGCAGCAGAGCCAAAGAAAATACCCTGCGTCCACTTTATCAGTTCAAATGTTATTTGGTTGTAAGTGAGGTGAAGGCAGCTGCAGCCCTCCGCTGTTCTTCAGAAGGAAGGAAAAGGTAAATGATAAATCTGTGTGTCTGTGTCCATTCGACTGTGAACATGCTTTATATCTCTAACAGGTATATTGCTGTGATGTCTAATGCATACATTCTGTCAGGCATTTTTTTCATGTCCTTGCTAAGTTTTCACTTTCTAAGAAGCCTGATGGACTAAATAGGCTTTCCACCCCCCTAAAAATAAGAAATTCCAATGCGAGAACTACGATTATCGTTTGAGACTTGATAAAGAGAAGCTTTAAGCTTATTGCATAAATTAAGTACATAATGTAACAAATCCTATATGAGTCATAAATAGCCTCCACTTAGGCAGGTTAAATGGCCCACATATGAGTGTGAAATATTATCCAGTGAAACCCGTATGCCCTAAGAGACTACCCTAGGGTACCGACAAATACTTTACAACATCAAATGACCCATATTAAGCAAACCAGCTCTGCAATTTAACCAGACATGGTTTATAATTGGTTCAAGGTACAACACTTTTTCCTAAAAGACCTGCTAAAACACTATGGATTTCAAGGCCAACAATATATACGTACATTACTATGAATAAACTCTGTCGCTTTGAATTGTTTTGAATTTTGTGGAAGATGTCATATCCGTCAAAATAAAAGCTGTTAAAAATAATTGTTTTCTGTTTAATTTCATATAACTGGCTGCTGAATATTTAATTAAAATTAAGTTAACATTAAAATTCTGTGTTAAATTCACTCATTAAATTTACATATTTCAAGTTTTCAGTAGAAAGAAGTCAACATTTCCATTTAAACAAGCTTAGTGACAGTAATTTCCAATATCAAATAACTGGCATATAATCTCTTATGGGATTCCCTTCACTTTTTTTGCAAGTACAATTTTCAGACACTTTTAATAAGAGACACATCTCTTCGAAATTATTCTCCTGCCCTAAAAAAGCGATTTGGTAAAAATGGCACTGGGGGGCTCTGGGTTCATTATCACACTGATTTTCCTACCCAATGAGCTCCACTTGCAAGTAAATTTCTGACTGCCAGCTGCACAAACTCAGCCTGAGTCCTGGATCCCTTCCATCTCATGCATCACCACCAGTAATAAATATCCTGTATGCCAGAATATACCCTCCATGGCATCTGTGCAATCCCAGTGCCATCCGTGAATTTGCACAGGTGTTGCTGGGGGGCAGACGCTCAAATCAATAGGGTTACACACAAGTGGCTGAGGAAATTATCTGCCAAACACAACTACCCGTACTACAATGATCCATCGGATGGAAGGAACCCCCTCTGACTTGCGGAGACGGGTTTTAGTCTCACAGCCAGGAAGAAAAACGTGTTTTGTCTTGCAAACAAAAATTCTGAGAGGGTTGCAATGTACGTGGAACATCCCAACGTTATTTTTTATGCCGTTTCTTAGAGCATAAAATGGTTTCGCAGCATACAGGATGCCCAAAAAACACATTTGGATTTTTTTATTTTTTTTTCAAGAAGTTGCACTTTGCAATCAGGATGATATCATGAAAAATGGCAAGTGATACATCTTGGTATCTTAAAACATCTCCTTGTGTAAGATGTTGGGGCTGAGAGGAAATGGCCCCTCCGTGTAGTCCCAGTGAGACAGCACTGTCGTCCAACAGTGTCTTAGGGGAGCATGGTGGAGGAACAACACACTCCGGGATGCCAGACTTATACACACAACATAGCTGCAAGAATAAGGTTACTTTCTGATCAGTTTTTAATTCCTAGATTGTTTCAACCCATGCACACAACCTCTGTGTCTCGAGGTGTCTTTGCTGATCATGTTTTTACAAGCAGTGGTCAAATGTCATTTCTGGAGGTACCTACGGGCAACGAGCAGTTTGAAGGCAGTTCTTTTGTCAAATTCCTGTTACGTGACCAGGAGGAAAGTTGTGTATCGGCCAATTGAATACTCAGTTGAATACTCAGCTGAATACTCAGCTCTGGCAGGAGGTGACTAGGAGGAGCTCCTGCTCCCACCAACAGATTCTCTGGGCACCACATGGACCCCTCCAGCAGCAGGGGCTGCACCTCCTGGAAGGATGCTACAGGCTGTAGTGGGCAGCCAGCGAATGACCCCCCAAACCTGCCCTCACCACAGCTGTAGTTGATGCATGTACTTTTGGCAAAATAAAGTTTTCAGCACAGAAAATCAAGGTTAAGTACATCTGGATACCTTTGTCTACATTTAGTTTCAAACTGAATGTAAATTGAGTTTTTCTGGATTTTGAGTAAACTAGTTTATCTTCTCGAATGATTACTGTATTTCAGTTAAATGACAGCACTTCACCTCTCACTCTGAAATTCGGTTGTTACGCGTATCAGCTCCTGGCACCTACATACTTTTATTTTCAAAACAAAACCTTTGTGGAAACCACAGACTCGCGCAATCTCAACTCCAAAAGCGTGTGGTAACTAGCGTTCCATAGCTGAACAGGATGCCAACCTGTCAGCGATGACAAGGAAGTTGAATTTTTCATGTGGATTAGGAGCTTAAGATAAAAACTCTAGGGAAGGGAAGATTCACCAAATCACAAAAAGCAGAGCCCGTGTGCCTTTTCACTGTTTTACCCTGCATTAGCTTACACGAGGTAAGACCACAGCTTATTTTTTTCCTCATGACTGCAAGACTCCAGGAACTTATTCCAGAAAAGATCCCTAGGAAACGTGCCTGTGATCTAACCTCGGGTGTGACCCCCTCCGTTCAGAATTCATCATGTGTTTCCTGTTGAGACAAAACTCTCTCGGCGCTGTAATTCTTTCTTCCTCAATTTTGGATCTACAGCTTGTGACTGAAACCGCTTCCCACACCTTGCAGAAGGTGCGTAACTCCAGTTTTCCCACACATTCCCCATGCAAAGTCATTTCAGGCTCTCCAGACAAAAATCTGCAGCACAATTCAGAACAGGCATGAAATAAATAACCAAAAGAACACTGCACTCATAGTACTACTTGTCTTTGGAGTTAGCACAGTAAAAACCTTGGCTTTTCAGTTCATTGAAATCTAACAGAGAGCAGGTACTATAAGGAGAGGGAATATCCTCCGCTTTTTCTAAAACACCGTTTCTTTGACAGCAAATTTTTTTGCCCATATTTAATTCTTGTTTGGTAGTCAAAACCTTGCAAGAACAGCATAAGGTCAGCCTCTTGAAAAGATGGATCCCCTCATCTTTTTTTAAGCACTGATGGAGGCAGACATAAGCACATTCAGGGGGCCTATATTCCTGCATGAAGCAGTTTCTGCTGGCTATCTTCAGGCCTTTGGAGGCATCTCACCAGCTTCTAGACTCGGACATCTCAGTGCTTTCACTGGCATCATATATTCATGCTGCACTGCACTCAGGTTAACAAATCCACCCCGAATTGGAGCACTAGGAAGACCAGTGTAGAGGCAGACCCACAAAAACAGCCTCCCTCCAAGGGGGCAGGCATGAAAAGCTCTCCAGTGAATCCTGTTTTACCTGTTTTTCCCACTTCCTGGGGTAGCCCAGCCTTCTACCTGACCTAGATAATGAAAAGATGATTATTCATTTGAATTTCAAAAGAACGAGTAGTGGGCTGTTAGCTCTAACTGTTGCACTCTAATCGGAATATACACACATGCACACATACAATTATTGAACTGCTTTTAGAAAATTATTTCATTTTAACAGTAATATCTACTTATTCACGTACACGTTTTAATCAGATTTCTAAAATTCTCAGATGTTTGTTTTTTTTTTTTCCTGAGTGTGGCTATTATTTATCAGTCTGTTTTCAGCTTCATTATCTTCCTAACAGTACCCTTCAAAATAAAACAAAAAACAATCAGAACGAAACATTAACAAGCATGAGAAAACAGTAATGCTGTTTATATTTAAAAGATCACTTTGAGGAAAAAATTGAAATGTAGCCAAGACACTTCAGAAAATGAGATATGCCAGAAAAAACAGAAAAATGGAATTTACAAAAGTTATGTGATGCCCATGGTATTAATACGCTTCTTCACAGGGACACAGATGAAGGAGAAGAAACATCCCAGACAAAGTCTGTTGTAATGACGGTGGCTTCAAACTACACCAAAGCAATATTAGAAATGATTTCTCCTGATCTTAATGTGTTAAATGACAGATTCTGTCACCCTGGTGGATGGAGTTCTAGTCACCAAAATGTCTTATCAATATTGATTATACGGTTTCCCTTGGAATTGACTGAAAATATTCCAAAACAGTTCATGGTTCTTGGAAAATGCTGATTCCACAAAATAACAGTATTTTATGAATTTTTTTTTTTGTTACTGTTGTTCTTTTCAGAGGAAATTGAGGAAACATTTAATTTTCATTTCATCAGTTTGAATTTTATGCAATTATCTGACATAATGAAATCTCCCATAAAAGTTGAAACACTGACAATAAATTAAAACACTTCATTGTGTTTCACTTTGCGAAACTACGCCATTATTTCCACCTGGATTCAAAATGCATGGAAAAAACTCAGAATTTCTTACAGGGGTAATTTTTTATTTTGCAATCTGAATACTGATATTTACAGAAAAATACTAATAAATAGGATTACCTGAGATGCTTTGTATCCTGGTATCGTTTTAGTAACAGAGTCCTAGCAGCAGTCAAGCTGCCTTCCCCGGAGGCAGCCAGCCAGCTATGTATCTCCCTAGGCCACGCCATCATTATGAGAAACATACCCTCACCCTTTCTGACACCCTCGCCACACAGACGGCTCTACAGCGTGCCCCATCGCAGCCGGTCCTCACCCAGACGGGGCAGAAAGTGCCAAATTCACAGCCCTCTCGGAAGGAATGCCCTGCCCTGCCAACAGCCTTCCTCAGAGAGACCACAGCTAGGGCAGAAACTGGGGTGCTCCCGAAGGTACTGCACCCTCACCTCATGTGATTTCTCGGTTTTATGACAGGTTGGGAACCCTGCCAGGCAGATTTTCCATTTTACCTGCCGTCTCCCAAAGGATAGGCATTATTATGGGGCTAGATGGGACCACCAGGTGCAATCACAAGGGGAGAGAGAGGTGGCAGCAAGCCTCAGAGGAAAAAAAATCCCTCCTGGGGCCCTCATGGAGAGGTAGAGCGGTATTTTTCAAAATCTATCTTTACAATGAAGCAACCGAACCTTCTTCAGCTGTGCCCTTTCCTTTCCCTCTACTCTGTGCACGCAGCCGGGGTCAGGCAGGGGAAGCGACACGACACTATGTATCTGCCTCTTGTCTACTCCTCCAAAGTCCTCCTGGCTCCCGAGAAGTGCAGCTGAGAGCTGGGAGCCTTAACGTACCCATAAAGTTAAAAGAGGTGAGTGACTTTTTTATTATTATTATTATTAATTTTGTTCTTGTTACAGCACTAGTCACTCTGCAGCCCTATGATATCATACTCACATCATCCAAACAGTAATTTTGCTGTGGTCTGAGGAAAATGAACCACTGTGCTAATTAGAGGATGATGTACCAGGGGACCTGCTGCACCATTAGCACCAGTTCATGGGATGTGCTCTGACAGAGGAGTGGCTGTGCCAGGACTCATCCCTCTCACTGCCACCATGTCCGCATCCAGCCAGCAACTGTCACAAAACTTATTAAACTTTTGCCTTGCTAATAACTGTAATCCGTAGCTAGAAAAACACAAAGGGACCCACAGAACAGTGTGCGAATTCATTTCCAGCACACATTTTGCAAAGCAAAATGACCACAGATGAGCACACCGTTGGCTTTGGATTTCACAAATTCTGCGATGAAAACAAACATGGGATTATCCGGAATAGCTGGATCTTCTATGGGCGCTCTGCAATACTCAACAGCACTGTTGTTGATAACTGGATGCTTTCTGGAAAACAAACAAACAAACAAACAAACAAAATAAATCAGCGGTGTTTGATGCTTTCTGTAAGTTTTCACCCCTCGCTTTGGAGAAGCCGCCGTTATCCGCTGCCCACCCCACGCGGGAGAAGCCTCCAGGTGGGTGCGACGACCTCCCTTATTGGGCTCAGCGCCTGTGGGCAGCCCGGGCTTTCCCTGGGGGTCGGAGGAGGTGGGGGGGGGCTGGCCCGGACCCGAGGAGCAGCGGTGCCCAGCAGGCCGGGGCCGCCGAGGCACCGACCGATCCCCCCCCGCCCCGGCCCCTGCCCCGCGGCCTGCCAGCCCCGTTCGCCGCCGCCAACTCCACTGAAGCAAGCCCCGGGGAAAGCGTGAGGCGCGTTCCTCCGGCGGGGGTGGGGGTTCACGGCCCCCCGGCCCCGCTGCGGGACGGGGGAGACGGCGTGGGCGGCCCCGCTCCGCCGACCGCGGCGGAAGGGACTCTCCCCCCGGGAGAGCCGCCCCACGCACCCGCCGGCCAGGAGCAGGGGAAGGCGGCGGATACCGGTGCGGCGGGAAGGCGGCGGGGACGGCACCGTTGAAGCGCTGAGGCGGCCGCGGAGCGCCAGCGCCCCCTGCCGGCCGCCGCCCCTCCCCGCCCGGCCTCCTGATGGGAGCGGGACACCGGGGAGCCGCCGCCGCCCTCCCCGCCTCGCCCCGCTCCGCTCCGCGCCCGGCGGCGGCCGAGACCCGCGGGCGAAGCCCCCCCAGCAGCGCCGCGGCCTCCCGTGCGGGGGGACGAGCGGGCGTGCGGCGGGGACTGCCCCATCCCCCGCTCCCTGCCACCCCCCGCGCGGGGGGTGTGTCAGCGTGTGGCGGCGGCGGGGGGGGGCGGGGCCGCCGGTAGGGCGTGTGGGCGTGTCCGGAGGCCGCTGATTGGCCAGCGGCGGGAGTGATGTCACCCATATGAAACGCTGATAACGAGTCGGGCGCGGAGCCGGGAGTTTCGCAGAAGGGGGAAAGAGAGCGAGGTAGCGCGCGCGGTGCTGCGCGGCGGCGCGAGGCCGGGGCAGAGCGCGCGCGGCACCGAGCGCACGAGCCCAGCCGCGCCCCCCCCTCCCCCTCCCTTCCCCCCCCCCCCTCCCAGCCCAGTCCGGCCGCCGGGGCTGCGGGCGGTCGCCCCCCCCGGTCGCCCCCGCCCCCGGCAGCGCGGCGGAGAGCTCGGCTGGCAGCGGGGGCAAGGTGCGGCGGTGGGGAGGGGGCGGCGGCGGCGGCGGAGCGGCGGCTTTGTTGGGCTCGGAGGGGAGCGGCGCGGCGGGAAGGAGCCGTCGCTTCGGGCGAGAGCCCCTCCACCGCCATGGTGCAGCAAGCGGAAAGTACGGAGGCGGAGAGCAACCTGCCCCGGGAGGCGATGGACACCGAAGAGGGCGAGTTCATGGCTTGCAGCCCGGTGGCGTTGGACGAGAGCGACCCGGACTGGTGCAAAACGGCGTCGGGGCACATCAAGCGGCCGATGAACGCCTTCATGGTGTGGTCCAAGATCGAGCGGAGAAAAATCATGGAGCAGTCGCCGGACATGCACAACGCGGAGATCTCCAAGCGCCTGGGCAAGCGGTGGAAAATGCTGAAGGACAGCGAGAAGATCCCCTTCATCCGGGAGGCGGAGAGGCTGCGGCTCAAGCACATGGCCGATTACCCCGACTACAAATACCGGCCCAGGAAAAAGCCCAAAATGGACCCGTCGGCCAAGCCCAACGCCAGCCAAAGTCCGGAGAAAAACGCACCCACCAGCAGCGGCGGCGGCAGCAAAAGCGCCAAGAGCTCCAGCAAGAAGTGTAGCAAGCTGAAAGCCGCCGCCGCCGCCTCGCCCCCCAAGCCGGGGGCCAAAGCCGCCCACCACGGGGACTACGCGGGGGACGAGTACGTCTTCGGCACCCTGAAAGTCAGCAGCAAGACGGTCAAGTGCGTCTTCATGGACGAGGAGGAGGACGAGGAGGAGGACGAGGACGAGCTGCAGCTGCGGATCAAGCAGGAGGCGGAGGAGGAGGAGGAGGACGAGGAGCCGGGCCCGCAGCAGCTGCGGCGGTACAACGTGGCCAAAGTGCCGGCGAGTCCCACCTTGAGCTCCTCGGCGGAGTCCACCGAGGGGGCGAGCCTCTACGAGGAGGTGCGGGGCGGCTCGGCGGCGGCGGGCGGCGGCAGCAGACTCTACTACAGCTTCAAGAACATCACCAAGCAGGGCCCGCCGCCGCCGCAGCAGCAGCCCGCCGGCCTCTCCCCGGCCTCCTCCCGCTCCATCTCCACCTCGTCGGCCGGCAGCGAGGAGGCGGACGACCTGCTCTTCGACCTCAGCCTCAACTTCTCCCAGCACGGCCACGCCGCCGCCGAGCTGGGGGCGGGCGCCGCCGCCGGCAACCTCTCCCTCTCGCTGGTGGACAAGGACCTGGACTCCTTCAGCGAGGGCAGCCTGGGCTCCCACTTCGAGTTCCCCGACTACTGCACCCCGGAGCTGAGTGAGATGATCGCGGGCGACTGGCTGGAGGCGAATTTCTCCGACCTGGTGTTCACGTACTGAGCCGGGGGCGGCGGCGGAGCGGCGGCGAGGCAGCGGCGGAGCGGGAGCGACGCGACGCCGGCGACGGTGATGATGATGATGCTGATGATGCTTAAAGAAAAAAAAAAAAAGTCTTGTTTTCTTTTTAAAAAAAAAAAAAATCTCGAAGTTAGTTCCGAGCCCGGGAGTTGTGATTTTTATTTTTTTTATTATTGTTATTTTTGTGTTTTTTTTTTTTTTAAATTTTTATTGCATTTGGTGATCACAACAACAACAGCAAAGGCAAATGGGACTGGGGGAAAAATAATGATACAGAAGGCGCTGTTTGAAGCTTGTCGGTCTCTGATTGAAGTCTGGAAGATGGTCTGCAAAGAAGTCTTTTGGCAGCACAACTGTTACTCAAGGGGGTTTGTGGATTTTTAATTTTTTTTTTTTCCGTGAGAGATCTTAAAGAACTGTTCTGATTTTTTTTTTTTTTTTCCGAAAGGGACCATTGCAACTTTTTTTGGAGGGAGAAAACTGATGTCTTCTATGCATCCGATTCTTAACAAAGCTGCAGGGAGCTTGAAAAAATGCAGACTGTACAAACGCTTACAAATAACTGAACTGACTTAAAATCAGAGTTTACTTTTCAGATCAAATTGTTTATGGTTTTACAAATGTGATTTCTACTTGCCAACTTTTTTTTTTTGTAACTTGTTCCCTTATACCTCCTTGATTGAATACCAGACAGCCTAGACCTCAGTACAAAAAGGTATTGAAACATTTTTGATACATAACAGACCTCAGTCTTTTTTAAAAATTAATATATTTTCAGGCGTATTTTTGTACAGTGAAAAGGGAACATTCTTGCTGTGTTTTTTCAGTAAGACTTTTCAGGCACTTCTTCCCTTTTATTTTCTTTTTTTTTCTCTGTTTTTAGCATGCAAGTTTGTTGGTACGTTACGTCCTGGTTTTAAAAGGATTAAAATTTTAAAAAAATAATCCTTGCATCTAAAGGCCTTGTGGTTTTAAAAAAAAAAAAGAAACAAACACTTTTTTTGTACAGCTATAGTTCAGATTTGTTCAATATTTGTAGGTAAAGATTTATTGAAAATGGTGATATAGACCTCAGAGCTGTTATCTTAGTTTAAAAGATTGTATATGTACTGTACTATAGTAGGACTTTATGTATCTCATACGCTGTGATATGTGGATGGGGCCCCAGATGGAAGGTATGAAACTGGATTCTCGATTTTAGCAAAAAAAAAAAAAAGAAAAAAGGCACATAGTTAAAGTTTCTCATGTTGTGCAATATAATCTAAAGTACAGACCATCTGCATATTTTGTAGCAAATGATGGCAAAAGCAGACTTGTGCACTGTCAACATCATAGCCTGTTTTTTTTTTTTTTTTTTAATGCTGAAAGTCTGTATCTTGACAATTTTAATAAATCAGCTGGAACTGATAGAAACTCGTATCGCTATTAGTGTCTGTAGAAGTAATGCTGGAGATGCCATGTTGTCACCCCTCGCCCGCGGAGGAGCGGTAGCTGTAGGCTGTTGTGCATGACCAGAGCTAGGAAGAAGGACTGCTTCTTTTCTTTTTTCCTTTTTTTTTTTTTTTTTTTTTCCTACCCCCCCCCCGCGCCTTTCCGCCCCCCCGATTTTGCTCAGCGGGTGCCCGCCGGCGGCGGGGGGTCCCCGTCAGGCGGGGCCGGGGCTCGTTGCGGGATGGGGCGGGCCGGGCGGCGGCAGGTTGGCTTCCCCCCGTGTATTTTCGGCTCTCCCGCCTTTCCCCCCCTCCCCAGCCAGCTGGTGATCGAGCCCCGGGCCCCCACTATGCGCTGCCCGGGGAGGTGGGCTGCGGGCGGGGGGCGCGGCGGGACCGGCTGCCCGCTGCCGCTGCGGAGGACGCGGCTCGGTCTCTCCCCCTTCCCCCCGTCCTCCCCCCGCTGCTCTTTTTTTTCCTCCCCTCTCCCTTTTTTTGATGAATGGCCCGAGTGAGGCGGAGATGCTCGGAGTAGCGGTGCTGCATCTCCTCTGCCCCAGGGCAGCGCTCGGCCCGGTGGGGCGGCCCCGGGCGGGGGCGGGGGAAAGAAAGGGGAGGGGGGGGTACGAGCTTCTGCAGTAGGTGAGCAGACTTTGTCAGTGTGCATTTTTTTTCTATATATATATATTTTTGACCTTAGGAGCCATCAGATTTCAGTTGCGCGTTCTGAAATAACTGCTGATGGCAATAAACAAACTCACAAGGTGGAAGTTTGTTTCTCAAGAAGTTTACTTTTTATCTGATAGGCATTGGTAAATTCTTTTTTTTTTTTTTTTTTTCTCCACTAATTAATGATCCAGCTGTTTACAGGGACAATTCACTGTGCTGGTATTTTGGTGGCAACCACTGCTACAGGCTTTCAGACTTGCTGAAATGAAAATCCTGCATACACATTTGTAAGGCATAATAAAACATAACATTAAAACCTGCATGCATGTTATGTTTAATCAAAGACAACTCTTAGGCATTTAAGTGGTGAGATATCTTACTTTAGGTTAGTTAAACTGGTAGTAAAATGATTAATATAATCTGATCTCTTTCTAATAATAATAATAATAATAAAACACTCATGATTCTAAATAAAAGTTGTTTGGCCTAAATCTTTGCTATCAGAAAAGAGATATAGCATATCTGGGAACTCAAATTTATGTCTTGCATTGTGATAATTCTTTATGAGAAACTGTGTTTTAAAACAAACCTAATTACAATATACAAGATATCCTTGGCAATGGATAGTCCTCAATAAAACAGAGTTTCTTGAATTTTCAGTTTTTGGTCTCAAATGATTAGTGTGTTCTCCATGTAATAACTTAGAAATCAGATTGCAAACAAATGACATTTATCTCTTCTAAGGCAAAAGACTGAAAGAAAATAGATACACTGAAGTGCTCTATCCTAGCCATTCACTATCCTGCTATCGAAAATCTGTGCTCTTGGGCTAGGGTGATGGAGTAAGTTGATCAGGTTCTAAGTCTTAAAACTGAGCCAAAATTCTCTTAGCAATTCTTCAAGCTATCATGAGAGTGTGGGGACTTGTTCTTCCAGTCCCTTTCTTCTGATATGCATCCTTGTTTATTAAAGTGATAATAGGCAGTGTCATTAAACATTTGTGCTTTACAGATGTTCAATGAGTTATGAACGATTATGGTCAAATATGGGCTGCATTTAGTTTGCATTGTAATCAGGTCTGTGTCTCAGCCTACAAAAGTTTTGACTTGCATATATTTTTGGAAGATGTTTTTTTTAAATTACCATTTAAAATATTAGTCAAGGATAACTGATTTAAAGGATCCAAGTATAGAGCAGTCAGGCATATTTTAAAAGAGCAACAGGTCTACTTTAGTCAAAGAATATAGTACTCGCTCAGAAGTATATCTTTTCTTTCTCCTAGATGGGAATTATAAGATACTATATCAGAGGAATATTTTGAGTGAAGGTATATGGTGCAGGGAGACAATTTTTGTCCAGACAGTTAAGTTTCTTTTATTTCAGAGTTTATTGTTGCATATTGCTCAAGGAAAAAATTAGGTAGTGTTCTGTTTAAGCCACTACAATGTTGGGGCTGAAGTTTGATGCTGTTGAATGCCTAAGCTCCTACTGATCTCAGTGAGAGTAGAAAACAGTCTCCTGATCACAAAAAATAGCATCTGCTGAGCTACTCTCTTATTTTTCGCTTTTGTCATATCTGATAATATTCATACCTTCTGTTTCTCTTTCCTTTTATATTTTCAGTGTACATAGGAATCCTTGTTGACATGCTAGAGCAGTCCTGTTGCAGGCTTAGTATCTCCTGTGGCCTTTTTTTCCACATTCTTTGCATTTGTCTCTGTACAATACTACTCTTAAGTGTAATAGGACTCAGTGATAAAAAAGAGAGAAAAATGAGCTTTTTTATGTGGAAAGACAATTTACTTGGTAACACTGAGGATGTCAACTCAATGTAAAACCTAATCAAACATGCTGATTCTTTTTCATTTTAAAGTGAACATTTTTGTGAACTTAACATTTTTGTAAACTTACCGTTTCCCCCCTTTTGTTGTCTTTATTATGTTTTTTTCCGCTCTTCCTTTTAAAAAGAACCACAACTAAGAAATATTATCTTCCTTTTAAGTGCGGTCTTTTACTAATGTGGTAGAAAGACTCATTCCAAGCGCCCTTTAAGTGCTACATGCTCTTTAGGCATTCACTGGCGTTCAGATGAAACTTCTTCAAGTCTATTGAATGTGATCTGCAGGCGTGCAGTCTGGTCCTTCACTCATGCCTGTTTGAGAAAGTGCAACTCTGTTGTTACACCGAGGGAAAACTGGTGTGGGGTCAAAGTCAGGGCCATAGAATTTTTAGGTGTTTAATAGTCAACACAGTTCATGAAGTTCCTTTTTTTACATCTTCACGATTGTTGCCTAGTAAGGCCTTAAACCTGCACTGGTTAAAAAAAAAAAAAAAAATTCTCATTGAGCTCAATGGGAGTTTTTGCCTCAAGGGCTGCTGGCAGGATAGGTGTCTTAGTTCCTCCTAACCTTGGTTTGTAAGCATGGCCAGGAAAAAAAAAAAAAAAAACAAACAACAAAAACTTAATACAATGAGTTGCCTTACATTTCCCCTACTATACAGTTGTATTCCTTTGATTTATTTCCTTTCCCCTCACCCACATCGAAGGCTGTGATTGTTTTTTTTTTGTTTGTTTTTCTTAATTTTTTTGCACACTACCTATACCAATTAACTGCCTAATTAGTTTTATCTTCTCTACATGGATGCAGTGAATTTGTAAGAGAATTTCACAAGCAAGTAGTTTTTTAGTGAGTTTAAAGTAAATAGAGTTTTAAAGACCTATTTTTATATTCAATATAAAGCACAAATGTGCAGAAAGTGTAGAATGACTTACAAAAAGGGAAACAAAAGTTCGTAATATTTCATGTATAAAAGTAATACCTTCTTTGGGTTGAGATTCTCTTAGAAAACCCAATACTTATGCCAGTGCAAAGATAGGAATATTTTAAAAACTCTTAGAAAATTGTGATTGACAGCAATTTCAAAGGAATGACTTCTGTAGATACAAGGAAACCCCTAAAGCAATATGGATAAGAAGGGGTGAATGGTTTTCAATGATGAACAACCTGGAAGTGTGAGAATGGAGGTTTCAATCCTTATTAATTAATCAAATTTCTTCTTTTGTGGTTAGCTACAACATCTGGATTTTCTGTGAAGTGCAATCTTGCAGGATGAAAAAGCGCGAGGGCGCCAAACTTCTAAGACTTGCGAATACTCAGAAGCAGGTTTGATTTAGACTTATTTGTTACTAATTAGGGCTTTAGATTTTGGTAATTCCCACTTCCAAGAAAATCGATTTATTGCTTGAAGAAATTTGATCAAATAATAATGATTAATCCAGGAACTCCCATTGTCACAATTTGTTTTTGTTTCCATCGTCCTGCTTATCTCCAAAACCAATTTGCCTCAACTCCTGGCTGAAGCCAGGGAGAAGAGTTATATGCCATTGTTAGTTCATTTACAATTTGTATCTGGTTTTGCTCTTGTACATATGTTGGCGTTTTGGAGTCTTTACATAAATGCTGTGATACTTTTTTTCTTCTTTCCTTTCATTTTTTCGGTGGGCTGTTTTAAAATGGAGGCCTGTTTTCCAGTGTGGGACTTTTGATGGTTACAACATTTCAATGATGTTGCATGATGGCCACAGGTGGGGGAAATTGAATGTTTTAGAGCAGTTTTTCAAGCATGACACTTTTAAAATATGTAATTTCAAAGACTTTTCAAGGCCACATGAAATTAGTTTTCATAGCCACTCCAGGTCTTGGGGGGAAAAGCTGAAAAGTACTTTTGTTTAGAAGTCTGAGTGATGGTGGGGGGGAAACCTTTTCTTGAGGTTTTTGCATGCCAGTGCACGGCCTGTTGCTGTGAGAGAAGGAAGATGGTAAGGCTGCTTGAGGCAATGCACTGGAGGACAAAGTGTTTTCTAGCACTAGAAAAAGAAAATGCATGGCAAGGTTTTGTCTTCTAGTAGACTATATAGCATGCAGAGTTTAGTATGTGTCAAAACAGTGTATGACATTGCTGTATCAAAGTTGTAAAATTAAGCATTATTTATTGAAAACTATGTATTTTTTTTGTAAAAACCTGATCACCTAGAGGATTAATATCAGTGACTTGTGCTAGTGCTACAAACTTAACCAGCTTCTTTACTACAGTACTTGATATGCAGTGTTAATGCTCAGGGTTGAAACCAGTCCACTCCAATGTCTTTTTTTGCAAGAGTTTTTAAATAAAGGAACAACATAATGCAATTGTTCAAAAGACTCTAATAAAATTGTGTGATCAATCTTCCTATGTGTTTTTATGTGGATTTTTTCCCCCTCCCAGTGTTGCATTTGGTAAATGCAGTTCCGCTATTATAGTGAATCCACTTTTCATTCTGTGGGCACCCAAATCTTAAAGTCAATGGGAATGTTATGTCTTTCAAAAAAACCTTCGACATATAGTTATGGTCAAGGCAGTATGTACAGATGGTACAGACCCTCTCTGCAGTGCTGCTCTGGGCACGCCTGAGGGACACTGAAACAGAGAATAAGCCAATTAACTTCCTTTTCTTTTTTTGTGGTTAAGACTCTGGATAAAACAATAAAGCATTTTAGGATAAACATTTTAGATATCGCTTTAAAGTTGACGATGAAAGAATTAAATCAGACGGATTATATGCCAGCAAACCCCATTTCTCTCTGTATCTTTTTCTACAAACAATTTACCATCTAAATGTATTTTGGCATAGGGAAAAAAAAATCATTCTGTATTAAGATTCTAGTTATGAAAATGTTTTTATGAGAACCCTGTAATCAATTCTTGGAACTATAAAAAGGTGTTTTTAATGTGTTTATGTGGTGAAGTTTGTTGTATATTAAATATTGTTTTATA
This sequence comes from Fratercula arctica, assembly GCA_947846985.1. Classification (NCBI taxonomy): domain Eukaryota; kingdom Metazoa; phylum Chordata; class Aves; order Charadriiformes; family Alcidae; genus Fratercula; species Fratercula arctica. Next base: position 106,152,359 of record CANTUZ010000003.1, read on the forward strand.
GAAATGATGGAATTATATTGTTACAAATTTGAAATTTGCAATTAACACAGGCCATCTATCACTGAAATTAACCTTCTAGAGCTCCTGCCTGTAGGTATATTCCCATATTCCAAAAAAAGTATACAAGGCACGTCTTTCTCTTGCTCATATTTAATGTCTGTACATTTCCAAGTTTACATAAGGATGAAAATATCAACTGATAATATCTTCCCCCCCCCCCCCCCCCACTGGGGGGTTGTTGATTACTCCTAATATGCAGGAAATAATAGAAAAATTCTAATCAACTTCAGCTGTAGCTGATACAAGCCTTTAAACCTGGGAAGAGTCAATTCACTGAATAAAAGGTTCCAGATAATTTTGTATGACTCCTGCCTGAGCACAGCTCTTCCCATTGTTCCTGTTCTTTCCTTATCCCAACAGAGTTAGCTGAATAGCTCCTTTCTCCAAAAAACACTTCTTGGATGACAAGTACTGATTCCTGTTTAACTTATCAAACCTATTGAGAGCACTGAAAGCAATCTTTATCATTTCAAAAGTCTGTTGTAGCAGTATATTTTTGTGTGAATGGAGATGTGTAACTGATGTGAAGTAAGGGTTTGAATGTGATATGTCATAGTAAAAATAGGAAGTTTAAGCTGGTCATTGTAAATCAGTGAAATAAAATCTTTATATACAGCCATCATACCACTATCCTTTCTGTACATAACAAAAACATTTCAAAAAGCATTTTTTAAGGTATTTTAGAAGGTTTTGAAAAAGTGCACTGAGAGTATTCTGTGGTATTTTGTTTTGTTTTTAATTCCCGTAGAGTTTGTTTATTCAAGTCCCATTGTATATAACCAAAGACAAACTAGAAATCTTCTAGACCAGACTAAGCTCATCTCCGTACCATCTCAAATGGCGCTAGCTGAAGTCTTCTGTTTGGTTCCTCCTGAGTGAGAAGGGACGCTACCTCATAAAAAAGTAGAGTTTCAGTTCTGCTGTATCAGGACTTATTATTGCCCGAGGGAATTTCTGCAGGACACATTGGGAATCTTTCCTATCCAGGGTCTGAAAGTGTTTTTGAATTGGTAAACCACAAGTTATCCCATCCTAAAGCTATCATTGCGGAGGTATTGTGCAGCCTGGGTGTTGGCTTGGTTTTGTATGAAAGAAAGGCCAGAAGGACGTGTTTGGGGGAAAGAAGAAAAACATTTACTTGGCTTTTCAGTTCTGATTAATACGTTCTCAAGTTTGAATGTTAGGTCTAACCCTAGAAGAAATGCATGAAAACAAGGAGTGTAGGTAACATAGACCCACACAGATACCCAAACACATTTCCGTCATTACAGAATTAACACAAGCACGTATGTATGTAGTTGTGTTTTCATTAAAAAGCTTGCTGGCTGGACCATTCTAAATGACTGGAATGTAGTGTCCATTAAAATCTATACTATAAGGTCCTGAGAACTTCAGAAGATTTTCATCTGTTGTATTTAAAGTGATATCCCTTGAGTTTCCTAAGTTTTAAGATAATCTTTTCATAGCCTATTAAAATTTTTGTAGAATAGTAAAAAAAAAAAAAAAAAAAAAAAACCCAAAAAAATCCCAAACCCACACAAATATCTCCAGTTCTAGAAATGCCAGTTGCCACCATGGTCAGAGTAAAAAGATCTTGGCCCTTTCCCTTGAAATCTGACGTTTACATTTGTTGGCATTACTCTGACATTTACATAAGCTAAAGTGTCTGTGATAGATCGCTGCTTCTACAACTCCGCAAATTCACTTAAAAGATGATTATTATCTTCAACCAAAATTGACTCATGTATATACTTTAAAATACAAGTCTTACTTTCTCAAATTATAATGTTAACAAATACTGAAGGGTGCATAGGGAATGAGGCAGGATTCATCTGCACACAAGCACAACAGGCAGTCCAAAAAATGCATAGCAAAAAAGAAAATCAAGATCTCAGTTATAGTTGTTCCATTAAGTTTTATTTTAATGTGGTATTTTGGCATTTCATATGCATAAGTAATTTTTTTTTTCTCCAAGACACCAAATATACATCAAGTTAAAACTCTGCAATAGTTATGTGTGTACAGACTGCTTTTTTGAAGTCAGTACTATAACTAAGTACTTCTATTTTGTGCCTAATTGTTTGTAATGTAGCTTACACTTGCACCTAGCCTTTACTTGATGAGACTTCATTTGTCTGCATAATCTTATTGTAATAATATTCCCTAAATCTCCGTAAAGCCTGCCTTTCATTCACCTAATTTCATTCACCTTGTTCATTGAGTTTTAGCGCTCATACTCTTTAGAGATCGGAACCAAACCGCTCCCCTGACAGTAGCGCTGCTGTGCGTTGCCTTTCGTTCTCTTCTCAAGGGTAAAAAAAGGGTAGAAAAATCCCTGAGACCTGCCCACCTTCTGCCCCTTTATGTCCTTGGCAACTTCTACTTCTATCTCTTTTTTAGGGTATGGACAGCCATAGCCTAAAATCAGCTTTGCTTTCCTCAACTGTGTGTGGTCATTCATCAGCTGTGGGTTTTCAAAGCCGGTAGTTCTGCAGGCAGAAAGATTCATCTGAAGTCAACTACATTTATGAAAACTGCCTACTTAAACTGTTAAAACGATCCATCCTGATTTTGCCTGAAGTTGATGTGAATTCCTCCATAAACAGAATAGTGGGGTATTAATCTCTGTAAAAGGGGAAGTAGCAACAGCAAAAATACAACACTCACCCCCTCCTGATAACTGCCTCTTTGAAATGTGAATTTTGATGTAGCCGTGATGACCGGAGTCTTCTCCAGCCCCAAAGAAGAGCTTTTGTGAGTAGTCATTTTTGTATATTTTCTCTATATTAGTCAGTCAGACAGAAAATACTGCATTTTTCCACAAATGTATTATGCATTTGGAAGACAAGCAAAGATATATACAACGTAACATACAATTGGAAACTATTTACTATAATACCAAAAACATTTGAGAAGACTGTGGCCATAGATTTTCGAAAATACTTATCTTTGCTTTCCTTATGGCAATCTCCTGCACACATGTTCTCCCTCCAGCCTTTTTCTGAGCGCGTATTTTATATATAAATGGACAGATGTAAATATTTATATATATCACAGTCTTTCACTTGCAGATATAATTCGACAAACATTCCTAAAGCTGTTGTATCGGTCATGCAAAGTAAAGGAACAATGTAGGAAAAAATGCATTTTCAACTTTATTCAAATCCTTTTTAATGAATATACTGACATGAGAGCAAGTATATCGGGTGATGCAGCACCTAGAAGTTAGGCACCTGGCTCCAGCTGGCCATCCATGGCAGATTTCGGAACTCAGCCTTCATGCTGGGTGAGGAGCTGTCTGCAGCTCGACTGCAAAAATGGGATGTGTTTGGTGTCTCCGACACCTGACTCAGGATTTCACGGTAGACGTTCTGCCCACTCAAGACCTCAAGCGAGTTCGTAGTTTTATTGTGATGACAGAGGACAAACTCTTTCCACCCATATGGTATCCTGCAGGTATTTCCTTTGCTCAGGAAATAGCGTGGAGAAGAGACAGAAAGCATATCTAGACTAAGAAATGAAAAGAGAGTCAGCACATAGTCCAGGCACTGGAACTCAGCTGTCTGTATTGTTAAATTGTTAGAAAAAAAAAAATCCCTGACACGGTTTTGGCTGGTGAATGCTAGCCCTCTTCCAAAAAATCACTGGAACAATTTGGAAATTAGCACGGGCCAAAGATCTTTCCCAATAGGCAGTTTGGATTCAGCCACTCTGTTTTGGAAAGTAAGAGAGTTTAATAGCATAGATGTGGCCAGATCATGCCAGCTGGCCTCAGGTCCGGGGAACAGACCCTGGTTTAATTTACTAGCATAGATGTAGCTACAGGTTATAAACCTTACTTTTGCAGGACTTTGACCCTAAAGCCCCTATAATTTTGGAGAATACCTTAGCCTCAGTCTATGGAATAGTCTTGGAGAGAAGCTGTCACCACTGTCGACAACTGGAATGCAAAAGTCATGAGGCCAAAGGCAAAGCAAAAAGGAATTTGCCCTAAAGCCCTTTCTGCTATATTGCTGATCCATACTGCCTCTCCTTATACACAGCGTCAGTTCTACAACTGCTGCAATCCTCTTTACATGGGGGCCCATCTTTAACAGGAGGACCACAGAACAACACTGTGGCTACAAATTCTTTATACTGGGAAATTTCTTGTAGAATTTGGGATGGGGAGAGTGCTCCAGCTAATAAAAATGGTAACAATTTGCACTGCATGCTTTTACTCCCAAGAATCCAAAAGCACTTTACAAATACTGTTGGCCAATTTTGTTCTCCCCTTGTAGTCAAAACACCTACTGAAATCAATTGTAGAATCACTTCTATTGAATCTCCTCCAACTGCAGAGCTGAGTGAGAATTTTATATGTTGAACAGCTGTAGAACTGGAGCCTTGAAATTACTAGTTAAATTATACATAAGAATCATACAGTGTATGTTCTTCTAGCACTCTCACAGTTAGTTTAGACAATATTTTCACAAACTTCACTCTAAGGAAAAGAAATCAATCCATCTAGACTAGATAAGAGGGAGTCATTAAGTATTTTTCCTGCTTAAATGTTAACATAATTTAGTAAAATTTATTTAGTGTCCTGAGAAGGGAATGCTCCCTTGATCCACACAACAGTGTTATGGTTAAACCTCAGTGATCACTGAATCACAAAAGTCCCTGCTTCAAACATGGATGATTTTTTTTTTTTTTTCTTTTAAATGCTAAAGATAAGAGATGAAACTAAAGCTAGGAAAGCATAAAGGCAAATATAAGTTTCAGATTCATTTGGGTTACACTAGTATTGAAACAAAATGGTACATCTGCAGGGCACCACATCTCAATGCCTTTTCTGATGTTCAGTGGTATCTTGCTCCATGCAAGTTCAGCTGGTATAACGGTGTTAATCACAAAATAAATGCCATATAAATTTGAACTTAGACACAGACTCTGCAGTGGATAGCAGGAAAAATAGAGTAGGTTTTACTTGGGGGAAAAAAGCTCAAGAAAGTTAAAAGAGAAAGACAAGACAGAGAGCTTGCCTACAGAGAGTTGCCCACTGAGCTCTACACTCTGTTTTTCAGCACCTGCATGAGAGGGTTGCCTCAACAGGATAATTTCCAAAGTGCCCTGAGCACTGGGGAGCTGCCTCTGCTGCTAGGTCTGTTGGGATCAGTCCTAGTTAATTAGCATTTCCAAGAAATGAACGTGCCCAGGGCACCAGCCAGCAAGATGTGCTGTGCCTGCCTGATGTCCTCCCCGGCTTCATGTGGGACACAGAGCAACCCCGGTCTCCACCAGCCTCTCATGGTGAGAGAGCTGGCCCCAAAGGGAGGACAGGTTGCCTCTGGAAGTTAAAACCTGGTTTTACAAGGGACGAGGGCAGGGATATGTGATCCCACATCCATGCTGGCATTTGCAGACAACTCCTCTCCTAAACCAGTGGAGGTGCTTGGAGGGCTGTGTCTCCACACTGCAATTTTGGAGAATGAGACCTTGAGCCTGAGGGATGTTCCTCCCACCCGACAACAGCATTTTCCTTATTCACCATTTCAAGAGAAAACTTAGTTATGAAAACCGATGAAAAATAAGTGTGACATATTTTTTTGGATGCAGCTTTATAAAGCTGCTTGATAAAGCTGCTTGATTCCCTGTGATCAGTTAACCAGCACAAAAGTTAGAACAGCAGCAGATTTCTTCTTTTATATCCTAAAGAATTCAATTAATGTGAAAATACCTTTCTCCAGTCACACCCAGAAAGTCACTTTGTATGAAATTGGAGACAATATCTATCGAATAATGATCTGATATTGAATGAAGATTCCCACTAGTGTAGGATTAGTAGGCTTAACCATTAGCAACTTTCACAAAATGCTAATAAAATATTTATTTGGCTATTACTTTTCTTGACCTATTAGTTGAGTTCACTAATGGATTCAGGCTTCCCAGACAGAAACTTATACATTTATCCGGAGCTTAGCTAGCTATTTTCCTCAGTGATGAGACGTGCATCTTTCTGTCGCATGTATTTTTGTTTTGTAAGGTTAGAAGTGTGTAAATATATCTAATGTTACGACTATTTAAGAAGTAAAACACTAATCAATTTTACCTCAAACATTTTCAGGTATAGAAGATTTAAAAGAGATATTCACCAGTTGGTCCAACAATCATTTGTTTTAAAAATCATTTGTATTAAAAATCAGAAACTACTTACTGTATACCTTATATTAGGATACCCACTGAATCCATCCTCACTGAATAATTCCATGATTTTTTTTTCCCTCTGTCTTAAACTTTCCTTTAAGACCCTTTTAATGCGTCTTGATTCTGAGAGTGTCTTCTCCATACAAGTCACTCTAATTCATATTAATGTCATTTTTGCATGTAAGAGAACTGGGATGTTGGAGCTGATACGTATCAAAAAGGATTTTTGAGAAAAGATTACCAGATTTCAGAATTCTTGTCCTTTGTGGGAAACATAAAGCACCTACTTGAGGTGCCACATATAAATATATTATATATTATCATAAAAGTTCAATTTAATTTATATGAACTGTAGTTTAAAGCAGGCAGCTATTTATGATGCCTTGTATGTTACAGCTGCAGAGAAAAAAAAAAAGTTTTAACAAGCCTTGAAACAGAGAGAATATCTGGTAAGGACTGGCAGAATGGCAATGAAATAAGAAATATTTTCTCCAAGGGAAACCACATCTTATCTGCTAAGGACCAGGTATCAATTCCCAGCTCACAAAAGTTAGCAGGGACTGGAAATTCTCCTTGCCTCCCAAGAGGTGCTTGTAACCTGCTCGGCTGGGAGGCTAATGCGCGGCATGGATTTCCCAGCGTAATGTAGAGAAATAGATTGCCTCTAAAGTACAGAAATATATTCTGATGGTTTTTTGTCTTCCTCCTTTCTGGTAACTTTGCAATGTGATTCAGGGATTTACATATTTCACATACATAATAAATAGAATCAAAAGTAAATAAAGTAAAATTAAAAATGTAACCATTGAGCTCTTACTGAGAAAAGCAGACAGATATTTAGCAACCCTCCTTTCCTCTTCTTTTTATTTTCCTTTGGGAAAGGGGCAGCAGGAGAAGCTATGGGTTGGTTTTGGTTTTTTTTTGTTTTGGTGGTTTTTTTTTTTTTTGTGATTGTTTGTCTTCTCCAGTCTTTTTGCTACTAGCTTTATTTCATGGTATCACCACTTAGTCTTGGATTGATTAACCTCTCCAAAGCTAAGCGTTAGCCATCAGACATGTAACGTACTATGGGAATAAGTTGCAAACAAGGCTCAAGTGAATGACACAGAATAGTTTGTCTGCTCTCTGAAATGTCAGTAATAGAGAAAACAAACTTGGACAGGCATCTGTAATTTTCCTCTCTTTTTCTGTAAATGTATATTTTTTAGTAGATGCCTCAGTGACAAATCAAACAAGTATGTATATAAACTATATCCAGTATCTAAGAAGAATGAGAAATAGTAGAAGGTGAGACACAGTGCTGCCTTTTTCCCCAGGGTGTAGCATGTGTAATACATGAGAAAGATGACATCATCCACAGAAGGGACTGGATTCACAGACATACTATAAATAAATCATTCAACAAAATGAAGAACCAGCAAAAGGAACAGCCAGAGTCATATTCTTAAACATGCATTATTTACCCAATAATCTGGATCATCTCCTGCAGTCTTTCCAGTTTCACAGGTAAAGGCAATAAGCATTATCATCTGAAAAACAAGCAAAAAAAACCACCAAACCCTTGTATTTCTTCCTTTAGATTTACAGCTAACATACACAATGAACTTAAAGAAATCCAATTCTATACAGTTGCTTTCATATATCATTTCTATAGAATCATACATGACTATGGTTTTGGGTTTTTTTCTTCAAATACAAGATGGAAATAATGCCCTGGTCCCAGCAGGTATGGAATAACTCGTGGTCTGTAAGGACTCGGTGTTCAGAGGCTGAGCGTGGCTGGACTCCAGCAGTCCAGGAGGCAGGTTTCTGTGTGAAACCACCACCTCCAACCCCCTGGGCCGCAGGATGAGCCTTGGGAAATCAGCCTTCCCGCCTGGTGAACGCTCCCGAGACTGGCCTCAAAAATAATTTTGGGATTTAGATGTCTACATCTTTTGGACTTTACAGATTTAGGGTGAGATTCAGACTCTCTACACCCACCCAGGTCCCTGCTGAGAAGGTTAAGTGCTTATGGTGTCAGGCCATTCAGCCCTAATCACTGCAGGTGATTAGAATCCCAGGCTGCGACAGGAGGTTCCCCCCAACATGGACTGAGGGGCCATGCAACATGCTCAGCTTTGGTCAAGGAAGCACTGTGGAAAGCAGGCCTGTGGGTTTTCTGGTAGTTCAGAAAGGTTAAAAAAGAGAGGTCAGCCGGGTCACTATGTTTAGCACAAAGTTACATCATTCATATAGTTCCTTCCTGGTAAGATCGCTTCTCTAAGCGAGAGATCTGTCTCCGGTGCCTTTCCCAGGTGGCAGCTCTCGAATGGAGCCTCTGGAGATGCTCTGGGCTGGGGCTGGGGCTGATCCGCCCTTCTACTGCCGGAGTTGGGCCAGCAGCACTGAGCACAAGATCTGTGGGGGCAGACGAAGTAAAAATACACATGGCAATATTTACTGTCCTACAGTTATTTGTATAAATCATGGCAACATCAAGGAAACGTGTCTTCCTCTTGGGGTAGAGGCTGATGAGATTCCTGTTTAAATTTAGTGCCTGGGGAAGTGCGTTCACAGCCGAGGCCTCTGAGAATGCTCTGTCTCCTTCGCAAACGAGCTTCACTGCTATTTCCAGCCTCCAACCAAGTGCTGGAGACTGCAAGCTGGGAAATGTAAAGATAAATTGGGATATGCCCTGCTCTGAATTGGGACCTTGTAGACTGCTTTTGAGTTGGTTCATAGATCCTGGTCATAGTGAAGGCTGAAGTTATTAAAAAAATACATGAATAATTAAATAAGTGAAAATTATGTTTCCTTTTTTTCTGTTTTTTTTCTTTGTTTTGTTTTGTTTTGTTTTCACTTTATAGTGCACAAAGTGATGTAATTTTCTTTACACAGCTTCAGATCTGATTTTCATCCTATCTTTGCCATATCTTTTAGCTCTTTAGCTTTCCCTTTCTACAAGACATACATTAAAAATGGTGACCTCTGTTCTCCCTGTACCTTATTTTTTCATTTTACTTTTTTTCACCTCTGTGAACTTAAAAACCTCTTTAGCTCTGGAAAAGTGTAAAGCAACAGAGAACCGAAATTCTATAACTCTGTCTCTCTGTTACATTTTAAAAACTTTTTTCACCTTTTTGAAAAGTTATAGAGTGCCAAAGTTACCGAGTTTCATTTTACTTATTTTCTCTTTACTTTTTCCAAAGTTGAGGAAGTTTTGAAAAGTTACAGAGTGTCAGAAGGAAAATGGAAAAAGTGAGAAAACATCCCAGACCCCTTTCGTTAATTCATTCACCCAGGAGAAAAGTCAAATAAATAAAGCAAAATTAAATAAAACAGGGGAAAGAAGAAAAACAAGAAATATTTTTTAAAGTATCTAGACAAATAAGGGCATAATAACAGTACAAAAGTTTTATTTTCTGAACAAGTAGGGCTTTTTTCACTGTAAAATGTTTAAATAAAAATATTTGTCAAGCTTTAACTGGTCTCTGTGGTGCTACGCAATGCTCATAAGGAAATAAAGATATGATCTCTCCTGCAAAGAAACACTATCCTTTTCCTTTGGATTTGATTCCTCTCATCCAGGCCCTTCTAAGTGCTCCTAATTCCACTTATAATGTACCAGTCTTTTTTTTCTTTTTTTTTTTTTTTTTTAACATGGCTAGAGAAATTTAGCAGAAGGATGTGCATAAGGCAGACTTACATAACTTACATATAAACTTAAAAGTAATTAAAAGAAACATGAACCAGACATATAAGATGACTGGGAGGAAAAGTATTAAGTTTAAAACAAAGGTGAAAAAATCAGAAGAATGACAAAATTTTTTTAAAGACAAGATGAAATATGTGTATAACAACAAGGCCAAGACTGCAAGCCAGCACGTGAGGAGCAAAGCCACAGGCAAGGATTGTAGAAAGAGAGGAGAACAAGGTCTCAGAGCTGATGCATGCTCAGGAATCAGGACATCTGGAGAGAGTCTGGCAGCAGGAGAAGGACAACAGTAAGGAGTTTATGTGCTTGCCCTACATGTGATCCCTCTGGAGAAATCCTGGTTATATGAACCCATGTATGGTGATGATCGCTCTGTGAAGGGACAGGAGCTCAATGGTAAGGCAAGGAATCCTTCCTTTGGAAGATCCCCACTAATTTTCAGAAAAAAAATTAAAAGAAATCAGGTTTTGTTAGATTTCAGGGCTCATGTGAATCATAAGTATAGAAAAATAAAAGGGAATGCATATTACCATTCACTTGGGCAGGACTCAAAGAACCATTATACAGGCAAAAATATAACATGCATAATAGAATCTGTTCCACAAGGATATCATGACAAGTGATATAAGTGCCCTGCAGATTTTCTTCTGTGTACCAAGAAACAGCTAGGATGAAGCACTCTGAGACTTGATGTCCTCCCCATATGTCATGCATGCTTTTATCCTGTTGTCCCTTCTCTGAGTAGGACAGAGCAGAGACCAAAGCAGGTGGTTCCTGCACAATCAGTATTGCTGCCTGCGGTGGAAAGGAAATGTCTGGGGAAAAGGGTTAGAAAAGAATGGATGAAGGCATGTGAGAAGTGGAAGGAGACTGACTCTCATGTTCTTTCTGTGCTCAGAAGGATGCTCCAAGTAGTGCAGCCACCAGGAAGGTGCTGGACCAGACTTCGAGCTGCCAGTGGGGAACAGAGAACCATAAGAAGAAATCCCTGTTCATGGCAGTGCTCCTTTGAGTTTTGGAAGGCATGGTATATATCTGTTAGATCAATGTTTCCTAAGTTTTTTTTGGTTTTTTTTTTTTTTTTTTTTGGCACCCACCACCTTCCCCACTGCCTATCACATTTCTGTGGGGCTCATGAACCTGCTAATCCTAATTGCTCACAGCTGTGACCTATAGTTTGGGAATCACTGAGTTGGACAGACATAAACATTTTTCTTGTACTGTACTCAAGAAAATTACTTTATCTACCTATTCTGGGATAAATTATGGAGCTAGGATAAAATTTAATTCTTTTCCATGATCATTTGTACTATACACATCTCCCTCATATATGTTACTTACAAACAATTCTCATTCTTCTTGACATATGAACAATTTGTGGATCTCTCTACTAGGTATGCCGTTAATAAAAACTGTGTAAACCCTTGGGCAAACTTAATACTAGAATTGTAGTGATGAATGGTAAATAATTCAGGAGAATATAATGTAGAGGAAAAAGAAACTGGGAAAATTGCCTTACAGGGAAAGAGGTGAAGAAATATAGATATATTTAGGTTGACCAAATGAGACTTAAGATGGGCATGGTAACAGATCACAATTATTTGCAAAACGGAAATACCATGACTGAAAGGAATGGTTTATTTTGGCACAAGGATTATAAGTAAGCATGACAGGATGAAACTTAACACCAGACCTGTCAACCTACTAGATGAAGGCAGCTCCACAACCACTTCTATTAAAAGCTGGATTTGACAGAGAACTATTCTAGGAGAACATTCTCTATGGGCATGAACCATGTCCGAATACAGCTCTCTCTGCTTTAATTTCAACAGTTCAAGTTGAAAAAATGTTAGCATATTGTGCAATATTACATGTGTTAACAGTACTGTGTGGTAGTATGAATGAGATTGAATGGTCTGCTTAAGAATTTTATATGACTACTTTTATTCTGAGTTTTATCAAACTGAAGAGGGGTAAGGAACCTGTCAAGGTTATCAGAAAGACAGGGAAACAATTGCTACTAATTTTTTTAGAGCAGGGGAAGAGGTGCTGGGAGTCAGCAGGATTGCGAGTGGGATTCCCTGTGGTTTGCAGTGATCTCACGGTAATGTGTAAGGAGTATTTAAATCCTAAACAGAGCACTGGTGGATGTGAGTGGGAATAGGAAGTTCATGCTGCGCTCCAGCTTCCTTAGTTCTTCGCAGTGTGAGCTGATGAAACCACACTATTGCTGTCAAAGGCCAGGTTAACATTTAATAGCCCTGTAAAACTTTAAACTTACTTTAAGAAAGTCTTAAAACATTGTTATTGCCTGGATTAAAATTCAGTGGAACTATTAGGTTTAACCACTACCTTTCATTTAAGATAACTTTTAAAAGTCATTAACCTCTGTTATAAGAGAAGGAAGTTGAAGTAGTAGAAATCTCCAAGAGCAAAACATAGTGAGAAAGCCATCCAAGCTGGACGCAAGGTGGCTCAGAAATCTGTTTTATCTGAATAGATGTGTTTGGATTTTCTCCTTAATGCACAGACAGAGGCAGGGAAGAGAGGCTGGCACACCTTGAATGGCCACTGCTCCGTGGCCCTAGGGGCCATGCTTGCGTAGATAGGATGTAGGATAAAGGTTTTTAGTAGGAAGCTGGCTAAAATCCATAATGACTGTGAATGGTGAAATTTGTGTTCTGATTTGTCATGCTTGAGGAAATAGGATTGCATACATTATTTTTGTAACTACTACTGTCCTCATCAATAATTTCTCTTTCTATGTAAAATAAACTGTTAGATACCAAATTTCATCTAGTGACTAAAACCACTAATAGTGATGATAACATGGTAATCCTTCCTTCCCCTTTAATCTCTCTGTCCTTCTGTTTTAGCTAAGAATTAATCTATTCAAAATTGGACATACTGCACCAAAAAAAAAAAAAAAAAGTTACAATAATTTAAATGAATATCCATAAACCACATGTAACACAATAATTATAGGTATGCTTCAGACCTCAGGTTAACTGAATAAGCAGCAACACTTGTTCTTTCTTTCCTGGGACACAAAACTGCTGGTACAAAACTCATGACACAAGTGGATGAGACAGACAAATTTTAAATACTGACTTTCAGATTTTCCCTAAAATGAACCTGATGTATGAATTTCATCATAAGTAGCTACGGCCTCCCTGGCTGTAATACCTAAACAGCTTTTTACAGGTGCTGTGTGTTCCACAGTGCTCTATGCAGTGCTACCACAACAAGGTCCTGCTCACATGACTTTATATTCTTCTGTTCAAGGCTTCTCAGGAAAACAGGTCCTGAATGTGCAGTATTTCCATGACTTGCTCACGTAAGAGCTGCAATTCTCCTCTGGGAATTCAAGGCAAAGCCAAAGTATTTTTGTGGATCTACTTGCAACTGTTAAAAAGTTGACCTGGCTACTCATTACCTGAAGATTACCACCTCCACTACAACAATATTGCCATAGATCATTTTAGTATTCCTTGTCTTATCCAGCAAAAAAAAAAAAAAAAATCCTCTGAATGTGTTTAATTTTTCATTGAAAGAGATCTCCTTCCAGCAGAGGGAATAAGCAGGTACATCACAGTGGTTGGTATTTTTGAGCCTCTCAGCTTGCAGTATTGACTAACATGAAAATGCTGCTTGTGAAGCATACAAAACTGCTTTGGGAGCTATCAAAAGAAAACAAAAAGGTAATCCAAATATGCAGAGCATATTTATTTATGTATCTCATCCTAAAACACTATGAGTTCATTAAGCATTATTTGCATTCTTTTCACCCCTCTCAATTAAATTTCAAATCAAGTCCAGCATGAAGATTTATGTCATCTACTAACAGCCACTATAAGGGCTTATGCTTTTCTCTCATTTTCTTCCAGTAATGCAGTGTTCAGTATATCCTTTGTGTAGGTTTAATATCATGAGTGTATCTTTGTTTACAGATGGAGGGCACATGAAAGCTGTTAGGCTCAAGGAGGTCTCAGTCCTTACCACTGCTAATTCCACCATGCAGCCCAACTTCCACATTCCTTACAAACCGTTGTTGCCAAAAGGGGATCAAAAATTTGGTCCCAATATAATGCAGTGGATTCAACAGTCACATTCATCTTCACGTCTGATGCTGTTACCAGGAAAGATGGGGAGTGCCTGATGGCCTTCTGCAAGTGGTCGTCCAGTTGAGGAAATAACATATAGACACTGTGCTGATTTCATAGAGAAGCTCGGGGTGACCTCCCATCTCCAGTGAGGATGGTAGTAAAGCTCCCAATGGTTTGGAAGGTACCAGTATTTATTTCATCCTTATTCTTTAAACCTCTCTAATGGGTTCTTTTTGTAGAGGTCACTTCATCTTTGCCTTCAAAGGATGAAGGGGTTGTCCCTATGGGTAGCATTCATCTCACTTTAGCCATTTAAAAGTTAGGGGTCTATCAAAGTGCATCATTCAGGTTGCTTCATGTGAGAAAATGATACGTAAAGTGGGTAGCCGAAATTGTCCTCCAGAGAGTGATAATGAACTCTGAGGTGACACGACTGGATGTCTAGATATTAGATCATTAAAGAAGGTGAGATGAATCCCGTCTTATGTATATATCATTATTAGCTCATAATTAATACCAAGAAAAATATAGTGTGCAATGAGATTTGTATTGTGAAATATCAAACCCAAGGCTGATAAATAACTAATGATATATTAATCAAAGGAAGGGAAACTATTAGAGTTTACCTTCTCAATTCAAACTCACTGATTAATCTAATCAGATAGCATTTTAACACAACTATACCCTTTATTCTGTGGAAATCTTATCATTACTCTGTACAATGCCTTCTGTTTGTTAAAGACTGTCTGTCTGGCACACACCTTGCCATTGCATGATAAGGCAGTTGTCAATTATGCTTAGGTGTCTTATTGCTGGTGGCATGTGTCTAAATAATGTGCACAATGTGTTTCTAAAACAATCTAATGGCTCAGCTGAATTAAAGCAAGCTTGCAAGGTAACACAAGGGAATCTGACAGGCTGCCTTAATTTGTTGGACACAATATATTGCAGTAAGGGTATTTTACATTTGCATATTTTAAAAACACAACGCCACACAGCAGATGAAAATCTAAAAACACCCATGTGTGGCAGGTACAACACAATAGTGTTATGGTCATCAATAAACTTTTGGTAGCTGCTACTTAAACAGGAAATGTGCCTTTGGCATTTCTACCTTTCAGTTACCTGTGAATGATTTGCATGATCTCTTCAGGTTTGGTGCTACAGAGCTTGGCTTATCTCTTCAACTCTAAAAAATATTTCTGATTGTCACTAAAAAGCTTTTCAGGTGCTTCACAACCAAATAACATCACCTTAAAATCCACTACATGCCCAATCTTTTTCTTTTTATAACCCAAGTATAATTTCACATATATATATTCTTTGACTTTTATGGGATTTTTTTTTTTTTTTTTTTTAATGTCTCTGGATTTGTCTTCCAAGGACAGCATGAGTTTTGGGATGTTATGGTGGCTCTGGTCTACAGGAACTTTTCAGTCAAACAGCTACAGAAAATGATACAAAGGTACAAGTGAGATATGTATTTATATATATAGCACGTCCATACAAATGATAGTTTCCTGAACTTTCATTAAGTTACAGGCTGATTTTTCCACCACTTGCATGGAAATTAATTTCCTTTATTGCTCTATGACATCCATTTTGCTTCATGAACCATATAGATTCAGAAGTATGAAGTCTCATAATATGTGGACTTTTTTTTTTTTTTTTGCCTGTTTCAGCTAGGGAAAATATACAGGGTAACTAATGGTGTTGGAAAACTCATCTCACAACAGGGATGTAGAGGTAAACAACTACATTTGCAGTATATAATCTCCTCTGTAAGATTTCTAATTATTGTTATGCTTGTGTAGTCAGGAAATCATGGTCTATAAAGCAAGCCTAATTTCCTGTGGCTTGCACCTGAACACGATAAAAGCTCTTGATCTCCTTTCCTTCTCCAGAGGCAAATCACAAAACTGTGACATTACTGTTTAATACTACAGTGAGTACATACTTCCACCCATGTAATCCTGAAAGTGTTACCTTGCTGAATGCCTGACCAGGGTCTCTCTGGATTTTCTGTTACTGCCTTAGTATTTCTTTGTAATAAAATGAAGATATTCTACATCGATTTTTTTTTTTTTTTTTTTTTTTTTTTTTTTGTAATCTCAGTAATTGCATGAGTTTGGCAAAGGACACTGATTAGTTGAGGCAAAAACTGTTTTTCCTCTTCTTCTTCAGACTTTTATGCCAGCGCGAGAGTGTGTTTGTGTTAGACAGAAAGTTAATTACTACTTCTTCCTACAACAAAGAGAAGACTATATTGATTAGATGTAGCTGTGAAAACATTTAAGAAAAAACAAAGCTCCAGGTTTGTCCTATGTAATGTGAGCTTTAGTGCTTGTGACAGGTGCCAGATTTACAGCTCTAGAGACTACAATTCTCTCTACCCAAGGCAGGTAGGGCTTTTCCCAGCCTGTCACTCAGCCATGCTCCAGTGGGAGAAGCACCAGATGTGCAAAAGCACTTCATTGCTGCTTAATCCTTTGGTGCTGACTTAGTGGGATTGAATTGGGGACATCAACTTATTTCACATGGGCCAACAAATAACATTGACTTTCCAGCCTCAGTCCAACAAAGCTGTTAAGCACATACATAATTTTAAGACCTGCCATAGCCCCAATTCCATCAATTCCAGCGCTTTAGGCCCTTATTCACTTCTGCCCTGGAGAGGATTTGAACCAGTGACTTACAGCTAAAATGTTCCATATCCTTTCGCTAATCCTCCCCAGTCGCTTCCTAACAAACTGCCTTTGGAGTCATATAAACCATACCTTTCGCTGAATGCCTTGGCAGTACAGTCATGTTTCACAGTGTCTGGCATCTAACATTATCCTGTATCAGAGGAATCACTTTTAGTTTGCTGATGTTTGTCAAACTTCACATCATGACTTCAAGTCTAAAACCCTCACGCACTCTGATCAGTACTTCTTTATACATTTAACCCCATGAAAGCTCAGGACTTACTCAAGTGAATTAGGTCTGCATACTCCTTCCCAGCGTAGAATGAATGCTTATTATTTTGCAAGAAATTAAATACCTTTAGCAACATGTCCAGTCTTATATACTAACAAGTAAGTTATACCGAGTTACACTAGCTATACAACTAAGTTATGCTAAGTTGAGCTGCTTGTGATAAAAGGGAAGAAAAAATAAGTGTGTCTCCAGTTCAAGAAAGACAAGGAACTACAAGAGAGAATCCAGCGCAGGGCTACGAAGATCATCAGGGGACTGGAGCATCTCATGAGGAAAGGCCGAGAGATCTGGGTCTGTTTAGCCGGGAGAAGAGAAGGCTGAGAGGGGATCTCATCAATCCCTGTAAGTATCTAAAGGGTGGGTGTCATGAGGATGGGGCCAGACTCTTCAGTGGTGCCCAGTGACAGGACAAGGGGCAATGGGCACAAACTGAGACACAGGAAATTCCATCTGAACATAAGAAGGAACTTCTTTGAGGGTGACAGAGCACTGGAACAGGCTGCCCAGAGAGGTGGTGGAGTCTCCTTCTCTGCAGAGATTCAAAACCCACCTGGATGTGTTTCTGTCCAGCCTGCTCCAGGTGACCCTGCTGTGGCAGGGGGGCTGGACTAGATGATCTCCAGAGGTACTTTCCAACCCCTACCATTCTGTGATTCTGTGATTCTCTCTGTGTATGTATATATACATATATATATTTAAAAGTAAATATGAAGAAGGGATGAAACTACTGAAAGCAGCAGTAAAGTTTTGCTCTGAAAATACTGTGACCAGAGACCAGAACCACATTAATATAAAATTATAATTGTTCTGATGCTGTAAATTACTTGTAAACTAAGTGTATATGTAAAGTAGTCATCAGAGAGGTGTGATTCACACCTTTGCAAGCCCTTTGCAGAAGTGAACACCTCTTTTCAACTGTGGGGAGTCTCTCCATCTGCATCCCATGTGCAGAGGATTCCTCCTGCGTTAGGACATTTCCCTCCCCATCACAGCAGGAGTCTGTGCCTCTGGGGCACTGAGCCGTCTGGCTGCAGCCACCACAGAAGAGTGGCGGGTTTGCCCTGGGAGAGCTCTGGGCACGGAGCCATGGAGGTCTGCATCCTGTTACACCAACGCTGCTTCTCAGTGTGCCCTGTCTCAGGAGCACAGGAAGGCAAGGCAGCTACTGCAGGTCTCACGAGGGCTGCAGAAAAAGGAATCCTTCTGAGCTGAAGGCTGGAAAAGGTTTGCTGGGCTATCAGGTCCTGGTTCCTCATATTACAAATGACTTTATACATACATATTACATAAGTCTTTCCATTATTTGGTCAAATTCCATCTCAGCAGATCTTGCTACTGACAGCAATTGTTTGAGCGCTTCACTGCTCTATTGATTTTAAGTATATTTGAGTTTTAGCTTAAAGTTATGTGTGCTACTGCTTTTTTGTATCAGCACTGACTTCGAGCTGGAACCAGTTCCCTACTGCGTGAACCTGCTCACTGCTTCCTATTGCACATAGCTGTGAGGTCTTCCCCCTATCACATCATCCTTGTGCCCAAGTTTTGGTTCTAGTTTATCTCTTAGAGTCGATCAGGCCTGTATGCAGCATTCCCAGCTCAGAACTGACCATATCTCCATTTGTTCCATGGCTCTATTTTTCCCTGTCCATACTAGAAATACTGCCCCTGTTAACACTGGCCTTTTTGCAGCTGCATTGCTTTGATAGTTAATAGTTATCCTGTGACTGGCTAATATACTCAGGTTTTTCTCTTCCTCAGTCATTTCTAACAAATGAGTTCTTAGCCTGTAGCAGAGGCTTTTGTTATTAGTCCGTAAGTGCATGACCTTGCATTTTCTAGTATTGAATTTCAATTACTCCAGCTTACAACGTCACACAGTTCTTCCTGTGTGCTTCTTCCCAGCCATCCTTTAGAGTCATATTCCTTCCCAACACTGTATCGCTAGGAAATACCAGCACCACACCGACTATTTTTCACCCAGGGCATTAAAAACACACACACCAAATCAGTGCCAAGAACCCACGCCTGGGAAGGGCAGTAGGAACCTCCTTGCAGTAAGATACTTTCCACCCCATGCTTAGTTCTTACGGTAGCACTAAAAGTCGGCTGGTCCCCTTTTATGCCCTTGTCTGTTCAGGGATTGCCGTTTCCTCCAGTTTAACCAAAAAATTATGGTGTAACGTAGTATCGCACAGTTAATTACAGTATCACATGGCTAACTGAGGTCAAAACAAAGTAGCTGTGCCCCATACATTTTTGTAAGGAGAAAGCTGCCTTTTCAAAGACAGACTATATACATGAAATTAATAGATATATAGATCTAAATGTATGCATCTATCTAACAATCATCTATCTCTACATGGTTATATAGAATTTAATTATATTTTTTTTTTTCCTTTTCTTCCTCAGTGCTTGTTTTCTTAAACCCTGCGTATCAGGTGACTAACAAGTCCTGTAGCCACGTCACTTTTTCCTCTTTCGTAACATCATACTGCTCATATGGCACCGCTTCTGCTTGAGCTAGATAATTTACTGAAAAGATTGGGAGATTTTTGTGCTTGTACTCTCAGTGCATCCAGTAGTCTGCCAGAATTACTCATTTCCTTCAATGGGGCAGTCCTGTTTTCTGCAGGGGCAGGGACCGCGTTCTTACAAACCACCCATTTCACTTACTGGCTTTTTATGTGCTCATCACTGTGCTGTTAGTCCCAGCTACAAAGAATCCTTAAGATAAATTCACCTAAATGTGCAGCAGGCCAGGGGAGGCTTCCTCCTGATACACAAACTGGAACAACCTCAATACAACAGAGTGAGAGTTTTGCTTCCAGAAGATGCTGTGGGCTGGTGCTTGTATTTTGCTTATGTAATTGTAGGCAGGATTGTATGAGAGTTTCTAAGGGTCTGCGCTTTTAATGGCAGATCAAGTGACAACTAGATGTCTAAGTCTCCTTGGGAATCTGAAAATGCCTTTATTTTTAAAACAGAATTGGCACCTAAAAGGTATTTGTTACAGCTATGGGTGCTGTATCTCTCCAGTCTTTTGTGTGTGTGTGTGTGTGTGTGTGTGTATCTAGCCCTTGCTGAAAAACTATCTAAATGGCATACAAAAAATCCAGCTCATCTTTCCCTCCCCAGCTGTGACTCCATGGGCTGTGTTACAGCACCCTATCCAGTTTGGTTTTACGCCACAAATGGAGTAACGCTTATTTTTCCTACTGATTTAGGGTAGACCTGTGTCACAAGACGGTTGCCTGGAGCCCTCTTTCATGCGCACGCATACATTGCGTAGGCTGCTTCAGCCGCGCACCCGGGGAAGCAGGCTGAAAAGGGTAACCTGAAAAGCTAAGCTTTGAGCAGGTGCACAGAGGTTATCTGTGCTGCCAGACTGGATGTACTCAAGAGGAATGAACGGGTGAAGGAGTCTCCACATTTCAAGGAGTGTTTGGGAAACAGTTCAATAGTTCAACAGAAACTTTTTTCTTTTTTTTTTTCTTTTTTTTTTCTTTTTTTCTTGGTTTTTTTTTTCTTTTTTCCTGAAAGCAGATATTAAGATATTATAGAGTAATAAAGCATCATCAATGATTTTTATCATTTTTTAATATATATTTTATTCACAGGAAAATGACATTTTAAGATGTGTAAGCATGTTTTCTTACTCTTTGTGCAACCTAGTCCTTGCCAAGGCTTAAATGGTTCAGATCAAGCCCTTGTAAAGAGAGAAGAGATGACACATAGGCTATGGCATATATTGTTATAGATCTATGGTCCCAGCTTTGCATTTTCATTGTCTCTATCTAATTACATCAACTGGCAGTTTTATGACAAGGAAAAGGTTATAATTGACTTATTTGAGCAGGAAATGCTTATTTTTGCCTACTTTCACTGACGTTTGCCAGCACGCTTGCCAACTCAGTTGTGATCTAGCAGCAATCATCTTCTAAATATCACTGTGTCTGAACAGTGCTTGGATGAAACCTTTCACCCAAGTCTAACTTTAAGTGACTCTCTAGACAATTCCTCCTCTCAGCCGTGAGCCCACGGGTACCTGAGCGTGGATCACTTTGCTGTTTTCATTGTTTTCTTGCCAAAATGTGACTGCATTCTCATGGTGGCTGGCATCACTCCTGAAGGAAAGGAGTGCGTGGAAGGTGTGCTTTGGGACCTAACCAAGACTGATGCTGTGTGAGCCCCAGGCATGAGTGTCTTCCAAGGCATCCCTGCAGCATGGGGACTTTACTGTGGTAAATGCAGTGGTCCAGGCAGGAGGACGGCAGCTGGGTGCAGTGTACATGGCAGAACCCATGTAAAGAACCAAGCAGGCAGTGTTTAACTGAGGAAATAAGAGAGCTCATATTCAGCAAAGTTCTAAAAAAACTTGGGAAAAAAAAAAAAACCCAAACAAAATAACCCTGTTAGGCTTAATGTAACTACTGTTATAACTACTGTTTACATTTGAAATTCAAATTGGCAAACTAGGACAAAAGATTTAAGAGACAACTAAAATCTTTTAGAGTAGGACTTTAAAAAGACTGTAAAAAAAACAGAAAGAGGCTTGTATACATTAAAGTGACTTCATTTATGTTACTGGATTTTAATATGCGACTCCTACAGAAATAAAGTATTTGTATCCAAGCATGTCTTAAGAGACGAGTGGGACAGCCGTAGCATGCCTATTCATTTCAAACAACACATGGTAAATAACAGGGCAAAATAATGTGTGTGAAAATTATAGAGAGTTTCCTTTATCCCTACAAAGATTTAGTTCTGTTGCAAAGGAAACATAAAATTCCTGTAAATAATCTTTTTAATGCTCCAAATCTAAATTCAGGACTTTAAAATCAAATAATTAAGTATATCTATCTTCAACCACAAAAATGTGTATGCAGATTCAGACCAATAGAGTGAAAAATATAATTCAGTGATGTCAGAAGAGGTGTAAGAGACAAAACCTCTGAGTTCCATCCCTGATGGGGAACTGTTTCGTTTCTCTCAATTCAGTTAAGTTATTTAACCTTGGTCAGGCTGTGTAACTATAAAAACGTGGATGAGATAATTCATCTTCTTCATAAGAATTTTATGGGAATCCAGTTAAGTTTTTAAAACTGCTTGAAGGATGAGAATTGCTAAGTGTTGTGGTGCCCTGTGGCAGGAGGGGATGACGGTGAGTATTAGCACGCACTCCAGCCCTGAGACTGAAGCAGTGACCGAATTATCAATCTGGAGAGCGATTATTCTCAAAGCAGCTCTGGACCTTTTTTCTTGTTTGAAGAAAGATGATGGTTAAAGCAATAATTTTGTGGGAAATTTAGTAAGAGAAATGATGGGTTCTTTGTTTCTTGAGGACTCCTTGGCATAAAATACAACAGAGCAGACAAGGCCAAGCACTTATAAACCACAAATACATCCCAAACTTGTACGTATCTCTGCATCACACTAGGCTTCTAACTTTCAAGGCCTGCTTTTGTTTTTCGGTTTGATCTGGATTTTCATATTTCCTCTATCTACTTTGATTTCCTCAGCCTCTTAGCCTCTTTTATTTCTTTCTTCACAGAGGTAAGATTATCCATACCCTCTGCTCCTGCAAACTGGCACGCTTCCTTTGAAGTCCATGAAACTGTGCCAATTTACACCACTGCAGACTTGTTCAATATTGTGTTATAACTACAGATGGGTCCCAGCTGCAAATCTTGGTTTGGATCCAAGCTCACCCCAAACTAGGGAGTGTTTGGCTTCATGGTTGTGGTGCAGACCCCTCTCTATGGGTTTGTTATAACAGAAAGAGAAAAATAACTTTCTGAATAGAATGGAGGGCCAGGACCTGTCAAGGAGGCTCCTCCATTATAGTTATCTGCTTGATCCTGGAGAGAAATTTTTTGGAAGTCTCCTGTATAGCAGTGCTGTCCAAGAAGGGAAGAACTAGACCAAAAAAAAAAAAAAAAAAAAAAAAAAAAAAAAAAGCAGCTAAAATTAGTGTCTGATTTAATGCAATCTCAAAATAAATCTCAATATTCCTGAATCATTGGCTTATTGAATGAGGTATGAGGTTATATGCTGTGTGTCAGTGTCTGGTACAAGAGCGAAAGAAAGAAAATCCCTATTAAAGTCCAGCAGAGCAATGAAAAATACATAAAAGCTCAGAGAAATTAGCATATATTTCATTCTATCAAAGAAACACTATTAAATCCCACATTGTCTTAGCTTTCCCCCTCCTGCTAAGACAGAAATGAGCATGTTTTTTTTCTATTTCATTTAGTAGATCTATAGCTAATTTAAATAAATTCATAATATTTAATTCATGCTTGTTGAAGACTTGTTCTACTTCAGTTTTGACCTTGGAAGTTGATTAAAAGTATGTGGGATGTCATTGCCAGTAAAGCAGAGAATTCCTGGAAAGCAACTTTGGATGAATAAGGCAAAAAGGACTTCCTTAAAATGCTGAAGCAATTTTGAGATGTTCCAAATATAAGTTTTCTTTTGTCACTTAACCTCCCGCCCCCATCTTGATTAGCATTGCATATGACCATTATTGTTAAATATCAGATGAAATAGCATCACAGATCAAATAAAAATTTCCGATGAGACCTTCAGAAGGGTTGCCCAGATGACATGGCTGGTAGGTCAAGGTCCTCTACAGATCAGAGAGAGTAGCATGGCAGACTTTGCCACGTTATCTTCCCAACGTGCCCTGATAAAAGATGACCAGTAGGAGGGTCTGAGCAGTTCACCTCCACACAACTTGCTGCTACTCTGCCAAACGTGTTACCTCCAGCTGTGAAGGGATGCCAGCTTCCTAGTACGGAGGACATGGAGTCAGAGCTCAGACTCTTAAATAAGTTACTGTTATCTAACACATGCTTGTACTATACCTTAAAACTTTTCTAAGTAACTTGACCGCAAACCTTCACTCCCAAACTTCACAGCCTATTAACCAGTTTCCGCAGGCAGTACGGACACAGATTTAGTGAAGAAGGAGGCACAGGTGAGCTCTGAAGGGGCACGTTTACTGCGT
Source organism: Fratercula arctica (assembly GCA_947846985.1). Taxonomy (NCBI): domain Eukaryota; kingdom Metazoa; phylum Chordata; class Aves; order Charadriiformes; family Alcidae; genus Fratercula; species Fratercula arctica. The sequence goes on from CANTUZ010000003.1 coordinate 106,176,396, forward strand.
GGGATGTGACAGAGCATTGGCCAAGCAGTTCTGCCCTCGTCTCATTCACATCAGAGCTGCATTTACTTACCCCTGTGGGAAGGAAGTGTCACCATTGTGAATCTGGATGGAGTCTGAAGCAATAACCTTTAGACACTAGACTCTATAAACGTATGTGTCTTTTGTACCTTTACAACAGCACATTGAAGCTAGTGAATAATTTGCAATCCTGAAAATTAAATATTCTGTATTCTGGTCCTCTTATTGATCTTATATGTGTATATATATATCTGCCATTTTGTACGTCACTGCAACTAAAATTAAAATTTTTTTAATAAATAAAAAATGAGATCATTGTGAGGTGTTATTTTTCTAAGCTCCAGAGCCCTCCTGTGCTCTTTGCTTTCATGATACTATTCTGCTATAAAGAATAAGCATTATGACTTGTGCTAGATATGCTAGCATTGTTAACTCTTCATGAGCAAGTGGAATAAACCGGGAATCCTATGAGTTCAAATCACACTGAAGAAATTTGGCTTGAAACAAATGCCTACATGTTAGCAGGCAAAATAACTTAATATACACTTTATGTTTTATAAGAAGATTACATTCAATATTTGCATAAATTTATCTTCCTAAACTGTAAGAAATACCACTGCTTTAGTTATATTGACCTTTTCCTAAAAATAAATGCTATTTCCATAAGGTATTGTGATGGCATTTCTCTGTCTTAATGAATGCATTATTAGTAAACCATCGCTCTCTCAACTGAAAGAAAATAGCTTAAATATTTTACAGAATATTTCACTTTGATTAAAAGTTGAGCATGCTGGGAGGGGGATATTTGGCAAGATGTTAATATTCCTTTTCTTCGGTAATCATTCAGACCCCAGAGCCATTTCTTCTGCAGTTTTCATGTCACATGGGCCTTCCCTCCAAGAGAGCATGGTATTCATGCCTCAGGTGGAAACTAAGTTGGGGTCTTCTTCCACCAAGAGAATGGATGGCGTTTACTACCCACTGCCTAGGATTTAGTAGCAAAGGCAATCCCCCAAGCATTCTCCATATAAAACAGCCTTAAGTTTGCAGATTGCATTAAAGAAGTACATACATGAAAGAATATTTTGCTAGAAGCTCAAAGACCCTGTTCCATAGGGGCTAGATCTGAAACCTGAGATTTAATTGTCCCTTCCATTATTGATGCAGCTTTACACAGCATTGCCCATAGATGCAATTCCCAAAACATATAGAGCTGGTGGCTGGGGACACCTGACGTGACTAAATGTTTGGGCACGGTGCTAAATCAATCCACTATGTCCTGAATATCTCTTAGGAGCATCTGCAGATCAACTCAGTGATATATCAGACTTGCTGGCAACTGTACACCATATGCCCGAGTCCAGTACAGCCCCACTGCACACAGGGTGTGGAAGTGATCTGGGTGCGTTTGCTCAGGAGCTCAGACAAGGCTGCCAGGCTTTCAAAAGCAGTTAGAAAACATAAAGGAAAACCTGTAAGGTTGTAGATAATTGATAACATTGTAATTTACTGCCAAAATAGTCACAGTAGGATAATCTGAGTATAGGGGTAAGATTACACCTGATATGAGCCTAATAAATTTTGTTACCCAGACAATTTTTAAATTATTCATTGAAGCGCTTTTTGCACATTTTTCCATCATTTTAATATCTCCATGTCTAGCTTCTTCCTCTAAGTGCTCTAATTAATTTTGTTTTGCATCTGTGGGATATTTAGTGGGGACATAGACAGTTGCATTCGCTTGGGGATAGATTCTCCAGTCTTACTGACCTTTGAATCCTGAAATATCTGTAGGTCCTGTCTCAACATTGTGCACAGGAAGAAGTCAAAGGTGCTTGGCACAGGAGAGCCCCTACTTACCTGCATCCTGAGTTGCATAGCTGTCAACGTGCTGAAAGATTCAAGTCTGGTCCTGAAAATATGGCTCACATGAGAAAAATGTATTCACAAGGGGCCTGATGTGGCAAGGCCCCAAGCAACTCTGGCATCTCTCCAAAAAAGCACTTACGCATACGCTTAGAGCTACAATTCAGCTGTAAGTATGTGAGCAGGAGTATTGCCTTTGACTGACACTGAATCAACAAGATGTGAGAGGCGATTAACAAATTTATCAAGTGAGGACAATATTTGGCCCAGGACTGGACTTCTGTTGTTCGGTTCCTGAACAAGCAAAAAGAAACTATTTGTAGGGGCTGCACAGAATTTCCTTGACACAGAGATTTTTCAGGCTGACACAGTGACAGTAGTCACAAAAGTATCAGAGTTTTCCTAATGTTTGAACAAAACAGAACTGGGCTGAATAGATATGTTAACACTAATAAATAAATCTCTGGAGCTCTGTTCGCGGACGACTACGGAAGAAGTCTTAATGAAGAAAACTTAATACGTTCTGTTTACTTGTGCAGTACCATTCCCCTGCATGGATAAATTTGGCAGAATCTGGTCTTTTCTTAAGCAACACCCACTTTATAATGTGCACTGTTTTATAAGTGGCAGATCGAAGGACCAAGACAGACAACTTTTCCCAAGATTTAAATAAAACACAACTTCCCAAGTCTTTATTCAGATTCATAATCAAGAAATGCCTCTACTAATTTAGGGTTGGAAGATGCTGAACTTGTTGGAAAATGGACCCATGCATTTAGAAGTTACATTTTCTGCTTTGGAGTACGTGGTTGATGCATAATTTTGCTCACAGTTCTGGAAGCAGAAAAGTGTGTGAGGATGGTGGTTATCAGGAAGGAAGGTGTCAGAGGGGGAATTTATTTTGGAGAGGAGGCGCGGAGCAAAGTTGTTTGGGACACATTAGCCCACAAGAGAAATTTTCAAAGGCAAAAAAAGAAGTTAGTGTAGTCTAAGGACTTGTACCTACCACTTCCCGTTTTCTGGGTTTCTGAGCCATCCTGTCCAATGGCACAGAAGTTCTTGCCAGTAATTTGGAGTTCAGCTGTCATTAAAAACCAGTGGAATACAATTTTCAGTTGTTTTTTTAGAAAATCTTTTCTTAAATTAAGATCTAGCCCCTTTATTTTAGATATCTAATTTGGGAGGGGGAAAAATTGTCAAGATGTAAACAGATTTAAAAGCACTGCTTCTTCCTCAGATAGAAATGTATAACCCCCAAACTTCCAGTTTGCACGAACTATCAATAGCTTATACTATCATCAGTCTTTTTTTTTTTTTTTTTCCAGTTTAGTGTTTTTAGCTTTTTAACTGATTATATTGAGCATGCATTTGAGGTTTCAAAGGAAATTTTTAGTCTATTGGGTAATCAGTTCCTTAGGTTTACATCCAAGCCACAAAATATGTATTTCTGTCAAATTTTGCCTTGCTGTGAGAAGCTGCTGAAAAATCTGCTCGAAATGCAGTTGGCCAGGTTTGCAGCTAAATTATATACATTAAACCTCATCTCTTCATGAATAGTTTGTGTTCAGCATTTTCATTGTCTTGAAGATCAACTTGAACTTTATAGACAGCTCTTTGCAGGAGAAATTCCATTTAATTCCCCAACAGTTGAAGTAGATAGAAAGCATATTGCAGATACAGGTGTCAATAATAACCTTGTGTTGTATATTGTTTCTGTCCTAGTTTAACAGCACACTTTATTGTTAACCAGTTTCCTCTTTATCCCTTCTAGCTGCAGATTTATTAGCAGAAACACGTTGTGCAAATGATGATTTATGACGGAATCATGTTGCCTGAGAAAATGTATTGATTTAGAATGAAGTTGCAGCCCTTACTACAAAGGCAGAATGAAGGAGATGAGAGGGATCTGCCTTGAGTTAAGTTAAATTTCTCTGACTGCCCTAACATGCGTTTTCTTTCTCTTGTAAGATTTTACATGAAAGAAAAGGTTACATTAGGCATTTTCTTGTATTCAGTTCTTGTGATCTGCATTCCTCGACATGCCACAATTACTATGATTCGTCTTTGTTCAATTCTTTCATCAGTTCAAAGCAGTCTGGCATTTACCTTAGTAGCATTTAAAATGAACTAATCAATAGCTAGATGTTTGCTATTAAGAATGATGAAGAAAGGTTGAGTGGGAAGCAAACAAGGTTATCTACTTTTAATATATTACCTAATTCCTTTCTGTGTTGGAAGGCAGGCATGCCTTCATTTAATTGATTCTAATACACATACATGCAATTTAATGCGAATGACCAAGGGTGGACATTACAAATGCTGTTCATTTTTTACTGCTTTCATTTCTTTTTTAAGTGCCATGTCTTCTCTGAAGAAAATACATTGCTCTCCTGTTTAAAGTGAAGATTTAAAACAGATTTTAAAGATAGCTAGGCAGCTTTAGCATATAAAAAGGAGGAAAAAAGTATATGTTTATTGCTTAAGCCAAGGCTGAGGGAATTTACCGTGTTGTTGAAAGAGATAGCTTGCTTTTGATGCAGGATTTTTTAGACATCTATGAGGGGTTTTTTTATCTTTTAAATTCTATTGCAGTTTCTGCGTAGGATTCATTTTACTTGATGCTTCTGTTGCAATACAAATTTCAAACAGTGATTTTGTTAAGCTTTCTGAGATCTCAGAAAGCCTGAGTTTTTTTCAGAAATAATTTGGGCCAACTTATTCTATTCATTATTTCATGAAAGGGTTCCTCTGCTACTACTACTTATTTTTTACTGAGCAATTCCTTTGGTGCATAACCAGCATCACTATGCCTAAGTTTGCAACAGCATCAAAACTAGAGCACTATCAATAGCCATGGCTCTGGATTTTGTCAGAGCTCTTTATGAAGGACCATCTCCTGAGCTCCATCCAGCTTCTTTTCCATCCACAAACCCACATCCTTTGACTGCCTCCAGCTTGCCCAGAAACCACACTCCCTGCCCTCAGGCTCTCCTCTGTTTGTGAACCTCCACAGTTTCCAGAGCCTCCTCCTGCTCCTTAGATGCCAAAATGAAGTCTGAGCATCTCTGAAATGATAGGCTGCGTGCAACAGCAATAACATCCTGAAACAGCATCTGGGGAGCAAATTTACAGACGGGTGCCCTCAAATTACAAAGCGACAAGGAAACATTCAGTATACAAATGATGGGAGATGCAAATGAAGGAGGAGATTTGATGCTAATAACACCCTGTTATCCACCCTGGCCTGATCCAGTTTTCATAGGTTTGCGTTATCTTTAATAGAAGCTGAATCAAGAACAAAGAGGAACAAAATAACACAGTATACAATGTGGGAGAACAACCCAACAACAACATTTGAAACAATATAGGGAGTCCGTTTTCCTCTTGCTGTTGATACTACCCTAATGCATTTTTTTTTATTTTTATTTTTTTTTTACATAAAATTAAGCCCAATATGTACCTTGAATACTACACAGTGCTACTTTCTTCCCTTTTGTCACTACTGGTGATCATAACAAGAAACATGCTGCACTTCTTTCTGAAGTCAGGTCTTCTTTTAGCTTCAATGGCAGTTGTAAAGCTTTTCTGACTTTTCTTAAAGAGCATTCCCTTTGCTTCTGTCTCCTCTAAATAATATTTGGGCCAGCATTATACAATTATTAGCATTGCATTTTCATTGGCAGCCATATCTTTGCTGACATACCAAACCTTCTGGCACAAATATTATACATCTGATTCAGAAGTAGTTAAAAAAAACACTTTCTACACAGACAGAAATATTTTTCTGTCCCTCATATATTGCCAAGACATAGTACACTGATATTCTGGTCAGTCACTTAGCGCATTTACATTGTTCAATATCAAGGTCACACGTGACAGAAAGAACAGATTTATTTTTAATATTCCTGCCAAGATGCAATAATTCTGTAGCAACTTTGTTCAATGTTCGTATCACAACAGGAGCTGCTTAGGAGTGTTTTGATAAGATTGGAGCTCTAACTCAATCTACAGCAATTATAGTAACAAGGGTGGTAAAGAAGGGCATATTTCAAATGTCCACTTCTCCTTGAATTAGATTCCTGAAAAGCAAATCTCACTAAATAAAATAATATGAATGGAATTTCAGCTCATTTATCTAGCAGAGTGGCATCAACTTCAACTGTGACATTGGCTGTAATGTGTAAAGATAACGTACCAAGATTTAGTATGTGACTCAAGACTGACTGAAGTATTTCATGGTCTCAAGTATTTATAAGTGGATGTGTCCATTCCTTGCAGCTAAATTCCTTAGTGATAACTGCACTTCAAATTTCTGCTGCCAGCTTGACAGTAAAATGCCAGTTCCAATTATTATCCATAATTGTAATGTTCTTTATCATCCACAGATAAACCTTACTTTAGCATAGAACAACTATATTCTGTCAATAATAGATGATAAATGGAAGAGAGAAAGGAACAACTCATTTTAGTCTCAGAGGTATATACTTTTAATCAGTTTTGCTTCAGCTCAATACAGCAGAAGATTCATCAAACGTGTTATTGATTTAATTACAAATACTAAGTAATGTCCACATTATATATATATGTATATATAATCTCAGCTCCTCTAAAAGAAGGGGGAAACAGAGGTGTCACACTTTATTCAGCGCAGAATCCAGAACAGAAGTCTGACACTGTTGTTCTAGAGTTCTTTTCCATAGTCCTGATGAAGCAATGCTCCTGGAGTCAACTTACCTGCTAAGTGTTGTATGCTTTATCACCAAGAATCAGTATAGTTCTTGAACATATATCTACTCCTAAGCACCGGAATGCTTAGAACTAATGAGCTTAAAGTTAGGTGAGGTCTTAAGCACTCTCCTAAATCCGTCACTAAACTTCATAATTCCTATCAGATTGGATCCTAATGCCGATAGATAAAGACACAAGGCCTACCATGAAAGCAAAAGCGAATCGGCGCTAGTAGATAACAGCAAATCAGAAAGCACCGGCTAGTCTGAATGAGGAACCGACTGTTAACCGTGGGCCTGGGAAAGGGTAACTGCTTCCCAGTTCAGTGATATGAAGGCAAGAGTAAAAGGCACAAACACATAAGCACCTAAGTAACACCATTTGCTGTGGATTACAGGATGGAAAATCAATGCAGGACGTTCAACAGAGAAGCTTTTCCTGTAGAAGATCCCTCAAAGTAAAATGCCAGTTTCAGAATTTTGTTGTCAAGATGACTCTGTCAGCCGCTTTTGAAGATCGCACTGTTTAATACATTTAATAGTCCCTTGCTGTGGTGTGTATGCACATTGTTTACATTGACAGATGAATGACAGATGATGTCCTTTTCCTGTGTGTCTCCCTTCTTGAGACGAAGCAAGTCATGGAAGGGATAATTACAAACATGAAGGACTTTGGAGTTGGTCGAGTTGCTTAGGCATTTGCTGGGATTAGTGAGTGCATTTGAAGAGTTACAAGGTACTTGTTAAACTGTTTTGGAAATAAGAACATGTAAGAAAAGAAAGAACTATCACCACAAAAGTTTTGATTTTATGCAGCAGCCTCGAAAATAGCAAATGTGTTCCCCAGGCTTTTTCCTAGATGCTTTTGAAGAATCACTAAAGGCTGAGAAGAAACACTGGTTTGTTATTAGCAACAGTCATTATCCCACAAAGCAATATCCAAGCAGCACAAAAATATCATCCTGAAGCTGGTAGCATCTTTTGGGACTTTATTCTTCTTTGGAAAACTGACTATAATGGCATCTGAAACTATAAGCACTATGCTAACTCCCTGACTTGTTTACTCAGAGACAAAATGCTTTTTGCAGCAAAACTCAAAGACAGGTTTGTAAGTTTGCATATGGACACGTAGGAACTAACTTTTCCCATATAAATCATAAAATTATAGAACACTTGTGGTTTACAGTGCATAAAACACTAACTCTTTGGAAAATACTAACTGAAATATTGCTGAAATATTGAAATTCAGGAAAATGAGTGTAGAATTGGTGGCATATTCTGCAATAAGGCAGTTGCGTTATATATCAACACTTCATGAGACTAAAAAAACTTCTGTCACCAGGATGGAAAACAAACTGTGCAAATGTGATGAACCATCGATTTGCTGTCAAATTCTTCTCAGTCTGACAATGGTCCTCACTGTTAGAACCCAAGTGGTGGCATCCCATAAAACTATGCAGAGGATTAAAGGTGTTTAGGAACCCTTTGCCCTGGTCTTGATGGTCACTTAAGACCACTTAAGACCACTGGAAATAGTTCCCCATTGACTAAAGTGCCTAGAAACATGTTCAGTATATGAAAGCTACTACTAGGAATGTAACTTTTTTAATGTGGTCTTTTTATTTTTGTCAGTGCAAAATGTTTCATAACAGGGCATCTCAAAGGCAGACTTTCAGTTGGAACTAGATAAAAAATTGTCATTTTTCACCTTTGAAAATCTTCCTCTGGATCCACAAAGAGAATTTCACTTCTATGTTGCCATGGACAAAAGCGCTGCCTCCCGGAGTCCCCAGCCCAAGTTTGAAACTCTAGTTCCCAATATGAGAAGCATGTTTCCCCAGTGAGGAACGGACGTCCCAGATTTAAACTACCTGGGAGAACCGGCTGAGTCAGAAAGTTAAGAGGGAGATGACACATGGAGTAAGGGTTACTGGGAGTGAGCACCTTGGCATTAAGCTATGGTATTTTGCATCAGGTAGCATTGCAGTACCATCACACCTACTCCAGGGAGAAGATGATTGAACTCAACAAGCACTGAATCCAGGAACTGCTTTAACAACTTGGCAGTAGATGCAAAATTTCTCCATTTTTGTGCCTTAGCCCTGACTCTCACATTTCAGGCTGCTTAATGGATGGATAACAGAATCAATCATAGAGTGGCTTGGGTTGGAAGGGACATTTGGAGATCATCTTGTCCAAACCTCCGCCATGGACAGGAACATCTAGGAGGTCATAGAATTCATAGGATGGAAGTCATGCCTGCCTTACTCTGAACTCAAGGTGTGTAATTACTGTAGTCCTGGAAAGTGAGCTTGAACACTGTGCATCTAGATCAGGCACAGAATACACCTGCACAATGGGGGGATGTTCTCCAGCCAGATTATCAGAGGTAAATAATGCTCCCTCCTCTAGTACATAAATACGTACATATGTGTATATCTATGTATACATATATATCTACATCTGTACCTATAAGCCTTATGTGAAGCATGGCATCCAATATGGATTACAGGATGGAAAATCAACGCAGAGGCATAATTGCCTTATGTGAAGTTCCTCATGTTGCTACAAGACATCAGAATTAAACCATCCACTTACCCACCTGGGACAGTCTGTAATATACCAGAAGCAGGACAGGCAGCTTTGTTAATTTCTGGAGATTTTTATGTTTTTAACCTTCTTGCCATTAAAACAAATCTAAGAAATGCTTGGATAACTCTGAGCAACAGGGAAACAGTCTAGTGTCTGTTTGGCTTCAGAGCCTTTGTCAATAGGCAACCAAACCTCATTAATTATACTCAGCACTGAAAGAAGGAGGAGATGGGACTGGGTCCCCTCAGCTATAGTGTTTAAAACATCTGCCTGGAGACTCACATTCAAGTCTTCTGTAGAGCCACGATTTTAAGCCATATTTTTTCGTTTTCTAAGAGACTGCTGTAATTACTAGACTATGAGAGAAAGTTTGTTCAGTTCTATTTTGTGCCAAACAATAATAAGTTCAAGAAACGTGCAAATAACTGTAAGCTTCTCTAGTGCTTGCATTTGTCAGGGAGCCTTGGATTATAACCCTTGTTGATAACAACACCAGCACAATAATAACAACCACAACAATAATTGCAACCACCCTGCTAAAAAGCTGATCTGTATTGATGATCTACTTGGATGATCTACCATCAGACACAGTAGTCACTAGGAAAGAAAATAAACACTGATCATTTAATCCTAAAAGTTTCTTGGTATTTTTTTTTTTATTTGGTGTGTTTTGTTTTGTTTTTCATAAGGTTCTGTATTTTGAACAATATCCTCCATGATTCAAAACTAGAATAGCCCTCAAAGTCATGTTACATTGATTACACTTCCTAAAAATTCTTTCTTCAGAATGTAATAACCGCTCAGAGCATCTATAGACAATGATAAAACAGCTAAATAATGGGAACATTTTCTAGAGTGCAGCCAGGCAGCCCAGGACGTAGATGAACATTACAAACATTTTGTGCAGCTAGATATGCTAGCCAAATTTTTCACTTAAAAGCAGATTTCAAATTCTGCCCCTGAATTTGTCCACTAGCAAAGAAATAGCTCCTGGAAATAATAAAATGAGATCACAGTGTTTTTATTAATGGGTGAAACTTTTCTGATAATGATGAAAGCAAAATGTAATGAAATCCACTTGTCCACCTTGATGCAGTTAAAGTCACTGATCTGCTTCTTAGATATCAAGAAAGTATTTGACCAGGTCAAATAGACCTTCCTTTCCTATATATTGTGAAAGCCTGGATTTGATGACTTTTTTTTTCTTTCTCTTTTTCTTTCCCCCCCCCTCCCCCCTCCCCGCTAAGGGTATGTGTTTTGGTCAATGGTAGGTTATCATAACAATTTTTCCTTCAAAAGACCCCAGGACAGGAAAATCAATATGTTGTCTTGCTCTTTAATTCCATGTATTTTTCAGGTGGTTCAATTAATATGAAAATGCTCATAATTGAAGAATAATTGGTACCAACAGAAAACAAATAGGTCCTCTACATGGGCACTTTTAACTTATTTTTAACCTCTAGTTTGTACTTCTTAATTTTACTTTTATACCCAGGGATTACTTTTACACCCAGTCTCCATATACTATTATTAAAGTTATGTACAAATTCCAGTGCTATTAAAACTAATTAAAACCATTCTTTCTCATTAGATGGATTCCTCTGAAGTTAGGAAGGATTCAACAGCAAAAAGATGGTATAATTTTAAGATATTAAAATTTAAATGTAGAACTGCAAACTACAATTTTCTATTAATGTCCTGCCAGACAGTGTTTAAAAACACAATGCAGTCTCCTGTGATTAAGAAGGAAGACTACAGAATAAAGTTTTGCAGAATAAAATAAAATTCTGAACGATAATTTTATTTTTTATTTACTTGTTTGTTTATTTATATTCTTTTTTATGATGTGTGTTTTATTAATAAGACCAAGATAGATTTTCTCTAAAGTCAGGATATAATCTTGGAATTTGATGAAATCATCACCCTTCTGTACAACAGGGCCATAGATATGAAACAATGGTTCTTCTGCACCTTTATTTGTCCTTCAGCTATTGGAAAGGGAGCCACCAAGGTACGGAAAAGTACAGAAGATGTTTGTATGCTTTGTACCCTACATCTCTTAGGGACTGCTAAAAATCTCATCACAAGGGACCTGGCTATAATCCTCATACTGCCTGTTACTCCTTGCTATCTCCTGAATGGGCAGAGAGGGAGCCGCCACTCTCCTTGAGGTCTCTGCCCCAAGAACAGCTTAATTAGACTTTCCAGCTGCTATTTCACCCTCCTAGGACTGGAGAAAACAATGATCTTTAGAAGAGGCTGTGAAACAGTGCAACAACACTCGCTGTGATTTAATGCCATGGCTCATGCCATCCCTATCCTTCTCTTTCCCCTTGGTCCGCGTCTTGTCCACTCCAGGCAAGACATGTATAGACACAATTGGGGTGCATGTACCAAATCTTCATTTTCTTACAGTAAAAACTGAGCAAATAGTTACATTTCGTCCTTGGAAAATTTCTCCTTTTGACTTTTTCTCCATCCATTTCTCCCATCAGACAAGTAGCTGCTGATTGAGGCAGGTGCTATTTTTAACTAGCAGCTGAAATGTTCCTTTATCGGCTTTTCATTTTCAACGTTCTTTCTTCCTCACCTTACTCAATGGGTGTTTGCCATTTTAGAATTCATTAGATGAATCCAGCGACACAGGTTAAGTGGATTTCTGTGGAAATGCCTACAGTGGGTCATGAGAATCAGTTTGCTTTCCTTGTGTTCAGTCTTCCCAGACAGCCTTAATTTAGGAAGAAACAAACCACCACGTTTAATAGACGCTGGCATGCATGACCCAACACTTAACACAATTCGGTTAGATACAGAATTAAACATGAGCTACTTTGCACAATTTACTGCATGTCAGGTGGCATTTAAAGAACAGGAAGACTCGTTTGAATGAATTTTTGGCCCTGTTTCTATCTGAATACCTGTGGGAACTGAAAGAAAGAAAAGAAAGTAATTATAAAAACATTTAAATATCCTTGTCTGCTACAGCCCATTATGAAAACTATAAGAAAAGAAAGGACAACAGTTTACTTTACATTTCAGACATTTCCTGACACCTATCAGGAAATTCATCTAACCAAAAGGAACAAGACTTCAGTTTCATTTTTCGTGTTCAGTAACCGTTCAGAGGCGAGGAGCCTGATGGAGATCAGCTTCCTGCAGTGGCGGCGTTCCAGGCAGCCAGCCCTGGAGAACACGAGCCTCTGTGGAGCACAGCTGGGCCAGCTGCCTCACGCCAGAGCCCTTCAAAGTTACAGCCTTTCACATCATCTTCTTTCAAGTAGAGAAAGGAAAAAATGAGCGACATTAAAACTGTGTGGCCTCTCAGATATCTGTAATTTAAAGTGCAGTGGTGCTCATTTGGTGGGAGGTTCTTGCGCATCGTCAGCCATCTAGATGTCAGACTTTTTAGCCTAAGCCTGTTCTTGTGAGCCTCTCTGCAGTCACTCGGGGAATATCACCATCTTCAGACCTATCTCCATCCAAAAGTACCTGCTCTTTATCTATCTGCTGCCCTGTGCTGCTTTGTGCACCCCAGGGTTTCTCTTGGTCTTCTGTGAAGCAGCAGCTAAATCTGTTCCTTCTGGGATTCATCTGTTGAGGACAGATGCTCTTACATACCTCCTCTCTGGGCTTTGAAGAAAGAATTACTCTTCTGGTTTCAGTGATAACTTCTGAAGGAGCTAGACTGGGTATTTAAAGCAAGGTAGTAATTTTTAGCCCATGTTGTATGGCTTAGCTGCACTGGGCTTGTAACCATACCAGAAGTTTAATTCTTGGCCTCCTTCACCAATATTAAGTGAAACATTAAAAATACCAAGGGAATGATTTAGTGTGGAGTGATCATTCTTGGATACCCTGCACCGTCTAAAATGGCACAAATTACCTATGTGTAAGCATCTGAATTGCTCCCAAAGTTTTGTAGCACCAGCTGTTGTCAGAAACAGCATTACCTTCTGGTACTTTTCTTTCGCATGTGCATCCAGATCTCACAATCAGAGCATTTAAGTGTTTCGATCTCCACGTTCGTAGAATGCTCAAGCATTCAGGGCATACTCCCAGTGTTTTATATTCCTGAAAAAGCACGTCATCCCACAGTCACTGAGAGCCAAGAAGGCTGATAGATATTTTATTCATCATCTGAATTTTAGGTGATGTGCATTGAGTGACACCAGCCTTTGCCTAACACAAGAACTCAGAGTCACTTAAATATGTGGCTTCTCTTTGCCACATACTGAAGGAGGCTGCCTTCATTAGATCTTTGCCAATAAAAGCCTGTGAGCTCCGTGTGTGTGGAAGTTGAGCATTCGTAGGCTTCCACGGGTGAGTTACGTTGCCAGACTCTGCCAGGGACTGGCCTCCTGCCGCTCTGCACCTGCGGGAGGCACACAGGGGTCCGGCAGAGGAGATATGGTGACTCCAACCCTCTCCCCCCTTCCCTGAGCACATCTGGAGCTGCAGTGCCAGTCAGGCAACAACTGACCTCCGCTCTCTAGTTTATACAATGATTTATCTTCACTTTATCTTAGGGCAAGGAGGGCTATGTGCCAGAGAGGAACATGGAAGGGGAATCCCCAAACTGAGCGGCCAGAGGAGGGAAGCAGGGTTGGGGGGATGGCATTTCTGTCAAGTCCTCATCCAGCCCAGGGAGGCACCCAGGCAGGCTGCCTCACTACAGCCAGCTCCGCCGGCCTCTTGATGCGCCCTGTAAAAAGCAGAGTTCATAACTTACTGCTGTCCCGCTGGGAGAAGGAAGGCAATCCATCAACCGGGCTCGGCAGACCCACCCGACGCGAGGAAGCTGCCCCTCACTCCAGCTCTTTCTCGTCCCCTGCCAATAGCCCCCCCGGGGCTATCATTTCAACCTCCCCCGTTTCAAATGCTCTCTGAAGCCTGGAGCTTACCTCATCCTATAACTCTCTTAACTTCCGTTGTTATTACTCTGCTCATCCCTCGGTAGGGTTATGAGCCGTCTGACTCCTGTTAAACTCCACCTCAGCCCCGAGCAGCTGCAGCGTCCGCTCACAGGCTGGCCAGGACATTTGGAAAGAGAGAGTGTTATACAATATATAAGAGAGTTCGATACAAACCATCATCAAAGTAGCTTGTTGCATTGGTTTAATTGTATTAATTGTATCTTTAATTGATATTTATGTGCCTCTGATTACCGCAGCAGGATTAGGAGGGGTGAAGAGAAGGCAGATGCAAGCACAGAGCCACTAATGAACTGTTCCTTTCTACCAACAGTGCTCTATTTATCATCATGGGAAGCCTAAACTAACTTACATTAAAATAAATAGAGGTTTTCTTTTTCACTTTGACGTGTCAGAAAGAGTAAGATCTACCTTTAGTACAAAAAAAAACCCTCATTGGGCTCAAGGAGCTGTGCTGAGTGCTGTTGGTGTTCACCACCCTGCTCCTTCCCCTCTTTCTCTCCTCACCCCCTGGGCTCTGTGGCTCTGTTAAAGCCTCTCCTGATTTGCAGCAGGATGAGAGAAGAGTTTACATCCTACGTATTTTTTCAAGCCACGCACAGGAACTGTAACGTCGCAGTGCAGAGGCACTCCAACTAATATACTAATTGGATGCAGATGTGTTCTGCCTCTTGGAAAAATAAGACCAACTGGATGATCAACAAGAGCCAAATGGGTAATTTCTTTTTAAACAAATTGGTTCTATTAACTTAAAACTGCCCATAATCCAACTAGTCTGGCAGAGTTTGGATACTACGAAACCACAAGCAGTGTGTGATACCTGTTATTATCTCATGCTACTTTTGGCTGTGATCTTGTCATTCTGAATAAAGGACTCTGCAGTCTCTCTTAAATAAAGGGTAGCATGTGTGAGCGCTGCCCCAGGAGACGGCCAGGAAATGAACTGTGATTCAGGCTAAATTCTTTTCTTGCTCCCTACTTTCTTCAGCGGGGATGCATTTCTATGCTCTGCCCACAGAAAGCCCAGCTCCCACCCACACACAGTGAGCAAAGAAGGGCACTGTCAGGGGGAAGAAAACCATGCTAGCCTTGCTTTTAGTGGAGGGGAAGGGTTTTAGTGATCACTTCCAATGCTACTCGCAATCCTATCAGCCACCAAGACACATGGGCTACTGAGACTGACATTTTAAAGGTTAACATGGGGCCCCTTCATCTAAGAGATGCTACTGCTAGACAAGCAACTTCTTTTATAGCTCATGCCTTTGAGAGTGATGGGAGGAGTGCAATGTCAGCGCGAGTCAAGAGGCTACAAAGTCAAAAGGATCTCACTGAACATGAATCCTTTGGTGCTGCTTAACAACCTTGACTTTCCTGAGTGACAGATGACCAAATGAAGGGCCGAGAACTGCGCGCTTTTCTGAATATTTTTTTTCCTTTGAAAACCAGCATATTTTTATTCCCTCTCTGCCAGTTTTATTTCTGTGGAAAAATAATCCATCCTGTGAAATGACTGTTACGACTTTACTAGAGACAGGAGTAAAAACAATGGGTATTGTCAATACTCTTTGGAAAAAAAACGGATGGAAGAGCCAATAGTGTCAGCATCTATACAGCTAGGGCCTCCAGTGTCCACAGCACTGCCTCTCTCTTCTTGAGCCCTCTGGCATCACTTGAGCTCTGAGTGGTTTGGGAGGGCAGACAGAGATCTTAATTTCAGAATGAGGGATTGTAGGCTACCGAATGACATCTAGGAATTACTGTGGGAGGTCTTTATTTTTCCAGGTGAGTTAGAACTTTTATTTTAAACACACAAAACACAATTCAACCAAAAAAAAAACCAGTATCAATGAAGCCCAGATATAGTGCCAATGAAACCTGGTATGCATTTTAGCCTCGGAGAGCAATGAAAAATGCTAACAATGGCAGTATCCTTACCCCTGAAAACAATAAAAGTATAAGAAAGAGAAAGAGGAGCTAACTTACCACAGAACAGAGAAACCATAGAGATCAGCTGAAAACATCAGAAAAAAAAAAAAATCAAAACTTTGGTGGTTCCTATTACTGGTTTGAAAGAATACAATATATCTGGAAGTGCCTGTTTTACAAGGATAGCCTTGTACCAGAACAATGGGGTACGACCATCAGATTTGAATAATTACATTTGAGATGATCGCCAGTTCAGATTACTTGAGATTACAATCACTTCAGACACAACATCTTTTGGTTTTGATTTTAGAAATGTGGTAACTGAGAACTACAAGAGGAGTAAATAGCAATTTAGTGAAACCCGTGTGAAAGATGTTTATTTGAACCAATCGAAGAACAGGAATTAAACATTTAAAAAAAAAAAAAAAAAAAAAGAAGGAAAGAAGGGTTCTGAAGTTGTATATGTTCAAATACAACAAATGAAACACTTTAGTTTTTAATGGAAGAACGATAGCAGCCAGGTTGGGATGCTCAAGTCATGTGAGATTCAGGAGTAGACACTGCCTTCATGTAAGAAGAGTTACAAGTCATGGGCTGCAGCCATGTCATGGATCTGCATGCTCTGTGCCAGGAGGTAGTAAGAGGGACCCAGAGTCTCCTGGGCTTCAATCTTTACCCTTCAGGTAAATCCACTTGTGTTAAAAAATGCATTTTTGAAGAATTTTCAGTAGAAACAGACCAGGCCCTTAACACACAATTTATCTGACAATTGATTGCAGGATGCAGATACAAATGTCTTGATGTCATGCTTGAAAACATGCAAACAAAGATAACTCCCATACAGATCTGCAAGTTTGAGAATGACCATGAAGAAAAGCAAGAAGATTCTAATTAATAAATTTTGAGATATATATTCAAGCCAAGTCTTCAAATTTCTCAATTAATGAAAAAAAAAAAATGTTGCATAAAGTACTACATTCAGCTCTGGGGGCCCCGACAGAAGAAGGACATGCACCTGTTGGAGTGAGTCCAGAGGAGGGCCATGAGGATGATCAGAGGGCTGGAGCACCTCTGCTATGAAGACAGGCTGAGAGAGTTGGGGCTCTTCAGCCTGGAGAAGAGAAGGCTCTGGGGAGACCTTATTGCAGCCTTCCAGTACCTAAAGAGGGCCTACAGGAAAGATGGGGAGGGACTTTTTACCATGACATGTAGTGATAGGACAAGAGGTAACAGATTTGAACTGAAAGAGGGTAGATTTAGATTAGATATCAGGAAGAAATTCTTCACTAAGAGGGTGGTGAGACACTGGAACAGGTTGCCCAGGGAAGTTGTGGATGGCCCATTCCTGGAAGTGTTCAAGGTCAGGTTGACTGGGGCTTTGAACAACGTGGTGTAGTGGGAGGTATCCCTGCCCATTGCAGGGGGGTTGGAACTGGATGATCTTTCCAACCCTTCCAACCCAAACCGTTCCATGATCCAGTTAGTAATTCACACATCATGTCAGGTTCCTCAAGGAACTTATTTTAGCCTCCTGGAACTGTGTGCAGATGCTGATGCTTTTTCTCTGTGGGACACTTGCGGGGGTCAGAGCAGGGTCCCTTGCTTGCCTCTCACATACAGAATGGAAGCGAGAGTGACCAGGCAAGAGCAGGAATGCTCTGGATGCAGACACACGACTAGGTAAGTGTTTATTTTTTAATGGTAGGCATGCCTTGGAAACAGCTGCAAGAATCATATTCTAGGTTTCATTTTCCAAAGCTCTGCAGCAATTGTTTTGGCATCTAACACATCTGGCCTTCAATCGTGTTCTCGCGGCTTCACTGTGCTCAGCGGATTGTACTGTACAGCTCTTGCATTCACAGGATCATTCATGGGTTCAAAACACAGAAAGATTTCATTCGGTCACCTCAACCAGCTTTCTTCTCTAGGCCAAGCTAACTTCAGAACTAAAAAACTAGCTACGGTTAAACCTTAATCTGCTAGAAAAGGTGATTTTTTCAGTCTTGAAGTTTTACACCCCGATCAGTGTTTCCCAAATTTTCTGTTCTCAGGCAGTGTTTTCTGCCTGCATCATCATTGTACTAAATATAGTTAGTTGCCTGTGTAAATTGTATACTCTTTTAAATCACTGCTACAGTTCACCTATCATGGTTTTGCAGACTATCAATGATATGGGGATTGTTTTAAAATGTATAGAAATGACCATAGTTCAACGTATGGCTTTAGCCTAAATAAGCTTCTACTCTCAGCTGGCGTAGCAATAATTATGTTATACACATTGCTTTTAAGATCATTATGACAGATTCAAATTAGACCTAGATACAGTTACAGAATCCATATCAAATGAGATACTGATACAATAAGATCTTCAGGAAAAACATTTCAAAGTGGATAACTTCTAAGGCAGGATTCATTTTTAAAGTTTTTGTTCCACAGCACTATAATTAAAAGCCTGACGTGATTAAAACCCAGTCTTGTTGGAGGACTTTGCTTCTCAGCTAGTAATATGTAATGTATGTGACTTTCAGTTCTGCATTTAAAGGTTAATTTTGCCACTCTTTTTATTCACTACTCTATGCAATTTTTGTTTATCTTTTAGAAGCCTGCTCTGGAAGTATTTCATAGGCTGTTATACAGTTCTGACACTCTGGGCTCCAGCTAGTCAAATGCTTCATTTCTGTCCTGGCTGTATTCGTGTGTGGCTTAGGGGTACATTGGCTAAGAAAGCTGTGGAATGCTTTGCAATCACATAGATAGTGTCCCAGATCTAGATGAACTTTTAGGAAATCTGCTCTGTAAAGGATCACGATGAGGTATGTGAGTAGCCTGTGTCTCATTTTCACATAAAGTATCAGGATAGCCGTCTGTAATAGGAAGACTTGTACCGCAGAACAACAAACTGATGTGTGTAAACCCATAAGCTGCTGCTCTGCTGGGCTCTGAGCAGCCAGCTGGCTTTATTAGTCTTGCCACTCGCTGGAGAAGCCGCTGATTCTGCCAGTGTTTGGGTAATAGCTCTGCCCTGGGATCTGTGGGAGCTATCGCACATCCATCTGGCAAAAGGTTCAGCGATGCACGAGAGCTCCAGTCTCATGAACAAATACAGAGCAGCGTGTGCTGATGCCAGAGGCAGATACTGGCAGGGCTGCCCTTGCCTGGCAGTGGATCTGTGCACACATTACAGGGCTGCACAGCCACCTATCGCTCTGCATGTCCATTCATCGCCTCTGGAGGTGAACCGCAGCTCCTCCTGAAAACGGCTAAGGCAGCACTCTTAAACTTACATAAAAAGACTAAGCCCCTGAATGTAGAAGCAGCAGCTGCCAATTTATGTCATTGGGAGGAGCGTTCACCTAGGGTGTCTGAGTATGTGTAGCGTGTATTAATGTTGCCACCTAGAAACACAGGCAAAAAAACCCCAAAACAAAACAAAACAAGGCTAGCTTAAGAATTCTTGGGAAAGAAAAATCAGACTCAGTTCTGAAAAGTTTCTAATATTCATTAATTTATAGGGTCTAGGGAGTAGAATGCATTGGTGGGAAGTTCAATGTCTTAACAGCTAGCTGCAAAACAATGGGGGCTGTTGGAAGGAATAGAGTGACAAAATGAATGTACTTTCATAGAGAGATAAAATATTTAAACCCATTTCCATATAAATAATAATGGCATTTAAAACCTGTTAGCACAATGTAGTAAAATGAAACAATAACAGCTGTTCTAAAGATATTCAGTTCTGGAACATTAGAAGTTAGAAATTAGAAGTTACCCAGAGATTAATTGCTGGGGAGAAGGACAAACAAAAATACAGTTTGGAACATGATTACATCTCTCTGAGGGGAACACTGAGCAGTGTCATTGCGGCTGTAAGATTTCTGAGCTTTCTTAAAAGCTTCAAAAGCATCTGTACAGGGCCCAGCCTGAAGGACCTCATCTGAAACAGGAATCTACGAGCATGTGGTTCAAATAGAAATAGTCACGGATTCAGTAAGCGGGTCACCATGTGACCTTCTTTTTAATCAAGCCTTTGCCATTTGACTGCTGCTAGGATATAAGAGTAGGTTTTATCAACAGGTAATTTCGCTATTTTTGTCATACAGTCATTTTTTTCAAAATCACTGGAGAACTGTAGAGGTATAAATCAAGCTGCCTTGTGACAAATACAAAGCCACAACTCCGTTATCACTGTATGAAAGCACTTTATTAAAAACAAAAGCAAAAACAAAAACAAAAAACACCCTGAGGTAATGTAACAAGTGAATCTGAATTAAAATAGGTGACCTAGAAGCACTGTGGTTTTGCTTGAGAATGGGAGATGGGAAATGCAGCTACCTCGTACTCTCCTTTCTGCATGGTCATATTTGGTTCTAAAAATTTCTCAGGAATTTAGAAAGTATCAGGAAGAGTGTCCTGGGTGAAACTAAATAATTTCCACTCTCTTCTCCTTTTTCAACTTAATATTTAAAAGACTAATTTTTTTAAAAAAATTACAAGTCAAAGCCTGGATTTCCATATTGTGCAATGATGTCTTGTTAAAGGAGAGGTTATGTTGAAACTGTCACTCTGGTTTCTTTTGGTGCTCAAAGTCACATGCAGTAATGAGACTGACAGAACCAGAGGCAACCATTTGATGACAGACAGTCACTGTCTCCTCAGTCTAGATATTCTGCTTTACTGCTACTTTTCTACAAAGAAGTGAGAAAAGTGCATGCTAACGGGCAGAATTTTTGACAAATGTAAGCTTTCCTCCTTTATATTCTTTTCAGAGGAGGATGCACTTGGCTGCTCCTGGAAAATTCACGAATCATGGTTTCCAAGGTCTTTGTCACGGTTCCCATTGTAACAAAAGCTAGATGGACAATTGATAATAATTTATGCAGAAGATTTAGCCACTTTTTCAGTTTTAGAAGTTACTTTCAAGACAACTGTGAGAATTAAGAATTTACTCCCTCTTCACTGTTGCTTAATTCTTGGGGTGGGTGAATAGTAGTCTGAAGGTTGTTTGCAATCTGCCCCGTGCAAATATTCATCGCTTGTTGTAGGCATTGTCCTCCGATTGCTCTATCTAAGCAGGGGCTGCCAACCTGAGAGGTGTGCAACCACTGTGCGCGTCCCAGCTGGCCACTCCACAACAACTTACATGAATGAATAAACTCTGTGACTTTGTGGGTGTTAATCTAAGCTTCACAGGAACAGAAGTGCCCGGAGGGCCCTTCATTCTTCCAGGGAAAGAGTGAGTAAGCACAATGGGAAAGGAAAACTGCCAGAAATAAGGAGAGCATGCTGAAAAATCTAAGTCTCTCCTTTTCTTCCTTCGCACAAGGAATATCATTATATTTGGCCACATGCATATCCAGACTTAAAAATAGCTGGATTCCTTCCTGACTAAGAGGGAGAAGGGTATAAACCATATGTATTGGCTGTCCAACAGACTTACAGCTACATGTGAATATACATGTGTGGTCCTGGCTGTGACTGATGTCATCGTGTGCCTGTGCGAACGCCTGCCAGGTACACTGGAAACAAATCCATTCCCTGCTGTACTAATAACACTGTCCTTCCTGAGCAGAGCCCCAGCCAGCGTCGAGGAGCTTGGAAGGGGTTCTTAAGGGAAATCTATTGATGATTTCAGTGAATCAGTGATATGCATGCTGCAAAGCTAATTATTTATGAATAATGTACATAATGTACTTTTCACCCTCATAATAGGAACAGCGTTTGAAAACTTGCATTTCTTCTGAAACTGCTTTCCAGTTACTTCACTGCCCAAAAGCTTCCTCTGTTGGCTTTCTCTCAGGAACACGGCACAAGTGTTTTCTAGCTGGCTTTTTGGATTATTCCACCTACATGGTCTCTGGATGCTTCCACACCTCCACAACCATTATTCTGTTTAGGCCAGTCTCCTCCATGCTTCATGGCCATGTTAGGGTATGGACTTTTGGTTATCATCTGGTTTACTTCCAAATGTAAGCTTAATTACTTGTTTCGTGCCCCCTGAATGAACTATTCTTCCCTTCAGTTTCAAGATTTCATCTAGTTTGTGCCATAACAGGAAAAAGCACTGGAACAGGCTGCCCAGAGAGGTGGTAGAGTCTCCATCTCTGGAGACATTCCAAACCCGCCTGGACGCATTCCTGTGCAACCTGCTCTAGGTGACCCTGCTCTGGCAGGGCGGTTGGAGTAGATGATCTCCAGAGGTCCCTTCCAATCCCTACCATTCTGTGATTCTGTGTGAAATAATAAGGACTGAAGTAGTTCCCTAAGCATGAATTTTCTCTCCATGAGAATGAAGGGGACAGTCTTCATGCAGATATCACTAACATGTCTAAGCTGTACCAACACTGGCATAGCGATGTTGGAAAACTATATCAAACTGCTAAACAGAAACACATTTGGGATTTTTAGACAAGATGAAAAAGAAAGTAAGACAGCAGTGACTGAGAGGACATAATTAAACACAGAGGGTTTTGCAGTTCCAGAGAACTCAAGAGAAGGTCTGCCTACCTGCAGGATTAGAGCTACAGTTTTGTTCAGTCAGTTGTTTTTGTCTATTTTTAGGGTATGATATGACACTGTTGCTGATAGAACTGCTGCCAAAATGCCAGTTTTCCTACCACCTGTTTCAGATTAAATAAGGTGGGGTTGGTTTTTTTTCAGCAGAAAGAAGAAGAATAAGACAGAAAGCAATGGAAGTTTTGCGTAGCAGTTAAATTACAATCCTACAGTTGGGTACTTCTGTTTTGGAATTTTTTTTCAGACTAAAGTTTCTCACATAAAAATTTTTTAATTCATTTCAGAAGCTAGCTGTTTTGCAAGAATTTGTCTATCCATCCAATGGATTTGCCATCCTAGAAAAAATAATAGTGTGGAATTGTTCATTAAAATTGGTATTCATTTCTAGCTGTGGCTAAAAATTGATACTTTTAAGGAAGGTTTCCCGTTCCCTGCACCAAAAGGATGTATGTAGCTACTGTCCATATATAATCTTTCCCAAACATCTTCTATTTAGTTTCCTTCAGAGTTCTTCCTGCATATATTTTTAATAAATTCTGCCTCGACAGTTATGTGTTCTGCACTTTTTGTCCCCATCTTCTCATGAAGTTTCTAATACATATGAATATTTTGAACCCCACACAGTAAAGCAGATCAATCGATTACAGAGCAATAAAAAATCCCTGGAAATGAACCAAAATGTTCCTTTACAACTGAAGAGCCTCAGACAAGCTGAGAGTAGAGGTTTAACATGGTCCCTTGCCAAATAGACCATCCCTCTATGAGAAATCAGATCAGACGAGAATTGAGCACAAATGTATAAACCCCCGAAATTCTAGGCAAAAATAAATAAATAAATAAATACATGAATCCTCCTACTATCCAGAAGCCCTCTCTGAAAGCATTTCCCTCCAATCTCTGCATCTCTGCCCTTTTATTCTGCTGGGCTAGTTGCAATCCCTGGTAAAGGAACTCAGTCAGGATTGACAATGATTTTCCTGTACTCACTCTGCTAATACTTGCTGCAGTATGGAAGATGCATTTTGTCTCATTTATCCCAAATCAGGAAATATAATGGTTTTTGTTTATAAATGAAGCAGTGATTTTTGTCTCCTTTTTTTTTTTTTTTTTTTTTTTTTTCTTAGACCCTGTTAATTGAGGAAAGGGTTAGCAGGTTAGATGACAGGGTGCACCTCGGCTTGGTGTGCTTGCATTTGCTCGTTCTATCCGTGTTAAAATGAAGACTTTGTGCTGATGTGGTCAGCCTTAGCAAACTGCTGTGATGCTTATTAGGCCTCTGGCTTAGAGTAAAAAGATAAATAAATTTTTAAAACCATAAAGAAGTGAAAAAAGAAAATATACTGAGACAGGGTAAAAAAGAAGATGGAGGGCACACATGGTAACAAGCCAGCTAAGCTTTCCTTAGCTGGGCTATACCCAGTGCATTTCCTCAGATGGCCAGGGCAGCTGTGATACTTAGTATTGTAAAATTAACATTTAGGGATGGAAGAAGTCCATATGTCTCATCTAGATTCATTCATTTATCTTTCTAGCTTTGATACCTTGTAATATTTTTATCCTCTAAGTGCTTGCGTATCTATTTTTTTCCCCCGGTATGTTCCTGAATAAAGCATGTACTGCTACTTTTGGTACTAAGAGATTACCCAGTGCAGAAAAAAGTGAACTCCCTTGGCATACGCTTATTTCATTTCCCTAAGTTTGTGCATTCTATAAATTATTCAGAGAAGTGATATTAGTGGATCAACAACAGCTCTGGTTCATCGGGTCATATTAACAATCTTGGACCATTAGGTTGGTAAGGTGCCAAAGTATAACATAGAGGGTGAATTTACAATGCAGATTTTCGGAATAATCCTCTACACAGCATCGAGGTCCATTTGTGAGATATTCCTATAAAATATAATTGTCAGTGCAGCCCCATCCCTGGAGTCAGGGATGAAATCTGGGACCTTTGAGAATGCAATGTTTGAATGCGCGATTTTCCTGTCATCCCTCTTCTTGCTGCTCTGAAGATGATTGCAATCAGGAGCTCCACGTCGGCAGCCATTTTGTGTATTATCTGTTCACTTCCCCCATGCTTTCAAAGTGCTCCAGGAGGATTTTTTCTGAAGATTTTCCAGTCACCTTTTTCTTCCTTTTACTGGTCTGTGTAGAAAATATCTATAATGGGGTGCAATTGAGAGATTCTGATTGTCCCTCCATTCAGTTGCCTAGGAAACAGACTTGTGGATATCCAGCTTTTTCCTTCATTACTGAAGATGCCATTTACAGTTGATTTCCTCCTATGTCTCCTTTGCTGCGTGCACTGCTGAAAAGAAAAGGACAGAATAAAGCTAGTTCTATTGTTTGGTTTCCTGTTTTAAGGTGTTATTTGTTTGGAGAACATTCAGGTTATAAAGTCTGAATACATTGTTCATGACGGATAGCCATGCCATGGGCAATACAGATAGCTGAAGATACCACATAATTAATTCCTTTCCTTTTTTTTTTCTTCTGCTTAATGGGAAAGAGTCAAATGTAAAGCTGGTTAGATTCCCTCAAATTCTGTAATCTAGTTATACATTACCATGGTATGTATTAATCTGAAATTCAAATTGAAAAACAGAAGTACAACTGAGAGCAGATTTGTTTCCTTCCATTCACTTTAATGTCTGCTTATGCATGCTGAAGTGGAAGAAGGTACTAATTTTGAGGCGGGGTCATAGCATACCCTGTTGAGAATGGATCTTAATCAGTCTGAGGGCTTTAACGCTAAAAAGCTCAAATCTGGCATCATCCTCTGAAAAAATGTAAATGGTGACTCACTGTACTATTTAAGTGAAGTATAAATTTATTCTCAGTAGAGGAAAAGATATTAATCATGAAGACCTCCAGGTATTCATTTAGATGTATGTTTTTCTCCTCTCTGCTTCCTTCTCTTTATTCTTTTCCTTTGTTCTTATTCTTTTTATTTCGTGTCTTTCTATTTCCTTTCTTCCTCTCATCCATCACTTTTATCTTTTTCATCTTTTTCCCTTTATCTTTATCTGTCCCTCTTATTATTTACTTTCTTTCTCCTGTAACTGTTTTTCTTTCAGAGTCTTCCTATCCCCTCCCCCTTCCCTTTCCCCCCTTTTCTTCACCTCCCAGAAAGCATCCCTCTTTTGAGAAATATGCCATATTTGCTTTCAAAGTCATCTCCTGCCCATTCTGGTTTGAAAATTATTTATACCAGTAATAAAGAGTATTGAAGGGCTGGGTAGCAGTGGAGAAGGTTGTTTATAGGCTGGAAAGAAATCGAAAAGTATTAGATATTTTCTTACTGCACCAGTTTCTCCTGTGCATCCCTCACTTCGTACCCCACAGGTTTGGGGACGTCGTCCTAGGACCATCAAGTTTTTGCCCCCTCAGCAGCCTCCCTCAATCTCAAACATTCCCTGTCTAATTCTCTCTTTTATCTCTGCTACCCTTCCTCCCCCTCACAGCCCTCTCAGTGTGGTTTTCTCTGCCTCTTTCTGCCTGGCCTCCATTTTCATCAGATTGTTCTTTCCTCTGATTATATCCCTGTCCTTCTGACCCCAGGATGACCGTGGAGTCGCCCTGGCATTGGTTTTTTTTTTTCTGTGGTGCTTTTCTCAGTGCTGTTTTCCCCTCTTTCCTTTGCTCGCAGTGTCCTTTTTCCCTATTCCTTATCTCTAAGCAACTTGGCCTGCCTTGATTTAGCATAATCAGCTACCCCAGGCCACAGCAAGTAGAGTTGGACAAAAGTTGAACATTAAAAAAAAAAACTAACAGCAACAACAAAAAAACACCATTTACATTAAGAGGACTAGCCTGCAGTTCAGATAGAGAACGGAAAGGAAGAGCAGTGTCTCTTCCCCATGAGTCAGTGCTGGCAGAGGAAGAACGACAGTGACAATGGTCTTTGGTGTCTTCCTCTTTCTTCTCCGGCCTCGGGTCCGCGTTTCCTGCTATAGTTCCCTCTTCCGCAAGGAAAAAATCCCTCGGGTATCCGTGCATTCTTACCGCTGCCTGAGGGAACTCAGACAATAGACTTGAAAGAGGGCGAGTGAAATGGTCATCAGAAATTATGGCCAATTTCTTTCTCGATACACCAATGGAAGTGGGAGAGGACACACTGTGGGGTGTATTTTGTGATCTTACACTTGTTCTGCAGGCAGTGCTTTGCTCTGTGGACGTGGAGGTGGTAGAGGGATGTTAGAGAGAGGGATGAACATTAATTTACTGATGCTAATTATCAGCTGAAGCTGGCAGGGTGCTTTCTGATTAAATGTTTTCCTGTTTTCATTAGAGAATGCTAACGGGTGTGAGCAAAACCAAAGGTTTTCATAGGAATATATCTATTTCTAACACATTTTTATTAGGAAAGCTTTTCCAATCTAGGTTAGGATTCCTGTCCAAAACCCTCAAAAAGTACATCCTGCCCCAGTATAAGCGTTATTTTGGTTAGAGCTTTCAGAGGGAATTGTTTCAAGTCCTTCTTTTTTCTAATTGAGACATTGATTTGAATCTGCATCTTTAATAACACAGGTGGATGCCTCTGTCACAACCAAGTGACAGAGTACGGACTTGTCTTTAGTGAGGTAACAGTTCTCATTTTCATGAGATCTTGATTTTACATCAGTGAGGATTTACTATTTATTTTTTATCTTGATAAGTTTTAGAGGAGGGGGAAAACCTTCATTATTTCATGAAAATGTCCTGAAAGGCGTATTTCAGAAATCTGATGCATATCTCTCCTCTCTTCCTCCTCTACCCAAAACACCTTGAGTCATCTCCTTGGCTCTGAATCCCTCAGGCTCCCCAGGACCTCCACAGATCTCCTGGGGGGGACAAAGAAAAGAAAGACACACCAAATAAATGAAGCGAGAGGCAGCCTGAATAACCAGTTTTTAAGAATGGGTCAGCTGAAATCTGCAAGGGCCAAGTCAAAAAGAAGTATTTTTAGTAATAAAATTAAATCTCTTGTTAGATTTGTGCTATAATGATAATAATTAGAGGAGCTCCCTGCCTTCCTCAGTGGTGTTTTTTGTCTTGTGTTGGGATGAATCAAAAAGCCAACTCAGAAGTGAGGTGTCTGACTTGTAAATTATGGCATGACTGGAGTGGCCATGAACAGAATATACATAATAAGCCTGTGCCCTCTTGAATAATCCAGTGGGCCTGACTTTTTAAGAAAAGTCTGTTTTCTTCAACCAAACCAAAGTGCAGTCACCCACACGACTTACAACCAAGTTATTATTACCTGAAGAGGACTCAGCTCGAAAGGGAGTCTAACAGCATGTAAAAATGCTAACAATAACCAAACCTTCTGCATTAGGACATACGAGGGCCATGCCCAAAAGATTTGTGAGGGAGAAAAAGAGGAAGAATCAGACATAATAGCAAGCCTATAGCTATGAAGGCTTGTAGTGATGCAGATCCTGTCTGCTTCTGCTCTGCCCCACCACTCCCCTGCCCCTTCCTCCCTTTTTCCCTCCATTAGGGAGATTTCTGGAGAATGACTGGCTTGGTTACAATGCTTGGTCAGCGGGGTAGGAACTACAGCCTGACCTGCACACATGAGCATCGGTGTATGTGGCTCACAGTCTAGCAATACTTGTGCTCCCGAGTAAGCCTGCTCTAGCCTCCGGCACCAGCAAATGGAAGATGCTGGAAGGAAAGGCTCCTTCCACTTCCTAAGAAGTTCATCGCGTGAGTCAGTTCAAGGCTGGTCACAGTCAAGCGCTGCATTATTTCACTGAATTAGACTGTGGGGTTATTATTAATGAAACAGAAATAAAATGAGAACAGGATGGAAAACGGCTTGCAGTAGGGAGATTTATGACTTACTTGTCTTGTGTGCACCCTGTCTGCAATCATGACCTAATTTCTCACCAAACATAAAAAAAGGTACGATGAAAAAATTCTAGTAAAGGAGATAAAGTGAAAGACTAATACAAAACACACTAGGTAACATTTCTGTTCTCTTTGATGAGTGCATTAGGGACTAATTTCTCTTTGTTGAAAACTCTGGGGATCTGGGTCTGCTTATTGAATGAGTCTACTAGATTAAAATTTTGTTTTTGTTGTTCTTGCACTTCATAGGTTTTATGTTAAACCTTTATCCTTCCTTGATAGAATTCAGTAAATCAGTTATTTTTAAAAAGATTTGTACAGTTTCTCTGTCTTTCTGTGAAGAGTGAGAATGTTTTAGGTTTCCTCAAAAATGCCATACATTGCCCTATAAAGTCTTGAATAAGGAAAGCCTCCATTCAAGAAAACATTTAACCATATGCTTAACTTTAACTTTAGGCATATGCTTAAAACCTAGCATGTGCCAAAATTCTTTCCTGAAAAGGAATGAATTTAAGCACTTGCTTATGCTCTTTTCTGGATCAGAGCCCTGTATGTTATACATCAGGTTCTGCTGCCCTGACCTACAGAGTTGTTCAACTGCTATTATTCTGGTCAGTATTTTCAAAGCAATTTCAATTATTAGGATGGTACTGGACACAAATAAGAATAGGACACACAAATCTACCCACATCAGTGAAGATCCCACTGACTGGAAAAGAGGAAACATAACCCCCATCTTTAAAAAGGGAAAAAAGGAAGACCCAGGGAACTACAGCCTCACCTCTGTGCCCGGCAAGACCACAGAGCAGATCCTCCTGGAAACTCTGCTAAGGTACATGGAAAATAAGGAGGTGATCAGTGACAGCCAGCATGGCTTCACTAAGGGCAAATTGTGTCTGACAAATTTGGTGGCTTTCCACAACAGTGTTACAGCATTGGTGGGTAAGGGAAGAGCAACTGGCATCATCTACCTGGACTCATGCAAAGCATTTGAGATTGTCCCGTACAAGATCCTTGTCTCTAAATTGGAGAGACACAGATTAGATGGATGGACCACTTGGTGGATAAGGAATTGGGTGGATGACCTCACTCAAAGAGTTGCGGTCAATGACTTCTTGTGAGACCCCATAGAATCATAGAATCATAGAACCATAGGGTTGGAAGGGACCTCTGGAGATCATCTAGTCCAACCCCCCTGCCAGAGCAGGGTCACCTAGAGCAGGTTACACAGGAACACGTCCAGGCGGGTTTTGAATGTCTCCAGAGATGGAGACTCCACCACTTCTCTGGGCAGCCTGTTCCAGTGCTCTGCCACCCTCAGGGTAAAGAAGTTCCTCCTCATGTTTAGGTGGAACTTCTTGTGCTCAAGTTTGTGCCCATTACCTCTTGTCCTGTCCCCGGGCACTACTGAAAAGAGCCTGGTCCCATCCTCCTGACACCCACCCTTTAAGTATTTATAAGTGTTGATAAGATCCCCCCTCAGCCATCTTTTTTCCAGACTGAAGAGACCCAAATCCCTCAGCCTTTCCTCATAAGAGAGGTGTTCCATCTGGAGTACTGCATCTGGCTCTGGGGCCCCCAAAAGAAGGAGGACATGCACATGTTGGATTGAGTCCAGTGGAGGGCCACAAAGACGATCAGAGGGCTGGAGATGAAGACAGGCTGAGAGAGTTGGAGTTGTTCAGCCTGGAGAAGAGAAGGCTCCGGGGAGACCTTATAGTGGCCTTCCAGTATCTAAAGGGGACTACAGGAGAGATGGGGAGGGACTTTTTATCAGGGAGTGAAGCAACAGGGTGAGGGGTAATGGCTTTAAATTGAAAGAGAGTAGTTTTAGATTAGATATTAGGAAGAAATTTTTCACTATGAGGGTGGTGAAGCACTGGAAGAGGTTGCCCAGAGAAACTGTGGACGTCCCATCCCTGGAAGTGTTCAAGGCCAGGTTGGATGGGGCTTTGAGCAATGCAGTGTAGTGGAAGATGTCCCTGCCCATGCCAGGGGAAGTGGAAATAGGTGAACTTTCCAACCCTTCCAACCCAAACCATTCTGTGATTCTGTGGCATTTTCTACACACTATTGAAACTCTTAACTCTCAGCAGAGAGTAGGTATTGTTACTTTCAATGGTTCTGCGCTGCTCCGCATCTTTTTGAGTAACCTTGTTACTGACTTACATGGTAAAACCCAATGTTTGTCTTAGTTTATCTTTGGGTGTTGTGATCAATATGTGAGTATTTTAGTCATTGATGGCCTAGTGTACAACCCTTGAAATGAGTTTAAGTTAGCTTGGCAATTTTGGAAAATGTAGATTGACTTCCTTTATTTCAAACAGAGCGGATTTTGGAAGGGTGAGAACTCTTCCACAAATGTAGCAGCATTTCCCTATTTTCTTACATGTTTTTTTCTTTTTGGAAAGTGATAAAAACTTATAATGGCTAAGGAAAAAAAACCTTCTTTTTCCCCGTCCATTCTCATATCCATTAATAATGACCGGGTTGTCACTATTAATGCTGAGTGAAATCCTGTTTGAAATGATACATCACTTATATCCTTGGGTAATTACCAGAGTTTAACAATTTCCTTTCATGTTTGCTAAACTTTAAAGAGCACAGTCTGAAAAAGGGGTATTTGCAGGGGAAGGGGGAGGGAAGCAGGCGGGCGCACAAATCCCTTTATTTATGAATGGGATTTGTTCATGTACTTCCTGCACACAACCCAAGTAAGTATAAGGATCAGAAACTACTGAGCAAAACTCTTTTTTGGGAATTCAAAACCCTATTATTTCCTAGAGGTCTGACAGCCCTAGCATTGAATTTATGCTTCATTATAATTAGAGCTGCTTGCACTCTATTAACAAAATTCTTTGTAATTTGTATATATTTGTCTTTAGACAATTATGGTTATTTCACACACACTCCTTTTCCTTGTTTCCTAAGAGATTATTAAAATACACAGTTGAATACTAATAATAATGTAGTATGTATTCCAGACATTGAAACGCACATGCCAGAGCCACCAGGTGAAATAAATCACAATTTAGTATTCAATCTCAAGCAGCCTATGGGTCTGTCACTGCAGGCGTTACGTACAGACAGTGTAGCACTCCGGTTAGAGCCCTCTCAGCAGAGAAACTCCAGCTGACAAACTCAGAAATACAGCTGACACTCTGCATGTGCTAACTGTGTACACGAACGGGAAAATGGAGCTATTGTGCTCTGCGCAGGGGCAGTTACGGGGTGCTGGTGGCAGCTGACCTGAGGGATGTGCTAACCAGCCCTGAACCTGCCTCCCTGCCAGGGAGGAAACACCAGCCCCTTGCACGCATTCATAGCAGCTCCACAGGGTTTTCACAGGGACCCCTTGGCTGCTGAGATTTGCTGGGAAGCCTTTCAGGCAACGTATCTTAATTTGAATCTCATAGAAAAAATGTTTGTAAGAAAAATGTTGTGTTTTCTCCAGGTGCGTTTCAGTGCAGTGACGTGGACACTTTGCTCATCTTGTTTATAAGAAACTGGTTTTACCATCACAGAAGAGATGAACTGAGTTTTCACCAGATTCATCTGGGCTCTGACTAGGACTGCTGACCTTCCTGCTCGGGAGCTCCCCACTGGGAGTATCTGGATGAAGGGAAAAGGGAATTTGTGCTTGGAAACTCCTCTGAACTCTCTCTGAACTAACTCTGAACCCCATCCTGAACTAACTCGGGATTATTTCAACTATCCATATCTGATTTGCTTCAAATTTTTGGTACATTTGGGTTTTCATATGAATCCAGCCTTAAAAGTACAGAACTGGATCCCTTTCCTCTTAATTTATTATCTAAGCTCTCTAATCTTCTTTGTCTCCTCGCAGTTTGCGTACACTATACATGACATGACCTGCATAGGGCGCTTGCTATTTTTGGTTCTGACTCAGTACTCCAGTTATTGGTTGTTATTAATCCATCTTTATCTTCTATTAGACATAACAATTAAACATTGGAGAAAGTCAATGAGAGGTCAGTGGGAGACCCTTAAACCAGCAGATCCTTTGAGAAAGCATAAGTTTAAAGTAATATCATTTTGGTCTGCCTGAAAATATTACTAGAGTTTTTCATTTCCTGAAGGAAAAAAAAAAAATAATAAAAATAACTCCTGTGGAAGCAAAATTATTAATTACACATTCATATTAATTACTCAGGTAAGTAACCTAATTCCCCTGAATCAGAGGAATTAGGTGAATATTTAATTTTAGTCTGCAGTGTGTTTCTTCACACTGCAGCTTGAGTCTGTGGCAGGGACACAGAACGTCTCACACAAGTGAGTTCAAAGCTCCCCAGAATGGCCCAGGAAGGTAACACCACAGCTGGTGCTCATTTGCAGTTGAAGACTGTGAATGAAGGATAGAGAATAAGATTTCCAGCAAAAGTTAAGGAAATAAAATATTTCACTTTGTTTTATGAAAATGTATAGAAATCACCAGAAATCTAGGTTGTATCTTATAAATGATGTATTCAAAGCTAATGAATGCCCATGAATATAGAATAAAATTTTATTTGTTCACACTTCGCTAAGTTATACATCTGTGTAAATTAAATGGTGGCTGCCTCTTCATCATATCTCAGCATGATACAGAGATTTGCCAACACCAAAATCTGTTAAAGATGCCTGCTTCTAAGACTTCATCTTCTTAACAAAAAGTGCTAAAGCATTTTACTAGAAAGAATCTTGATAAATACTGAAAGTAAATGCAGGATCATCAGACAAATGGAAGAATCGTGCAGAGAACAGGCAGCCAGTGATGGGTAAGAACCTATTCAAGAGGGTGCAGAGCTGGCTCTAATCAAGTTTATTCTATTTGCTTTGTGGGGTTTTTTGTTGTTTTTTTTTTCTTTTTTTTTTTTTCCCCTTACGCTTTTTCAAACCTGTTTTGTGCTATCAAATGTGCAACTGGCAATTACACTCCCAGCTCCCACTAGAAATAGCTGGAATGGTTATTATTGTTGATATTTTTCAAAAAACAGTAGGGCTTGGAGTCAGCCAGGGACTCCCACTGTGCGAGGGACCGTACAGATGCAGAATAAAAAGATAGTTGTGTCTTAAAGTGCGACCCTATTCCATTGTGCTGAGAGTGAATCTGTGTTCATACAATATCGCTCCCGCCCTCTAATGCTGGTTGGGAAATCTAAATCTGTGCTGATCTTTCCATAACAAGGAAGGATAAGAGACTGGAAGTTTCACTGCAACAATAAGAGCCTTTGGCCTTGCCCTGCTCTGTGTGTGTCAGCACAGGCTCTTCTGGCTTCTGAATTGTTTCGAGGGTCATATTTTAGATTTTCCCAAGCTAGAACTTGTTAAAAGTAGACGTGCGTGAATAACTAGTGGGCAGAGAGTTACCCAGAGCCAAAATTGCAAGGCAGTTGCCCCTCAATCTATGGGTTGCACCCGGGCTGGAGGGGAATTCCTCAGCTGCTTCCTCTGACGTGCTCTGAAAAAGATATTCTCTTTACCTAAAGATGGGCAAGTGTTTTTACAGGATTTTAGGTGAGAGGAAAACATATATTCAGTGGCAATGACCCTTTCTACAAACTTATGTTTATTTTGTTGAGTTTTAAAGACAGAATAGGAAAGGGAAGGAAGAAGGATTGAACGGGGTTTTTTTAAACAGAAAGTCTTGACTGTTATTTTGAAATTCTTCTACTATTTGTTTGTCTTTTATTTTTTAGGATTTAAGAAACCTTATAAATTTCTATTTTCTTTCTTTAGAGTGAAATACAGTTGCTCAAACTCTTATTAATATATTTCAGTAGGGGTTAAACTATACGTGTTCCAGAAAACTATTTCATTTGACTCAAAGTGAATATGTTTTTAAATATTTTGACATTACTATTAAGCCAAAGAGTCTATTGTTTGTTTATTTGAGTTTTCTATGTGTTGCTGATAACTAACTCGCTTGTAATAAAAATTGGTTAATTAGACTGAGTCTTTACACACCAGGCATCTTCTTCAAGCTGATCTTCTAACTTTTTAAATTTACTATATTGTTCTTCAGAACCAGAAGTTTAACTTTTCCGAGAGGAAATCCAAAGAAAAGAGTGCTTTTAGCTGATGGTAAAAATTCTGTAAACGAAATTCTTCAAACAATGTTAGAGTTTCCTGGCTTTGGACAAGAGAACCGAATTAACCAAAAGGTACCATTTTCTTTACAGCTTGGCTTTTGCCTCCTTATAGAAACCCAACCCAATGTGGCAAATCACATCTTTGAAGTAATATGGCTTTTATCAGCTAAGTATCCAGAGGGCTTATCCTCTGTATCAATGAATTATGGATATCTCATAATTCCTAATATTCCCCAAATCTCCGTATTGAGCTCCTGCAAAGCAGCTGAGCTCTGCTCTTTCTACATCTGTGCTCCTTTAATTTCCTAACGCAGCAGTGCCGTACTCCGTGGTGTCTGGCATAGCCCTACCTATGCTCCCAGGAACATCTATGGAGAACCAGAGCACCCTGCCCTCCCCAAAGCCTTTCTTGGGCATCCATAACAGTGTCTGGGAGCTATCAGACAATGCCCTAGTGCTAAATAAAGGGACAGAGCTGGGACACAGCTGACAGAGCATGTCCTGACACTTACTTGGAGGAAGGGTGCAGCTGCATTCCCAGATTATACTCTGGAGCAAGGAATGGCTGCCACCCCCGGCACAGTGGAGACTTGAGGCAGATAGTTTAACATTGCTTGGCTCTCTTATGCCTTATTAAAAATGTAAAAGAATCCAGCAAGTCTTCCCCCCCCCCCCCCCCCCCCCCCGAGAGCCTAGCGTGACGGTGTCACACAGCGTTATTTCAGCTGATGCAGCCGGCTGGCACGTGGGGCGAGGGGGGTGCCATGGTCCTCCCCAGCCTGCCTGCACAGGAGGCAGTTTTGCATCAGGGAGCCCTGTCCCAAAGAGTGTAGGGGACCGTGCTTCACCTGCTGCAGGGAAAGCGCTCAGAGACTGAGGAGGAGGAGGCCTGTCTCCTACAGGCTTCCTGCACCTTTTCCTCTACATGCTCCAGGAAAGCAGAGGAACACAAAGCGGCCCCCGAATACTATTGGCAGTGCCAAACCTCCAGCCATGAATGCTTTTCATATTGCTGTTAAAAAGTAAATAATTACCATGTGAGAAAACCACAACAGCGTTTGATTTTCTTCCCCCTCCTTTGCCTTGCTCCTATCCCTCCTCCTTCCCTTTCTTCTGCTCAACTCCCAGTCTCGCAGGCACACGTGGTCTAATTTGTTTTGTGTGGCAAAAGTGCTCGAAACTCAGCAAAGAAAGCTTTCCCTAGCAAACATAACCTAGCAAGCTCATGAAACTTCTTGTTATCGTGCTTTGCAGGTTGCTGTTTCGCAAGCGCTCCGAGCAGAGGTGAGGAGGGAGCCCTACACGCCCCCAGCAGCTGGGCAGCATGGGCAGCCAAGCAGATGCTCTTCACAGGCAGCAGCCAGTGCTGCTTCTTGGATCGGCTTCCCAGAGTGAGCTTCACAGCACACAGAATCACAGAATCACAGAGTGGCAGGTGTTGGAAGGGACCTCTGGAGATCATCTAGTCCAACCCCCCCTGCCAAAACAGATTCACCCAGAGCAGGTTGCACAGGAACGCGTCCAGGTAGGTTTTGAATGTCTCCAGAGAAGGAGACTCCACCATCTCTCTGGGCAGCCTGTTCCAGTGCTCTGCCACCCTCAAAGTAAAGTTCTTTTTCCTCATGTTGAGGTGGAGTTTCCTGTGTTCCACTTTGCAACTGTTGTCCCTTGTCCTGTCACTGGGCACCGCTGAAAAGAGTCTGGCCCCATCTTCTTGACACCCGCCCTTTACACATTTATAAGTATTCATGAGATCCCCTTTCAGCCTTCTCTTCTCCAGGCTGAACAGACCCAGGTCTCTCAGCCTTTCCTCATAAGAGAGGTGCTCCAGTCCCTTGATCGTCATACACCAGTGTCCTTCAGACCGAAGAATGAGGAAAACTCTACACCATAGTGCAAGGTTTGTTGGAGGTTTTTTCCTGGTCTAGTTTTAGACTAGAGAGCTTGGGAGCCATTAGCAACTTAGCTGCACCAGCAGGAGCAAAATATGAGATAATTTAGCCTGGTTCTCGATGGTGATATTATTTAGAATAGACATTCCTTGAAAATGTCATCTGACTATGTGAAATGAAAAAAACCCAGACCCATGGCCATCCAGCAAAGCTTCCAGCACTCCAGCATATTGGCAACTTCATCTCTGACTGAGGTAAAGAGCAACAACTGCAGTTTTGCCTTATAAGCTTCACAAACAATAAACATCTATTTGACTAGTGACTCGGGTACCTCTTTGTATTATTCTTATTCTGCCTGGTGCAAGTATCTTCTGGGAAGTACAGAGCATTCAATCCCTTGAGGTCAGCATCTCTCAGCAGGTACCCAGCAAGCCACCATAATCACCTATACTACTTATTACACTTGTTAATGGGATTTGACACCTTTACCTTCTGGCTTCAGCTGTAGCCTGCACTTATACTCTGAAAACACTGATTAAATTACTCACCTAGTAATTTTCAGGATCAGGCCAACATTTTGAAAAACACACGTTGTAATTTGATCTTGTTGTATTATATAAACCCATTTGAAACCCTGGTTCAGCAAATCATTTAAGCCCTTGCTGAAGTACCATTGAGTGAACTTCCAAAGAAATATTTTTTGCATATAATATTTGCTCTATGGCATTATCATGTAGCTTTCTGAAAGGAAAGTGGATTAGCTTCAAATGTTGTTACGATTTATTATTTGTTGAGTGCTGACAGTACACTTCAATGGAACTTGAGGAAGTGCTTAAAGTTAAGCACGTTTTCAAGTACATTGCTGATCTAAGGCCAAAAAGTTAATCTGAGACCTTTTTTGTTGGAAAGCGTAGACATGACACCAAGGAAGAGTATTCTTTGATTTTCCCTTGAGCAGGAAACACTGGTTAGCCATGTGGGTCTATTTTACAAATAGGAGACTTGACTGTCAACCATTTCTCATTTTGATATTCCAATGCCAAAGAAAAAGTGCATCAACTGTTCGTATAATATGTTGAATGCAAATTTAGAAAAGCGTCCAACTGGACTCACATATCTTCCCAGAGAGAGATGAAAGAGTAGAATGGAAATATGCCATCTGGGGCTTGCAACCCCCATCCCAACCTGATGAGATGTCACGTCCCCTGGGAGGGTTCTGCATGCGCTTAGAATTTTTGTTCTGGGCAGAACCAAGCATATTGTCAGCTCTCAGTAAATAACACATCAAAGAAGAACTTAAAAAAGTAACAGGCTTTCCTCTTCACAAAACTACTTGTTTAGTAGTGTACACTTACACTCTAAATACCATTAGCGCAGGAG
This sequence comes from Fratercula arctica, assembly GCA_947846985.1. Lineage (NCBI taxonomy): Eukaryota > Metazoa > Chordata > Aves > Charadriiformes > Alcidae > Fratercula > Fratercula arctica. The sequence continues at coordinate 106,214,168 of CANTUZ010000003.1, forward strand.
AACACTGGGTAACCCCAAATTGCTGTAGGTGGCACATGTCTTTGCTATTGCTGTGTAAGGTGGTTCTTAATGCTCCATCTAGCTAGCATGACTGCTCAGCACCTGCCAGGAGCAGTCCCTAAATTAATTAGTCTGGGATTGTACACTTGTCTTTTCTCTTACATGCGAATACAGTCTAACACAATAGGACCTTGTCCCTAACTGTAGCCAAGAGGCTCAATAGGAACAACACGAACAACAACAATAATTATACTTATGTTGCCTAAACACAATTCTGAAACATCTGTGGCTTGTCACTATTATAGTCCAGAAGCTATAGCCTAAGCGAGGCTTTTTTTGGAGGCAATACAAGGAAACTCACTATGGCTCCTGAAAACTCTCTTGGAATGTAATAATATAAATGAGGAGGAAATATTCTATGGGGAAAAAAGTGCTTAAGGCAACAGTAATTATATTGCCAAATATAGCATATAGAATCTGCAGAGTGAGAGTTTCATATAACAAGGGAAATGTAAAATCATACTTGGGGTGTAACTAAATTGTAATAGAATGGCTGGGGGGAGCGTTATTTGAGGGAGTTAATATTTAATCCCTGACTAGCAGTGGAAGCACAAGAGAGAGGCTGTTTTCAAAATTGTATTTTCTTTATTTGTGCAGGAAACAACCAGTATGTGTTTGGGTGTTGGAAAAATCATAAATAATAATCTATTATAACCCTCACAGAAAGTATCTGAAATAATGCAGCGCCTATCTCCATCTTCCAATTTTTCTGTTATTTCTAAACTGGTAATACAGAATCAAAACCTCTGTCTTTGAAGAACTTCTCTGGGTGAAAAGAAACAAAGCTTTTGATTTATTTGAAGGTCGGCCCTGTCTCCACCACAGTGTGCTGCAACAGAGTGGGATTTGGAAGAGTCCTTTTCTCTCCTCTGCCAGGGAGCTGAGCAGGGCTGAGAGTTGGTCTCATGCAGTCTGAGTGTTGAACCACTGCAGCAAACAGAAACCCCCTGCACCCCACCAAGAAATTTGCATCTTTTTCATCTCCCTGACTGGTGCTGCTGCCTTTGGTACCTCCCTCCTCCGTTTGCATTTTCTCATTAAAAATGCATTTATTCTGACTCCATCCCTTTTCTTCTCATGTACTTCCCCTTCTCCAAGCATTCTGTCTCCATGAATGTGGCTGAGACTTATTTCACACCTCAGCTGCAATCCCCGTAGTGTCTATGGCACCCTAGGAATAGTCCCTTTCCCATCCAAGGTCAAAACGGGGACAAGTAGCCTGAACGGGTGTTTACACAAGCAAGCCAAGGCTCTGAGCCAAAGCCCATTGAAGCCATGAGGGCTTCTCCATTGTCTCCAAAGTTTTGGATCATAAAACATACATAAATGCTTTTAAACACAAATAAACATAAGCAATGTTTACTGTTTCTCTGCATTTGGTAGGTTTGGGGTTTTTTTTGTGTATTTCACAAATACCTTATGGAAGAAAAAGAGGATTATGATTTTGCAAGCCAGGGAGGGGAAGTTTATCTCTGCATCAAGAAAATCCAATAATCTTTTTTGGCACAATCAGTTGCCAACTGAAACTCCAGGGTAGAGAGAACTGGAGAATTTGTGACCAGGTCCTTTTAGCAATTGAAATGATTCTAAATTCCTGTTTCTTTCCTCAAATTTTCCCTTTGAGAACTGTTGTGAAACTTGCACATCTCCAATGAAAATTTTCAAGTTTTGAAGGGCATATGGAGAAAAAAAAAAAAAAAACAGATTTGTCTCTTTTCTTTGACAAAATGTAGGTCTTAACCTGGCGGAGGAGCAGATGTGCAACAGTAACCAAACATTCCTCTGATGGTTTGACCATTAATCTTGATTCTTTAATTCATGGGATGTTTTGATGGGTAGTACGGAACAGGGAGGTGGCTGGATATCTCCCTCTGCTGAAGGGCCCAGACAAGCTGGTGCTTGTCCCCACATCCATTAGTATGGAAGTGACATCTCCTCAGTGCGGAGCCCAGAATTGCAGCCACCTGCTGCAACACTGCTAAGAGTTTCCTTTTGCTGCATCAGCTGAACGGCAGAGGTTACCAAACCAAGGAGGGTACCACTACCAAGAGAGAGATGTTTTACACAGATGGTCAGTACCGTGAGAGCGAGAATGGCAGGGGTAACTCAAATCCATTTCAGGTGATGCAACAAACTAGACCTTATTTGCCATTTTGCCTTTTTTAAGGTATCTTTTCCCTCTTTTTTGCAGAGATAATTTTAAAGAAAACTTATTCTGTATCTTTACACTATAGAATGCAAACGAGACCATCAACAATCTGAAACCAACTTTAAATTAAGAACAGAAGTTCCTGGTTAAAGACCTATTTGGAATTCAAAATCAGATTTTTAAGTACTCGTTAAAGAAAACAACAAAAACAGAGAGACAAAGATCCTGTTTGCCAAGAAATACTTGTTGGGTGGAAGTGACTTTAAAAGATATTACTGCAAATGCTGCTATTTAAGAGAAATGAAAACTAAACCAGGTCTGAAACCAAAACAATTATTACAGGTTGTTTGATTGGCTAAGAAATACTAATTCTTCTTAAGCTATGGAGCAGAAATGAATTGTGGGGATAAATCTGTCAATCCATCAGTTTGCAGTTTGTGCCTTTAGTGGAGATTTGGCACAAAAAGTAAATTATGTTTCAGAGGGATTCGAGTTTATGTTTTTCTTTCGGATTTTGTAATGTTTTGTGGTCTTTCAAGCTCAATGAAACCAAATACGTTTTTAAGCAGTCAGTTCATTACTAACAAGGGTGAAGGCCCTGACAGCAGAGCTAGATAGCCCCTGTGGCCCCACTTCCAGTACTTCTGTAGCCGGCTGGGTCGAAATTCTCATCTGCCTCAGGTGCTGCTACAAAAATGCAGTGTGCGGGTACAGCACGTATGTGAACATCATCTTCTTTCATTTGCAGCACAACTGTCTAACATTTTGCCTATAGAAAGCAAAATTCAGGCTATTTTGTTATCTATAGCTATGGGATCTTTTATGAACACTTTTAAGCTTGGGTCCAAGGTGATCCGTTCAGTCCAACTGGTTCTCAGCATTAAGGTTTTTAAAATGCCTTATTGCCAGGGTCAACATATTTTCTTAACAAAGCAGTACTCATTGAGAGCAGTAGACTGTACAACATAAATCCTTAGAGTCATATAATTCCACCTTGTATATGGTACTTACTATAGAATACCTTACAGAAGCCAAGGAAAGAGAAATGTATCATTTTAATCCTCCAAAACCTTCAGCTGTTTTCCTTCACTTTCCAATATTTCTTCTCCGAAATCTCCCCCAGAATATTTTCTGGACCTCATTTCTTCATCTTTCCCTGTCTCTGTTGCTTCTCCTACATCAGCCTTTTTTCTCTGTCTCTAACTTCTGAAACTGCTTCTATTTCACAATATCTCTACTGTGTCTTTCAGGTTTTGCCCATAAGAGTCGACGAGAGGGACCAGGGAGCGCTGTGTCCAGATGAGGTATTGGGAGTGATGGACAACCCCTGAACTATCCCTGGGCATCACTTGGGTACCTCAGGCCAAAACTGACAACTGAACAACAGGAATGATCTTGGTAATTACCTGAATGCTTTGAGTTTACTGGAATAGACCCTGTGTCCATAGACTCCTCACCACAGCTGACTGCAGCATCCTATCAGAATTTTGTTCAGAGTTTTGCTATAGTTAGGCTCAGATAACAAGCAGGAAATGTTTTGTTTTGTTTTGTTCTGTTCTGTTTTGTATTGTTTTGTTTTCCTAGGAAATGCAAAGCTTTTCCTTTCTAACATTCTTTTACACCTGTAATTTAATCTATGATGTTAAGGTTCAACCTAAGAGCTACTTACTTGGTACACATATGATCCAACTTCTTCTCATCTCACAGTGACATGCAAACTATTCTGCAAAAGACCTGCAAAAGACCAAGATTTTGTAGTTAATCTACAAAATCATTGCTATTTTTGCTATGGGTTCTAAAAACATCTTTCAGAAATGTGATGGTCTAATTAATACTTTATTATCTAAATGTTTATGGGAAGAATTCTTTTTGTAAATTAACTCATGCCAAATAATTTATGTTGTTTCTCATCTCAGCAGAGACTTTCAAACTAGTCATCTTTTTATTATTCTCATCATACAAATTAACTTCACAGTTTTATTGAATCCATTGACAGGCCTTGGGGGCCTATGAAGTTTTTACTATTCTAAACATTTTTTCCTAAGACCTTTTCCTGTTCTGAATAGCACGTTAAAACAACTAAGCAAGTTGGAGAAGAAAATTAATATGCTTACCTTGGACAGTAATTAGGAATTTATATTTCACTGATCATTAGAAGAAACTGTTTGCCTTGTGTACTTATTCATTGCTGCCAGAAACATGTTTGCTAACTAAATCATTCTTCTTGAACTGAGATGTGCTTATTTTGCTTATAAAAACTGATCCCTCCTAAAATTCTCAGTCCTGTGCATTTTGATTTTTGAGTTAGGAAGATGAGAGGAAAGACTGAACCAGTAAATGAAAACTAAGTTGGTAACCATTGTTATGTCAAGTCCTTCATGCTAGTGGTAATTGTCTAACTCCAGTTTTCACACATCTGCCAGAGTATAGCCAGATCAACTGTATTATCTTCTTTTAAAAACACAAATATGTGGCTGTAGCTTCAACTGGGCATCTACTAAACAGTTTCCACTTCTGTGTATAGATGGCTAATTCTGTGCAAACAATTTAATAAACCATTCACTTTACATATAAGGAAAGGGGACAGTGATGTTTGCTTTTTTCATAATTTTCTGCTTTCATAATTTACCATACTTTTGGAATAAGGTGTGCCTGTATGCCCAGTACCTAGCACAAAGGGCCATTGGTCTTAGTTGGGGCTCACAATAACAGTAGTGGTAGCAGTATTTGTGTCTGTAACTGTTTCTGGGCATGGAAATTGCATAATAACCAGATAATCCATGAGGAGGCATTTATGTCAATAAAACATTCAATGGGACGAAGTAGAAAATAATTAATTTGACATTCTTATTTCATTCCAATGAAACCAACTTGCAGAATTTAAATATTTTGCAGCTATTTTATAATTTTGATTAATTCCTTTAGAGTTTTAAAGCATGATATTTGCTGCAAATGTTTGGGTATATCACTTATATACTGTAAAATGTGTGATATTTGAATATTCAAACCAAAATTAAGCAACAGTATCAAAACAATATCTCGTTACTCTGATGAAATGAACTGTTTCCACACTGAACCAGCATTTTCAACAGTTGGGTTTTGTGTTGTTTTTTTTTAATGTGTTTTGGAATGGAAAGAAACTTGTTTTTCAGTATCTTTACAGTTAAGTATGCAAATTTCAGACTGCTTTGGAAGTGCATGATGCTATTTTTTGTACATTTGAAAATCATCTTACATGCATGAGCTAAAATATTCTGGTTTGCCACTCCTCATTCTGTGTTTCCATCTCCAGTCTTGAGTTTGAAAAGTGCCGTTGGGTCCATTTTTCTCTAGGTTATGTTTTAACAAGTATAATCATGATAGTAGCTCGCAGACATTAGATAATGTGTCATTGCATTTTGTTTGTCTAGTGGGTAAATAAAATTTGAGAGCTATAATTTGGAAGATTATGACACAGATATAGAATAAATATCTAGCTCACTTAAACAGAAAGTCAGAAATGTATCACATAGGCTGTGACTTTTGTTTCCATCTCCATCCCAATAGGCTGTCTTGGCTTTCTTTTCTCTATTTTGTTAATTTTATTTTTTTCTTTTTCTCTAGGAATAACCAGGCCAGAATTAGTTAACAAAACACCAGACACCAAGATGCTTTCTTTTTTTTTTTTTTTTTTTGCAGCTGGTTGGAATTTGGGAGTACCCTGTAAGGCACAGTTTTTTGGTTGGATTAATGCAAAATCCAAGACTGAATGTGCAATATCTCATTTTGACACTTCACAGTCATTAATCAATGTCACATCGACAGCCACTCCGTGTTCCCCAACATGCTGAGGCACTCTTATATTTTACAATAGCATCGTTTGGCACTTCTCTCACACTGTTCAGAAACAAAAGCACTGACAAGCTGCTGCACTGTTGTAAAACATCAGAATGGTTCATATTCATTGGAGGCACTCCAAAGGGTACGGGGAAATAGATTTGAAGCTCTACCAGCTATACTGACAAAACCACCAGGATCTCACCTGATAAACAGACAGAGGTTCAACTGCAACAGGCAACAATTTAGCTGAATAACCATCTTATTCACTTAGTACATTTAAACGCAAAACGGAAAAGTCTAAGGTGCTTCGTGATGTTATCTTGCATTGCATCTCTGTAATTTCCAGGGCATTTGCTGTTGACACACCTGCTTATTTTCTACAGCAAATACATGTTAGTATAGTATGCATTAACAGTAAAGTATGATACATTTTCTCTCACCCCTTTTGTGCCAGGTAGCTGCGTTTCCATTCTGGAGGTGGCCCAGAGAGGCAGTAGAGCAAATTCCCCTCATACAGGCTGCAATCAGTGCTCAGCCTCCGCTGCACCCAGCTGCAGCTTCACTAAGCTATGGCAGAGAACTGTCATCTTTTGAGGCAAATTTCCCCTATTAAATGGAACTAGGTGTGTATATAGTCACGTATAGTCAGAAGTGAGGAAGATTTCTGGCATTGCCGCGTGTGCATGGTGTCAGCCAGTCCCTCTGTAATGGTGGGCAATGGACTGATACAAAGTCAGAATAAAGTTGAAGGTGTTGATTTTTTCTCTGCTTTAGTGATATACATATTATATACTACATTTGGCTTTTATTTTAGAGATGAAATAGCACTTTATGAATGGCACGACAGTAGACTTCTATGTGGAGCTCTGTACAATCTAAGTCAGCTCTTTATTTCAATAATTTAATGCAACCATTTGATTCTATACCATCTTCTGAAAGAGCTGTTTATGTCCAAGTTAGTAAAAATTGTAAGATTTCATATCACTCTCTGTCTCTGTTTCTCAAACTCTTACAGGTCACAAACTTTCATTTGTGCAGTTATTCAGAACAAGTTTTCTCTTCAGTTATTAGATGTATCTGGAAAACGAGTCTATCGATTTAATATAATATTCCAAATTCAACATCTTGAGGAAATGACTTGTCTCTCCCATGAACACCTGAAATTGATATAGGTCATCGTACAATTAATGAAACTTATTATCATTTTTTTGTAGTCCAGTAGTCACAGCATCATCTTCTAATTCAATTTCAAAGGTAGCCATTGCCACCCCCCTTTATCCTAATGAAAGAAGACATTAATCTTCCACTTTTACTACCCAGTACTCAGCCTAGGAGGTCATTTCAGCTATGCAACTCTGTTTGGAAGCTCAGGCATACGTTTATGTTGAACTGATTTTACTGAGCTATCACAGAGCGAGAAATCCTGCTGTTCACAACTACCAGCTTCTTGCGAGTGTCTGGGGTAAAAGAGTCAGCTGTTGCTGGGATGACACTGGTGAAACCTCTGCTTGAGAGACAAAAGTGGTTAAAAACCACCACGATGGTGAACATTGTCCTGGGAGGTGAGAGTGTAGCAGGGCAATCACAGCCTTAAACTGCTTGAGGTGGAGAAGGGCAAGCCCAGAAGAGAGGTGGGACTGAACACCCATGTGGCCACCACCACATCACAAAATGCCAAAGCGTGGCTACCATCTTCTTCTCTCCTGGTCATTCCCAGAGGGAATTTCCCAAGAAAGCAGGGGGGAAAGGGTTCATGAATGAGGTGTACCTAAAGATTGATGAAGAAATAATCAACAGACAGAAAGAACGAAACCCACAGAGAGGAAATTAATGATGTGTGATAAGAAAATAGTATGCAGTGGGGTCAGTATTTCTATTTACCCGTACGAACGTGAGGATGCTCAGGGAATCTGATGGCTAGCTCACATGAAAGGATTTTGTTTTTCTTATATTGTGTGTAAATGTCTTGTGGACCTGCTGCCACAAGGCCTTTCCCTAAGTATCTCGGAGTTTAGGAGACGAAAAAAGGGTTTAAAATCATATTAGATAATTATAAATATGATGCACTTATGCATGTTTACATGATATGGTTGGAATTTCACAAAAGATATAGGCCCAGGGCATACATTTATTTGATTAAAAAACGCATTTGCTCTACATATGATTGTTTTTTCCCCATTTGTTGATTCTACCTATTGGTGTGCCTTTCCCTGAAGCACTTGGTGCTGGTCACCTTTGAGAAAGAGTAGTAGACCAGATGGATCATTGCTCAGATCTACTGTGACAGTTTCTGTGTTCCTTGTTCAAGTCCGAAATACACTTGCATTCCTCATCTTGTCGCCACTGCAGGGTTAAAACCCAGCACATTCTTCTTACACAGAAATGCATATGACATAATTTCAAACGCCATATGCGTTTAAGTAGATTTCACACTTGAAGCGCAGCAGAATCATGTTCAGAGATGAACAGGGATTTTTTTTTTTTTTTTTAAGGATTTCATTTCCAGAGAGGTCTGTTTTTAAGACCCTGATCCAGAATAGCCTGGAAAGTAGTTTTGCATAGCTATTGCACTGCACGTGAATACATCTGCTAAGTCTGAATGCCTGTATAAATCCTACAAAGTAAGACTCTGAAATTGCCTAGGTGACAGAATAAATCCATCCTGTACAAAAAGAAGTTAAAATTTAACCTCCAGCTGCTTAACCTTAGTCACTGCATCTTGGTTACTGTGTGCATTCCTGGGTTTATAACCTTTTTTTTCTAGATAGGAAGACATCTTGAGTTTATTTTTATTGGCCATCAATTTTCTCACAGGATCAAAATATCGCAAGTTGATTAGGTATTAATGAGAGTTCATTAATATTAAATTTCTGGCTCCAGAATCCTGAACATCTGTGATCTTGTAACTTAGTGAATTTTGAGCACCGATAAAATCTTTCTTTCCAACGAAGCTTATTAATAAATGATTGAGTAATGTAATTTATCACTGGCTGTATTATTATTTCTTAGAGCTAAGGTTGCATTATAAATTGACTCTTCAGAAAAAGGTAAACTGATTCGCTTACTTCAGGTCTTGCCTTGCATTCTAACATATGGTTCTGCTTAAACGTGTCCATGTTTGCAACCTACAGTTGACATTTTTGGCACTCAGAAGAGTGTCTTGTAATTATGCTAAGTCTAGAAAGGAGGATTAGCTTTTATAGCAGAATTCATAAAATAAAAAAATAAAAAAAAAAAGTTTTAGTCAAATTTATTGGCTGCAATGAGCCCTCCAGAATGCAGACGTCTGGTCTGGTGGAACTCAATAGATTTCTGTTCGCTGCATGTGCGTGCCCATGCACACACACACACACACACACACACACACACGCACGCACACACACCTTGTGAAAGCAGTTGTGTGCAATAAAATGTTGAATATTTTCACACTTAAAATCAGCTTTCCCACCTGCAGCGACTATTATCAAACAAGCTTCATTTGATCTGTTTCAAAAGCCTTTTTCTCCCTCTTTCCTCCCCCCGCCCCTTTCTTTCTGTCTTAAAATACACTGTATTGGTTGTATTGGTTGCTTGGCAAAGACAGTTTTTTTGAACACTGTCCAGGTTTTTCCATAATTCTCACCCCCGTGCAGTTTTGTGGAGCAATTTGCAAGTGCTTCGTTATAGATTCGAAACCACAAGAGTTGAAAGAGGGCGAGCTGAGCTCTCCTGCAGCATGTTGCGTGTAGAAACCATCACTTATCAGTTGTGAAAGGCACATTCCTGATAGCTGAGTGTTGGTATGAAACTCTGACTTTTATCTCTGCACCAAAAGGGAAAGGTTTCATTTGGGTTAGCAAACACCAGGCACCTATTTCCTTTGCAACAGCCTGCCTCAAAGTGCACTTTAATTCCTGACGATTCCAGTGGAAGATCAAGCTCACACACACATCTATCAAACAAATCTCCTCATCCTCCAGCATCCTCACCCCTTTTTGAACTCTCTTAGGAAAGAAATAGCCAATAGCAACCTAGCTGCCGTGCCTCGTACATTTTGAATACAAACGTCTGCATTTTGTAGTGGAGGAGGGACAAGTTTTGCTCTGTGGAATTATTGATTTTTTTTTTCTTCTTTCATCAGTTTACGCTTCCAAATGTCCCTATTAGGCACTGTAGGGCAAAATCAAGATGATTATCTTGAGTTATCACAGTCAAGCATGAACTACCACGTCTCCCTTTGGGAAATAATTAATGCACTATTTATAGACAGAGTTTCGAGGAAAAGTCTAATTCTTTCAAGGATTTAAAACCTCCTTTCACGGCTTCCCTGCGTCAGAGTAGACCTTTAGAGGAGGATGGATTCCAGTTGTTACAAGCAGCTGTCACTTAAGCTCATATTTTCCTATTTAACCTCAGACAATTACCTGCAGCACCTGAGCTGCAGGGATCGCTTTGGGATCCTCCCCAAACCTGGCACCTCCCAGTTGCCCTCTGCGTGTCAGCATCTGCCTCTTTCTTTTGATCATCTGCACAGGAAGCAAGGGCAACCAGGCTCCTAATTTAGATACCTCGCTTAAGTGTCTATAATGAGGTGGGATTAATCTAGGCCACGGTTTCTAGCTGAAAACGAATGTAAAAAATCAAAAAAGCAGAAGAGAAACACGTCAAGAAGGGGAACACAAGCAACAGGAACCACTCCGGTGTCTCACTCCTGACAAGGGAATGCTTCTGTTCTCCTCTGCTTTTCAATTGTGCAATATCTGGCAATCATCCTGGACAGTGTTATAAAACGAGATGGGATTGTTTAGAGTACACCTAGTCATCTAAAAGGTGGGCGTCGAGTCCAATTTAAGGGTTTACGCTCTGTCAGTAACCAAAGAAGAGAAAGAGACACCTCCCCAAGGTGATTTTTCCCATTTGAAGGTAGGTGTTTCAGACAGGGCAGGCAAATAAACTCCTCAGAGATAGCTCTGTCATCACTGGATAAGAGAGTTATCTCATGCAACTACTTCAGACTACTCAGCTTTAGATTGCTGAAGTTAAGCAAGTTAATTCCTTTCCAAGTCCGTGGATCCTGTATCTCTAGAGGCACAGGGCACTAAACATAGCTGTTCTCAGCCCTAAACTGTGTCCTGTCACTAGGACTATTTTTAATATTAGTTTTGCATTAGAAGCTAATAAGTATTGCCAGTACCTTTTAAACTCTTAACTGTATACTACATGTGTTGGGGTTTTTTTGTTGTTTTTTTTTTTTTTTCTCCCCCTGTAAAACTGCTAAACATATGTTTAACCATTTGGCAAGAAACAATCAAAACCAAACAAACAAGGTGTTTGAAAGCTCAAACACACAATCATTCACACTTCTTTACAGTTTTTTTTATACAGGCCTGAATAATAGCACAGTAATGCAGAATGAAATAAAAATGTAAAAATTAATTAACATGCCACACTAGGTAATTTAATGCTCCCATTCAAAATAAAGAAACTTGTAAGGGAGAGATTCTCTCCTCTGCCTGTCCTGCACTGATTATATTCTGGCTGAGCTGTATTTTTTCAAGCTATTAGTTTTAATAGTTATATATTACCTCTGTCTCACAGTCTTTCCTTTCTCCTCGGTCTCCTGCTTTTCCACCACACTGTAGTATCTTAATTTTCAAGGCCCTGTGCTACCTGTCATCTCCTTGTCTTTCATCACTGCTGTTGATCCAGCTTCCCTGGCGCTCTGTCCTGGGCCTGCCAACGTCCCTCGCCCACTTGCGAAACTCTCAAACACACACCTTGAAGTCCTTCCCCACACTGTTTCTTAGACACTGAAGAACCCCTCCATAGATGCCTGGGTAGACATGAACTTGTCCTTTGTGTCAGGGTTGTCTGTTCTAAGCTTTTATTAAAAAAAAAAAAAAAAAGGAGTTTTGATGGAATCCTGCTGGGTGTCCCAGGTACTGTGGCCATACAGACAGCTAAACAGCAAAAATAAGGGCAATAAAAGCAACATTAGTCGGTGTCTTCTGTTTCTCTACATATTCCATCAGGAACAGAAAAGGTATTAGAGCAGGCAATTTCATCAAAGTTTTGTTGGCTCTGTTTCTCATACTCTAAGGTCCTGGCAAATTTTGATGATGTAGTATATTCCTATTCAAGTAGTCGCAATAAAAATGAAACACTGTTTTTTTCTTTTGAGGAGTTGGGACATGGAATGGGGGTGGGTGGGAGGGGTGGGGGTTAGAACTTGGGCCTTTATGGCTGTGCAAAAAGAGAGAACAAGGAAACCAGTACAGGAATGTGTACAGCGTGGGACAGATGTTCGCTGCTGGTTCGCAAGAACGGCAGATTTGGTTTAAGGGGCATGCTGTAAAAAAACATAGACTTTGAATGAAGAGCATTAAAACTGAAACAGAGCCAGGCCTCTTAAAGTTATTAGAGTGCAATGTAGTTTTAGGAAAGCTTTATTCCTGTTGCTGAGAATGAAATGTGCACCAATAACTTCACACCCTCCTCTGAATGCACCGAACCCAGATCATTTTCCTCCTAGAGCAGTTTAGGTCTGTAGCATTTGGCTCTCTGCATTTATTGATGTGAGCAAACTAGATCTAAGTAAGGCCTTTACAGGATGAGATCCACGCTCATGGGTCTCATGGAGACTGAGAAATCAGAAAGGCAGAAAGAACAAAAGTAGATTTGGTTTGGTTTGGTTTGAAGATTTTGGCCTTTAAGTTGGTACCCTGCCTAAGCTTTATGGTTTGAATCACCATCTCCACCTGGGCGCCTGAAATTCCTTGTCCTTTACTGTTCCCTCGGCACGTGCTGCCTGCCCAGGAGCTGGCACTTCAGCTCTGTGTCCTCCATCGATGGTCTCCTTGCAGGGTCACTGCTAACCCTCCCCTTTCCCCTGCCTTTTCTGCCAGCAGGCTGCGGAGGACACAGCAACAGGGCAGCGTCTGCCGATACAGCTATCAACATGACGCATTAGGTAAAAGATAAGTATTGATAGTCACAAACTCCCCCTCCTCTGCTGTCAGCCAGGGTGTTACAGTCTTTCTGGATTAAGGAAGTTTCCATCACCCTGTCTGCATTGATGGAGTTACATCCTCAGCAAATCTCTGGTGGAGACCTTCAGAAGGGGTGTAAAATAGAATTCGTGCTGGTGTGATTTATGCTCCTGTTTGGCACTGGCTACTCGTATCAGAGTGAATGTGTCTTATACAAGTGTTGCACAACTATCTGGCTAAGAAATGTGCGCTACAAGACAGGCTGGAGCTCACTCAATCTTCCACAAGCCATGGCTCTGTCTCAGTTTACCTAGAAAGGGCTCTCTGTGTTTGCAGACCAGGGTGTTGGTGAGACGTAGCCCAGCACAGCAGGCGAGGGCAGGCAACTGGTCAAGTTTTACAGTCCAAGACACAAAGCAAGGTGTTGGAAATTCCCTCTAATAAGCTATTTTTGTTCTCCGCCATCACTTTACAAAGAGATGTGGCTATGATAAAGCTGGGTACCATGATTTCTACCAATCATTTCCTGGTGCGTACCTAGAACTTTGCTCTGCTTTTCACCTATGAAAATTATGTAAAAAAAGATATTCTTTACCTCTAAAGGTAATTTTCACATTAGAAAGTATTCTTTACATTTTTTTTTTTATTGAGATTGCAGATGAGCACTGATACACCTACACTTCTTTGCCCTCTTTAAACAAACAAACAAAAGCCCCAAAACACAGTAATCCAAGCAGATGGCAAAGCAGTAGCAATACGATTTAGGGAAGTCTGGTCTTCCAACTAGCATGAGATTAAATGAAGCATTATTTATTTTTTGGCTTTTCTGGTCCACTTACCATGATTTGGATACAACCTAATATTATGGAAACTCTTTGAGACCCCAATAGAGTTCTTCTTTTTGCTAGATGATCCCTCTCCCAAAATGCTTATCTAAGAAGTAGACCCTGAAAATTCCTTGCACACACTAATGAATTTTTTCTCCTCACAACCTCCCTGCAAGAAAGGAGAGAGTTATTGCTCGATTTACCTGTGGGAAAATAAGATTAAATAATTGGCTCCGAGACAAGAGGAAGCCTGTGGCTGAGCTGTGACTAGCACCCAGATATCCTGAGTCACAGTCCAGTGCCTTAACCACAAGCCAGTTCTGTTGCTGACAGACTTTTCTTGGTAGCAAGCCCACATTTCTGGAATGTATTCCCTGCAGAAATGCAATTAAGTATGTACTTGGCTACTTTTAAAAGAGCTGCAAGCCACACCTCTCTGCCCAGGCCTTCCACTTGCTAAATCCCTGCTTCTTAGTTTACTAGTAAAGCTACAGGCGGCTGAGAGGCTGATCTGGAGCTATTTTTATGGTGGTTATGTCTCGCTGTAGCCCCGAAGACAAACGCATTTTACAAACAAATAAATTCGGTTAAAATAAATGCATTTTGAGAGCAGAGGATCCCACCACCGCTGTGAGCGTTAACCTGCAGTGGGTGTTGGTGGGGCACTCTCTCTGACGTCCAGGATGAAGAGCCCACCTACACCCACCCAGGAGGTGTCAGTGGCTAATAGGCAGCTTAACTAACAAGGTATCCTTTTCTTTTCATAGGTGTCAAGGTAACCGTCATCATAACTTTTCTTAATTTTTAGAGGATTTGTTTCAAGGAAGACCATTTTTGCCCCATTTTGATATTTGATGATCGGCTAATCCTCAGGAAATGGGAATATTCATAAAATTGAATTCCTGTGCACCATAATCTGTTAGTTTTTTATAAGAGAATGGAGTAATATGCTAAATTAAATGTGTATGTCTCCCTGTAAGAGCTAAAGCGTTAATTTTTACTTCTGTGCACAAGGAATTAGATACACTCCTGCAGTTGTTGTCCAGTCAAGCCTTCTTATCTGCACTGGAAATAATAGCATCTTGAAGAGAATATTTATTGTTACTAAGCCCTTTTAGCCATGGAAGGTAATGTAATATCTTTTGAGTAACTGTCGTTCAAAATATCTGAGGCTAATCATCACACTGATCAGAGAACATTAGGGTGCCAATCTAAGCAACATTTGGTTCTAATTAGCCCTGTGCTTTATCTTCGCTATACTTTAAAAAAAAATGCTCATGCACATTTCACAAACTTAAATCTAGAGCCTGAACAGTTTGATTGTAATTTATCTTCACACAGATAAATAATTTTTGGGGTCTGCCAGATCCTTCAGTCACCCTTGCCCCAAGTACTTTTCTCAAGTGCCCGATTTTATAGCCACAAGCAAAGATAAAACATTAAAAAATAAAAGTTTGCATGCTAGTATACATGCTCATGGCACGCCTCCTGCATGCACTGTATGCGCTGCTGTGTTTGTAAGCAAACAGGCGCACGTGTGTCATTTACACGGAACGCATCTGCCTTCTGCAAAGATGATCACATAGGAGAAAATATATTTAGCAAGTAAAGAGTAGCCTTCCTTCGCAGCTAGCAGAGCAACTTCCATCTGTGGTGAATTAGAGGATATTCTAAGAAAAGATCCTGCACGAGTTTTGTCAGAAGAAATTAGTTTGGTGTGCTGTAAAATCAAAACCAGAATGACATGTGATTGTTGCTGAGTGGCTGGGTCATTCCTAATGCTGCCTTGATTCCTATAAACATGAAACAGAACTTTGAAAAAAGAGACATCACAGCTCTGTGCAACTGTGCAGCTCTGTGCAACTGTGCTCCTTTCACTGTCGTAAAACAGTATTAATCAGAGTTAGCCCAAGACAGCCTAACCCAGGTCAAGGGATGCTGGAACGACACAGCCAAGTCTGCAATTTGCACTCCAGCGGTGAACAGGCTCCTTATTCCTGTGACAGTGAAGTTCTGGACCCAGTGAAGTCATCAGCCAGAGTATCATCAAGTTTAGTGGTGCCAAAATGCAATAAATTTTAGGGTGCTAAAGTTTTACATTAAATGCTTAATTTTAAAATCTTCTATTAAACATTGCAGCTGATAATATTGGTAGATCTTTAAACTGTATACAAACCATGTAACTCTACTTAGGTTAGATTTCTGTAATTATA